>CM077810.1:15842564-16483189 GCA_039764185.1 Tamarix austromongolica
TGTATGTAGTCTTTTCCATATTCTACCCTCCCCAGCATGTATTTTTCCTTCACGCCATCTTTCCCTACCATACCTCTGCCCTATGTTCTCCTTAACTTTGTCTACTCGTCCACACATGCCACCACCCATTTAAGCCTCACCATCCCCTTGTTTTGATGTTTTGATTTAACCTGACCAACCATTTTATTTCTTCTTCTCCTTCTCCCTATCTCTGCTTCTTGTTTCACCATCAACCCCCATTATCATCAACCATCACCTCAACACCAACAACCACCAAGCACCACCATTTTTCCTTACAAACCATAAGTAGTACCACCCCTTTCATGTCTCTTGTTGTCGCCCAAACATCACCACCTTAAACCCCTTATTTCCTTTCCCCTGTCGTGCTCTAATTTGTTTTTTTATTGAGGTGCACAACCATGCACCCTAGTATGCCCTGATCGTGCCTCTCTCGCATGGCACATGCACAACATTTGCACTCTCTTCTTGTTTATTTTCTCGCATGCCCGTGTCCTTCTCTTATTTATTTCCTTACATGTCTGTACTGTAATACCCTCAAAATTTTAAAACCTAGAATTTAATAAATAGCCTTTATTTGGGATAAACTAACCTTTTTAATTTATTTAAATTAATTATTTTTTGGATTTTTGAGTATATAAAATTGGATATGAATATTTAATAAATTAAAATAAATATTTTTTTATTTTATCATACTCATTTTAATTAAACAATTTTCCAAACCAATATTTCACTAAAATTATCCTTTTTAAACCAATATATTAAATTATAATAAATTAAATTATTAAATTAATTTATCTATAAAAAATATTAAATTTTATTATTCCAAAAATTCTTTTTATTTTATTTCTCCCCATTTTCCATTTTACTTTTACATTTTCCTTTTTTCTTCTTTTCATTCTTTTTCCTTTTCTTCTTTTTATCCTTTGAGCCACCAGCTTGCTTCCTTTCTCCTCCTCGCGCTAGGCGTCCGACCCATCTCCTTCCCCCTTCCTCCATTCCTCTCCCACGCGATGCCACAGCCCACCTCCCTCCTTTCTTTTCTTTCCTTCCTCCCCCTGACTGGGCTAGCCCAGATCTCTCTCTTTTTTTTCTCTCCCTCTACCTCGTGAACGGGCTAGCTGGCTCCCCTTCCTTTCTCCCCGCCCGCCCAACCTTCCTTCTATCCTTCTTCTTCTTCTTCTTCTTCTTCTTCTTCTTCTTCTTCTTCTTCTTCTTCTTCTTCTTCTTCTTCTTCTTCTTCTTCTTCTTCTTCTTCTTCTTCTTCTTCTTCTTCTTCTTCTTCTTCTTCTTCTTCTTTCTTCTTCTTCTTCTTATTATTATTATTATTATTATTATTATTATTATTATTATTATTATTACTATTATTATTATTATTATTATTATTATTATTATTATTATTATTATTATTATTATTATTATTATTATTATTATTATTATTATTATTATTATTATTATTATTATTCTTCTTCTTCTTCTTCTTCTCTCCTTCTTCCTTCTTCTTCGACATCGACCGTTGCACGCTGCCTACAACTGCCACCTCTTCCACCTGCCCTTTGTAGCCTGCCACCCTGCTCTCCCCTCTGTCTTTTTCTTCCCCTTTTCGGACCAAACCAACCCCTACAAACCCTCCCCGCATGCCCTATTTTTCCTTCTTCTTCTCTTTTCCCTACCACCCTCCTACACCCTACCTAACCGGCCATACCTACCCTATCTCACCCTTCCCTTTTCTCTCCTTAACCTCCCTTATCTACCCATTTTTTGAGCCTCCCTCCTCTTGACCGAGCTTTCTTCTCCTCTCCTTTCATTACCCTCTTTTTGATCTGCCACCCTCGACCACCGCCACCACCACCCAACCAACCACCTGCACCACCTCCTGCCACCCCTACTACCACCCTGCACCACCAAGCCACCCCTATGAGCCTCCTGTAGCCACCCTTCTTCCTCTTCTTTTTCTTTCCCCCCTTCTCACCCTCCACCCTACACCACCATCGTCCGCTACCATTCCACCACCTCCAAAGCCACCAATCTACTATCCAACACCTCCTCTACAACCCTACACCCTCCCTTTGGCTGAAAATTCCCCAGCGGTCCCTCCTTTCTCTCCTTCTTTTCCTTTCCTTCTCCTCCTTCGCCCAACCTTCGACCCACTTTTCCCAGCCTACAGCCGCCACCGATCACCAATCACCGACCCCTAACCACCACCTACACCCCCACTCCACCCCTATACCCAGCTTCTGCCCTATCTCCCTTCCACCTTTCCTCCTCCTAACCCTAAAACCTTTACCAGAACAAGTCTCCCTCCATTTTTTCAACTCCCTCCTTTGAACCCTTCCTCCTTCATTTCTGCATGCAACTCACGCTACATGAGCAGGGTGATTAGGGTGATCTTGCCTCCATTTCTAGCCTAAATTTAATTAATTTCAAGGTATAAAAATAGTTGGTATTTATATATATTAATTAAGCTTTTGAAATAAAAAAATTATTCCTTTAATTTTCTACTTTTATTATGCTAATTTTTTATATTATTTTTAGGGATTGATATTTATTAATCAAAGCTTAAGCCTTTAACCGTGGTACTGATAAGGTTTTTTTTTGTGGGAAATAAGGTAACCGTTAAACCCTACTAAAATGTATGGATATACGTATGCTAGCATATTAGGATTTTTAGTATGTTTATATGTATGCTATATGTTGTTAAGTATAATGTATTTAATGATATGCATTGATTGATAAAAAGGAAATCATGTTAATTTATGTGTCATGTGTAGAATGCTTAAGGAAGGAGCTTTGTTGTTAATAATAATGTTAAGTGCGTAGGTATGATATGTTACGCTAATGTGGCCTCTTGTTGTATAAATAGTATTATATGTGCCATAGGGGCATTTTGGTCAATTTACTTGTGCTAAATTTATGGCCTAAGTAAGTGGGTGCAGTAGGTGCTAATGAGTATTATGATAAATAATAATAGTTGGTGGAGTTGGATGATGGGTATGAAGCATGAACATAAATATTTTATGAAGTGAAGCTATTTGTAATGCCCCTTTTTTCAAAACCATAATTATAAATTAATAATCATATAATTAGCTATAATTATTATTTTAGGAGGTTTAATTTTAAAAATGTTATTATTTTTTGTATTATTTCGACGGTTTAATTATAAATTTAATCAGGTTAAAATTTTAATAGAAATTGGATTATTTAATTTAATTTTAGTTATATCCGTAAATCTTATTTTAAATTATTTTATTAATAATCTTTTGATCCGTAATCCAAAAATAAATTTCTAAAACTTAATTCCAATTGTTTTACTTTTTTTTTTACCCTTTTTAAACCTACCCTAATTCGAAAAATGTTTCCCGAACTATTTTTGTATCGGATATTTTAACCTATTTAATTTAAATCTAAAACTAAGTAAATTAATTTCTATCCTATTAATTTACCCCTACTCTACCCTCTGTCTTACTCTAAATATCTTTCCTAAATATTTTTCTATCGCGTTCGTACATTTTATACACACTTAAATACTCTACCATCACTTGCCCGTCTCGTCTACGCATTATACATACATACGCATGCCACACATTCTACACTCCACCCCAAAAAAATAGCTCCCTCTTTTTCTCTCGGCTAACCCCAACTCCTCTGTCATCTTCTTTCTCCTTCTTCCTGCCCCAGGCTTCCCTCTAGCACACCCAAACAGCCCCTCTCTGCATACCCATCGCATGCCGCCCCTACACCTCCCTCTAGTCCCGTAACACCACCACTCCCTCACCAAACCAACATCACATAGCACCACCATATCTTACCCTCTCCATCCCGTCGTCCAGCAGCCCGACCGCATGCAACACCCAAACTACCACCATCCCACCATCCTATCTCCCCTCCATTTTCATCCTCCCCTCTATTTTTGTTTGGCCTTCCTAGCCACCCTTCCCCAGTCGCAGAACCCAGCGCACCACCTCCCCTTTCTCTTGTTCTGTTTTCCTTCTCCTTCTCCAGCTCCCTCTCTTCCTCTACTCGACCAAACGTAGCACATGTAACCCTTCCCTTTCTCTCTGTTTTTTTCGAACTTTTCCCTACAACACCAATCTCCACCAGCCACTATTCTCCCCCTCTGCATCTCCCTCTCGACCCAACAAAGCCCAACAGCCCATCGCATCCCTCTACCCCTTCCTTTATCTACCTTCCCCATCCAGTGCAGCTCCCCAACCCAGCACCTCGAGCCCTTTCCCTTTCTTTCCTGTGCATGCAGCACCCAGCCTACTGCACCGTCTCCCTCACCAAACTAGCCAGTAGGCCTCACACACACCGCACCTCCCCAGCCTGCATTTGCAGTCTCCGTCGAGCCAGCCTTCGACCAACCACCACCCTCCAACGTAGCCTCCCAGCAACCGTCCACCATCGCCACCAACCCCACCATTCTCCTTCTCCTGCAACCAGCCCAGCAAGCATCAAGTAACCTATCACAGCCAACCATCTGCCCAACAGCCACCCCAGCAACCGCCAGCCAGCCACCAGCAACCGCCTGCCAACCACTACCTCTACCACCCTCTCCTTTTCCCTTCCTTGCCCGACCAACCCTCTTGCCAGCCAACCTCCCTATAACCCCCTTAAATAAAATGGAATTAGTATTTCAAATAGATGATAATTTGGGAATTTTAGACTCGGGGGTATTTTGGTCCTTTTGGCCTAAAGTATCCAGATGTGAATAATTAAGCCTAGGATGACCTTAGTATTTTTTATTGTTGGCTTCGAACTTGACCTTGATTATTGTTGTCTCGGATGATTAGAAGTAAGGAAGAACAGTTAAGTATGAGAATTGAATTTATCTGTATTATATGCGATTTTGTGGTCACCTTAATAAAATACTAATATTTAAAGTGAAAGACCTCGAGATCGGGAATGGTGGCTTCTAGGGGTCGCTACCCTAAGGACATGGTTTAGCCCACGGTTGATATGGATTTTTGTTGGTGTGCCTTAGTAATTCAGTCAGGCCCTACATCTTATTCTATTTTATTATGCAGACTAATAAGGGGGTATGCATACTTATGGATTAGGTGTCCTTGTTGGTAGGGTATTGTGTTACCTTTGTGTACCAATACGACCAAGATACCTTTGGGTCCTTGGGTTGATAGTCGGTAGGATACTGTGTTGCCTTATTGCATCGATATGACTGGAGTACCCTTGTATCTTCAAGTTGATTGATCTCCCCTTGAGAAAGTAAATGAAAATGGAAATGATATGATTTGATGGAAATAATGATTATCGGATTATTGGATGGTTTCAGTAGCAGCCTTCGTGCCTACCTGAGGTTTTCTGTGGTTTCGATAGTAGTCTTTATGCCTACATGTGGATTTGGTAGGAGCCTTCGTGCCTACCTGTGGTGGTTTTATGTTTGTGAGCATACCTGTGATATTATGGATCTTATTATGCTGTACTTGTAAGTTTACTTGTGATGTTGTGGGTTTATTATGCTATACCTATAAGTATACTTGTGATGTTATGGATTTATTATGCTGTACCTGTAAGTATACCTGGGATGATATGAATCTTAGTAAATTATACCTGTGAACATACCTGTGATGTATGTGATTGTTAGGGATTTATGCCGAGACATGGATTATGCTGAAGTTGGGTTTAATTTATTACATCAAAGAGTATCTTTGATATGTTCATTAATAAGTAAAATTATTTGAGATGAATGAATATGAGTAGTATGTGACCTTGATGGAATTTGATTATCTAAGTTATTATTGTATCTCAATCATCGTATGCATATGTATATGTCTTATACCATGATTAGTTGTATGCCTTACATGTGTTCCATACTATTTTATCATATTAGTTTGGTATAAAGGGTTGCTCAGTATCGTAGTACCAAAGGGTTCATTTTTGTGGGCCCCTGCCTATTCAATGGGCAGTGGACTTTGCAGGTCAGCCTCTAAGCTCAGTCAAATGCTGATAGTTCGGATTTGGGAGCGTAGGACTATCTGGTGTTTATTTTGTTGTCTTATTTCTGGTTGTATTTGGACTTTTGTGTCCTCTTGTAATTTCTCTCTTGAGTTTCATAAACTGTTAATGTCGTTTCTAATTAGCAGTATTTATCTAACGTTCTCTCTATCCTGATTTCTATAATCATGATATTAATTTAAGTGGATTAATGATTTTAGCCTTAGTACTTGGTATGAGAATGGTAGAGGAAACCAGACTTGTACCAAGTGTGGTGGTAACACCCTTTATTTTTATTGTTTTAGCTTCCGCACTTAACTCTGTAAACGAAAAATTTTCAGTTGTAAATTTTGGGGTGTTACAGTATTTTAGTAAAAGTGGTATAATAAGGGCAAAATGGTAAATTATAAGGGTAAAGGGGATAAAATGGTAAATGGACAAGGAAGGAGGGCATTTTAGTAATTTTACATGGAGAGGGGATAACTTAGTAATTCTTAGGTGTAAGAAAGTATTTTGGTGAATTAAATATAAGGGAAAAGGGTATTATGGTAATTTTGTAAGTAAAAGGGTAAAATGGTAATTTGGTGTATTGGAAGGATATTTTGGTAATTATATAATGTAAAGGGTAAAATGGTAATTTGGTATAAAGGAAGAGTAATTTGGTAATTATGTAAAGAGAAAAATGGCAATTTGGTAATTTTAATAATGAAGAAGGCCAAATTAGTTTAACCAACTAAAAGGGTAATTTGGTAATTTTAATAATGAAGAAGGGCAACTTGGTAATTTAACCAACTAAAAGGGCAATTTGGAGATTTTAATAATGAAGAAGGGCAACTTGGTAATTTAACCAACTAAAAGGGCAATTTGGTAATTTTAATAATGAAGAAGGGTAATTTGGTAATTTAACCAACTAAAAGGGTATTTTGGTAATTTTAATAATAAAGAAGGGTAACTTGGTAATTTAACCAACTAAAAGGGCAATTGGGTAATTTTAACAATGAAGAAGGGTAATTTGGTAATTTAACCAACTAAAAGGGTATTTTGGTAATTTTAATAATGAAGAAGGGTAACTTGGTAATTTAACCAACTATAAGGGCAATTTGGTAATTTTAATAATGAAGAAGGGCAATTTGGTAATTTAACCAACTAAAAGAAAGGGAAATTTGCTAATTTTAATATTGAAGAAGGGCAACTTGGTAATTTAACCAATGAAAAGGGCAATTTGGTAATTATAATAATGGAGAAGAGTAACTTGGTAATCTAACTAATCAAATAGAAAATATGGTAAGTGTAACAAGTATAAAGGGTGATTTGGTAACTTAATAATCCTAAGGAGCAATTTGGTAATTTAGATAAGTATAAAGGGTAATACGGTAATTTAACTCACTAGAAGGGTAAATTAGTAACTTAACAAGTGTAAAGTTGGTAATTTAATAAGTATGGAGGATAATTTGGCAGTCTAACACAATTAAGGGGCAATTTGGTAATTATGCAACATGGAGGGTAATATGGTAATTTGATAAGTAAAAAGGGATGACTTGGTAATTTTACAAAGAAGGGGTATTTCAGTAATTTTGTAAAGATGATATAGTAAATCGGTAACTTGTGTTAAACATGTTAATAGATTGAATGATATGGTGTTATATCATAATTATGCAAAGGGTTCCTAGTTAGTAAGTGTGTATAGAAATGTGTGTTAGATTGGTTGGAAGTATGTGTTAGGGTTTTGTCTATACCATGATCCTTGATATGGAATGCTTGATTCTATGGCTAGTATATCTTTGTGTCTCTAGATTTGTGACCTTTCCCTTTTCCCCAGAATTAAATAAATGGACCCATTGAATAAGATATGAAGAAGATACTAATTATATAAAGTAAAAGATTATTAAGCTAGGCCCAGACTGATCCACCGGTAATAATAATGGCCAGGCGCAAGATGTCCTAGAGACCAATCCACCGGCGAATAATAGTGGTCAAGTGTGTGCTACCTTATATGTTTCCTATCTACCGGTTATAATAGTGAGGGATCCCGACCTCAATAAACCAAACATGAGACATTAATAAATTATGGGAAGACACTAATTACCTATAGTGGAACACCATGTGAGTCGGGGCCAGACCGGTCCACCGGTGAATAATAGTGGCCAGGTGCAGGGAGCCTTGGAGATCGATCCACTGGCGAATAATAGTGGTTAGGAGCATTATGCCCTGTATGTTTCTAGTCCACCAGCTATAATAGTAGGGTTCCTACACTCACATAGATATTATTCAAAGACGATGATTGAATAATGATTAATTAATGGCTTAAGGCCAAAAAGTATTGATTTTCCGTTATGATCTAATGATATAACATGAGTTTGGCTTTAGTGGTTGTCCCTACTTGGGTACGTGATGGACTTACTAAAATGCTCCAAAATTTAAAAATTTAAAAATTATAGTTAAATAGGATTTTATTAGAAAAATTAATTTAATAAATTATTTTTATTAAAATAAGAAGGAATTAATTAGGGCAAATCAAGAAGAAATTTATAAGTATTTTAATTAAGAGAAATTTTGGTATTTAGCTAATTAAGTATTTTATTTTGAAAATTGATTAAATAAATTATTTTATTTAAAATAAGAAGGAGAAAATAGTTCCAAATTAATATGAATTTTATAAATAATTTAATTAGAGAAAATTAGGTTATTTTGCTAATTAAAATGGAATTTATGGAAAACCTTTTAAAAGTTCTAAATTAGCATAAAAAGGGATTTAAATATTATTATTTTTAAATATCCCAAATATTTTAATTAATTTAAATACCCAACCTAACTATTTTTCTCTTTTCCTTTTTCCTTTTCTTTCTTCCTTTTTCTTTCTTTTTCTTTCTTCTTCTTTTTTTTTCCTCCTCCCCGAACTAGGCCAGCTCGCAGCCCAATTCCCCTTCTTTCTTTCCTTAGGCCAGCTCAGCCCACGCGACCGTCGCCCTTCACCCATCCATCGCAACGCTGTGTTTTATCTTTTTTTCCCCAAAACGTAGCGTTCCATTTAAACGCCCCCTCACCTCACGCCCGGCCTGGTTCCTTCCTTTTTCTTTCTTTTCTTTTCCTGAATAGCCCGATCCCCCCTTTTCTTCTTCTTCTTCCTTCACACCTGCCTAGCCCGCCGACCTTCGACTTGTAACTCCACCGTCCACCAGCCGAAATTTTTTGCTTCCGGTTACATACTATTGACCACCAGTTTTTCTTTCTTTCTCTTCCCCCTGATTCGGCAACTGCATAGACCAATCCTTCTCCCCCTCTCCTTGCTCATTTCTCCCTCTCCTAGCCAATCAACCCCCTCCCCCGAAAATTGTTGCCACCGGCCAACCATCACCGTCGGTGACCCTAACCCTACTTTCCTTACTCCCTCGCTGGCCCACATACCCTAACCTTTCATTTAAACCCTATAAATACCCTTACCAACCTTGTAGTTCAGTTGTGTTTTTCGAACCCAGGGAGTCCTTCCTTTCGCCGCCACCCCTTTAGACTCCTCGTTCGCCGCCTCCGGCCAACTTCGTCACCTACTCTGCCTTCCAAACTATTCCTTGCACTGCCCTCTAGCTAACCAAACGTCCTATATACCTCGATTCTTCCTGCACGAGCCACCCCGGCTATGTGAAGTAGCCTTCCCAAACAGCCCTTTCTCCTACCACCGCCGCCCTTCGAACCACCCTTAGCCACCTATTATGCTGCTTCCGCTGCTCCTTTCACCACCCAAATTATGCTGCAGACTCTCCCCTATCTTCCCCTACCTTTCTTTTCCTCTCCCTCCCTCTCCTCCTCTTTTTCTCTCCTTCTTCCCCATTCGGCCACCATCGCCGCCGCCTTTGGCTACGCCGCCACCCTCATTCTGTCCCTCTCCTTCTGGGGAACCATAATCACCCTTATTCCCACCTTAATTCTCCCTATATTTTTCCCATCATCCAACTTTTACCCTTTTCTTTCCTTTTTCCGGCCACCGCCGTGCTCCACCGCCGGTGCCATCTATTCCCTCCAGCCTAAGGTTGAACCCTAGACCCTCTGAACCCTTCTCTCTATTTTTATAAGCCTTAATTTAATTTATTTTATTTATTTGAATATAAATACTATTATTATTATTATTATTTTTTAATATGTATTATTATTATTATTAGTATTAATGTTTTGATTATTATTTCTATTGAGAGCTGAAGCACTATTGTATTTTTATTTCAATTTTATTATTATTATTATTCTTATTGTTTCTATTATTACTATTATTATTATTAATATGTGTTTATTATTATAATTATTTTTATTTTTGCTATTTTGAATTACTACTATTATTATTCCATTATGAATATTACAATTACTTTACTATTACTTTTGCTATTATTATTATTATTATTATTATTATTATTATTATTATTATTATTATTATTATTATTATTATTATTATTATTATTATTATTATTATTATTTCAGCATTATTATTATTACTAAATTTGGTTACTTATTTTACTGATATTATTATTAGTATTATTTTGGTAAATGGGCCGAAGCCCTTATTTCACTTTGTTTTTGAATAATGTCCTTTTTATTATTATTGCTACTATTATTATTATTATTATTCTTAATTATATAATCGTTGATATTATTTTTAGTAGCTTTGTTATTATTATCTTAGTATCATTATTATTATTAGGGTAAAGTCTTTAACCCTATATTATCAACTTTTATAATATTTCTATTATTTGTTATATCTTTAGCAAAGATAGTAATTAACTAATATTATTTTTCTTAATATGCTATTATTTTATTAAAAACCTAGTCTTAGAATAAATTAGTAACTAATAATATTTTTAGTAAGAGGGAGTCTAATTTCTAGTTTTTCCCTCATAATAGGTGAGACCAATCAAAGTCCTAAAGAGGCTTAGGAACGTGCTCCAAGACCGGTGTTGTTTTAGGTAAGGGGTGCTAAGGTCTTTTGTGTGCTTATATGCATTATGTGTTTCGCATGCTATGTATCCTATGTTTATCATTATTAATTATTTTGTATGTGGTATAATGTGGAGTTGACGTATGTTTTTGTATGGCATGTGTACTATATGTAATGAAATATTGTGGTATGTGATGATATGTGTTGTGATCCTATACGACATGCATGTGAGGATGTATAAAAGTGGTATTTTGTGGGGAAAAGGTTGAAAATGGAAAATGGGAAGTAAGTTGACTAAAGGGGAAATGAGTTGACCTAAGTATTTTAATGATTCATGAGTGGAAGAATAAAATGGGAAATTTAGGGTTTCGTGTGAGAGAATATAATTTATAGTTTTGTGTGGGAGAATATAACTTATGGTTCTTATGGGAAAATCTAATTTATGGTTTCGTGAGGGAGAATTTAATTTATGGTTTTGTATGGAAGAATCTAATTTATGGTTTTGTATGGGAAGATCTAATGTAGGGTTTTGTATGGATGAATATATGGTTTTATATGGTTTGAATTTGGGGTTTGGTAAGGATGAATCATTGGTTTGGTATGGATTGAATTCATAAGAAGCTGTATTTGAGATCTTGCAAATGATTTAAAAAATTCACGTGCATTTCTTAAAAAATTATTCAATCAGTTTCAACATCATATTACCAAACACTAGATGGTTGTCGTCGATACTGGCTGGAGTGAGTTAGTGGTTTGGGATTAGTATCTTTGAAATAGGACATCACAAGGTTCTGAGTCAGTGAAAATTCGGGGTGTTTCTCCAAAAAGGCTCCAGCTGTTGATCTAGTGAAGTCTTGTGCATGGTCATTTTGTCCTCCTACTATGATTTCAAGGGTTGGTGTCAGGCCATGGACAACGAACACTAATTGTGTGAAAGAATGTCTGTTTAGGGCTAAATTCTCAAATTACATCATTTCTTAGTGCTTACAATGAAGGTGGTAAACTATTAACGACATTTAAAAGTTTACATATTCATCCACCAATTTTTCTTTAAGCACCATGAACTTGCTCATGTAACTTCCAAACATCATATAGTACCGAATTGAACTTCTAAAAAATTGAGCATAAATTTCCTATTTAGCCTTTACTAGCCATAAGATAAGTTTTCCTCTTGACCCTTTGTCATAGTTCCTCAAGCATACCCCTAACCCCGGTCATCCTTTACTAGCCATCATATCCTACTTTCCTTCTTCATGCCACTACTACTTTATAAGATAAGTTTTGATTAAAACATATTGGCTGTTATATTCAATTATACACTAATTACTTTCTTGCTAGCTAGTAACTTACTTGCAATGGTTTGAATTGTTGAGATCTAGGAATTCAATACTTGCATGCCATCTGTGTACATACATACATATATACATATACATACATACATACATATATATATATATATATATATATATATATATATATATATATATATAGATGACAAGAATTACATTCGGATTGCTTAGGCCCGACTGAGGTATTTGGCATGGAATTAAGTGTGACACTCATAAAAGTACACAAGGAGTGTGTGATTCAAATAAAGAAGTATGTTCATCGTTGATCGAAGCATTCCCATGACCATATAAGGGCACAGGCTTGATAACATCAACAAATGAATGTGCATAAATCACCCACTGCAATCAAGTTACATCTTGTAACTTGGTGTCAACCCTAGCCTTGAGTTATCCCTCAGGCGCTAGCTTGACCTTGATGGTTAATTTTCAGCATTTGTTTGATCATGTAACTTGTCGTTGAACTTAGCCTTTGGGATAGTTCTTTGCATTAGCTCCATTCACCTTGATGATAAATTTTTTGTCCTTATATTGTATGTGCATACAATTTAGTGCCTCGCAAGAGAAGATTATGTCATCCTCCTCTACCCTAAGCTCATCAATATAAGTTATATTTCTATTATGTTCAATTCAATTGCAAGGGTTTCACATTCAATTTTATATTAAGAAGGAAAAGTGTTCAACTCTTTTATCTCTTATTAAATCTGAAATTCATTCCACCAAGGTTCATGATCTGGTGCTAGTTATCCATTACTATATGAGTATGGGTATCAATCACTATATACCTACTGGCATTTGTTGCCATTTAAAATGAGCTATATTACATACAATAATACCATGTTCATGCGAGCCACTCATTTATCTGTCTTTGCTTAAATAGGAACATGTTACATAGTAGGGACTGGAAGCTTCGTTATATGTTATCTCTTCTTGTATATAAATATAAATGGACCTCTACCCTAATCCTTTTCTCTTTGAAACCCCAGACCATGTTTCCTCCTTGAACTCTCCCTCATCTATCACTGTGCACAAGAAAATCAAAAGATCAATGGATCATTTGATTACCTCAACTACTTCCTATGATGTTGCGATGGTAAACGTGCGGAAGGAAAACCCTAAGAATCTGTCTATCTATGAAGAAACTGAAAAGTAGAATACACCTTTGTTGAATGGTTTCACTTATAGTGAAATTCTACAAGGGAAAGTGCATAAGATTATTTACTCAACCTCAGACAACCAAGAATGGAAAGAAATTGAAGAGATGGAGGATGACTTTTACACGGACGATCCGATTATTTAAGATGCTCAATGCCCCAGCTTTGACTAACAATGGAGGAGAATAAAATTTTGCGAAAGCCATGGCGACGGTGTCTCATAATTAAGCCATTGAGAAGGAATTTTAGATATGACATGATATGTCAAAATATCCATGACATTTCGTCACTGGATGGTAATTATGAATTGATCAATATAGGACAAGGATTCTTTGTGTGGAAATTCTAGAAAAAATTAGACTATGAATACATCCTGAGTGGCAGACCTTGGATGATCTATGGACACTATCTTATAGTGAGGAAATGGACACTGGATTTTCGAGTTTCTATCTCATCGATGACGTCAACTATGGGTGGGTTCAAATTCCAGAAGTTCCAATGGAGTACTATGGTGATTTGGAAAAGATAAAAGCCATTAGTGACTATATTGGTAAGTTTGTGAAATTCAACCTTAAAATTGATATGGGAACAAGAGGGAAATTCGTTTTCATAGCAGTAGAGGTTGATCTAAATGAACCTCTTCTACCCAAGATTTACTTGGGAACTTCCCTTCACAATATTGAATACGAGGGCATTGGTACAATTTGCTTTATGTGTGGTAAATGGTTATGGAGGGACATGAGGTGTAGGGTGATCCGAAGGATGAAATAACATCACATGATCAGGAAGTAGGTTTGATGGAGTCTAACCCTTATGGACCATGGATGATAGTTTCTATGAAGGGACAATGCTAATTTCCTCAAAATACCCAGTTAAAGAGTAATTTGGGGGAGGGGGGAGGATTAGGCGAGTAATTGGCATAATAAAGGGTCTATGTGGGTCAATTCCCCTTTTACTTGAATATATAGTGCATTATGAAATAGGGAAGAGGAAAATCAGGAGTCAGAGGAGAAATTAAAGCACAAAGGACCTACTACGTCCTTTACTAAGTAGGAAACCTTGGGCCAACCGATTAATCCTATTACCCAGGAATAGAGTAACTCATGTCTGGGTAGGAGGCACTTACATAGAAGGACCAAAATACAATCAAAAGGCCAGTGGATACTAAGGTGGTTTGTTTTGTTGGCAATGGAGATGAGCTCACTAGAAATGTTATGGGTAAAAGGGTGCAACCCAAGGGGAAGTCTTGAAAACCATTAACTAGCATTACTAATAGATCAGGGGGTGAAAGCTCCATAAGAAAATTAACTGAGTGGCTAATCTCCTCAGCATAATTTTATGCTTCTTTGCCCACACCAATTAGAATCGTGAAGGCCTCCAAGGTCAAACAGTTAGAAATGTAAGATACTATTCAGGGAGTGGACAAGGGTCCATTGGAACCTTCCTTACGTGCTTAATTTGTTCTTATGATTGCTGCTGCACAATGGAAGTTCATATTCTGGAACATTAATGGTACAAGAAATGCTATCTTTCATGCTCATTTTTTTGAGCTAGTTAAGAAAAATAAACCATGTTTGGTGGTGTTGGTTGAAACAAAGATTAGTAGGAGTAAGGAAGAGGACACAATCCATGAGTTGGGTTTCGAAGGAAATGCGAGGGTCGAAGATTGGGGTTTCCAGGGTGGTATTTGGCTCCTCTGGAGAGATGATCTATTAAAAGTGCAGGTTCTTGAAGCATGTGTACAAATCATCCATGCCTTAGTCTCCTTGCCCATAGGATAGGAGTTTATGTTTTCTGGCATATATGGTTCTCCTACATTAACCCTCGAAGATGAGATGTGGGAAGACTTAATGAGGTTTGTAGCTCGATTATCCCTTCCTTGAATCGTAGGTGGTGATTTCAATGATGTAGGGAGTCTTTTGGAAAGAAGAGGAGGCAGTCATCGGCATCTTAATTGTTGTTTAACATTCAATAATAATCTCAGAACTTGTTTGTTGGAGGATCCAAGCTTCTTAGGTCCTAAATTTACGTGGCATGGAAAAGTAGGAGGTCTAAGATAAGCTCCCATATTGATAGAATAGTGGCAACTAACTCCCGGAGTTTGCTATTTCCTAAAGCTAGGGTGATACACTTACCAAGGACTTATTCGGACCACCATCCTATTTTATTTGTGCTTAATAATGTTAAGTGTGATGCTTGTCCCCCCACTGCCACTTTAAGTTTGAGGTAGCTTGGTTGACAAACTTATCTATTAGCTCAATAGTGAAGGATAGATGTGAAATACCCCAAAATCCTAATTTTCAAAATTATGGCCAAATAAGCAATTATTAGGAAAATCAATTATATAAATTCATTTATTAAAATTTAGAGAATTAATAAGGTAAATTAAGAGGAAAATAATAAAGAATTTAATTGGAAGAAAATTTGGGTATTTTCTAATTAGAATGGAGGTTAAGGAAATTTATCTAAAATAAGCAAAAAAAAGGAATTTATTTAATATTTTCTAAATATTAATATTCTAAATAGCCCAAAAATATTCTAAATAATTTATGCAAAATCCAAAACCCTAAATAAATCCTTTCTTTTCCTTTTTCCCTTTTTCTTTTCCTTCTTTTTCCTTTTTCTTCTTCCTCCGCCGAAGTTGGGCCTCGCCGGCCCAACCCAGCCTCTCCTTCCTTCTTCTTGCCTGCGACCTAGCGAGCCCAGCCGCCCGTGAGACAAAATGCTGCGTTTCGACGCTAAAGTCGCCGAAACGCCGCGTCACAATAAGGAAAAAAATAACCGTTGCCAGACCGACAAGGAAGCAACGTTTTGCCCAAACATTTCCCAAAACGCCGCGTGTCGTTTTAAAATCTTTTAAACACCGCCGAACAGGCCGGTCCCCCTTCTCTTCCTTTTCCCCCTGGACCTCCGGTCCTCCCCCTCCTTTCTCCCCCCTTCTTCTTCCCCGTGCAGACGGCAACAGCGACGCGTGCCTGCACTGCCGGCGCTGCCCCGACACCGGCGAGCCTGCCTCCCTCTCTCTCTCCCGTCGTTTTCTTTCCCCATTTTGGCCCCAACCAGCATTGTCCTCCCTCCTGAGCGGCCTGTAACCCTTCCTTTTTCTCTCCTGCAACCGCCTGCCGCCTGTCGCCTGCCATGGCAACTGCCGCCTGCCGGCCAGCCTGGCGCCAGCACCCCCTTGGCCTTTCCTGACCACCCTGCCTATAAATACCCCCATTGATCACCTGGATTCGGGATTTGGAATCCTGAAACCCTGGGTTTGCTCCCTCTCGCTGTAGCCCCATCAGACGCGTCGACCGCCGCCGTCCCCCAATGCTGCCGGTCTAGCGCTGCCCAGAACCCCACCTTGCACCACCCTCCACCTAACCAAGCCCTCCTCAGCCCTCTATTTCCCTTGCACGAGCCACCCAAGCCGTGCAAAATCGCCACCCGAGCAGCCCCCTTCCAGCTCGTCGCCGCTTTACGCCGCCTTCCACCGCAACCCGGCCGCCACCATCGCCTCCTCCTGCCTCCAAATTGTCCAGCAGACCTCTCTCTACCTTCCCATACCGCCATCTTCCCCTGCCTCCCTCTCCTTCTACCTCCCCCATCTTCCACCTCTCTCCACCACCCTCAGCCGCCGCGCCAACCACCGCGCGCCGCCACCCCTTGCCACGCCACCACCCTCACTCCACTCCCCTTCACCTGTTGTTTCTTTCCCCACCTCAAACTTCTCTTTTCCTCCTTCCATCCAGCCCCCACCTTGATCTTTTCCCTTCTCTTCCTCCTCCATCACCGCCGCCGTCGCCGCCACGCGCCGCCGCCGGACCACCACCGACCTTAGGTGGTTTCCAACTTACCCAAACCCAAATATATCTTTTCTATAACTATTATTAATTTTTAACTACTATTAATGATATTATACTTAATATTATCATTATTATTATTACTTTCATTATTATTATTATTATTATTAGTATTATTATTATTAATATTATTATTATCATTATTTTATTATTATTGCTAATGATATTATCATTATTATTATTACTAACAACTTAGTGTTAATATAGTTACCTCCTTTGTGATTATTATTATTATTATTATTATTATCATTACTATTATTACTATTACTCAACCTAACCTTATAATTTTCCTAACCAATAATACTATTATCATTAATAATGGTCTAAGACTTTAGGGTTAATGTGATTAAGACTTCCCTCATTTACTATTATTGCCACTATTAACCTCACTATTATTTTTACTAATAATACTAACGCTAGCCATGGTTTATTATTGTCTTTATCCTTACTATTATTATTATTATTATTATTCCTATTATTGTGACCAAAAACATTGAAACCCTTATATTATTACTATTCAAAAATATACAACTTTTATCATTATCATCTTTTGGAATATTTTACTTGTTGGTATTGTAATTAGTATATTATTATTTTAACCCTAACACTATTATTAGACTTAGCCTTAAAAACGCTAGGGTTTCTATCACTATAAACATTAGTGTCACTATTATTAGTTTTATTATTATTGTTATCACTATTTTCCTATAGCTAGCATAAACCCTATTACTACAAGATTAGAACTAATGGGTTTAATAAAATAAGTGAAACAATAAGTATTAAAATAAACATATTTTGACTAGTAATATTTAGTATACTAATTTTAAGGTAAAAGCCCTAGCTTTTGTATAATTACCCCTCTAGTAATAAGAACCTTAATCCTAAACTAAAATAAGGGTTGATGGCACTTTTGAGGGAAACTAATACCTAGTATTTCCCCCTTTTATAGGTAATCCTAACCAAAACCCTAAGGAGTTAGAGGAGCGTGCTCTAAGCCCGGCGTCGCCTTAGGTAAGGACGAAGCTAATGGCCTTGTGCTATGTGTGACATGGATGTGTTGAATATTGTGTATGCCATGCTATGCCATGTATTATATGATTGTGTATAACTTGTCTTGTGTGTAGCGCAGCTTGGAGATTGAGGTATGTTGTATGTGCTTCCATGACATGAGCATGACATGTATATGTATGATGTTTTTGATGTATTATGTTATGGCCCTCTAGGACATGCATGATAGGATAAATGGTAATATGAGTTGGGAATATAAGGATGACCGAAAATAAATGGGAAGTGAGACCACTAAGGGGGAGATGAGGTTGACCTAAGTACCTCATGATCTATGAGAGAAGATTTAAGTGGGAGGAATGTCCGAAATAAATGAGAGTTGGGAACTATGCATGGGGGTCTTGAAGTTTGTATGGTGGTATTAGTGATTTCATGGTGGTATTAATGGCTTATGGTGGTATTAGGGTTTGCATGGTGGTGTTATGGTTTGGTAGTATTAATATTTGTATGGTGGTATTAGTGATTTCATGGTGGTATTAATGGCTTATGGTGGTATTAGGGTTTGCATGGTGGTGTTATGGTTTGGTGGTATTAATGTTTGTACATTGGTATTAGTGATTTCATGGTGGTATTGATGGCTTATGGTGGTATTAGGGTTTGCATGGTGGTGTTATGGTTTGTATGGTGGTATTGATGTTCTATGGCGGTATTAATGGTTGCATGGTGGTATTAATGGTTGCATGATGATATTAGGGTTTGCATGGTGGTATTATGGTTGGAATGGTGGTATTAGGGTTCGCATAGTGGTATTAGGGTACGTATGGTGGTATTAGTGATTTCATGGTGGTATTAATGGCTTATGGTGGTATTAGGGTTTGCATGGTGGTGTTATGGTTTGGTGGTAATAATGTTCATATGGGGGTATTAGGGTCTGCATGGTGGAGTTAGGGTTTTGCATGGGAGTTAATGATTGTATGGGATTTAGGGTTTGTATGAAAAGTTCGAGAGGTTGCATAGGATGTGTAACGTTTGCGTGGGAGTAAAATTTGCGTATGAAAGGTTGATTTGGGATGTAAGAAAGGTAATGCAAGTATGATCTGGGTGTTTAACCTTTTTGGACGGAGAATAGTATGTGGAGTATTATAAGGGTATGGAGGAGACAGAATTAGGGTTTGGAGTGATTAACTCTGGGTCGTCGTGATTAAGTAGGGTTGGAGTAGCTAATTGTGATTTGTTGAGGATAATTAAGGTTTGGGATGGCTAAGTATGATTTTTATGGTAAAATAGGGTTAAGAGTGGGTAACCACGGTTTGGTGTGGACAATTAGGGTCGGTTATGGCTGCTTAGAGTTGTGGGTGTTATCATGTGTATTTATTGATTAAAGTGTAGTTATGAATGTGGGATTTTATTAGTTATGATGTGTACAGTATAAAGAGAATGATTTATGCATGTCAAGGGTGTGATGTGACTCAATAAGACACGGATAAGACATTAATTACGTAAAGCGAAAGACTAATGAGCCCAACCCAGTCCAGTCCACCGGTTAGAATAGTGGCCAGAGGCGTTCTGCCCTAGGTGTTTATTTTCGGTCCACCGGCTATAATAGTGGTCAGAGGCGTTCTGCCTTGAGTGTTTATTTCGGTCCACCGGCTATAATAGTGGGGGATTCGGGCTCGACAGACCCAAACGAATAAGTTAATCCACAGGGAAAATACTAAGTACTTACAGCGAAACACCATGTAAGTCGGGGCCAGTCCGGTCCACCGGTTAGAATAGTGGCCAGAGGCGTTCCGCCCTGGGTGTTGATTCCGGTCCACCGGCTATAATAGTGGTCAGAGGCGTTCTGCCCTGTGTGTTTATTTCCGGTCCACCGACTATAATAGTGGGGCTCCCGCGCTCACATGGATTAATGAAGAATGCTTTGAATGAATATAAATGAAGTAATTCATGGGAAAATACTATGTACTTACAGCGAAACACCATGTAAGTCGGGGCCAGTCCGGTCCACTGGTTAGAATAGTGGCCAGAGATGATCCACCCTGGGTGTTGATTCCGGTCCACCGGCTATAATAGTGGTCAGAGGCGTTATGCCCTGAGTGTTGATTTTCGGTCCACCGGCTATAATAGTGGGGCTCCCGCACTTACATGGATTATTAAAGAATATGTGTGAAATGGACATATTATTAACGAGGATAAAGAATAAGTCACCGGAAAGTATTCAGACCTTATCTTGCGGGTTATCGCATGTTGTCTATATGATTGTGCTATGTGTGCTATGTGGTATGATTGTATTTTTGGCCTTAGCGCACCAGCGCCCTTCCTCAGTATTAGACCCGTACTGATACTACCTTGATTGAATGGGTCCTGTGATGATCCACCAATGGTGGGGAGCATACCTCCTATGCAGGTTTGATCGGTTACTAATTTGGGGTGGAAGGCTTGATTTGAGTGAGTAGGCGGTCCGGATATTGGTCCCTTGGGATCTGTTTTATCTAGCTATATTTTGTACCACACTTCTTGTTTCGAAACCGTACTCTTAAGTTGTATTCCTAAACAATATCCTAATTGGTGTTGACTCGTGTTTTCGTGAATGATCTATGTTAACAATGAACCTATGTTTTGATGATTCGTACTTAACGATTGTTTAGTTTAGCCTTAGCACTTAGTATCGGAACGGTAGGAGTGAACCGGTCTGGTACTAAGTGTGGCGGTAATACCCCCAAGTTTACGTTTTTAATTCTTTCGCTTCCGCTAAACCTTTGGATTTAAACGAAATTTTTTGGTAGTAAATTTGAGGGTGTTACAAGATGGAACCAAAGTAGGGACTTCATTGATAAAGTGAAGTCTTGTTCTCGTGAACTATAGGAATGGAATGCTCAGGAGTTTGGAGCGATTGAAGCCCATAAGAGAAGAGGTTTGGCACAAGTTAGTGGAATCTAGAGTAGACAAGCCACCTCTTTCTCTATTAATCTAGAAAAGTTAGAGGGTAAACTCTTGGGTGGGTTGAATGAGATATTGAAACAAGAGTAGTTGTGTTGGTTTCAAAGATCCAAGATCAATGCTGTGACTCTTCAAGATAGAAATACTCAATATTTTCACATGATGGTGGTATCTAAAAGAAGGAGAAATAGATTAGAGTGTATTCAAAATGAAGAGGGTGTTTGGATCCAAAACGAGAAGGATATGTTAGAGACTGCTAGATCTTTCTTCCTCATGTTGTTCTCGGAAGACCAAGGTTCGGTGACTCGGCCCATGATACCTACAAAATTTTCTCATATCACAAATGAGGAGCAGATGATTGTGTTGGTTCTTATCAGTAATGAATACGTAAGGATGGCCACGTTCTCTATGGGAGCCTTGAAGAGCTCTGACCCTAATGGACTAAACCCATTTTTTTACTAGAAATGTTTGCAAATAGTGGGTAGTGATCTTTTTCTCTTTGGTTGATGAGGCATTTAATAAAGGATATTTTGATAAGAATCTCAATGATACTATCTTATCTTTGATTCCTAAGATAGAAAACCCTATTTATCTACGTGATTTCATACCCATAGGTTTATGTAATGTGGCGTACAAAGTCATCACTAAAGTACTCACATTCTGAATCAAACTGTTGCTAACAAAGCTTATTGGGTGTGAACAAAATAGCTTTATTCCAGGTCTTCAAAGGTGCAACAATATCATTATTCTGCATGAGATTCTCCACACAATAAGGAAGACGAAGGGTAAGTTAGGAATTATAGCAATGAAGGTAGATCTAGAGAAAGCTTATGATCAACTATCTTTGGATTTTATGGAGCAAACCCTGGTTCTTGTGAGGTTTTCGTATCAGATTATCTAACTTATTATGTTCTGCATTTCAACTCCCTCCATGTGGGTTCTTTGGAATGAAGAAATTTCTAAGGCTTTCCATCCTTCTAGAGGGGTTAGACAAGGGGATCCCATATCACTGTATATATTCATTCGATGTATGGAGAGACTCTATCATCTTACTCATTGTGATGTAGGAGGGGTCTTTGGAAATCGATTAGCATTACCAGAGGAGGAATAAAAAGTTCTCATTCGTTCTTTGCTGATGACTTGCTTCTGTTTTCTCAAGCGTCTATCCTGCAAATCTAGATTTTTTGGATAGTCTATAAGTTTTTGGTTTAGAATCTAATCAAAAGGTCAATACTAGTAAATCTTCCTTATTGTTTTCTCTTATTGTAGCTACTCATGTAGTGAAGGAAATTGAAGCCGCTTCTGGTACAAAGTCTATTCGGATTTTAAATAAATATCTTTGGGGTGAATCTCCATATAGGAAGGAGACCTTAGGGTTTTTATGCTTCTGTTATTGATAGGGTTCAGAAGCGGCTTTTCTCCTGGCAACCAAATATGTTGTCCCTTGTGGGAAGAATTACCTTATATCAGGCAGTAACTAGCACCATACCCATTTATGCTATTTCCATTAGTAGGCTACCTAATAATGTCACTTCAAAACTTGATAAAATTAACAAACACTTTGTGTGAGGTGGTACTTGAACCATAAAGAAGATTCATCTTGTTAACTAGATTAATCTTTGTTGACTTAAGAACAAAGGATAGGAAGTACTCACTAAGAAGGAATAACTATGGGTGAAATTGCTGCATGAAAATATGGTGACATTTCTTAGTTCATTCATGGGCTTTTCCACCATGTAAAGTTATGCCTGTGGCATAATATTTATAAGGCTTACTACATGTTGGAAGTAGGAATTAAGTGGGATATTCAGTTAAAAGGGGTGGCTTGTTTTTGAGAGAATTGGTGGGTTGGTAATTCACCCCTAAATTTTGTAGCCATTTAGTAAATCCCAGATGAGCAGAAGAATTATAGGGTTCGAGGCTACTTTATACTAGATGGTACCTGAAATTGGCCTAAGTTTCAACACCTTCTTCCTCATGAAAGCATAATGGAGATTATTGGGGTGTTTATTAACCTAGAAGATTCCAGAGATGATGCTCGATATTGGGTTTATACCCCTAATGGTGTTTTTACTGTGAAATCTGCCTATGAGTGGCCGAACCAAGATTTTGCTTACGAGTCTCCCAATTGGAATTTAATTTGGCACTTGAAGGCCATACAACATATTAAGACCTTTAATTGGTTATTAAGCCAAAACAAACTTCTTACCAATGCGGATAGGTTCAAAAGAAAGTTGACTGAGGATGCTTCATGCATTCAATGTGGGCACACTGAGAAGGATATCCTGCATGTGTTGAGGGACTGTGATCGCAACAGAGATATTTGGATCAAACTTGTTCTAGACCACCTTCAAGTGGAATTTTTCATTTTACCTTTCATGATTGGTTTTGGTCAAATTTAAAAATGTACAAAATGGTAGAACTCATGGACCTACCTTAGGCTTTAGTTTTTGCTTTAGCTTGTTGGAGCCTATGGAAATTTCAAAATGCTTATGTGTTTGAAGGTAAAGACATTTGGCCAAAGCAGGAAACTAGATAGATTAGAGAGTTTTCTAGGGATGAAATTCGGACTTAGGAGGTTTTTTCAGATGTCTAACATATGGGGAAAGAATGTCTTTAGCAAGCAGTAGGTTAGGATCCCCTTTCACCAGATGTTCTCAAGATTAATGTGGACGAGTCAATAAGGAATAATCCCAGGATGATTTCAGCTGGTAGGGTGGCTAGAGACCACACTTTCAAATGGCATTTTGGTTTTGCCTCAAAATTGGGTTATGGAAATATTCTTCAAGTGGAACTTTAGGCCAATCGGTACAGAATACATAAAGCTCATTCCAAGGGATATGACAAAGTGATTATTTACGGTGATTCTTTAGTTGCAGTAAGTCTCATGAATAGACGGATTCCTCTAAACCATCCTCAGAGACATATAGTTGAAGCATGCCAAGTTCTTATGGTGAAGTTTGTGTTTTATCGAATCTTGCATGGCTTACGGGAGGGAAATCAAGATACTGATAGGATGAGACACATTGGTTAAGACTTGGTTTATGGCTTGCAGATGTTTGAGTCTCCTCCACTCCCCTTCGTGATATCCTTTTATTCAATATGACAAGAGGTTGTAGTTATAGGAGAGCTTGTTTTTTACCTCATTTGATTTATTTTTTTGGGATATATTCATTCCCTTCAATGTAAAAATAATAATAAATGGATTATGCAAAATTATAATTCATATATGTAGGTAGCATATATGTCATGCATACATTTATCTAGTTGATTTTGATGTCATGGTTTGGGGTTTTGGATGGTCCTAATATTAACGGAGATGTCTAAATATAACAACATGTTATTTGTGACACTAACTAGTTTATGTGAAAGGAATAGCTGAATTTGCTTATGTATAATCACTAGACATATGTCTCCTTTTTACATGAAGTGTAGAACCACCCACCTCTTCTAGTGGAAATTTATATTTCTACATTTCAGTAAGATTGTTGACGCAAATAGCTGCCATGAATTAACCTCTTATTTACTAACCAATGCTCAACCATTGTGGCTCTGCCTAACTGTTTGTGGTCCATCAAATTTACTTGTTTGAGTCAAAGAATCTTGCTAATACATAGCAAACCGTTGCTATGAAATTTTATTTCTAAGATATATGTTGTATGACCTAGATAATTACGAGAGCAAACTTGATCCTAAGGTCGATCCGACCACATCAATGCCAAAGGCCTCGTAAAAAATTTTTGGAAAACATCATTAATGTATATGTTTGACTTTTGAAAGCTTTTGAATGCATCAAGGTTGTTTCCATAAAATATATGTTTAAACGTTTATGCATCTTAGTTAAGCTATGTGTCTTCATTCCATTGTTGGGTTAACTATGTTAGTTCAAGTTGTTAGTGCAAACATGTTTCTACAACTGAACATGAATGCCATAATATATTAAATGGTGAGGTGCTAAAAGATTTGGGGTAGTGACATAAAGGATTATTATACGATGAAAGGGTTGGTGTTATGCAAATATAAGGTGTGATACTATGTAAATGATGAAAATATGTATATTATATGTCTATATATGTGTGAAGGTATGACATGATGAATATGTATTAAATTGCATTTTTTTTTTGCATAACCGTGTAGTAGCTATATGTTTAAATTTTTGAAAGTTTCAAATATATTATAAAAATAGGTAAAAATGACCGATGGTGCTTGTGTAAATATTAAATGTTGTCAGATTAGTGATGAAATCAATAAATAGCATGATATGCTTCTTTTTGACATGCTTTTTCATATGTTATAAGCAATCTTTCATTTGATTTATAAAGTCTTATTAATGAAATCATGGAAACATAAGGGGTATATCCACACATTGGTATTGACTTCCTAGGTAAGTCATCACCCTCTCTATAACTTACAAGAAATTTGTACTCCAAATTAATCAAATCACCTCTATCATTTTGATTTGTTTAGATTGGCCAATGGGTTTAGATAAATAACAACACATATATGTATATCCATCTAACATATCCTTGGCATTTATACGATGGATTAAGGAAGATTTTCATAAGAAATGTGGAAAAATGATGGGTATATGTTAATTTGGAATGTCAATTGAAATCTCTTGCAATTTCTTAAACTGTTTCAATATTTTGGGGTTACAAATTGAAGAAAGAATCATTGTTTGTGACGTTATAATCCTCATAATCCTCATCGTCTTCATGATATTATTGTTGTTTCTTGACCTCATAGGTCAATCAATATCTTAATCTTTAGTTTTTTTGGTAACAAACCTCAAAAAGGATTTTAACATGGGTATTTAAATGTGCATGAACTCTTTAAGCCCAATTGATGACAAAAACACTCAAGTAAACATTCTAAGTGTAGAGAAAGACAAAAAGTGATCAAGTTTCACAAAACACTCAAGAACAGACCACATTCAAGACTACCATCAAGTGCTATGGACTTTGAACTTAAATATCAAGTTAAGCACTTAATGGATGAAGAGTTCAAGCTGGTCAACACTATAACACCCCCATTTTTCTCAACCTAAACTTTTCATTTTTAGGGAGAAATGAAGGGAGTAGATTTCGGTGTAATACCTTGATATTTTGGGCAACCTCATTTATTTAGGATTTTTATTGGTGGATATAAAATTTTCTTAGTTTAGTGATCTGTCGCATGCTTTATAAGTTTTGAAACTCTAGTTGTATTTTCAAAATGTTTTGTTCAAGACTCCTCGTCCTTTTTTTTACAATATTGTATTCCATGAGACTTATGAACCACTCTTTGCCTTCAAAAATTTTTGAGACCCTTATTTCATATGGATATTTGATATCCTCACGTTTTTCTTAGTCTCATATTCTTCTTTAAAATGTCAAACCATGTTGTTGGTAAAAAAAACACAATTTATCATTTCAGCGCACCTTAATCATGTATTTTGAGCCCCATTAAGCCATTTATGTTCATTTAAATTTCACCAAAATTCGGGGTTTATATTATTTCAGTGCTCTTGAGCTAAGTGTAATCCAAAAATATTATTTTTAGATGTAATAAATCATCAAATTCAATTTTTCTTTCTCTTTTCACACTTACTTTTGGTGAGAATGATTCCTAGCCATTCATTGTTGATAAGAGTGCACGTGAACCACTCAATATCCTACTCCTAGGTTTCTCGTATTTTGATTTCTAATATTTTAGATTCGTTTTTTATTATAACTTTGTCGTATGATTACGACTTTGTTTTGAAGTTATATTTCGTTAACGATATATATATATATATTATTTAAATTATAAAATTTTCATTTAAAATAGTCAAATTTATTTTAATAATTTTATCCATAAAAAATATTTCCGACTTTAAATTTTTTCGTTTGTGAAGTCATTAAGATCGTAGAAAAGTTTTAAATTAAAAATATCTTTAGAGCTTATTTATAAATTTTATTCTGAAATTAAATTTCTTCCGTTTTACCCTTTTTGGTTTGTGGAAGACCAGTTTAGGAAAATTATTTAAATTAGTCTCAGTTTATTAGAATTTGACTTAAATATTTTCTTATATGCTTTTAAATATTTTTGAGGTCATATAATATATTTTCGTAAATAATATAGGTATTTGTGTTCGTGGGTAAATTCTTTCAAAAACATTTCCAATATTCTTTATATCGCTTTTATATCAATTTTAGGTCTTCGAATCTTTGCGAAATGAATTTTCGTTAGATAAAATTTTAGATAAAATCTTCCAATAATATATTTTTAGATGTTTAGTATTTCTTATATATTTTTAATTGTAAAAAAAAAAACCCAAACCCCGGCCCGACTGACCCCCTCTTCTTTTCCTTTTATCTCCTTTTTCTTCTCTTTCTCTTTCCCGGCTGCCCTATTCCCTGCCCTCTGTGTGAGCCCCAACCCCATCTCCTCCCTACTCCTTCACTCCAGCCGCCCCGCCAGCCGACCCCAACCGCTGACACCGGTGACGCCGCAGCAAGCAGCCAGCAGCAATCGCAGTAGCCGCAACAAGCAGTAGCCAAAGCCAGCGTAGAAGCAGCCGCGAGGAGCAGCGACGAGTCGCGTAGGTCGTGCAGCTATCCGACCACAACGAGATGTCCTCAACCTCCAGTGAAGCTTCTCCGACCTCCACTTGTCTCGATTTGCTAGTTTTGTTTGGTATAAATTTCTGAAAACCCATGCATTTGATTTGATTACTTGAGTATGAATTAGCTTATGACAAGCTAAATTGTTCATTTGGTTATGTATATATGTGTTGTGAGATTGATTTGGATAGGTTAATTATATGGTTTATGCTATAATTTTGGAAATTTGGATTTTTGGTCTAGTTATGCCCAAATTTTTCGGATTCGTCCAATTAAACTATTTTGGGTAAATTGATTTTACGTTACGTTTTAAAATATATCTAATTTCATGTTGAAACTGTCAATTTGAAAAATTTATGTGGAATTAATCGATATTGACTTCCTAGGTCAAAATTCGTGTGTGATGAAATTGGGTTGCATACTTGAGTCTTTTCACTCAATTGATTTTATAATATCGTTTGAAATGTATTTAATTTTATATCATAAATGTTGATTCGGGAAAACTGTGTGAAATTAATCGAACTTGGATTTTTAGGTCAAAGCTCTTGCGGGTCTAAATTGGATTGTGTAAGCAGTTCATTTTATTCAATTGATTATATAATTTACATTAGAGTACATTTAATTACAATTCTGAATCATCAATTTATATATTCTAGCAAGAATTGATTGAATTTATATTCCGGGCTCAAAAACCCTAATTATGCTAAATTGGGTGTTTCTTTTATTGATTTTGGTCAATTGATTGTATGATATGTTATAAAATATACCTAATTGCATTTCTAAATATTCGATTGAATTAAATTAATAGAATTCAACCGAAATATATTTTCGAGCCTAAAACCCTAGATTTGAAGTGAAATTATGAAATTGGTCATTTGTATAATTGTTTTTGTAAAATAAAATTTATAGAAATAGTTGAAATGATCCTAATTGCATTTTAATACCTTCTATTGAAATTAATTGATTTGAATCATTCAAGTTTGCATCTTGGGCTTTGAAACCCTAATTTCGAAAACCGATTGTCTTGAATTGACTACTTGGAGGATTGTTTCATTGAAATTAATTATCTAGATTTATTTAAAATTATTTTGATCGTAATATTAATCTATCAAATTGAGATAATAAAAGTTAATTAGTTGGTTCGAAGTTCGGGCAATAAAAACCCCGATTTTCGGATATGGTTTTATGAAATTGATTATGCTATGCTTCTTTTCCTAATTGATTTCCAGCTTTGATTTTAAATCATTTGAATTACATTTTTACCTTATCGGGTTGGATTTGGTTCTATACAAATGGTTGGTTTGTGTTTTGGGTTGTAAAACCTAACTAGTAAATCAATTATAATATTTCGAGAAAATAACTTATCTTCTATTGCCATTTCCCTAGCTTCCAAATCAATTTAAAATACTTCAAGTGATATGTATTTAACCCGATTTGAGTAAGATTTAATCTTAAATCTTAATATAGCTATGCTCTTGAGTCCTAGGTTTTTGACACGTTTTTCAAGAAAGACCATTTTTGTCTCCTTGTATGGATTTAATTATAATATTTGAGTTATTGATTGTTAAGATAGTTTCTAACCTAATTTCTGATTTCTATCGGCAATCTAGGAAAACTTTCTTGTGGATTGTCGAGTTCTCAATAGCTCTCTCTCTTCTCAATTTGCTTAGCTAGCTTTGGATTTAGTAAGTCTCTACTTACCTCCACTTATGGGTGTTTTGTGAGGATTGACCATTGTGCATATGTGTTAAGAAGTGAAAGTGTGTGACTCACATGGGTCGGTATGTCAAACATGTAATATGCCTTGTATAATGCTTTGTATAATCATGAGGTTTAAGTAATTCATACTTCAGCTTATTGTTGAGCATGTTAGGGTAAAATTATGCATGATAGGATTATTTGACTCTTTTGAGGAGGACGAATGTGTTTACACGTGTTGGAATGGGATTGCATTTTCTATTTAGGAGTATGATTGAGTAAAAGAGCATGTCACAAGTATGATTAAGTAACAAAGCATGTTAACGTTGTTACCTTCAAGCAAGGATAAGTGAAGGATATGTTAAAGATCGTAATATATATCTTGATTAATTGACTGGAAAGCATCCTAATGTGTGGCATGAATTGTTTTCTAAGAGATGGAGCACACTTTATGGTTTTCTAGCTGCATGGTGCATTATGAGATGATATAAATGAATGTTGATAATTTAATGCCTCTCTCAGCGTAACAAGGTGTTGAATGTGTTTGAATCATGGCTCGAGGTTGAGCATGTCCCTAAGTAATGCTTGGGGCTGGATATGTCCCTAAGTAATGTCTGAGGCTGGACATGTCTCTAAGTAATGCTCGGCTGAGCATGTCCCTAGGTAATGCTCGGGGGTGAACATGTCCCTGAGTAATGTTCAGGGGGCTAAATGTCCGATTGGTTCAGTTTAGCATTATCCATAAATGCCCGATTGGTTCAGTTTGGCATTGTCCATAAATTCCCGATTGGTTTGGTTTGGCATTGCCCATAAATGCCTGATTGGTTTGGTTTGGCATTGCCCATAAATGCCCGCTTGGTTTGGTTTGGCGTTGTCCACAAATGCCCGATTGGTTGGTTTAACACTATCCATAAATGCCCGGTTGGTTTATTTGAATCTAAGATGTTTGCATCCGAAATTGTGTGGCCATGTAGTGAGTTGTCAATAATATAGATTATTCCTACTTGAGGCGCATGAGCTACTTTACATTTTCGTTATAACACACTTACATATTTAAATAGGATGTTACATATGTTTCGCATGTTATTATATGTGTATGGTAGGATTTATGAGTATGAATAATATTGTATCAACGTAATGCACCCTGATTCAATATGCACTTGATGTTTTAGTTTATGTATCTCCCATAAGATAGGGTAGTGGGATTTACTCAGTATTGGACCCGTACTGATACTACCTTGGTTGAATGTGTCCTATGATGATCCACTGATAGTGGAGAACATACCTCTTGTGCAGGTTTGAGATCGGATATTATTTTTAGGTGGAAGGCTTGGCTTGAGAGAGTAAGCAATCCAGAATTTGATCCATCAGGATTTGTCTTGTTTAACCGTATTTATTTTTAGAAGTTTCAAGTGTTGTATTTAAAATTTCAAGGGCATTGTAATTGACTTTTAAATTCTCATACGTTGATAAGCTTTTAAAATCCATGTTTATTTCACAGGTTCCGCTGATTTATTCAGTGATGATTTTATTTAGTGAAATTATTCACTTACCATCTGCCTGTGGATATCTCCTTGTGGAAGTTTATCCTCACCGTATAGATGTTGTTTGAATTTTTCTTTGATAGGTTTTAGCCTTGTATCTAGTACGAGATAGATGGTGGACATTTATCTTGTGTTAGATGTGGCGGTAACATTCCCCAAATTGTATTTTAGCTTCCGCATTATTCTTTTAAACGAAAAAAAAAATCAAGGGTGAAATTTGGGGGTGTTACACTACTTATCCTCCATTATTATGTAAGTTTAGATATTTTCCCAAGTTACCCTTGTACCCTTATGTCATTAACTTGACATCTAAGTTTGCTTAACTTTAAGTTTTTGTCTTGAAAGTATAATATGGAACCAAAAAATAAAAATAAGGGATATTACTGCTGTATCTTTCACGAGGAAAGATTTGCACGTTCACTTAATCCATGGCAATTGTAAGGCCAAGTATGAAAAAAAATTAAACAACAAGAAACATAAAATAACACAAAAAGTAAAACTATTTATATTACTAAAGCTTAATCCAAGATTGCGAAGTTGACTCGCACCAATAAGAACTAAAAACGAGAAAGTCCCAACATAGAACAAAATACAAAAAGTCATACTCTTTGATTCCAACTCAAACTCCAACAATATCTAAATCCCCTACATCACAAATACTAAAAAAATAATCTATTTAGTAAAAAAGTACTGATTGAACACTCCTAACTCTAATTAAAGAGCATGCTCACAAAAATATACTCACATACAATAACAAGATCATAAAAACTAAGATGATACACCACTAGGGTATCCAACCACCATAATATGTAATAATTCTCAAAACATGTTATTATCATACTTATGTTTTCAAAAGAAACTTAATATACTTAAAACCTAACATACTCAACAATCTTATAACACACAAAGGTATAAATCATGCATAACTATCAATTCATATGCAATAACATTAAGTTATGCATAATCTCCAAGTAATACATATACCAACATGTAATACGAACAACCATGTCAATATATAAGGGTATTGCAAATAATTCCTCCTACTAAAGAAAACAACATATAATAAATAGTAACTCCAACTCACTTTTGAGACAGGTTAGCCTAGGAAGCCACACATTCATCTAGTCGTGTGTAGCTCATAAAAGTAAAGTAACTCGCTTTCAAGACATACTGGTTATAAAAGCCACACAACCACCTAATCATGTACATCTCAGATGAGAGATATAACTTCAACTTGATAGGGATTATAGTTTCATCCTAATACAAATGCTAAGACTGCATAAATCACAGTTCCAAGATATCTATCAAGAAATTTATTGTGACAAACCCGATGCTCATCAAAGCTGAGTGTCTAATTCCTTAAGTAAGTGTGCCCTCTATAGGATTGGTAATATTACCTATGAAAGTAGAAAGGACAATTCAACAATAAGGCCTTTAGCACTAGGGGCCTAACCGAGGCTCAAGATGTCTACCCAACTAAAATAATCTTTCACTTTTAGTGATTAGCATTTTAATTCAACCAAAGATCCCAAGATTTAACAACAATAATTATTTCTAAACTCTATTAGCAAGAAAGAAGTCACAATAATCAACTAATTATGATAGATTAGGGTTAGGTAACAAGCTATAACTTCCGCAATACACAACCGATTCATTTTTAGCTTTGTCCTTTACTTCTAATAATTTGAGGTCAGCATGTAGTCAAATAAAAGGTCTTTAAGGCTAGCCTAGGCACATCTTACTTAACTCTTAAGATATTTTAAATCACCTAAACCTATCGCATAAGATTACATTATAAACCTTATGAGCATAAAATAAGGTTGCACACCAAAAAACAAACCAATAAAACTATGGCCTTAAGCCAAACCAAAACCAGTATACAAAAGGACTAATAGTCAAAGCAAGATCAAGGAACTACTAACCAGTTAAAATCATTTTAATTAAAAATTCAAAAAATAAATTAAATCACAATAATCACATTGGGGGCCATTGAAGACCAAATGCATAGTGGAAAACAACTCAAAGTTAGACGAGAGCTTTTTCCAAAGAAAAAAAAAAAGCTATTTACAAACGATGAAAATGTTATTTTATACCAATGCTTGAATCCAAAAACCTTTAAAATGTTATTATTGAAAATTACTATTCACTAAAAAAACCAAAAAATCGTTATTCTTAAAATATACTATTTACGATAAGACCAAACTTTTTAAAATATCTCAAAACCACTAAAATATCTCATAAAAATTTATTTACTTGCTCATAAATTTCACTTTAAGCTTAATTAGCTAGAAACATATTTAATTTCAAATTTAGCATTACTTAGGGTAATTAGCACATGATTAGGCCAAGAACAGTTAGAACATTTAACAAAAATCAAAACTACCTTATACTTCAACCAAAATTAAACCATATCAAGCATGCTAAAATGAAGATCACTTAAACTTGAAATCTCACCCAAACATATCAACAAATCATATGGTACCATTATATTCAAGAAACAACACCACCACCATCCAAAAATCACCCAAATTGAAATACTCAAGAAAATGGTCTAAAGTCCTCAAAACTTCAATCAACCAAATCATCCCTAAACATGCTTAACTTGAAATATTCTCAACATCAATTTTTGTTTAATAAAAACCTTAAAGATCAGCATTACGAATGGATTTGTTGAGTTGCTTAACATATCAATTCATTGGACGCAAAGAATTCAATTATTTCTACTCTCCTAGCATAAGTCAAGACAAATATACATAAAAGTGATACATATAGTAGTAAAGAAAAATGCTTCCAAGTATAACAAGGTGTATCCGTGTATGATGTTAAGCTAGTTTCATGGCGTTGTTTCTATCTCCCTAAACTGTCAAAATTGAAGAGTGAATATTACCTCTTGAAATAGAACAAATAAGTAGATTTAGAGAGAGAGAGAGAGAGAGAGAGAGAGAGAGAGAGAGAGAGAGAGAGAGAGAGAGAGAGAGAGAGAAATAGTTATAGTTTCATCCCATCTCTTAAATTGCTTCCAAAATATCTCGTGAAACAGACAAATCTAAAAAACAAGAGATGAATGTTTTAGAATTCTTCTCAAAATCAGTCATTGAGACGTGGAAAATGCAAATAGAGACCTTGCTCAGAAAACCTTTGACGCTAGCGACTTATAGTTTGTCACGTACTTCGGATTAGCAGTTGAGATAAATTAGCTTCTACAAAACACGATTGAGGTAAGAATTGGATAGTCATCTGACTTTAGGTGCGATGTTAGGACAACTTGGCTCAAGTTAGTGACAAATGGATGAAATGCTTTGTACTCAAAATATCATTTATTGTTATGGTAAATCCGGTGACAATTGTAAGAGTAGCTAACGGCCTTACAACAACCATAGTGATAATGATCGTAAACCAATTGTAGTAGCTAGATATCAAGAAACTATGGGGCTAAAAGGAATAAAGAAGCAAACATTGTATCATCAGGCCACAAAAAACCACCATTTATTCATCATACTAAAATGAGCAAAAATCAATTTGCTCCCCCCCCCCCCAAAAAAAAAAAAGAGAGAAGCGACACGACTATAAGTAAAATGACAATTGTAATAATCTATTACCAAACCCTACATTTAGCCATAAGACGGCAAAATGCCAGTCAACCAACAGGTAGCATGTTGTCATTCCTACATCAGTCCTGACATGATCCAGCACTACTACTACTACAAGCCAGGATCATCTTCGTAGTCAAAATCAGGATCACTGGGCCTAACTCTCTTTCCTTCCCTTGCACCTCTTCCTTTCTTCGGCTTACCCCTAAAAGAGATACATATATAGTTGTCAAATATCAAAAACGAGTAAAAACAAAGTTTTGTTTTAATGAGGATGAAACTAGAGGGGAGTCCTCACTGTCCATGTCCAAAGAAGCCTCCACCTCTGTAACGACCTGACCCAAGCTCGAGTCTCCCGTCTATAACCAAAAGACAACAAAAACTTAAGAGAAAAAGGGAGTTATGCGGGGGAAGTTGCGTAAAATACAATGAAGATACATGCATACCTTCTCGTGAAATAGTCTGATCTTCAACCTGAAAAAACCATAGCAAAGAGATACGAAGATGATAAAATCAAAGAGTAATTTAGGTATGAACCCCAACAAAAGTATCATCTATGAACTTCTAGAATAATGCATGGCCGTGAGGAATAGGTTCTATGAGGTACACAAATATGCAAACATTAATTTAATTTAATAAGGAAAAGACAACAGAAACAACCCCAAGAGATGGAGACATCATTGACTGTAACCTCAGTAGAAGAACTTGACCTCCAGCAAGCATATATATTGTTCCATGAAATCACAAAGTAGATACAACTTCAGTATCATCATGCTGCAGAAAACAACCAGTTGGCTATCATCCATTCCTTCGACAAGGTGCTACCCTTAAATGATGTTCCGATTATTTTTTTAATGTGAAAAATCAACTATGAAACAGTGTTGGAAGGTGCCATAAACAATGCGTGTTTGGGGCTATCATATTGCACAAAACCCTTCTCAGGAATTAACCGAAGCAGATGATAGAAAATGGAATAACCATATATGCTCCACCCCAAACCAGGGCCTCCAAACGATAGAATACTCACGAATCATGATTGGACTTATACAAGCTCTGCCCATCTTAGATTTTTTTTTTTCTTTTTTTTTATCAACTATTTGAGATTCCATTTTGTCTAGAGAGGGAATATGAGATTTTATAGACAAGTGAATGAGTGATATGTGGCTTTATGATTCCTATGCCCCCTGAACATAGTTCAATACATTAACATCCCATGCAATTTAACTTTCACATAAATCGTAATTGGTACCTAGCTTGAGGTTATCATCTTCAAAATGAGAAGAAATTTTCATATACCTCTCACAAGGAGTGTCATGACTTCCACCCCGAAATGTTCCCTCTGGGAAGGAATGCACATATATTGATTATTTGGTTATAAATGAACTCGATCACATCTCATAGACTAGCAAGACTTATACTACAGGTAAATAGTCCTCATATAAAGAACAAGCACAAAAGGGACAACTAGTTGGATGAAAGGTTATCGGGAATTGATGATTAGTCAGCTAAAAATCACAACAAAAATCAAACAGAAACACGGTGAATCCTGCTCAATCATCGAGAATCCTACGAGTAACTGGAACAAGGAGCAACAACCTCACACTCACTCTGACTTCACAACATAATAAACACAAGACTGCTGCATTCTAAACGTGGCATAGTTAAGACGTGACATAACTAACAGAATGAGTGTCACATAACCTTGAGGATCAACTATATGAAAGCCACTTTTGAACCCACCCCTGAACTTCCTCAGTTGTATTCTATAGGATTCCCTTAATTATAGCCATGTTTTACTGTAAAAAGCATATCAAATCCCTATGAAGGGCATATATACACAGATGCAATAGGTAAGTGTAGTTGTCTAAAGACATTCCCATTTAAACTGTATGTTTGCTGTTTTTATTCTATCATTGAATTGATATGATCCTTTACGTGTTAAGGGAAGATGCAAAGATTCATACGCAAAATTGCCGCTGAAAATATACCAAGGCTACATACAGCTGGTGAAGTAATTGAAGATAATGAAAACAGCCTATCTTCAGGTTGAAACTTTCTCGATCGTTTTAACCTGCGGCCACAGTTTAGAGCAAGTTTTTCACTATTTATTGGAATAATCAGCAAGCATCAACAACCCAGCACTGAACATGCATATATATCAGCAAATTAAAACAATATATTTCGACAATTTTACACTCCTAAACTGTTCAAGATATACAGGTATATTCAGCTGAGTGGCTTCCTAATTACACAATACAAAACATTGTATGCTTGTTGCTAAGAGCAATTAACTCAACTTTCATTGGATAGTGCTTTTGATGTGCAGAAGTCACGATAATATCACCAAGAGAACAATGAGTAAAGCAAGCACAGGAAGTTGATATTTCACAACTGCATAAAAGGATATAGATCAAATGCACACACCTTTCGAACTTTCTGTGTATGTCTAAACTGATGCAGTATAAGAGTTCATAGTAGTAGCAAAATATCATATGGAAACTTTGGGACTTCTGGAAGTGTACATGATTTTGACAGTAACATTTGGGGCAACTTTGAACAAACAAATGCTCAATATAGATTGAAAGGAAATCAAAACCGTGAAATCATTAGAAACGGAGCCCAAGTACACATAACTATGGATACTCGATAATTGTGTATAAAGCCATTGATTATAAAAAGATTACTTGCATTATCTTCAAGTGTTTCTAAGCATACTGAGGAAAAGAGATCCATATTAGAAACGTAGCGAAAACCAAACTGGGCAAATAATGGTAATAAAATTGAAAATTGAGATCCAACAAATAAATTGTTTATCAAGATGGGGAGAAAATTTTAAACAATCTAGCATCTCCCTTTCCATAGTCATCGGAATAAAGTAGTGCCACAAACAACCACTTGCAACCAATTATCTTCCACCTTTTCTCTGCTAGACATAAATCGATAAATTCAATTTCAGAGGACAGAACCTTTAAGATATGATCTATGACATACAAGTAAAAGGGGGGGGGGGGGAATGATTATATTGGAAGTAAAGAGAGTTCCATGGTGTACATTGTCGTGCTCTTAGATGAAGATAAGAACCCATCGTAACCTTTCAACACATTCCCACAGTGGTTTGAATCCTGCAGATAAGATGTTTCCATCTCATACACCTGTAAACGGCCAAATCAGGATCCCTTAGAAAAGAAGACTTACACATCTGATCTCTAGTCCACAAAGAAAACATGTAGTCATAAGAGAGATCAGAGCCTGTTCAATGGGTCCATCATTGCAGTAGTTAATCACCAGTACCAGAGTGTGTTCATGATCAACCTCAGTAACAGGAGGTAATATGAGAATTCTCTAGATGATATGGGGTTAAGAGTCCGCAGAACCGACATAGCAGAACCAAAGGAAGACCTTTTTGTCATTTTTTCGATGATAATAACAGGAGTTCATATGTAAGTTGACTCTTGTAAACTAAAAATCAAAGATTCCTTAATCAAAAAATTGATTCCATACTAATCCAAAGGCATTAATTAGACAATGCAATCCAATGATCATAAAATAAAAGCATCAATATCAAGTGATTAAATAAACACCTCAATCGACAGCACTATGGGCGGAAGAAAGGTAGAAAATTGACCTGTTTTTCTATGGTTCGGAGTTCTTCATGAAGCTTAGCTCCTTTACTCAGCGAAGACGCGAGCATTGCAGATGGGTTCGAAGAATTTCGTAGCTCTGAAATCAAAAAACGGGTCAATATTCCTGTTTTATCGGAGGTATAGTGAAAATTAAGGGTGAAAATCGAAAAGGCTTGATCAATGGTTACCTTCAGAGTCCATTTTTGGCGGGGAAATTCAAATAAATCAGAAATCAGAAGGCAGCAAGGTAAAGGAGGTCAGGGCGTAAGACTATGGAAGTTTGGTGGTGGAGAAGGGGTTCGTAGGGGTTCGTGCGAATTGCGATCGAAGATTAAACGTTGATTGGGCTAAAACTGACAGTAGCAGGGGTTCGCCCATATGTGTCAGAAAAGGTCGGATGGCAAAGCACCTGCAATTGTCGTGGGCTATTTGACCTCCGGGCACCAATTGGCGTGGCGACAGGGAAACCTTTTTAACTTTTGTTTTTATAATAATATACACCGTTCACCTTTCAAATAGTTGTCATCATTTATTTTAAGAATAAAATTTAACAATTAATAATTTTTAGTATATATAAATATAAAATTATAAAAAAAAATATCATGGAAGTGTTGTTAGTATTTTATAAATCGAGAATAAATCTTAAATAATCAAAGAATGTCAAAGGAAAATTTTAGAGGAAAGATGAGAGAAGAAAAATGTAAAATTGCATCAATAATATCATTCTCCTAAAATGAGTACATGACTCAATTAATAAAGATAGGTCCGGATAAGAGGAAAAGGGGGAGGGAGAATGTTGTGTGGTCAGGAATAAGGAACCATCATTGTTCTGTATAGTAAACTAGCCTAGTAAATAATAGGAAGAGTAACGAGAAGGGGTGAGTGTGTCCAAACGTTTAGTGGGTTGATCTCTACTTTTTGGGTCATTACCCTTAAACCCTAATAACAATGATTTGAGAAATACATATATTATCATTTCCTTCAAAATTTTATCTTTTACATCCATCATTGCCCCTAGGGTAGATGAGCTAAACATCCTTAATTTTTCGTTGGCATTACACACCTAATGATTATCTCCCCAAAGGTAGACAGGATGATCTTTAAGGATTTATTGATGGCCTATGAGTATTAGCTGGCTAACCTTTTGAATTAGGCAAATTAAGCTTCAATGGTTGGTTGGCAGTCTATACTATAAGTTTACAAAAATCAATATTGGCTGACGATCTACATTACAAGTTTACAAAAACAATATACCTTAGTGGGCACTTATAGTAATAATAATAAGACCGTCAATAACTTACAATTGAAGGGTTATCATAAATGCAAAATAATATTATCACCATTAGTAGATTATATAATATCATTAATTGTTTGCAAATGTTGTTATATAAAAATACAGTAGGCAAACCATTGATATGCACAAGCAAATATTATATAAAAAAATTCCACCAAAAAGGACCGTTGACAATTCATGCTGAAGAAAAAATAAAACTACACTAAATACATCAGTGATTATAAAATTCAAAATTCTAATTTTGGCAAAATGTAAAATGGTACCAAATTAAAACTTATCGAGTAAGCTTCATTTTTCTTTTCCCCATACATGTCTAAATTATATGAAAGGTCTTTGAATAAGGGCTACATGAAATACTCAAACATTATTATAAAAGGGACCAATTTCCTAAGTTATTATAGGTCATTTGTTGCAACATTATTTCACATAAGAAAATATAGAGATCAAACGAGACTCAAGGTTAGATTAGATGTTTTTCCTTCGCTTGAATGAGATTATCGAAAAGATCATATTAGTAATTAATGTAGATTCTTCACCTTCTCAATCGAAAATGAGAGGTAAATTTACTTAGTTAGTACTGCTATATATATACCCCCTTTACATTTAATCCTCTAATCTTTACTATTTGCAATTATCATTCTTCTCCGGTGTCTGTAACTATCTTCTCCAATTTCCCTTTGTTTTCGGTTTACATCTTCAAAATTATTTCATTCCTTATTTTTGTGTTTTCATCATCTGTTAGGATATTGTCTACATCACTATCATCTTCACCCATACATATCATCACGACTCCTCCCACAGTTTCTATCAATGGTGGCATGGAACATTACGAGCTGCTAAACTAGAATCGCACTTGTGGAGTTCAGGTTGCTTCAACTACCAATCCTTGCAACTCTCTTGGTAAATCCCCTACTTTACTAAGTGATATTTTTCTGAACATCTTACTAGTTCTAAATCTTCTTATTTTTTTTGAATCTTCATCCATATCTACAACTTTGTTCGATTTTTTTACATTTTCTTCATACTCGATGATCCTATTAGCTACGAATCCCTCAACCTTTTTGCCTCCTCCTGACTCTTCTTTTCCTCTCATTATGGTTGAAACTTCCTTACTTGACTCCAACACTTTTCTTCCTAGTAATATTATAGATTCTTAGCTTGAATATTTTTGTGTAAAGTATTACATTCCCTCTTCCCTTACTCTAAGTGCACCATCCCTATTAGATAGGTGCATTTCTCTTTATGTCAAGGCTTTTTACGCCAGCATACATTTTCCTTTACATCCTTTTGTGAGGGAGTTCCTCCAAATGAGCCACCTCAAAATTGGCACAGTTTGTTCCTAATGCTTGGATAATGGTAACGTATTTTTTTGTATGTTTCATTTATTAGATGTTGCACCTACAATGTACCTCTTTGGTAATTTTTTAAACTTCTTAAGTCACCCCTCATACCAGGGCTTCTACTTCATTAAAATGAGGGGACAATAAATTCTTCAAAGAGCCCCCTCCTGCGTGAAAAAGTGGAAGTTATAGTACTTTCTTTATTTTAGGTGATTTTGAGAGGAATTTACCAAAATGGGATGAAATAAACCCCAAGGTTCAAGAGTGTCAGCCCTTCACTTCGAAATTAGAAGCATTTGGTGGATAAATTTGATAATTTTGTACGAGAAGGGCACGTCTTTAATAACAATAACATCTGTAACAATACTATCATCCTAAAGAAGATATGTTTAATCTCTGAAGTTTATAAGCAAAGCATTTTCTTTTTGTTTGTTTAACTTCATTAATGTTTTGTCTTGTCCATCATCTCACAAGATTATGTCTTTTTTTTTTAGCTTTTAGAATTCAATGCTTGAAAAGTTTGACAACAAATGGTCACTCCCAGCTTAGCAAAGGGTTTAAAGAATCCTACTGCATGGTCTACCACTAGATCAATTCTCATTTAAAGATCCAAATAGAGAGTAAGTTTTCTTACCACACACCATGAAATCTATCTTTTAAAATTCATAGTATTTCTTCTAATATTCTTTCTTCCTTATTATTTTTTCAGGAGAATGAAGGAGAATCCAAGCATGTTATTGAAAGGTTAAAGAAAAAAGTCTAAGCTAAATAAGGTTAGGGATGTTATTTTTGTTAGTCATTTTTTCATATATTATTCTTGGCCTCTCGGTTGTCTTGTGGAAGTTAGTCTCTCTCATATATTCTTTCAAAGTTATATTGTTTGACCTAGCTAAGGAATCTCCTCCAATGATAGTGTGTATTATTTTATAGGGTCCCTAAGCTTGATATGGTTGGGGAAATTGTCGGGTCATCCCCATTTCTTATCTTACCATAATAATTTGTGTATGATGTTTCAAATGACCTTTGAGAACTAGATCTGTAACTACATATTTCAAAGTCTTACACTTATTGATGTTATGCGCATACTCATCATGATATGCACACCATTTATTAAGGTTCCCATGCTTCATGTTTACACATACGAGAAATGATCTTGGAAGTGTTTGTTGAACATTTTCAATATTATATATATGTTCTAGACTAGCCATTAGAGGTGTATATTTATCAAATCTCACTATTGGTGGATGTCGTGTTATTAGTTGTGTTGCTAGCCTTAATGTCCCATGGCTTTCTTCTTGTCTATTTATCCTCTTTTTTTGCCTATGCCTCAATATTGAGGAAGTATATGCTTTTTTGGCCTTAGGGCCACATTTCCTTGGCATTTATCCTCTTTTGCACATCTTTTCTCAAGGAGGTGTAGGACTGATGCTTAGTCGGGTATATATTTTCAACCAGATTTTTATTTGACAATCCTCTAAGTACAGAATACCTAGAGATGTTGTTATCCAACTCATTTATTTATCGAACTTCCTTATCAAGTCTACTAAATAAAGATTCAATGGACTCTGTTGGTGTAACACCCCCAAAATTCACTATTAAAAAAATTTGTTTGATTAAAAGAAAATTAGCGGAAGCAAAATAATAAACCGTGAATTCTGGGGATATTACCGCCACACTTAGTACCAAACCGGTTCACCCTACCTTTCCAGTACTAAGTGCTAAGGCTAAAAGAGTAAACTACAATTTACGAGAAATTCAAACATATTTAAATCAGAGTAGTGCAAGTGAACATTTTATAAGAGTATAATCAACCACTGGTGGTTACAAAGCAACAAATACATTGAAACCATAAATTTTAAAGGTGAAAGAGTACAACCCTAGGGTTTACCGGATAGTACCTTACGCTCTTTCCCGAGAGTCCACTTGAATAACACCTAAGAATGACCTGTAAGGGACACTGCCCATTGAATAGGCAGGGGCCCCATGAATGGAACCCTTCAGTACTACGGTACTGAGTAATCCTTCAAATCACACTTAACAATAGGCCCGCAATGCAACACATGATACTACGTACATACATAATGAAAGGTAAATACTTAATATCCACATTTATACATCCACATACTTACAAATCAATCATATATTAATTGGCCATACAGAACAATCGATACTTCTAGGCCTTAAGCCCTAATCCATCATTATCAATCATATCGGATTATGATTATCCGTGTGAGTGCGGGAACCCCACTATTATTCACCGGTGGACCGGTCATGTAGGGCAAAACGCTGCTGGCCACTATTATTCTTCGATAGACCGGTCATGTAGGAAAAAACGCTCCTAGCCACTATTATTCACCGGTGGACCGATTTGGCCTGACTCACAAGGTATTTCACTGTAAGTGATTAGTATTTTTCCATAATTTATTCATAGCCAAATCCAATTTATTGAGCTTGGGACCCCCACTATTCTGGGTGATGGATCAGAATATAAATATACATCATACAGGGCAACACGCACTTGGGCCACTATTATATCTGGTGGATCGGTACTCATAAACATCATCTAGGGTAAAACATCCTGGGTCACTATTATATCCGGTGGATCGGTACTCATAATATAATTTAATTGGGCTCGGCTCATTAATCTTTCACTTTAACGATTAGTATTTTCCCTTTTTAATCGGCACAACAATTCCATTTATTTGCCTCGATAGGGAGATCAAGATCTCTGGACACAAAGGTACACCAATCGCATTGGTGCATAAAAGCTACTCAGTACCCTTCAACTATCAACCTAGGGACGCAAAGGTACCCTGGTCGTACTAGTGCATAAAGCTAACTCAGTACCCTACCGACAAGGACACCTAATCCATAAGAATGCATACCCCCTAACTAGGTCCGTAGAGTTAGATAGAGTAAGATATAGGGCCTGGCTGGGGCACAAAGGCACACCGGCAAATACCAGAATAACCGTGGGCTAAACCACGTCTTTAGGGTAGCGACCCCTAAAGAGCTGCCATTCCCGATCTCGAGGCCTTTCACTTTAAGTATTAGTGTCTTAATTAAGATGATCGCAAAAGCACAATAATCAGATACTTATTCACTTTCAATCATTCGAATATCGTTAGATATTTCTTATTCAAATGGTTGTCCAAGGTAACACAGAAGAATCATTAAGGCCATCCTAATCTGATCTAATTCCGAATTAGATTTTGTTCTCGAGGTACTTACTAATTATCAAATACTCTTATCTTACTACCCAGCATTATATTACAAAATTTCACAATCTCAACGACATGTTAGGTACAAATTACTCATTTATCCCTTACTTATATAATTGCTATTACATAATTACCAAGTTACCCCTTACTCAATCTAGGTTACCAAGTTATCTTCCATACTTATTAGGTCGCTAATCCCCCTTCATAACTGTTACACTTAATATATTTTCTATTTGGTTGGTTAGATTACCACTTTGCCCTTTTTCCTTTATTATAATTAATAAATTACCCTTGAGTTAGTCAAATTATCAAATTACCCTTCCTCATTATCCTAATTACCAAATTATCCCTTTATTGGTTAATTACCAAATTACCATTCTCTATTATCATAATTACCAAACTACCCTTCTCCATTATTAAAATTACCAAATTACCCTCTAGTTGGTTAAATTACCAAATTACCCTTTTATATGATCATAATTACCAAATTACCCTTCTCCATTATCAAAGTTACCAAATTACCCTTTATTTATTTAAATTACCAAATTGCCATTCTCTATTATCATAATTACCACGTTACTCCTTTCCAATTTCCACTTTACCTCTTTTATTTACAAAATTACCATTTTTCCCTTTTACTTTTAAATTCACCATTTTACTCCTTAACTTTCAAAATTTACCATAACACCCTTTCATTCCCAAAATTACCATTTGCCCCCTTTAATTACAACATTACCATTTTCCCCTTTAATTATAAAGTTACCATTTTGACCGTTAACTATAAAGTTACCATTTCGCCCTTTAATTATAAAATTACTAATTTACCCTTTATTCACAAAATTACCATTTTACCCCTTTAATTACGAAATTACCATTTTGACCTTTAATTATGAAGTTACCATTTCGCCCTTTAATTACAAAATTACTAATTTACCCTTTAATTACTATTTTGCCCTTTATTCACAAAATTACCATTTTGTCCCTTTAATTACAAATACTAATTTACCCCTTTAATTACTATTTTACCATTTATTCACAAAATTACCATTTTGCCCCTTTACTTCCCAAAATTACCAATTTACCCCTTACTTCCAAAATTATCAATTTACCCCCTTTTCATTTACAAATTACCGCCTTACCCTTTTTACTTATAAATTACCATTTTACCCCCTTACTTTTGAAATTACCAATTTATCCTTTTACTTACAAATTTATCATTTTACCCATTTATCTCCAAAATTACCATTTTATCCTTTAATTGCAAAATTACCCTTTTACCCTTTAATTACAAAATTACCACTTTTCCCTTGCCTCCAAAATTACCATAATACCCTTTTTAATTAAAAATTACCATTTTTCCCCTTAGTATACCACTTATATCAAATTATCATTACTACATAAAGTATTAATATTAATACCTCATCCGCAACTCTTATATTTAATATAATACTTATTAGCACCCATATATATATATATATATATATATATATATATTAGACCATATTCTTACACAAGATACATTACTAAAATACCCCTAAGGCTCACAAAATATTAACCATGCATTAAAGATCACAAAAGCATAATACAACATGGATAATACTTAACATTTTCATTAACAACCAAACTTACCTTAAACAATATTTCCATACATATCATATAACTTGTCATGCTTCCTTTTATCAACCAACACAAGAAACCACATATAATATATTAAACAACATATATTAAGCATAATACACATAAAAAAGGCTTAATGTGCTAACATACGTTATCCATGCGTTTAAGTGGGATTTAATGGTTACCTTGATTCCCACAAAAACGAACCTTAACAATATTCCGGTCAAAGGTTCAAGCTTTAATTATCAAAACCAATACCTAAAAATAATATCAAGATTGATTATATTAGAAATAAGAGAAAACCAAGTGCAAGACTTTATAACACTTAATTAATAAAATAATTAACTTAAAATATTATTATACCTTAAAATTATTAACCAATCAAATCAAGAAATGCAGCAGCTTATATTGCTCATGCAGCATGAGGTGAGGAGGGGCTCGAAGGTGGGTGATAAAAGGAGAAATAGGCTATTTTTGGGTTGGGGTTTTGGGGCTAAGAAAAAGGGTAGATAGGGAAGGATTTGGGTCAAGGGAAGGGTGCAGGAGTGGAGAGGGGTGTAGGTGGTGGTCGGGGATGGGTTGATGGCGGCTAAGGGCGGCGACGGCGACGGCAGCGAGGCCGCGAAGTGGTGCTGCCGAGGTGGGTCGAGATGGAGGGGCTAAGGAGGAAGGAAAAGGGAGAGGGAAAATGAAGGCCTACAGGTGGTGGTTTTGGCCAAAGGAGGATTGGGGGTGGTAAAAGGGGGTTGTAGGGATTAATGTGGTGGCTTAGGTGGTGGCAGAGGCTGCGGATCGAGGCGGTGCAGTGTGGTTGTCGAGAAGGGAAGGAAAGAAGAGAAAAAGAAGAGAGGAGGAAGAAGGAGGCTGCAAGGTGGCTCAATGGGTGTTGTGATTGTTCGGGGGTGAGGTAGAGGGTGGCAGAGGGTGGCAGAGGGTGATGTAGGTGGTTGTTGAGGTGGCGGCAGCGGCATAGCTGGGCGGCGAAGCAAAAATAGGGTGAGAGAGGGGAGGAGAAGAAGAGAAGAAAAGGAGGTCAGGGGAGGCATGTAGAGTTTGAAAAAAATGCAGAATGAGGCAGGGAAGGAGGAAGACAAAGAAGAGGAAGAGAAGGGAGGGGATAGGGAGCTCGAGGGTGGCGGTAGGGTGGTAGGGAAATGGGAGTTGCAGGGAGGGGGAGAAGAGATATGGCAGGGCATGGGGGAAGGAGGAGAGGGATAGTGGGGCTGAGATGGTGTAGGAAAACGACGAGAGAGAGAGAGAGATAGGGGAAGTAGTAGGGGGAGAGGGTTGCAGGTTGGGTGGCAAAGATGGCGGGGTGGTCGGGATTTTCGCAGGGGAAAGAGGAAGAAGAAAGAAATAAGAAGAAGGGGAGGGGGGCTAGGCGCGACGGACGGCTGAAGGAAAATGAGGTGTGGGTCGGCTCGGTCGGGAGAAAGGAAAGAAAAGAAAATAGGGAGGCAGGCCGGCGACGCACGCGGGAGGAAGGGAAATGGGCTAGCGGCCCAAGCGCGAGGATGGGGAAGGGGCAAGCCAGGCCAGCTGGCGGCCCAAAAAAAGAAAAAGAAAGAAAAGAGAAAAAGGAAAAAAAGGAAAAATGGTATTAAATAAAATAATTTAATTTATAAAATAATACAATACAATATTTTTGGGTAATAAATTTATTTAATAATTTAATTTAATATAATTAAAATATAAGGGTTTAAAAAGGATAATTTTAGTAAAATAATAGTTTAAAAATTTATTTAAATAATAAGAGTGTGATAAAATAACAAAATATTTATTTTAATTTATTAAATATTTATACCCAATTTTATTTACTCAAAAATTCATAAAATAATTAAATTAAATAGATTTAAAGGCTAATTTATCCCAAATAAAATTTATTTATTAAATTATAAGCTTTTAAAATTTTTGAGGGATTACAGTTGGCTTCTAGGTGAATCCCATCAAGTAGAACGATTCTTTTTTATTCCACTAACGTATGTCACATTAATCTACAAAACTCATCGCAAGTTGAGAAAAAGAGATTATTGATTCAACCTTAAGTTTGTCAAACCCCCTCAATGTTGATCCCTTTAACGTTTCCAAAAATGTCTTACATAAGGTTTCTTCTCATGCTTTGACTAATAACATTATACTCATAAATACATTCAAGTGGTCTTTTGGATCTAAAAAACCATAGAATGATTTGAAGGTTGGAATTCTTATTTTCTATGTTAACACTTTAGATATGTCTCTATTGAAGGGTGTTCACCAAGTATAACCATCTACATCGTTCTTCTTCTTCCCCTTATCTCCTAAATCTTCTTACATGTTTTGGTATATTAACATGCTAATGAAACCATCTTTGCCTCTATTGGTCATATGGCCATCATCTCTATTGCTGATAGAATCTCTAGCCATTTGTCGAACATCACATGCAGGATATTCTTCATCATCCCTATTGCTCTATCAGCCATCATGCTCCCTTCTTTAACTTGAATGTCTTTCTATTTTGTATTACCTAATAGGGCTCAAAGATAATCATTTTCTACCCTTTATATTTCTCTTTAGCCATGCATCGTCCATTAATTCAGCTTCCTCATATTGGATGACGGCACTACACAAGTTAGTTCTTTAACCTCTTTTTGTAAAATCTAAGGGTTAATCTAAAGCTTCCACTAGAGACTATTGTGGGGTAGATTGTTGGGGCGTTTCATGACGATGATGATAGTGTTGATCTAGAAGAGTCAATAGCTGACTGAGGGTATGTGCTAACAGAGCTAACATGTTTGAGACATCTCCTGAGTGGACTGTTGGAGTTTAGTGTTTATTGCTTGAAGTTGAGAGGCAGCAACTAGATTATATGCTCTTGAAGGGTCACTAGTACTAGGATCAAGTATGTCTGAAGGTTGGACATGAGACATAGCTTTTTAATTAGAGTCCCCATAGATGACGCCTGTTGTTGTTGGTGATTCATAAACTGAGAGTAAATCTTAAGTAATAAAAGAATGTCAAAGGGAAATCTTCGAGGAGAGAGTAAGAATGGAAAATTGTATTAATGATTTCATTCCCCCCAAAATGAGTACAAGACTCTTAATTTATAGAGATATAATTGGAGAAGAGGGGAAAAAAGGGGAGGGGAATGTTGTGTGGTCAAGAATAGGGAATTGTCATCATTTTTTATAGTAAGCCGATCCGATAAGGAACTGGGAAAGAAATGAGAAGGGGTGAGCATGTCTAGAGATTTGGTGGGTTGATCTCTACTCTTTGGGGTGTCACACATTAAGCCCAATAACATTGGTTTGAAAAATACCCATATCAAAAAGTATTTTATAATATGAATATACCAATTATATTTTTATATAATAACATATTATAAGTTAAGAAAAAGTAATAATCAAGTTTGTTTTATAAAATATGTGATGTCAACTATTTAAAAATACATTAAGTATATTTTTCAATTTTACTAACAAGAGCTCTTAAGGTCATAAATATATATATATTAATCCATATTATGAGAAAGTCTCATCTAAACTATAATCTTGTTATTTAATATTATAGGGGGAAAATTTCTAGCCTTACATAAGCTATTGAAAATTAGAGTGGACCTAACTTTTGTAGTCTACCTATAGTCTTTAATAGTTATATCATATTTGAGTTAAGATTATCGTTTTCAACATTGGTCACCCTTCAATAATGGGGAAGAGATGCATTCTTTGCATTTTGTGACTCATAGTTAAGCCGTGTCTTTCCTATGAGAACAATTCTCTTTGGTTTGTAATTATTTAGTTTATTTCTAACTTAACCTTTTCTTTCTAACCAAACTAATAGTCCTTTATTTTTTGAGACATTACTTATTCACTTAAATTGTAATCAAGATATGATGTTCTTCCTTGATAAACAATCTAGTCATCACATGAATGAAATAACTTGAAAACACTTTGATATGTATGCTAGCTTTGGTTTGTTATCATGCACTTCACATTTACTATTGAATGTTCTTCAAACTTATCTTTTTGTCACCTTAAGAGTTGTATGCCTTAATATTAGAATCAAGAGAAAGTGAACCTTAAGAGATGCCTAAGATCACATCTCTATCCTTTTTTTAAACTCTTTGCAATATGTTTTCACTTTAGTGCTAACTGCTCGAGTAGCTCAACATTGACAAACTAAATATTTAAATTATCTTCAAATTAAGAAATTTTGTTGAAAGAGTTGCTTCTTGATAAACCGGCACTCTAGATGCTAGCTCTGAAACTTAGACATAGACTAAGATAATAGGATATCTAACATCACTGTGAAAGATATGAGTATTACTATAGTTGTTAAAATTCTTATTTTATCTTATGATTCTATGATCCTAAGATCCAAAACTTACAAAATGATCCTCGATTCCATGTAGAGTTTTAAAGTAGTTGAGTCATAGTAAGATCTTAAGATTCAATAATCTTATGATCCTAGGTAGAGATTCTACATAATAACTATATAACTATGTATGTGTGTCTATATATATATATGTATATGTATATGTATATGTATACATACATACATATATATATATATATATATATTAATTTTGTCTTAAAATCAAATTTTCATCTTATTTCAGTATATTTCTTACTTAACTCTCTAATCATGGGCCCTATATTGTTTTGTTACCTATCTTAAATAGTAGCTGATGTGAATGAAACACAATTGGGACACTACTAAGACAACAAATTCAATTTTTGAAATAAAAAAAAATGATAAAAGAGTCCAAATTCCATTTAATATCAACATGAATATATTAAAATTTATGATATTTTTAACTATTAACTATTAATCAATTTATAATTAAAAATATTTTTCTTATTTTCTTTTATAGTCTTATGGTTTTTTAATTTAATTGAGCTTCAACTTTATGGTGTAATTATGATTCATGTACCAACTTAATATGTGGGCATATAACCCAAACTCTTTATTTGTCTTGATTCACTTAAATAATGAAATCTAAGATAATACTTTTTTAGGTCTTGATCATCTTGAAAGATAAAAAATACTATTCGTTAATCTTGATTTTGCCTTTATAGTTGTTCATCTTCTTCGTTCTTTGTATGTATTTTTTTTAATGATATTAACTTATATTAATAAAATAATAAGTTGTATGATTTCTTTACCTATAATTATAACTCTTACTCCATTATAAATAATTGATGCTATTGATCACCATTGCATTGTAATTTTTAATTTTTATCCTAATATGTAAAAGTAATTCAAAAATTTGTATTACTTTTAACTTTTAAGTTGTTAACAATGGATTAATGACTACATGATAGCTTTAAAGTGTGATTTTAGTATTCTTTTAACTTCAAGTATAGTACTTTATACCAAATTATACATGATTCATAATTTTTATATTATTGTAGAATCTTATGGTCCTACTATCCGATTTTGGGTACCTCAATCCATCCTAGGTGGAATCCCAACTTTGGCAACCATTTATGATCATTCTATATTTGGTACACAAGAATCACTAAATACACATTTGGATGTCACTTTCCTTTCCTTAGGGCTCTTAAAACCCTTTCACATCCAACTTAAGTCGTGCTCCCTTTGAAATACTAACTATAGACAACTAAAGTTCCTCGTAATAAAACTTCAAACCTATCAAAAAAAGAGTTTCTAAATTACGGGATTCAAACCTATCCACATCTAGCTTCAACTAGAGGATTCTACCTATAGCGAATAGGATTTGTGTACTGCCAACTAGAGAGTGAAATAATATTAGGGAATGTGATTGAGTTTCAAATAGTATATTACAATTACACCATCTATTGTCCATGCCTTAAAGCGTCATAAACCATTACCACAGTAAATTTGTCACCTTGAACCCATCTATGAGAGTATGGTGAATCTTAGAATTGAAATTTTTTAACCAGACTTGAAATAGTTAATGAAAATTGGCTCCGTCTACCTAAAGATTGATCTACTTTCAACTTGAAAAATTATAATCTTAAACCTATCCAACTTGATCTAAAATACGAACCTAAAACCTATTTGACATGACCCAATAATTATTCGAGATTCGATATAACTCAAGATAATATAAATCCTAAATAGATCCGATCCAATTTGATGACTATCTAAGACCCGATACTTGCAAAAAAAAATACAGTATTATTATTGTTATTAGCTACTACTACTCTTTTTCTCTAATTCTAATTCATTACCTTGTGTAATTAGCCTCATAAATCATTCTGAAATTTATAATATTGATTAAACATATCATAATTTTCAAATTTGGTCATTTATTCATTCTTTTGTTACATCACAAAAAACTTATTTACCATTTGGGTTCCACATCTTTTATATATTCAATTTGATTACCTTTTAAAATGGTATAATAAGGTACCATTTGGGTAAAATAATATAATTTGAAGTAATATTATGAAGAAATAATATGGTAGAGTGTTTATTAAAGACAAATTATTTGTATATGAAATAATAATAGTGTTTGGTAACTTAATTGAAATGAAATGAATTGATGTAAAATTATAATTTTAGACATGTGGGTAGGGTTGGTGGGATTTAGTTAATAAAAAGTATTTGTGTAATAAGATAAATAGCATAATATATTATAGATATTTAAGTAAAAGTGATTAGACTTATAGAAAAAATAAGTTATAGATAATGATATTATAAGGATCAAAAAATATTAGGATAAAACTAATGATAGGAAATATTTCTTATTAGATAATATAAAAATTATGAGTTACCCAAATAGTGCTTAAATTATATTGACTCTAACTTAAATGAAACATGAAATGAATGGTATAATAACCCAAAATTATTCACACTAAATTTGGTCTAAAAGATGAAATAACATGATCTTACCTAGACATAAAATGACACCAACTCCAATCAAATCCTAGCAAAATTACTAGGACTTAAAATTATTTGGCATTAATATGGCTCGATCGACTTGAGTCAATTGAATGATCTGAAATGAACCAAATTCAAAATGATATAAGGCTAGTTCAAAGTTAACCTAAGTATATACATGATATGTGTTAACAAACTCGAACAAACCCAAACTTGATAATGACCCAATAGTAATCCAACCCACATAATTGCTAGCTCTAGTGGCGGTTGTTGAACACATGAGAAATCAATGGTGAAGCTTTGTGATCTACCTTAAAGCAAGTGATGCATGGGCCTTTAAGTTCATATTAAAAAATCTATCCCATTTCTATAGTAAAAGTGAATCTAATTTACCTAAAACACATTAATTTCCTTCTTTCTTTCTTTCTACAAAAATGAACCAAATTATAAGAGTGATAGAAACATAGGTCCACCAATTAAAATTACGAAGGAAAATTACCCACCCTACTTCTTTAAAAGATAAATTATCCTAAGCCACCATAGACTTATATAACAAGGTACCAAATTCCAAACCCTAATAAATAATGAAAATGGTAGTTTGTGGCATATAGGACATTCCAAGGGAGTACAAAATCTAACTCTAGAGAACTTGCACTCTAATATATTAAACTAAATAAGTTGCACCCTATTAGCATAGTCATGAAATTGATTAAGCCAAACTCCAACTTTGGATTTGATCCTTTCAATCAAGGGGAGTAAATTTTGGTAATAAGAAACCTATCAAGTAATGTGACCCATTATTACTTTATTAGATGTGAAACCTCATGGAAATGGAGAATGTAAAACCCCCAAATTTTTCATTTTAAGAGTTAATAAAGGAATCCAAGACACAAATTGTAGGGGTGTCATGCCACATCCAACACAGAAGAGGCACCCCTATTCCTAATCTATGTTGGGTGCAAGGAAAAAATTACCTTATACCTAGGAATCAGGTGTGGGAAGAACTTGATTCCACCATAATATAGGATATAAAATAGAGGGAAGAAAATAAATAGTGAAAATAGAAGATTACGATTCTAAAGAGAGATAGAGATATTTGGATAACCATATCTTATACCAATTTGATTAGTGCTCACCCAAGGTAAGCACATCAAGCTAATAATTATCAATCACCTATAAAAGAAGGTAGATTTGCTCATGGACATAAGTAGTACTCATGAAAAGGATAGTTAGTACGCTACATATTGAGTAAGGTAACAATAATGTCAAGTGAGAGGTGTATAGAATTTCATAATTTCACATCAAATAAGAAGTATTTATGCATGATAGAACCAATGTTAGATAAAAAATTATCTAGACCTCATTGTTAGATATAACATAATCCATTCTTTTATTTACGTTGAGTTAACAGACCCCACTATTTTAAAACCATTGGAATAGTCTAAATTACATCTTAAAGACAACACACATGATCATCTATTATTGTCTGGTGGAATGGACTCAACACATCTCAAAGCAAAATGCACTCGAGCCACTATTCTTAAACCGGCGAAATAACTTAAGTTACCTCTTAAGAGCAACACACCTGAGCCATTATTATCGTCTAGTTGAATAGACCCAACACTTCGACCCCGGCTCATGTAATATTCTACTTTAAATAATTAATTTCTTACCCATTATTTACTTATCTCAAATCATATCCTCATTCTCATTGAGTTTGAGGCCCCACTATTCTTAATCTGGTGGAATGAACTTAAGTACCTTTTAGGGATAATAAACATGAGCCACTATTATTATTTGGTGGAACAAACCCAACACCTTTCGAAAAAAAAAACTCTAAGCCACTATTCTTAAACTGATAGAATGGTCTGGATCACCTCTCAGGGCCAACACACCTGAACCACTATTATCGTGCAGTGGAATGGACTTAATACCTCATCTTGACTTATATGATATTTCACTTTAAATGACTAATATCTTATTCATGATTGATTTTATAGGTAAAAAAAATATACTGTAGAAAGTAGATCAAAACCAAATAGATATCAAGGTTATCCCTAAGGAAAAAGTCCATAAGCTTCTTAAGAAACCCTAGTTTCACACTATATGCATAACTTCCTCCATGTTGATTATTTATCAACTAAATTTAGCAAATCTTCCCTAAATATTATCATTATCGACATATAAAAATCTCAAGGTATAAATCCCATGTATTACACATGTGATACTAGCCCTATCTCAAAAATTACTATTCACAAGGCTCACAAAAACCTAATTTCATAAGTTATATATAACTCTTCCTATAAGAAATATATAATCGAAAAATTCAATATACATTTCAAAAATATCAATATTAAAAACATATCTAAAAATCACATCATAAACCCAGTGTTTTACTCATGCGATAACAAGCCTATCTCAAAAATTACTATTCACAAACCCTACAAAACCATAATTTCACAAATAGGCTATAAATTTTTCCATAACCCTCATATAAGTACCAAATTCAATATACATTCCAAAAATTCAAATATTAACAACACATCTAAAAACCATAATCTAACTTTGACGTTTCACACATGCGATAATAACATTGCCTTTTTAGGGTTATTATTCCCAACTTAGGTCATTCTCTCATTTTATTGAAATTAATCCATTCATGCTTTTTTCAAACATTACACATGATATACTTAGAATATTTTAATCCATATAACACATTAAAATACTATAATTTTAATGTTAAATCCATATTGACCAAAATGCCTTTTAAAAATAACCTAACAACCTTATTTCATTATAATAAAAAAAAACTATATGTCCAACATCATTATTTTCAAATACTCAAATTATACATCACCATACATCTTAAATATACCCATTTCCAACTTCCCATATTTATTCAATCCCACATTACATTTCCTAATGCTATATTAATCCACAAAACACGACTTAGCATAACAACATTATATTGGCACATTTTACTTCATTCTTACTCTCATTCTATCATATATTACACATTATCATATCATAACATTAAAAACATGAATTTAGAAACATAATGATAATGACATGATAATATACATAATCATACAAGATATTTAACATAAAAACCTAAACAATGACTAGTATCCTGACAAAATAAGGCTCCGATATCTAAGCATGTATGTCCTATCTCACCTCCTCTGGAACTTCTAGTAAATAACCTAAGAAAAAAATAACAAAGCATCATAAGGATTTAATGACATAATTAGGGAAATCCTAAATAAATAGAGGGTGAAATAATGGAGGAAAACCAAACAAAATCAAGTTTTTTGGGTAAACTTACGCAACAAATGAGGAGGAACGACAACAAGTGCCGAATCTAAGGGGGTGGTAACGACAAAAGCTTCCATTGCAAGGTGGTGAGGAATAGTGGTTTTAGCTGAAGTGAGATAGTATGCAACTATTTTTATGGTTGAAGGTGATGAGTGAAGATTGACCACTACAAGAAACCGGTACATTAACGACCAAATTTTTGGTCACTATTGATATATTATCAGCAACCACCATAAATAATCAATGTTAATGGTATATCTATTATGACCAATGTGATTATTGGTCATTAATTATTAATTTATTAGGTCACTAAAAACGTTTAAGCCTCATATATATTAAAAAAATTCAAATCTCTAAATTCTAAAAAAAATGCAATTAAGATGTCATAAAAACTTAAAATTCTTTATTTTTTAAAATTAAAAAAATTAAAATATAATGAAAAAAACCACTTAATTAACTTCTTAATTAAAAAAGATCCCACCCAGTCGTGACCCCTCCCCTTTCTCTCGTTCTCATCTCTTTCATTAATTGATTCCCATCCCACCAAATTAACATCAAAATTGAAATATCCCAAAACTCTAATTTAAAAAATTATGGCCAAATAAAGAATTATAAAGAAAATTTTGCAAATAAATTATTTTATTAAAATAAGAGGAATTAATCAAGGTAAAATAAATAGGAAAATAATAAATAATTTAATTACAAAAAATTAGGGTTTTTTGCTAATTAAAATAGAATTAAGGAATAATTATACAAAATATCCTAAATTAATCTAAAAAGGGAATTTATTTATTATTTTATTAAAATATTATTATTTTAAATATTCAAAAATACCAAAATGTTCTAAATATCCCAACCCATCTATTTTTTTCCTTTTTTCCCTATTTTCTTTTTCCTTTTTTCCATTTTCCCTTCTTTTTTCCTTTTTCCTTCCTTTCTCTTCTTTCTCGTTTTCCTTTTTTTCCCCTCTTCTTCCCCGATTTGGTCCAGCCCTCGTAGCCTAATACCTCCCCTCTCCTTTCCTCTCGAGAGGCCTAAGCCTGCGTCCCCCTTTTTTATCCCCCAAACCTCTCGCTTGTTGGTTCTTCTTTTTTTTTTTCTTTCCCCTAGACCAGCCGACCCTTCGTCTTCCATGCTCCTCCCCTACACAGACTTGCGACCCTACAACGTCCCACACGCTTGCATACCTTCCCTCTCTCCCCTATTGTTTTCCTGTCCCTTTTTGACCTAATCAGCCCCTCCTCTCTCCTCACACATGCCCTTCCTCCTTCCTCTTCTTCTCCCTTGGCCAATCAGGTGTCGCAACTTTGCAGGCCTGTATCGCCCTACTACAGCCAATCATCGACCTGCCACGCATGCCCCTCTCTTGTTCTCTTCATCCTCTATCGTTTCAATTGCTTATAAATACCCCATAACCACCCCTCATTCGGCCTTCTTTTTTCCTTGCCCAAAAAATTACCCTGTGTGCCGCCGCCAGTTCAAACGACCATACAGCCGTCGTCGCCTAGCGTCACTGCTCCGAACCACCTACCAAACCACTCCCTGCACCACCCTCCACCGAACCACACCAGTCATTACCCTCGATTCTTCCTACACGAGCCGCATTGGCCGTGCAAAGTTGGGCCCCTATCAGCCCACTCTCACCCACCGTTGCCCTTCGCGCCTCCATCCACTGCTGTTTTTGCCACAACCACCACTCCCCTATCCCACAAAACAACCAGCAGGACCTTCCCTACCTTCATTTCCCCCTAGCCTCCCTCTCCTTCTCCCTTCCCCCCTCCACTACCTTTGGCCACCACACCAACCACTGCTTGTGTCGCCTCTTTGGCTGCACCACAACCACCATTCTATCCCTTTCAACCTAGAACATCCACCACCACCACCTCAACCACCCTCTAAATCCCCCTCTTCTAACCTAGGCAACCACCTTTCCACCTTCTCTTCTCCCTCCACTGTCGCCACCGCCACTACCGTGCTCCAACACCGGTGCCACCTGGTCACCACCGTCCCTAGGTGGTACCCTAACCTCCAAAACCTTTAAACTTTATTAATGCAAGTGTTATCATTTTTATTATTATTAATATTATTATTATTATTATGTTATCATTATTATTATTTTTATCATTATTATTATTATATCAAAATTCAGAATATTACTATTAATATTATTATTAAGAATAGTTGAACCCTTATTATTATTATTATTAAGATGAGAACTATTATTATTATTATTACTTTATTATTTGTGTTAATATTACCTATATCACTAATATTACTATCCCCACTAGCATTATTATTATTAGTATCATTATTGTTACTACTTTATTATTACTAATATCACTATTATCATTACTAAAATTTGGGTTGTTACTAGTATTATCATTGCAACTATTATTATTATTACTATCAGTAATATTAAAGCTATTATATTTAGTAATATAAGTATTGCTATTAATACTTTAACATGAAACAATATATCTACTAAAATATATTTTGACTAGTAGTAACATAATTAGCTACCTTATGAATAATAACCCTTCTTTTATTATAAAACAACTATTATTATTATTAACCCTAATAGTAGGCTATGATAAGTGAAAGGTAGGAAATTTTGGTAATTTTGGTAAGAGGGAAGTTAACCCTTAGTATTTCTCTCTTATAGGTGAATCAAGTCAAAACCTTAAGGAGGCGTAGGAGCATGCTCCAAGATCGGTGTCATATTAGGTAAGGATGTAGCTAAGACTAACTATGTGTATATTATGTGAATTGTATGTCATATGCTATGTTATATTGTGTAATTTATGATTATTATGGCTATTTACTTGTAGCACAGCTTGGAATTGAGGTATGCTTATGTGACTTCCTTATAACATGTGTATAATGATATCTATGTTGTGCTTGTGGTGTTCTATGATATGACCCTCTAAGACATACGTGCTGGGAGATTTTAATAATGTGATATGGGGTGAAGGGATGAAAAGGAAAAAAGGGAAATTGAGTCGATTAAAGGGATTTGAGATCAACCTAATTACTTCATGATCCATGAGGGGATAAATAAAATGAGAATATAGACAAACTAAAAGAGTGGAGTGAATCTTGTATGGGGAATTATAGGGTTTGCATGGGATGGATGAAGTCTGCAAGGGGATGATCCTTACATGGGAGAAGTTTTCTTGGGGTGTAATTAAGGTAAGGGAAGAGTTGTTGGGGTGATTGGAGACCTTGGATGAAAAATAGTACGGAGGTTGGTCTAAGGGTGCACAGGAAACTTAGCTAGGTTTTGGAAGGAAAACCCTAATTGGAAGGGGTTGTGAAAGTAAAAATAATTAAGGGTGAGTGGAATATGAGATAGGAGTGGAAGAATATCATATGTAGGGCGAGTATGGGTGTCATAGGAAAGAGAGGATGGTAGGTGAGTAATGGAGATGTGATATATGGGGAAAGAAAGGTGTTAGGGTTTGGGGTGGCCAACTAGGGTTTCATGGTCACATGTGCAATTGGGAAGTAAAGCGAAATGATTGGGGTTGAATCTAAGTGAGACAATGTGTTGGGTAGTAAAGGAGCCTTAGATGTGTGAGATAGAGGAAGGATAGGCCACGTAGTCTTAATTAGGGATTCAGGGGAAAACCCTAGGGGGCAATAGTGAAGTTGATGTTAGATGGCATAAGGTGATGAAATTTGACCCACACACTTAGGAGTTGGGTATTCATTGTGAGAAAGTGGAAGAAGGAAAGGATGTCGAGGTTTATTAGGAGGTGCAGAAGTCCCAAGATATAGGATGTGCCCTCTTGGGAGAATAATAGTAAATGGATTGTGACATGTATGTCTAGGGTGAAAGTATATCGAATAAGATACTAACCATTTAAAGAGGAATATTGTTGAGTCGGGCCCAAACCGGTCCATCGATGAATAATAGTGGCTAGGAGATGGGGTGCCTTGGAAACCGATCCACAGACAAATAATAGTGGCCAGGAGCATGTTGTTGTGCATGTTTCCAGTCCACCGGCTATCATAGTGAGATATTCTGTGCTCAACAAACCGAACATAATTATGATAAGACATGAGAAAGACACTAATTAATTACAGTGAAACACCATGAGAGTTAGGGCAATATATGTCCACAGGCGAATTGTAGTGGCTAGGAGCACTTTGCCTTAGAGACCGATCCACAGGCAATAATAGTGGTTAGGAGCGTTTTACCCTATAAGTTTCCAGTTCATCGGCTATAATAGTGGGATTCTCACACTTGCATGAATTAATAATAAGCATGGTGTGAAATGAGTATTGATTAGAGATATAATGATTGAGTTTAACCGGACTATAGTGTGACCTTTATTATTTGTATTGCAGGTATGTTATCTACATGATTCTGCTTATGGTATATGCCTCTCTATGTTTAGCCTTAGATGCATGGTTACCTTACTCAGTACATAGCGTACATACCACCCGTTTCATGGGTGCTGCTCATTCCCACTAGCAGAGGGCCCATTTGAACTTGTGCATGTAGGAGACGCCACGTTCAATGCCTACGATGCTTATGAGGTATCAGGTGGGGCTGAGAGTAGAGCTTGGACTTGGCCTGGGGACCGAGAGCGACTTGGCCAGATCTCCTTTTATGGTTCATTTACCTTATATCGATTTATTTTAGACCTATTTTATCGTACTATAACTTTTATCCCTTTGGGAACTTTAATTATGCACTCTTTCGGATTGTAAAATCTTTTTACACTCACTCTGATTTTCATATTATGAACTTTCTAGTTCTTCTATGAGTTCTTTTTTTAAGTTTGATTAATGGTTGATGATAACTCTTCTTTAGCCTTGTGGTTAGTACGAGACGGGCTAGGGGCCGGGCTTGTACTAATCACAGTGGTAATATCCCCAAAATTCACAATTTATTTTCTTTGTATCTTTTAATAAAATAAATTTTTTTAGTAATGAATTTTGGGGGTGTTACAAAAACACTTTGACCCAAGCCACACTGACACACCACCACACTAAAACGCCAACCCTCTCAGTTTCCTCCATCTCCTTAAACCTAGGCCACACCACCACACCAGCCACCGCTGGTGAACCCTCTCCTCTCGTCGTTGTCATCCTTCAATGTAGTAGCATCGAGCATTAGCGAAATAGAAACAAGTAACAACACACAAATACAACAATAGAACGCCACTACCTGGCCGACTCTACGTTCACTCGGCACCGACAAATGGTCATTGACAACTAGAGAAGCTCCAGTAGCCCTCATCCCCTCTAATATCACAAGAATTCATTTGGTATAAATACCTAAACTGTAACTTTTGTTTTGATTAATTTTTAATGAATTAGATTATAATAAGATAAATGAATTATTTAATTATGTATATATATATATATATATTATATGAGTGATTTGGAATGATTAATTGTGTTTGTTGTTGTTGATTTGTAAAAATTGGATTGTGACCTAATTATGTCAGGATTTATCAGTTTTATCTGATTAAGCTATGTTGGATAAATTATATTTACAATATGCTTTATAATATATCAAATTTCATGTTGGAGCTATTAATTTAAGAAATTTATGTGAAATTAATTGGAATTGGATTCTTTAGTCAAAATTCTTACGGATATAGATTGGAATATTTAATTGAGTTATTTTATTCAATTGATTATATAAGTTGTATTAGTTCATGTTTAATTTCTTTTCGGATTCATCAATTAAAATATTTTAGCAAGATTTGACCGGATTAGTAGTCCGAATTCAAAAATCCTAATTATGTTAAATTAGGTCTTTCCTTTATTACTTTAATCAATTGAGTATACAATATATGCTATCTTGAAAGTAAAAATATTAGGAAGGGTTTTGATAGATGGCGGTACTCAAAGTTTTCTTCATTACTTTATATTGTTGTATACTCTCTTTTTGATGCCCTTAGATTATTTTCTATGTTAAATCATTTAAGAATTATTATTTGAAGTCTGCATGAATGATGGGGAGGGCATCATACTTGTTGAATTATGAATTGGCATTTGTTGCACAAGATGAATTTTTTCGCTTACTAATTGCCGTAATGTCCTTTTCTAATGATTTATTTTAGTAAACATTTTGTTGTTTGAAAAAAGCTAGTATACATGACTAAGAGATCTTTATGGTTTTGTTGTCATTTGATGGAGCTTGCTTGCTTAGGCAACATGTCAAATGTGAAACTGTACAATAAAATGAGGTCGAAGAGTATATAGCAGCTAGTGTATATTAATACAAAAAATATAGTTAATGTGCCATTTTATAAAGAGAGAAAAAAGAAGAATAAAAGAATGGTTATCTACTAGCAAATAAATAGTATATGATTAGGGAAAAAGAGTGCAATTTGATAAGTTATTGATTGTTTGTTGTAGTTATTTTAATTTCGTGCTGATAATTAACCTATTTTTTCATACAATTGTGATGCTTAAGATCAAATTCAGATTACAAGTAAGGGGGATAAATTCAAATGGAAAAACAATTCAAAGTTTATTTTTTCATGATATGCAATAAAATTGTAAGTTTTCCTCTCTTGCTCTTCCTCTATCCCAATTATAAGGATGAGTGTGAACCCTAATATTAAGCACTCATATATGCAATCAATTTCCCAAATTTCCCATAGCTTAGACCCAAACTTTGGAACTATAACAAAAATATCTAGTTGCAACATTAGAATAAGAAAGGAGCACAAAGTCTAAAGCCCCAATCAACTCAAATATCTACACCTAAGCCATAATCTAACATCATTATCTTGAAAGAAAAACATAGCAACTAAAAGAAAGAAAGGATAATATAAGCAAGAAAAATAAAGGAGGAAATTTATACCCTAAATCCCAGGTCATGAATAGAAATCACCATGGGATACACTAAAGGAATTGCCAATTCATACATGTAAAATGCCTACTCTTAACACAGAATGAATATCCAAAAATTAATATCAAAATTAAAATTCCTACTCTTAACACATAATGCCTACTTTTAAAATCCCTCTTCGACATCAGGCCAAAACCCTGACCCTTAGACCAAAAGATTAAATACAAAAAACAAGTAGGCTTATATAAATATCAAAAATAAATAAGGATTAAAAAATATTTATATATTTCATACATAATTACAATAATCAAATGAATAACCCACAAATCATACCTATTATCTTCAACTACCATAGATGTCATTGTGTCTATAAGAGGGAAGATATGAACAAACTCAAACAGGTAGCATTAAAATGATGCTTCTATTATAAAGAAAATAATGCAGGTATTTTATAGTGGTTAAAGAGTCTAAAGACACTCAAGATGATAATTTAGATATTCAGGATATCTCATTAGAGTTTGCAAATATAGAAAGCATCCTATGTCTTCTTTCCCTTGATTTGGAGGACATAAGTAGGCAAGATTATGAACAACAATTTTCAGGCTTTACCTAGACCTTATTTTTGTACAAATAACTAGCAGTGGTAATTAATTATTGAAGAATACAATAATAAATTCCTGCTCATAAAAAAATGAGGTTATGAATTTATTGATAAAAAAAGTTGAGGTATTAAAGATACTACAAATTAAAACTTGAGATCATGAAACCTTTAAAATTTGAAAGAAACTGTGGTGTGATTTTGTGCTTTCTATTTATTTCATTAATACTTTATTTATGATGTTTGGTGTTATTTCTTGTTATATCTTTGAGATCTTTGTCGTGTATTCTTAAAAATAATAGTGTGCATGTTTTCATCTAATTAGCATTTTTTTTCTAATTGTTATGTTTATTCCTTTTTCCCTTTAGAAAATGGAACCCAATAAGGAATGGATTAGCCTTGTTGGTGATCGTTTTCATGATCCAACATATTTTATCGGAGTTAAAGATTTCTTAAACTATGCATTTTAAAAAATCAATACAAATCTGATTCGATGTCCTTGTATCAACTATGTTAACACTAATTCTAGAACTCGTGATGATGTGAAAGCACACTTGGTGACCTTTGGGATTATGAGAAGTTATACTTTATGGTTTCATCATGGTGAAGAAGGACAAGAGGAACATTCTGACATCAAAATGGATCCTCAAAATAATGAGAATGAAGATGACTATGATGATAGTGATAATAAGATAGTGGAAATTTTAGAAGATAGGTATCCTCAATATCGGAATCTTGAGCCAAATTTAGGAAATATTAGATCCCTAAACCATGAGAAGAACCCAACTTTGAAGCAGTAGATAAACATAGGTTGTTGAATGACTTCCAACAACCTCTTTACGAGGGTTATAAGGGATCTAAATTGTTTTCCTTAATTCAATTGTTTCATGTGAAGAGTATTAGTAAATGGAGTAATCATTCTTTCACAATGTTACTTAATTTTTTGAAAGAAGAGTTATTGCCCAAAAATTCAACCTTTCCCGACTCCTATTATAAGGAAAAAAGATAACTAAAGATCTTAGCTTTTCATATGAGAAGATTTATATATGTGTGAAGGATTGTATGCTATTTTTGAAAGAAGATAGTCATCTGGAGAAATGTAAAATTTACAAAACTTCAAGATGGCAACATAGCAAGCATAGTAAGGAAGAGAAGGTAAAAGAAAATGAAAAAAAAACCTCTTAAAATATTACGATACTTTCCACTAAAACCTCGAATTCATATGCTTTTTATGTCCATTAAGATGGCCTCATTAATAAGATGGCATCATGATAAAGATAATGATGGAGATTTGAGGCATCTAGTTAATGGGTTGGTGTGGAAAAAACATGATGAGATCAATATGGATCTTTCTTTTGAACCTCGAAATGTTAGACTTGGGCTAGCAAGTGATGGCTTTCAACCATTCAATAATGTGAGACCATCATATGGTATGTGGCTTATGACCCTTATTCCATACAACTTGCCCCCTTCGTTGTACATGAAGGAACCAAGTATATTGTTGTGCATGCTCGTTCTAGGTTTGAGATTGACTTTCAACTTTCATCTACTATTCTAAATTATGATATCGACAAATTATGTTTTGTACTTTCTTCCCTTTGATATCCATGTCATCCAAGTTTCTTTATTTTATGTTGATTTTAGGTCCTAATAGTCCTGAGGATGCTATTGATGTTTATTTACAGCCTCTAATCAATGAATTAGAGGACTTGTAGACTAATGGTATCCAAACATATGATGCATCAAAGCGTCAAAATTTCAATCTCCATGCATCTCTTATGTAGACTATTAATGATTTTTCTGCATGTGGAATAATGTCTGGATGGAGCACCTACAGAAAACTTATTTGCCTTATATGCAATAAGAATACTCACTCTTTGAGACTAGTTAATGGGGGAAAGGAATACTTTATGGGTCACCGATGCTACTTGGAAAATAATCATAGATGGAGAAGAGATAAGATGTTATTTTATGGTATTATAGAAAAGGACATACCTCCAAAGCCTCTAACAGGTGAAGATATTCTTCACCAAGTGCAAGATCTTGAAGACATTATATTAAGGAAATATCAGATGGTATATATCATATGTATTTGACTATGAAGAGCAATAGATAACGTTTTTCAATACATTATTTTGCCTTTTTTTAATCCTTATAGATAAATGTTGTTATATTATCTAGGGAGGAAAAGATGAAAAAAAATCCAAATTATGACACCGTTTATTTTGAAAGCCATAAAAAGGGTGAAGAGATAGTGACAACCAAAGCTGCAGACATCCATGGACACCTTTTTCCATTTGTCATTCATTTTGTCAGTTCTATATATATATATATTATCTAACTAAAAATCTTTGTCTTCAAGGCTTAAATTATTGAGGTTCAAGCTGCTGAACCCTCCCTTACTAATGTTGAGGTGGTTGAATGTGTGCATGGGGTGACATGAACAAGGGGCTATATTACTGGCTATGGTGGTAGAGTGAAGCCTATAGACATAAGAAACCCTTACAAAGGAAAGAACAAACTTTTGAAAGATCTAAAGGTAAAGGATGTTGCTCTTAAAAGAAAAGAAGAAGAGCTTGAGAAAAAAGAATCAAGAAAATCAAGTACTAAAAGAAAGAATGGACAAATGGGAACCTGTCATGGAGAAGATTTTGAAAAGTGCACGATTTCGATTCTTGATGCAAAATGATGAGAATGTAGATGATGATGTAGATGAAATTATTGCTTCTCCATCTACATTAGAGGATGTTAGGTGCCCTTGAACATGAGGTTAGTTAAAATTGTTTAATATGTTAATCATTATGAGTATGATTCTAACTAGTTGTCTAATAAGCTGAACTCACTAGTTTAGATCTAACTAAATTCAAATCAGCTACGTATGGCTCCTAGGGATGGATTTTTGAAATTAACATGCATAGGGATTTTCCCAAGACAACTAGATTTGACTTTTGAGAGATTACAAGTAATAAGTTAATACTAGTGGCTAAAAAATTATAAATATGTATAGTAGTAAAGGCTTCAAAATTTACCTAGAAATTATAAATATGGTCAGATGAGCCATATTAGTGTGCCTCTAAATAAGTAGATTTGGGGTATATATTGGTTGCTCATAAGGGTTACACTTAGATTTTTTCATTAATGTTTATCTTCTTCACTAGAATCATTGCTCATGAGGGTTACATGTTTAATTATTTACATTATTCTTTTTTAGATTGAGTTTTTCTTTCAATTATAAGTTTTGTTTCATACTTTGTTTTATATCTAACGGTTGAATTATTAAAATGTGTATCCAGCAGCATTCAAGTGGATTTATTTTTGAACATATTGTCAATTTTGAAAAGCTAACTGGTGGTGATAATATTCATTATGTAGAGGTGAGGCTTCTTCTAGTAATAATGCACATGTAATTATGGTTGAATTATTAAAATGTGCATCCAACAACATCCATGAGAAGGGACTTGTATGGTCTGAGTTGCATCTTGATATCTTAATGTCATAGAATATATATTCTCATAAAGTCATATGTTTTCTTTAAATCTCTTGAGTGTCTTTAATTCACAACGAACACCACATAGTTATAAGTGGATATATTTTTATAATGGCTGTTGATTTTGAAAAGATAATTGGTGGTGGTAATATGCATTGTGTAGAGGTGAGTTCTTTTCTCATAATAATGAAAAGCTATTTTTTTGGTTATGATGTAAATTTGAACCTTATTCATTGATTTTGTTAGATCGCCACATATCATTGACAATTGATTAGTTGAATTTACATTTTTTTATTCATTTATTACCCTGGGTATCTTAAAGGAATTGTTTCAATGTGATAGGGTTGGAGGGTAAGGTTTATGGTGCTCGTTTTAGATGCTACCAACTTGGCTTCGAAGTAGTTTTTATCTTGGGTTGAAGAGTAATGATATACTCTTATTTTTATTTTTGGTGTAATGTTTTCTTTTCTTTTGATATGATATTTCATTGTTTATTTGATACTTATATTCATTATTATTTTTATATTTTTTTTTGTTGCAGATCTAGTTCATTTTAAAAAACTAGCCAAGGCTATTATTTTTGGTGAATAGATTGATAAATTCTTAGGCAGCTGCTAATTATGATACTTTTGTAATGCAATGACATCCTGTAATTCTTTTTTTAATATATTTATATTTGATCAAATATTTTATTGTACCAGAAATTTGATACAAACTATTTGTATGAATATATAGTTGAATATTTGTAAACAGATATTTAGAAAATTATATCCATATGTTACAACAGATATATATATGCATACAGGTATAGGGCTTTAGAATATTGAAATGGATATATATGAATATATGTGTAGGGCCTGAAAAGATTGAAATGGATATATATGCATACAAGTATAGGGCTTGAGAAGATTGAAATGGATATATATGCATGCATGCATATAAGTACAGGTTTTGAAAAGATTGAAATGGATATATATATATATATATATATATATATATATATAGATGTAGGGTTGTAAATGAATATTGAAATGCCAATTATAGAATTGAATATATAATTATGCCATTTGAAACTAATAAATTATGTCTCTAATAATGAATGAATTTTAGTAGTGACGGAAAAATTAATTGTTATTTGTGTGATATTTTTTTTATTTAATTACGATATAAAAATTGGTCATTCATATTATTTATGATAGTGCATTTTTTTATTGTTATTACTTATAACAGCCAACATCATAAGTTGGCATATTATTTTTAACGACCAACATCATACGTTATCGCTATTATTTTTAGTGACCAAGATCATACATTGTTGTTATTGACTTTAGTAACTAACATCATACATCATCACTATTGCTTTTAGCAACTAACATCATATGTCATCGCTATTGCTTTAATGACAAAAAAATTTTAGTTGGTCGTTAAAGCCTTTAATGAGGGAGCAATAATGACCACTGACAACCACTAAATTGTTTGGTTTTAGCTGAATGGGTTGGGGGTTGTTCGGTGGTAGGTGTTAAAGAAAAAGGAGGGGGGAACGGTGGGTTTGGCTGATGGAGGGTGAGGTGCTACAGTGGAAATGGCCGAATGGTGGAGGTGTGGTCCTGTGGTTAGTGCCGAAGGAAGGAGGGGGTTGCATTAGGCTTTGCCGATGGGGGGTTAGGGTTGTCATGGTGATTTTGTAAGGTTTTAGGGGTAGGGAATGGTAGTGGTTGTCGGTGGTAGACATGAGGGAATGGTAGTGGTTATTGGTGGTAGACATGAGGGAATGGTGAAGGACGATGTAGGTGGTGGATAGTGGAGAAAAGGGGGAGGCTTGGTGAAAATGGCTGGTGGTGGAGGGTGTGTTGTGATGAGTTTGGTTGATGATATGGGTGAGGAAATGGTGAATGTTTTCGATGCTTGGGAAAGAGTTATAAGAAGGGTGGTCGATGGTGGTCTTCATGGTGTATTTGGAAACGATAAGGATAAGGATTAACTTGGGTTGGTGGTGATAGTTTCAATAATAAAAAATATTAGAGATAGGGAGGAGATTATCTCAACATTAAATATGTTGTATATGTATACACATACAAGATTAGAAAGTGAAGGAGACATGTCATGGGCAGCATTTTCAATGGAACCCATCAGCGTAGGGTATTGATAATGATGTGCTGATGGAGTAAGGTGTAGGTGTCTTGGTAGAGATCAAGGTTAAGGGTATAGTTGGGGAAGAATTCACATAAGAATAAGGGGAGAAAAGAGAGAAGAGGAGATTGCTTGAGCAGGGGAAAAGAAAGAAGATAAATGAGGGGAAAAATAAGTGTGGGTTTAGAATTAGATTTAAGTTAAAATAATTTAGGTTAGGGTAGTTTAAGGATAATTTAATTATTGACCACTAGGGTTAGGTTTAGGTGAAAAAATATTAATAACCCTAAATAAATATTATTGTAGTTAAGAATAAAAATTAAGAAGTTAGGGTAAGGTAGAATTATTAATTTTTTGAGATTGGAATAAGGTTATAATATTAATTACTCGAGACTAGGTTTAGCTAAAATTTGGAGTATTATAGAAAATATATTAAACATATGTTTGGCTACCTCCTCCGCTATCCTTCTATATAAGATGCAACTCTTCTCAGGCTTTAAACATAAGTTAGAAAGTGAAGAGAATTATTGGAAAACCTAATATAGATCTATTATCAACTTCTTATTCTCTTTATAGAACATAGAAAGCCGTCCACAAGCATAAATTAATTAGAGACACTTTCTTGAATTTGAGATGAGAACTAAAGTTATTAAAATTCATAGTGTGATTAGTTCATGATGAATATAAATAGGTATGGAGACAACATACTTCATTGTCTAAGTTCTTTTTAGCTCTAAGAGTGGAGTAGAGTGTATCATTTAACATAAATGAATAGCTTAGTATTGAAACAATTCTTTCATATCTTGTATCGAGGAAGATTTCTGCAATCACCACAACAACTCTTCTAAAAAATTAATATCAAGAGGTCATGTGCATCTAGCATTTCTAGAGATGTTATTAGGTTTGTAGACTCATAAACCTAGAGAGAATAACTAGGCTAAATTATAAATAATCTCCTAGAGGATCATTGAGATTGTATGCTCATAAATAAAGAGATGAGTGATTATTAATAAACACTCTTTTAGTTTTAAAATCCAAAATGGAAAGCCTTTTGACAGTGGATGGAGAGTAACTTATCTTGGGTTAGCTTGAAGCGCTCTAAATTTGGCGTGGAAAAATTTAATTTGTTAATTTAGTTCATTCTATCCTATTCACCCCCTCTAGGGTGTATTTCTATTGCCATCAATGCACTATCATGAATGCACCTCCTTATATACAAGTAATGTGATAATCACTCACTCAACTTCCCATTTTGTGTTGTTATCTATTTATAATAACATTAGCAATGAACTTATAAACCATATTACAATAAGTAACTAGTTTACAGTTAATAGATTTTTTTTTCCGCATAAGAGGATATGACATTCACCCCAAATGAATATGATTACTCATATCAACTTGGCTACTATAAATCCTTCCCACAAATCCAAACTACCCCTACAATAATCGGAATTATAGTAACAATTTGGTTTGGGATAGAGAAAATGGTTACTCTAGCCTTTTCCTTTGTCACTATAATGAGTAGAGTTTGTTGTTATTCATGAGTAAGCCTTGGCCCTTAGTTTATGACCCCCACGGAAACAATCCACTAAGAATAATTTTAAAGCCCAAAAGATGAGTATAATAGCATGAAAGATTGTGAAAAGTAATTATTTCATCTATGAATATAACACTCTCTTTTTACTAAAGTGAAAAATGCTTAGTACATCAATCTCAAATTGCACAAGCTGAAAATCAAATCAAGGATGTTACTATCAAACCTAATATAAGTGTCTGCCATCCAATTTATACCGGATATAAGGCTAAGCCATAAACCAATCTTAAGGAGAGACAACATAGGAATCGATAGATATCAAACACCAAAGTAAAATAAAATGTGATACAAGTCCTAATTCCACATTCAAAATACATAGTAAGAGGAAATAAACCAAAGATTAAATGATAATTTTCTACGTAACCACATCTTTCTATCCCCTACAAGAAATAAAATCCATGCAAGCATCCACCACCAACCAAAGCCATACTCTATGAGCGTTGTGCCATCAACTCCCTCATTGAAGGCCATCTCAACTATTCAAAAAAGTAAACTATGTGCGCTGAGTAAATCATTATCGAACACATAATATAGATCAAAAATTATAACATTTTAATGGACAAAAATTGATAATATTATTTAATTTAAATTAAAAATACTGTAGTATCTTTATGTAATTATTATATCTCTAAATATTCTGTAAGGTGAAAAATAAAAGAACACATAATTTTACGTGGTTCACCCAATGTGGGCTAAGTCCACGGATGACGACGAACAAGGATAATTTTACTATGTAGAGAAAGAATACAAGAAATCCTCAATTGAATAGAGGATTGTAGAGATCTATCACTTTCAATTATTCTAACTCTCAAATGTGTGTAGAACTATTATGGATATTGTGAGTCATGTTTTGAGAAAGAGCTAGAGATTACATATATATAATCTTCAAAAGAAAACCTTAAAAGCTGCTAATTGATGGAGATTAAAAACTATAACTCTCCATTGATGACAGTTAATACTACCAATTAATTTAGTAGTAAATTCTTCGGTTACTTTAGCTTCATATTTAAGTCTTCCATAACCTCGGGTTTTAAACTCTTCATTGATGGTAGTAAATACTACTAATTAAAACTCTTCGGTTACTTCAACTTCACATTAAAGACTTTCATAACCATAAGATTTGAGGTACAAACTCAACAATCTCCACCTTGGCTCAAATCCATAATACTCATCGTCATCATAAACCTCAAAAGGTAATCATATGCTGTAAGTACCAACTAAGTCTAAGCAATGCTTGAACTTAGCAATAGGTAGTGGCTTCGTAAGCATGTCTGCAAGATTATCCAATGTGTGAAATTTCTTCACCACAACATCTCCTACAACAATAATGTCTCTGATAAAATGGAACCTGACATCAATGTGTTTGGTCTTCGAATGATAAGAATCGTTCTTGGTTAAACAAATAGCACTCTGACTATCTAAGAACACAACAGTAGTACCTTGCGCAACGCCAAGCTCGAGAATGAGACCTTGCAATCAAATGGCCTCCTTCACACCTTCAGTAGCTGCAACATATTCTGCTTCTATAGTAGACAAGGCAGTAATAGATTGCAATGATGCTTTCCAACTAATAGCACCGGAAGATAGTGTGAAGATATAATCAGAAATAGACTTACGTTTATCCAAGTTAGCAGCATAATCAGAATCAACAAAACCAATAATATCAGTGGTTTGTGCTCTACTCCTATCGAACACCAAACCAATATTAGAGGAACCCTTCAAATAACACAAAATCCACTTGATTGCGTTCCAATGACCCTTACCAGGGTTGTGCATAAACCGGCTCACCATACTCACAACATAAACTAGATCAGGTCTAGTGCAGACCATAGCGTACATCAAACTACCAACTGCACTAGAATAGGGAGTGCTAGACATTAGCTCCTTCTCTTCCTCGGACTCCAGAAAAAGCTTTGATGACATTCTAAAGTGAGCAGCTAGAGGTGTAGACATAGGTTTACAATTACCCATATTGAACCTGTCTAACACCTTCTTAATATACTTCTATTGTGAAAGAAATAACTTCCTAGCCTTTCGATCTCTGATAATCTCCATGCTGAGAATATTCTTAGCTGCACCAAGATCTTTCATCTCGAAGTTCTTGTTAAATTGTGATTTCAACCTGCTGATTAAGGACTTATCCTTGGAAGCAATCAACATATCATCAACATAAAACAATAGATAAACAAAGGAGCGACCTTCAAAATCTTTATAATAAACACAACTATCAAACTTGCTTCTTGTGTAGCCTTACCTAATCATAAAAGAGTCAAACCTCATATACCATTGTCTTGGAGCTTGCTTTAAACCATACAGGGACCTCTTCAACCGACAGACATAATTCTCCTTATCAAAAGCAACAAAACCTTTAGTTTGATGCATATAAATCTCCTTTTCCAACTCTCCATGGAGGAAAGCTGTCTTAACATCTAACTGCTCTAACTCAAAATCAAATAGAGCAACAAAAGCAAGGAGAACTCGAATGGAGGTATCACGAACAATTGGTGAGAATACCTCATTAAAGTCAATACCTTCCTTATGACTGAAACCTCTAACAACGAGGTGTGCCTTCCATCTAGCATCTTCAACCCCAGGTATGCCTTCCTTCCGTTTAAAGATCCATTTGCAACTCAATACTCTTCGACCCTTAGGTAACTCAACTAACTCCCAAGTGCCATTCTTGTGCAAACTCTCAATTTCTTCATTCATGGCAACTAGCCACTTAGAAGAATCAGGGCTGGATATAGCCTCAGAATAAGAAGAAGGTTCAACACCTTCGGTAATCTCTTCAGCAATCGCTAGAGCATAAGCAATCACGCCATCATCATCTCCATCTGCATATCTAGTGGGCCTTCGAATATTTCTCCTTGGCCTATCACGAGCAATAGAATAACCATCCACCTGCTGCTGCTGGATGGGACTAGTGGTATGAGCTAGATGGTCAATACCATCGACATCACTGCTGGACTGTGTGGATGAGGAAGAGGGAGCACTATGATCTAAATTAACGAGCATCACTTCTAACTCCACCTTCTCGCTAGTATCCTGCTGATCACTTGTACTATGCAAGGAAATAGTAGATTCTTTTCCAGAAGATAGTAATGCATTCTTATTAAAAGTTACATCCCTACTCAGAATAATTTTTTTAGAGTCGGGACACCAAAACCTATACCCCTTGGACTTAGAAGAATAGCCTAAGAAAATGCATTTAACAGCTCTAGGAGCTAATTTACCATGATTAACATGAATATATGTAGGACATCCAAAAACTCTAAGAATAGAGTAATCAATAGGATTATCTGACCAAACTTCCTCTGGAATCCTGAAATCAATAGATGTATGTGGAGATCTATTGATGATGTAACAAGCTGTAGAAATAGCTTCAACCCAAAACTCACGTTTGCTCCACAATCCAGCATTAGACATCATACACCTTGCCCTCTCAAGTGGAGTCCGATTAATGCGTTCTACAACTCCATTTTGTTGAGGCTTCCCAACCAGATTCTTATGTCTAGCAATACCATGATATGAACAAAACTCATTAAAATCTGTCTCAATGAACTCTAACCCATTATCTCTCCCGAGCTTCTTTACCTTCTTCCCTGTCTGGTTTTCAACAAGAGCTTTCCACTTCTTGAAAGTAGGAAAGGCTTCATTCTTGTGGCGTAGAAAATAAACTCAAACCTTCCAGGAGAAGTCATTAATTAGAGTCATCATATAGCACCTACCTCCAAAGGAAGAAACTTTGGATGGTCCCTATAAATCAAAATGGATATAATCTAGAATATCCTTAGTACAGTGTGTTGCAGTAGAGAATCCGATATTTGTCTTTTTCCCTAAAACACAATGCTCACAAAACTCTAACTTTCCCGTACCATTACCAAGATGTCCACACTTGCTCAAAAGATTCATACCTTTCTCACTCATATGACCAAGACGCATATGCCATAATTGAGTGAGGCCTTCATCAGACATAGATGTGGATACAACAGCTGAACCTGTAACTGTAGAATCCTGCAAGATATAGAGACGGCCATGTCTGTTGCCCTTCATTAGGACAAGAGTACCTTTGGAGACCTTTAGAACTCCACCTTCAGCTGAATACCTGCAACCAAGAGACTCAAGGGTGCCCAAAGAGATCAAATTAAGCTTTAAATCAGGAATATACCTAACATTGGTAAATGTCCTAATACATCCGTCATGGGCCTTGATGTGCACACTACCTATGCCAATAACTTTACATTAGGCATCATTTCCCATCAAGACAACACCACTATCAACCTGCTCATAAGTAGTGAACCAATCCCTATTGGGACACATATGATAGGTACAACCAGAATCTATAACCCATTTAGACCGACTCCTTTTATCATCAAATGTAGCTAATAGTACATCACCCTTAGAATCATTTTCAACAACTGTATCGACTTCAGCATTACTATAATTTTTCGGTGGTTTTCCTTTATCCTCCTTATCTTTCTTATTTTTCAATTTATAGCTGTCAGAAATCTCATGCCCAAATTTCTTGCAATATCTACAAGTCACATTGGAACTACGTCCTCTAGATTTAGACCGGAACTTTTTCTTATTTTTACTACCACGGTCATTTGATCTACCTCTAATAAATAAGCCTTCAGCTTTATCATCAAAATGAACTCTAAGATCAAATTTCTCTTTCGAGAGCAAATTTGATTTAACATCCTCAAAGGTAAGCGTATTAGAATTACCATATAACATAATTTTCTTAAAGTGTTTAAAGGTAGATGGTAAAGAGACGGCCAATAAAATAGCTTTATCCTCATCATCAATTTTCACATCTAGATTCTCAAGATCAATAATAATTGAATTAAATTCATCTAGATGAGATTGAATAGGAGTACCTTCAACCATACATATAGTATATAAACGTTCTTTGAGATGAAGCTTGTTCGCTAGACTCTTTGTCATATAAAGCGATTCAAGCTTGAGCCATAAGGCAGATGTAGTAGTCTCATGAACAACCTCACAAAGAACCTCCTTAAATAGAGACAATTGGATTGTTGATAGCGCATTCTCATCAAATTCATCCCATTGCTCATCCATCATAGTCTCGGGCTTCTTAGATTTACCATCTAGAGCCTTCTTTAATCCATTATGGGTCAACACTGCTTTCATCTAGACCCTCTAGATACTAAAATTGATCTTGCCATCAAACTTCTCGATCTCGAATTTGGTAAACATCATGAACCTAAAGCTCTGATACCACTTATAAGGTGAAAAATAAAAGAACACACAATTTTACGTTGTTCACCCAATGTGGGCTACGTCCACGGACGACGAGAAGTAAGGATAATTTTACTATGTAGAGAAAGAATACAATAAATTCTCAATTGAATAGAGGATTGTAGAGATCTATCACTCTCAATTATTCTAACTCTCAAATGTGTGTAGAAGTATGATGGATATTGTGAGTCATGTTTTGAGAAAGGGCCAGAGACTACATATATATAGTCTTCAAAAGAAAATCCTAAAAACCGCTAATTGATGGAGATTAAAAATCGTACCTCTCCATTGATGGTAGTTAATACTACCAATTAATTTAGTAGTAAATTCTTCGGTTACTTTAGCTTCATATTTAAGTCTTCCATAACCTCGGGTTTTAAACTCTTCATTAATAATAGTAAATACTACTAATTAAAACTCTTCGGTTACTTCAATTCACATTAAAGACTTTCATAACCGTAAGATTTGATGCACAAACTCAACATATTCAATCAAATATCATGGTACACAAATAAAATTTATATTATTTTTTAATTAATTAAAAATACATAATAATAAATTATGGTAATATATATATATAACTTTAAAATTTTTTTTTTTTGGAAGGACTATCCGTACTTTTAATGGGAATCAAATCTATATCATTTTATTTAGGTCTGGAGCTCCGAGCCGAAGAAGAAGCGTGATAATTTTAAACTTCTTTACCTTTGAATTTATATCACCTAAAATAAAGTAATAATAATGTGACTGATAATAATATATTCACCGAACAAGTCAGTTGGTTGGCCGTCACCTCTTCTGTTTCGCCTTTTTTGTTTTGAATTGCTTGTACTAAAAGGCAACGTATTCGAATCTCTAAAATCCCACCCTTTTGCCCCCATTTTCTCCCCCTTCTTCAAAGCACTTAGCAACTAAGGTCGCCTCACGGCATCTCATTCTCATCCCTAAGGAATACTACTAGTAAATTGTTATGCCTTCTTTTTCTTATTCTCCTGCCTCTTCGATTTCTGCCTCTCATTTGCCTTTCCTTTCGATCCAAATCTAATTTTTTTCAGTCTTCAAGAAACGTCGTCGTGCATGGCATTCAGAGGGGTATGTATCATCTCCTCCTCCCCTCCCCCAACCCAAGTCTCTCTAGACTCTCTGGATATCAGATCTACGGTCGCGTAATCAATAAACTCACTTGTTTATTTAGTCAGAATTTCAATCGAATATCATTGGATTTGATTTCGATTCCCCGGATTCGTTTCCCTATGTAATCAAGATGAATTACTTGATTCTGTGAACTCTTGAACCCGTAGCAAGGATCACCGTCGTTGCCAATTGATCGTCCTGAATTCCTTGCGTTTTTATTGCATGCATTGAAATTCAATCTTTATAACCGCTAGGCCAATTTTACTTCGCACGTTCATCGGCGCTTTCTTCTTTAGCTTTTTTATCTAAAACTAGGGGAGCATACCGAGGAACAGCGTTGCGCAATCAATATATAATACCTTGGACTTTTTGAAAGTATTGCTGCTAGAAATTAGGACCGGTCGCAACGGACCTTGATCTTCCTCTTTAGCTGGCATTAATCAACACGGGTGAGCTGTTCTGACCAGCTCTCTTTCAGCATCGCGCATATGTTCAAAGATGCTACATGCTACATCAAAGGAAAGGTTTGAAGGGGAGCTTGACGGCGTCCATTACGAGACTCAAGCTACCGATCCCTACGGAGATGGACCGTGCCCGTTGATCATGTTAATTGGCAAGAAGAAAACAGAGTGTACGAAGCAAGAAGAAGAAAGAAGAAGAATTGTACTGTTATTCAAGAAATATGTATTTGATACCAAACCTTCTCGTGTAGTATATGTTTATATACTAGAGTACAGTTGTCAATTGTCTAACTAATGTATTAGCTAACTAATACAATGTTACACTGACTAATTAGTACGCTCATAACTAATTAGCACAATCTAACACACCACCCTCAAGCTTGGCATGGATTCCCAACTAAGCATAGTACATGCCAAGCTTGTTTATTAGTTTTTTGTATTGTTGGTAAAGTAGAATATATGTGAATACATCAGCCAATTTGTGAATGACTAGAAAGATATGCAAACCGTAAGAGACTATCCATAACTTTCTCCCTAGTGAAGCAACAATCTACTTCAATGTGTTTTGTTCTTTCATGGAAAATTGGATTGTGAGCAATATGCATGGTTGATTGATTATCACAGTATAGAGTAATAGATTTCAAAGATGTAATGCCCATTTCTGTTAGAAGATGAATCAACCATGTGATCTCAGTAGCTGCTTGGGACATTGCTCTATATTCAACTTCTGATGAAGAGCGAGATACAATGCCTAGTTTCTTTGATTTCCAACTAATAGGAGATTGTCCCAATAGAACCAAAATTTCAAAAACTAATCGTCTTGAGATAGGGCTGGATGCCTAATCTAAATCTGTATAGGCATGTAACGTAAGTTGGTCGGATATTTTTAGAAGAATTCCATGCTTGTGGGTACCTTTAAGGTATTGTAGAATGTGACATAGAGCTTTGAAGTGTGGAATTTGTGGATTATGCATGAATTGGCTCAAATTTTATACAGCATATGCCAGATCTAGTCTAGTATGAGTTAGGTAATTTGACTTATCTACTAGACTTCTATAAAGACTATGGTTGAGAAAAATATCACCTTCATTTGGTAATAATTTGTGATTCAAGGGAAGAGGTGTGCAGGTGGCTGGACTGTCACCTAAATTAGCTTTTGATAATAAATCTTGAGTGAATTTGGATTGAGTAAGAGCAATACCTTATGGCAGATGGGTTGTTTCAAGACCTAGAAAGTAATGCAGAATGTCCAAATCTTTGATACTGAAATTAGATTGTAGATAGGCCTTCAAATGATTAATTTTAGTGAGATTGGAACCTGTGACCAGGATTTCATCAACATAAATTGCAATGATGGTGATTTCCCTGCCATTCTTCTTAACAAACAGAGAATAATCACTCTTGGTCTGTATATAACCATCATTTGTTAGCGTAGCATTCAATTTGGTAAACCATTGCCGAGATGCTTGTTTGAGACCATATAAGGATTTTCATAGTCTACACACCTTTTGACATGGGTTAGGAATACCTTTGGGCATAGTCATATAAACTTCCTCATGAAGATCACCATGAAGAAATACATTATTTACATCAAGTTGGAACAACTTCCAGTGTTTGGATGCAGCTAATGCTATTAGGCATCGAACTGTGACCATTTTGACAACTGGAGAAAAGGTTTCTTTATAATCTTCTTCAGCCTTTTGCGTGAACCCTTTGGCAACAAGGCGATCTTTATACCTTTCAAGAGTACCATTAGTTTTAAGTTTGACTTTATAGACCCATTTACACCCGATAGGTTTCTTGTTCAGTGGAAGATCCATAACATCCCATGTTTTGTTTTCCTATAAGGCAATTACTTCTCTATTCATAGCAGTAATCTAGTTGGAATCTGTAGATGCTTTTGATTAACATTTAGGTTCATAGTATTGTGAAGATTGAGAGATAAAGGAAAATGATGATGAGAAATTTACAGTTGCATAAGACCCTTATGGAAAGGAGCATATGTAGTCTTTAAAATGAGCTGGAGGTTGATGAGAACAAAGAGACTTAAGAACTGGTGTAGGTGAAGATGGAGTGAGAGGGATCATTAAATATAATTGATAATGGTTGTTGATCAGCTGTAGATAAATGATGGAATGGGTAATATTGCTCATGGAACACAACATTTCTTGTGGAGAAAATTTGTTTAGATTTCAGATCTAGGACTTTATATGCCTTCTTACCATAGGGATACCCTAAGAATATGCATGGTTTAGCTCTAGGATGAAGTTTACTTCTGTGAGCTAATGGAGTGGAAAGAAAACATAAGCAACCAAAACTCTTAAGAAGTGTATATGTTGGTTTTGTGCTATAAAGTAATTCGTATGATGATTTATGTTTAAGATATGGTAAAGGGAATCTGTTCATCAAGTAAGTTACAGTAAGTAACGCTTCTTTGCAATATTTGATAAGAAGTTTGGCTTGTAATGTCAATGCTTGGGTGACTTCAAGAAGGTGTTGATGCTTTCTTTCTACTACTCCATTCTGCTGAGGAGTATTGACACAGGTTTTTTGATGAATAATTACCATGGATTCATAGTAAGAATCAGCAATTTTATCACAGAATTCCTATCCATTATCAGATCTAATAATTTTCACAGTAACATTAAATTATTGTTTAACATGAGTAATGAAGGATTTAATGATAGAAAAGGCTGCACATTTGTGAGTGAGTAAATGGACCAGAGTGGCCCTGCTGAAATCATCAACAATACTAAGAAAGTACCTATATCCATTATAGGTAGGATGTTTGTAAGGACCCCAAATATCTACATGAATTAAATCGAAAAAGGATGAGGTATTGTTTGAACTGTGAGGGAAAGAATACCCGTGTAATTTTTCTTGATGAAATATTTGACAAATGTGTGAATGACCAGCATGTATATCAGGATCAACAAATTATAATAAGGGAAATAGTAAATGACCCATACGACAATGTCATAATTGTTCGTTATTGAAAACAGAATGAGTAGCTACAAGAGATGTACTAGTGTACGTATCATTAGCCATAGAATGTTCGGGCATACAAGTGACATCATTTGGGTTTGGGAAAATCGAAGCAGCTTGATGTTGAATAAGATACAATCCTCCATTTTCTTTACCAATGACCAGGGACTTCTTCGTTGAAGTGTCTTGAATCAAGCAATGAGATGAAGTGAAAACAAGATTAGTAGATAATTATGTGGATAGTTTATGAACAGATAACAGGTTAAAGTGGAAAGATGGGACATGAAATACATTTTGAAGGGTCATGTTGGAAAATAGTTTAACTGTTCCTATATGACAAAGAGTGCTCAACTACCATTAGGTATTGTGATGTATAATTTTGTGGGTGGAATGGTAAAAGAATCGAAACATGACAGGTTAGGAGAGATGTGATCAGTGGCACCACTATTAAGAATCCAGTAAGATTGACTGCTAGATGAAAGGAAAGAAGCATTACCTGCAAAAAAGAAAGATGAACCCATGTTCTCATTAGAATTGATTTGATGTTGATTGATCATATTCAGCAGCTGTTAATATTGTTCATGTGTAAACATTGGCATTGGAGTATTGTCATTTTCTATACTTAACATGGCTGCTACCTTTTTCTCTTTACCATTATCCGATTTAAATTCTGCTGGATAGCCATGCAATTTATAACATCGATCCATTGTATGACCTATGATCTTATAATGTTCACAAAAATATGGCCTAGGCTTCCTGGGTTTCCGTCCATTGTAAACTTTGGAAAATGACTTATTTTGTTGAATTCCAGAGCTTCAATTATAGGATGCTAATGTTGTAGAATCAGATTGAATATTGGCTGGATTATGTACTGATTATTGCTTCTCTTCTTGCAGTATGATGTGGTACACCTTGCTCATTGGAAGTAATGTACTCTTCATCAATATATTACCTTTGATATTACTATAGGTATCATTTAATCTCATCAAGAATTGAATGATTTGTTGACTTTCTATTAGCTTCATTGAGCCTTCTCCTAGCCACAACTTGGACAAGGGAATACCTCAACTAAGCAGCTGTATTCATCCCATAACGATTTCATCTTGGTATAATAGTCAGAGGCAACTAAGTTTTCTTGAAATGTCAAGTTCAATTCTCTCTGTACTTGATAAATTTGAGTACTACTAACAGGAGAGAATCATAGCTTCAGGTCTGTTCATATTGATGCCGATGTTTTGCAATACAATATACTTTTGGCAATTTCTAGAGTTACAGAATGCAACAACCATCTTATCACACTTTTTCCATTACTCTGCTAATTGTCAGTCATCAGCAATTGTGTTGACAAGTTGTAATTAAGATGATCATAATTATGAATATAAAGTTCATGTGGTGCATTAATGGTGGAAAGTTCAGGTTCTCGGATAGAATCTAGATTTTTCATATTATGGAATATGTTGTGGTACAAGACAAAGTATATGGAGAGGGATGTGCTGTGGTACAAGACAGCAAAAATGAAGAAGATATGTGGAGAAATATACACTGAATTAACCGTACTTTGAAACCATATTAATTGGCAAGAAGAAAACAGAGTGTGCGAAGCAAGAAGAAGAAGAAAAAAGAAGTGGACTGTTATTCAAAAAATGTGTGTCTGATACAAAATCTTCTCGTGTAGTATATTTATATACTAGAATACAGTTGTCACTTGTCTAACTAATGTATTGGCTAACTAATACAATGTTAAACTGACTAATTAGCGCACTCTAACTAATTAGCACAATCTAACAGATAATATGGCGCACCATTCTGTCGGCTGTAACCCTGAACTCCTGAATAGCTCTCGATGGATACCGACAGAAGGATCCCTTGTTGAAAATGCGGCGACCGTGTTGGCGTGTGGGAAATAGTGTGGAACTGAACTTGTTGACTTGTGCATATGCATGGAAAATAAAATCATGTGTTTGGATGAAAAGTTAGCCGATGGACTGTTTAAAAATAGTGTTTGTGGTGCTTGCACGACACAAAAGTGCATATAAAAGTATCAATATTTTGAGTTATTACGTACACCTAAACTTACTATCCTTATCTCCTGACTAACTTAAATATGTAATTTAATCCTAAGAAACAAATATAAATTCAACCGCACGGAGGAAGAAGTGCCGTCGTCTCCCATCAAAATCGACTTTCTGGTCTGTTCTTTTCCCCGTTCGTCCCTCTGTCTTTTATATAATCTCTTCAGGAATGGAAAGCGTCATAGGTGGAACCAGCGGCGGAGGTCAGAGAGCGAAGGATTAAGCCGCGGGTCTTTGCGTTTAAATTGGAAAAATGGAAACGGGGATGGAGGAAATAAGAGCGGCGGAAGGGTGTCAGTCGGCCGAATATAATATAATATAATTGCAGACAGTTCGAGTGTTTCGAGCAGGATCCAGTTCGTGGATACTCCATTCCGCGTGGCTTTAGCTAATCCGACTTATTATCCCTGACGTGGCGTTGTCGGCGGATCTTTTGGCAGTGGATAGAGAAAGCTTCCCCCCCCCCCTAATTTATTATATCGCTGGGTATTTTATTATATCGTCGTTCCAGAAGATTTAGTACCTGCTCTGCTCTCTATCGTTTTAAGTAGTTTAATTTAATATATAAATAAGTATCCTTTATAATTACAATGTATATTTTAAATCATTTTTTTGCCAATTTCATTTTTTACCCTTAACTATTCTATACTTAATTACATTAATTATTATTATTATCATTTTTAATGATCCATTAAATTGGGATAATTTAATAATTTAACATTAGTTTCTTCTTCTGTGTCAATGATTTAGGTAAATGGATGGCCGCATTGGAGGGCACCAATTTTTGACTGCATTTTACTACTTTTTTCCATGGACTGTGATTGAGGTGGGAGAAGATTGTTTTGTTGTGACTAATGCTCTTTTTATTTATTATTTCACTAGAAATGTAAGTGGAATAAAATTTTAAAAGGTAATACATACATTTATCCAACCCTCGTCGTCAATTCTATCATAAATCAGCATGACAGAGATAAATTACAATATATACTTTACAAGTATAAAAAATATATGTTAGATAAAATTTAACTCAATAATATCCTCCAAAGCCCCTATTTAGAACTAATTATTATAATTAACTATCTAATATAATTATTTATTATTAAAAAATTTAATTTAATCTTATTTTTTTAAAAATAATAATTTTAGATAATTATTTTTAATAAATAAGTAGATTCAAATAAATTATAAATTGAGTAATCACTTTAAAATTTGAAATAAAGATTAAACGTTTATAAGACAGTTATGTTATGTCTTTGTAGGACCGGACCCAAAAACTATTACTATGCTTTTAAAAAAAAAAGGAAAAACAAAAGCTTGACTTTGATGTCTTTGCGCCTATCATCTATTTTTTTTTTCGGACCTCTGGTGGGTTCTCTGGACATTTCGAACTCGATTTTGAAAGTGAAAGGGATTCCTGATCTTCCATTTATTATTGAAACAGACTGCTCGGAAGTTCGATAAAAGCAAAAGCTGGGATGTGAGGCAGTGGGGCTTCATCGAAGCAAATGCGGCACCACGACGCAGCAGCCAGCCAGCCAGCCAGCAACACACTCCTACTGATTGATAAGAGGTGGTGGAAGGACGGGCAAAAAAAAACACACTATTTGGTACGAATGGAGTTCACACACTGGGGGAGGGAAAAAAAAACAACAAACAGGGGAGGGCGAGCCCCGCACGCGCTAACACTTTCTGTTGGATGGCAGCATTAGTTTCACACAGCAGCGTCATTATCACCGCCACCTTGATCCTCATTCTCCCTCGAGATCTCCTCCAACGATTTCCCCTTACCTTCGGGGACCAAGAAGGTAAACAACAAGCCCGAGAAATTGATGAAACCCAACACAATCAGTGAATTCTTAACGCCGATGCCAGGGGGATACCCGTGATCGGTCTTCTTAGGGTCCTGACTCTGAGCCAGATACAAGAAACCAAAAGCACCGACGATAGCGCCGGCTTTACCCGCCGCGGCCGATATGCCATGGCAGGTGGACCTCAGCCTCGCGGGAAAGATCTCGGCGGGTACAACGAAGGTAGTGGCATTGGGCCCGAAGTTTGAGAAGAAGAATGTGAGGGCGTACATGACGACGAACCCAATCCTGTTGTCGGGGTGCTTCCAGTGGTCGTAAGGGATAGCTAGGCAGAACATGAAGACGGTCATGAAGAAGAAACCCATGATCTGGATCCAGAACCTCCCAATCCTGTCGATGAGAGCCACGGTGAACCAGTACCCTGGGACCGTACTACATATGGCAATGAGGGTCTGAGCGCGGGCAATCTTGAAGACCTCTTGGACGGCATTCATGGACTTGGCTTCCGGTATCCATCCTACCGCACTGAATATATCCTTTTGGAAGAGATTCTGGCTGTAGAACGCAATGTCGAGCAGGAACCAAGTGCTGGTTGTCCCGAGCAAGTGAAGCCCATGACGGGCGGCAAATTCCTTGGTGAACAAACCGAATGAGTTGTTATTATTATCTGTGGTTTTACCAAAGACCTGCTGCTGGGGCTCGGCTGGTTTTGGGTTGTCGTCCTCGATCTCAACCTGCAAAACCTTAGACATATCAGCATTCGCCTGCTTCACGTTCTTGGCAACCAAAGCGGTGTAGCGAGCCGTCTCGGGCATCTTCATCCTCCAATAATAAGTCAGAGCGGCCGGGAGAGCGCCGAAGAGAAGGATGATCCTCCAAAGATAATCAGATTCAGGCGGAGTAGACCTTATAGGATCCTCCTCGTAAGACGGAACCGAGAACTTGGCATTAAACGCAGAAGCAACGATCATGGCAAAGAAACCGCCGCCTAAGATCCCAAAGCCTTGCATAGCAAAGACGGCGGCAATAAACGCCCCGCGAGTCTTCTTATTCGCGTACTCGGACATGATCGTAGCCGAGAGGGGGTAGTCTCCTCCGATCCCAAAACCGAGCCAGAACCGGAAGAAACCAAGCGTCGACATAACAGCCTTAGGGCTGCTGCCGAACGAAAGGGCCGAGGCGACGGAGCACAGACACATCAGCATCAGGGTCATACCGTAGACCCTTTTACGCCCCATCTTGTCCCCAAGCCAGCCAAAGAAGAGTTGCCCCGCTAGTGTACCGATGAGCGCCACGCCGTTTAGGGCGGACGATACACCAGGCGGTAAGGTTCCGGGCTTCTCCGCGCCCGGAACGTGGTAGTAGATTCGACCCAGTAGTTTCGTTACGAGGGATATGCAGAAGAGGTCGTATGCGTCGGTGAAGAACCCCATACCGGCTATGACGATTGCCGTGAAATGGTAGAATTGTGTCTTGGCTACGTCGAGTGCGTTGAGTACTTGTAGCTGGTCTTTCGCCATGGTAATTAATATTTCCTCTCGGGGTGGTACCTCGCTGAAGTTACTTAATGATTACCCTGTACAACAAACAGAACATATTGTTAGGTACTAAAATAACCTATTTTTTAATTATAAGTCAATGATGATAATAAGACACGGGAAACGGAAAAAAAAAAAAAAACACCAAAAAGAGGAAAGTTCATGTCACTGTCAAACGACAGCAGGAAGTAACCGTAGAAAGTAAGAGGGTGCTTCTGGATATCATGAGCCCACAAGCACAAACAAGGACAGCCAGCGATTATGAACGGAAAACATCGGCACTGTGATATTGACACTCAATTTTATTCATTTTATATTATGTGAAAGTCTCCGCAAGTTGCTGCACTTACGACACGAGGGAGAAAGAAATCTTGGATAATATGAATTCATAGCTTTTTTTTTTTTGGTTTACCAATTCTAGTAAATATAAAATCATTTTCAAAGGCGAACGCGAACCAAATAAACAGGATCTAACAGAATTATTTGTATTAGTATATCATTGGGAAAAAAAAAAGAACAGAACTTTGCCCCTAGAATAATCAGATCGATAACAAACTTCTTTCTATATATATTTCGTTTCATTTATTTGTACATACAGAAAGCAGGCCATTGATTTCTAAGTAAATAAATTCGGATTATTACGAATAATAAAATTCAAGATTTAAATAAATTAAAAAAAAAAGAACCCTAGCAGAAAAGATGCAATTTGTCCGCACTTCATAATTAATCGCTATAAGACAAAATCATAAATAATAGCGCAGTCGCAGCAGGTTTGTACTCCGGTTAAGATTCATAATTCAAATGTCAGATCCCAAACTCATGATGGGAGGAAATTACTGACGTCACACAGAAACACAGGCAAACGTCCGGACACATCTCCGAATATGTTACTCATAATAATAATAATAATAAACGTACGAAAAGCGTTATATACTGACGAAATCGTGCAATCGGAATCGACGGAACGAGTCAATCGATAGAGAACGTTAAGACGAACGGGAACGAACCTTTTCGCTTCGGGCCTGTGTATCGACTTCTGTGTCAGAGGAAGCGACAGGTATTTTCGTCGATTTGCCGAAGGCGGAAACGATGGAAGGGAAAAAAGGGGCGGGGGGGGGGGGCGGGGGAAAAAAAAAGAGGAAAAAAGTGTTTCCGCGTTCGATTGTGTGTGATGATTGATGGGGAAATGAAGAGACGATATATATTTATACGCAAAACTTTTGATAAAAGGAGAGAAAAAAAAGTAGGGGTAAAAAGATGCTTTACGAGCCTCTACAACTGACGATGGAATCTACGCTAGCATATTCTCTTCGAACACTTGCGAATCTGGGGGTGAACGGAGATTTTAAATGCCCTACCTATATGTAGGTATCGATTTAAAATAACTGCTTTTATTATTATTATTATTTTAAGATTTTATGTTAACATATTAAAAAATAAAAAATAAAATAAATACAATCCATTTTAGAAAATTTCTCACCTATTGAGTATTGAATGTAACTAATCTTAACCTAAGTTAAAAAGAGAGAGTAAGATATATTTCATTTGTATTATAAAAAAAATATATAAAAAAAAAGTCGTTACAAATTGAACGTGTCCCATGAGCAAAATAGATCGATATCTAAATTTTATCTAATTTAACCCAATCTTCTCTTCTTTCTTAATTAACAATGACGCAGGTATCGTAAATCTGATCCCTTATCTCTCTCCCCCACATTCCAATCACAAAAAATTAAACGATCTGTGGAGGATTCTGCTTTAATGGCAAAACCTTCTGTTACTATTGATATCGATGTAATACCCTAAAATTTACAACTAAAATATTTTATTTAAGCAAGAATTGCGATTTAGCCATAAATGGGTATTACCTTTGTAATTGATATAAGTTTGGCTTATGAATCATCCTCGTACCAATTATAAGACAAAAGTAAATCAGACACTCCATAACATGAGAGTTTTAGAGTCTACTTAAAAAATAGAAACCCAAATATATAAAGTAAATATTCCTGGGGAAAATGACAAAAGATTGAAAATCGAATTAAAACAATAACTAGATAACATAACTCTCTGACTCCCAACCCCAGACATAAGAAGAAATTATTCCGCTCCTATCAAAGAATTGTAAGCAGCATAGTCATCTAATGACTGCTCATTTACCTATAGAGGCTTAAAAGGGGTTTATACTCATGGAAATGAGCAACACCCATAAAAAAAATTATCGGTAGACTATGTACTGAGTAAAGTAATAATATGATCAAGAAGGGTCACGTAAGTTCATAAGTTCACAATAAGAGGTGACATGCACATAGGATAATTTTAGTGATTTATTTATTCCTTTCAAAGTCAAACAATAATAGCATTATAATAATTATTCATGATTTTATTTAAGTTGACTTCAGGGATCCTACGTTTCTCAATCGATGGAACGATAATAAAATACAATCCCAGGGTAAGACGCTCTTTACCACTATTCTCAACCTGTGGAACGGTAACAAGGTAAAATTGGTCCTAATCCACATGGTGTTTCACTTTAAGTAATTAGTATCTTTTCAAGGGTTATGACCATTTAATATTTTATTTTACTTGAGTTCAGGGACCCTACTATTCTTAATTAGTGGAACGGTATCATAAGTACAATTCTAGGGCAAAATGCTCATGATCACTATTCTTGTCTAGTAGAATGGATAGGTAAAACTAGTAAGTGATTAGTATATTATTTGTACTTTATTTTATTTCAAGGTCATTACGCAGTCATATACAGATACTCATGCAAGGTACCATCCCAACTCCTATCCCAAAACAAGGCTCGTTTCCTTTATAAACCCTAATTTTACAACCCTAGCATACTCCCTTTTCTAGTACTCCTCTAGCCCCAATATTCCATAGCTAATATTAAAATGTTGTTCTGAGACACTTACTCAAGAATCATGGTCTAACACCCACATCATACATATGCGATAATAACCTATTCCTAGGGTTACTATTCAGGTTTCCTCCAAAAACCCTAATTTTCCATACCTAGCATAGTCGCTTCTTTAATACTCGTTTAATTCCCAATTTCCATACCCAGGCATAGAGTATTGTTATTAACCATTAAATTAAATAGTGTGGTCCAACTCCCCTGTCTTACACATGGGATAATAACATATCCCTAGGGTTACTATTTGGGCCTCCCAAAACCTTAATTTCACATTTTAGTCATAAATACTTCCCTAGAGCTCATATGACTCCCCAAAGTTGTATGCCTACCTAAGACACTATCATTAACCTTATATTCACTTCTTGGTTCCAATCCCCCACTTTTCTCACATATGATCATGACTGCACCCATAGGTTTTACTATTCACACTTAAGGCCCTTCCCCTCCTTTATTAGTCATAAACCCTTCATTTTCACTCAAACTATGTCATATAATACCCTTAACCTATTTTGATTCAACTTACACCCTATGGTACTCAACATGCCAATTTTTAACCATATTGACCAAAATACCTCTAGGCCACTAAAATGCTTATTTTCCCCTTCCCCGATTTAGAGGATTCCCAGTATGAAAGACTTTTAAACCTCCCACACATACCTCATCATGAAATATATGGCCATTATTATATATATAGACACTTTGTATTCAACATAGTCATATTTACACAACTTTCTGATGCATAAAATGCTAAACAAATTGGGTTTTTGCTAAGAGTTGATGATGGAACTCGGGTTTACCTATAAAAAAAAAAGAGAAAATAGAAGAGAGAAAGAGATAGAAAAAAAAGGATTTGATATTCAAGTAACCCTTGAAATCAAATACTTACAATCACCACTTAAGGTAATAACTTTTAAGCTAAAGATTGTAAGATTTTTGGAAGATACAACAAACCATACACTAAGTTGGTTAAAGGATGACACTCAACACTTAGGTTTGTAGAATAATCAAATGCTACCTCTTTCATTTATCTTTACACCCATATACGAGTGTAAGAAGTTGAGAAAGTTACAACAAACCCTTAGATTACCATAAGGGTTCAACTTAACCAAACTCTACTATAATGCATGCTAACTATGGTAGGATTCAAACAATTAACATGGGATTTAAAACAATAACCGGATAACATAGCTCTCCAACTCCCAACCCTAGGCATAAGACGAAATCACTCGGCTCCGATCAGAGCATCGTAGTCACCTAACGGGTTCTTATTTACCTACACATGCTCAAAAGGGGTATTTGTTCGTGGGAATGAGAAATACCTATAAAAAAATGATCAGTACACTACATACCGAGGAAAGTAACAATACAATTAAAAAGGTTCACATAAGTTCATAAGATCACAATAAGAGGTGAAAAGATATTTTACGAGCCTCAAACAACTGACAATAGAATCTACGCTAGCATATTCTCTTCAAACACTCTTGCGTATCTCAGGTGAATGAGATTATAAATGCCCTACCTATATGTAGGTATTGATTTAATATAATTGATTTTATTATTATTATTATTTTAAGATTTTATTTATACACATTAAATAATAAAATATAAAATAAATATAATCCTACTTAATGAACATTATGTGTGTAGACTAATCCATTTTAGAAAATTTCTCACCTATTGAGTAGCGAATGTAACTAATTTTAACCTAAGTAAAAAGAGGAAGAGTAAGATATATTTCATTTGTATTATATAAAAAAGTAAAAAGGAAAAAAAAAGTCTCTACGAAATGAATGTGCCTTATGCACGAAATGAAACTTTGCCTAATTTAACCCACTCTTTTCTTCTCCAATTAGCAATGATGTTGCTACCCTAATCTGATTGCCCCTCTCTCTCCCCCCGATTCCACTCAGAAAAAGTAAAATGATCCATGGAGGATTTTACTTTAATGGCGAACCCTTCTATTACCATCGATGTCGATGTGACATCCTAAAATTTGTAACTAAAAAATTTCATTTAAGTGGGAATCGTAATTTAACCATAAATAGGTTTTACTGTCATAATTGATATAATTCTAGCTTATGAACCGTCCTCATACTAATTATAAGGAAAAATTAAATCAGGATCCGAGGCATAATAAATACAAAACGATGACACTCCATAACATAAGTAAGAGTTTTAGAGTCTATTTAAAAAATGGAAACCAAAATACATAAATTAAATATTCGAGGGAAAATGACAAAAGAAGGAAAACCGGTTTAAAACAATAACTAGATAACATAACTCTTCAACCCCCAACCCCGAGTATAAGACGAAATCACTATGCCCCGATTAAAGCATCGTAAACGGCATAGTCATCTAACAAGTCTTCATTCACCTGTAGAGGCTCAAAAGGGGTCTCTACTCATGGGAATGTGCAGCACCCATAAGAAAGATGATCGATATACTACGTATTGAGTAAAGTAATAATGTAGTTAAGAAGGGTCACATAAGCTCATATGATCACAATAAGAGGTGACATGCACATAGGATAATCTTATTGATTTATTTATTCATTTCCTAATCGTATAGTAATAGCATCACGATAATTATTCATTATTTTATTTACGTTGACTTCAGGGACCCTACTATTCTCAACCGATGGAACAGTAACAAGGTATAACTGGTCCTGATCGATATGGTGTTTCACTTTAATTTTTTTTAGTATTATATCAAGGATTATGACCATTCAATGGTTTATTTAACTTGAGCTTGGGGAACCTAAAATTCTCAACCGGTGGAACAATATCATAATTATAACTTTAGGACAAAATACTCCTAGCTACTACTCTCGTCCGGTAGAACGACATGTATAATTGGTCCCGACTCATGTGATCTTCCACTTTAAGTGATTAGTATATTATTCGTACTTTATTTATTCAAGATCATCACGCATTCATATACACATACTCCTGCAAAGTACCATCCCTACTCCTATCCCAGAACAAGACTCTTTCCCTTATAAACCCTAATTTCGCAAGCCTAACATACTCTCTTCTCTAGTACTCCTTTAGCCCCCAAATTCTATACCCAATCTTAAAATGTTTTTTGGATCCATTTACTCAAAAATCATGGTCTAACACCCACATCTTACACATGCGATAATAACCTACCCCTAGGGTTATTATTCAGGTTTCCTTTAAAACCTTCATTTTCCATACTTAGCATAGTCCCTTCTCTAGTGCCCATTTTGTTCCCAATTTTCTTACTGAGGCATATAATAATTTTATTAACCATTAAATCAAACTCTCACATTTTACACATATGATAATAACCTACCCCCTAGGGTTACTATTAAGATATCCTCTAAAACCCTAATTTCACCATTTAGTCATAATAATTTCCTTAGACCCCATATAGCTACCAAATCTAATATACATTCTCAAAATATTATTTTTGGAATCATATCCCAAGATTTCGGTCTAACTCCCCCGTCTTACACATGCAATAATAACATACACCTAGGATTACTATTCGGGCCTCCCCAAAAACCCTAACTTTATATTTTAGTCATAACTACCTCCCTCAAGCTCATATGACTCCTCTAATTTGTATTCCTGTCCAAGACCCCATCATTAACCTCATATTCACTTCTTAGTACCAATCCCCTACTTTTTGCACATATGATCATGACTCCACCCCTAGGTTTCACTATTCACACTTAAGGCCCTTCCCCTCCTTTATTAGTCATAAACCATTCATCCTTACTCTAATTATTTCATAAAGTGCCCTTAACCTATTTTGAGTCAGCTAATACCCTAAGGTACTCAACATACCAATTTTTAACCATATAGACCAAAATGCCCCTAGGCCACTAAACTGCTTATTTTTCCTTTCCTTGAGTCACAGGAATTCCAACATAAAAGACTTTTAAACCTCCCACACATACCTTATCATGAAATGCATGACCATGATTATATATATAGACACTTCGTATTCAACACAATCATATTTACACAACTTCATTACCTTCTTCTATTGTCATGCGAAACTGCATAATATATATATATAACACCAAAGTCAAGTAACATTTCATACCATGATATCAACACATCAACGCAAATAGGGATATACATTATAACATAACAAATCCTATCTATGACAGGTATTCTTACCGAAGAGGCTCCGGCCTCTAAGAATGCACGACCTACACTTCCTCCTTCACTACCACCAAAATATCACCTAGAAATAAGAATATGTAAAGTTTTAGACTTTTTAAATTTTCAACCTAAAATAATACTAAAGTAAAAGAGAAGGAAAAAAATAGAGGTAACAGAAGTGGGAAAGCTTGGGCAAGGTGGTGCACGACAACGGTGATGGCGGTGGTGACAGTGGCTGCGATGGAGGTGTTAGAGGATGGGTGATGGTTGGTAGCTAGTGTTGAGGTGATGGTGGTGTTGGGAGTGGTGGGATTCGGTGGAAGGTTATGGTGCTGATGCTGGTGGTTGGTGGTGGTGTAGGAAAAAAGGTAGACAAAAGAGGGAAGGAAGGAGTGGGAAGAGAGGGCTCAGTGTGGTGGTGATGCTGGTTGAGGCACCTACAGTGGGGGGCTTTCGGAATGGTGGTAGTCAGGAAGGGGAAAAGAAGGGGCTGGTAGAGGTGGTGCGGCCAACTACAGCTGCAAGCACAGGAGAAGGAGAAGGAAGGAGGCCACGATAGGGAGGGGTGTTGACATGGTGTCAGCAGGGAAGGGAGGTGGATTGAGGTAGAGAAAGGATAAAGGAGAAAAATGGAGGAAGAAGGGCAAGGACTTTGGCAGGCTCATCGATACAGGAAAGGATGATAGGAGGGGGCTAGGTAGTATAAATAAGCAAGGGTCATGGGAGAGGGAACGCGACAAAGGGAATGCAGGGGAAGCTTTCAACACGCATGGTGTGTAAGGGGAAGGGTAGGGGAGCAGGGTGTAGATGCATGGTGTAGCGTTATAGGGAGCCATATGGGTGCAAGGTGGCATGGTAAGGAGACGGGCAATGGGGCATGCATTGGGGGTTGTATGGCCGAGAGGGGTAAGGGAGGGGGTACTTGTAGGGACAATAATTCCTTGTTTGGGTCAGAAGAGGAAAGGAGAAAGGAGGTAGAGAAGGCGATAGGTAGGGAAGATGGAGAGAAAGAAAAGAAAGAAAAAAAAAGGAAAAGAAAGAAAAGGAAGAGAGGGCTTGGGATCGCTTGAGGACGAGAGGAAAGAAAAAAGAAAAGAAGTTAGGTTAAGGTGATGTAGCTTGAGAAGGAGAGAGAAAGAAAAGGAGAAAGGAATGGAAGGAAGAAAGAAAAAAGAAGGAAGAAGGAAAAAAAGGAAAAAGAAGGACTTTTGAGTGTAGAATTTGGGTTTAGGTTTAGGTTTAGGGTTAAATATTAGATATATAAATATATAAATTTTATCTATTAATATGTTTGGGGTTGGGGTTAGGTTAAAGTAAAATAAGATAAACTAAATATTAGAAATTATGTTAGGTTAACATATCCTATAAATTGAAATTAACATTTTTATAATATTTTGGGGTATTACATAACTACCCCTTTAAAAGAAGAATGTGTCCCCAAATTAGAAAGTCATGGCTTAGGAAAGAAAGAAGAGGGTGTAAGGGAGGGTAGTCTTAGTGCTTAACTCTAACAAAGATGATATCATGCTACTAGATACTACCCCCTTAAGAGAAAGCGACCCTGAATCTAACACACCTGTAACAAAGAGCTTGGGTTGCACCTCCTGCATACCTTTCTCTGTCTCCCAAGTTACTTCTTTTGCTCCATGGAAGCTCCAAAGGAGTTTAATGAGCGGTACTAAATTCATTCAGGTCCAGCATACCTTAGTATTGAGAATATACAAGGGCCTCTCCTCATAGGACAGGGAGTCGTTGAGCTCGATCTCATCAAGTCAAATCACATGGGAGGGATCTACAACTTAATTCAATAGTTGTGAGATGTGTAAGTTGTTATAAACTCGAAATAGCTATGGCAGAAGCACCAAATGATAAGTGACCTTGCTAACTCTATCGAAAATCTTATAAGGACTAATATACCTCGGGCATAGCTTGCCCTTCCTACCAATCTCTGTACTCCCTTGGTGTGTAAAACCCTTAGTAGAAATCTATCCCCTAGCCATCACTACGGTTTCTCTGATATACGTAACTCTTCTAACGACTTTGAGGTGATCACATCTTGTCTTAGATTAACCAAACCTGCTGAGTTATCTCCTCAATTATTTTTGGCCCAAGTATAATAGTCATGCCGATGTCACTCCAACACAAGGGTGTTTGGCACTTTTGTCCATATAGCGCCTCAAAGAGTGCCATGCCTATGCTAGCATGATAAGTGTTGTTGCACAAGAGCTCCACTAAATGTAAATGATCCTCCCAACTACCTTGGAAATCCATAGCACAAGCTGATAGCATGTCCTCAAGTGTCTGGATCATCCTCTTAGTCTTTCTATCCGTAGTTGGATGAAAGTTGGCACTCATTTTTAGTTTCGTGATCATAACCTCCTACAACTTTCCCCAAAAGTGCGAAAGAAATTTCAAATCCTTATCAGAGATGACGTTGGTAGGTGTACCATGCCTAATTACCATGAACCCTATGTAAGCATTGGCTAATTGATCCATACTCTAGGTTAACTTCATCGGTACAAAAACCGCTGATTTAGACATTCTATCTATAATGACCCAGATCGTGTCACACCCGCTACGAGTCCTCCATTGTCCACTCACAAAATCCATGGAGATAGAGTCCCATTTCCATCTTGGCACCTCTAAAAATTGGACTTAACCTGAAGGTTTGCAGTGCTTAATATTAACCTTCTAGAAGGTCACACGTCTCGCCACCAACTCTACTACTTCTCTCTTCATGTGAGGCCATCAATAGATCTACTTAAGGTCCTTGTACATTTGGCATAAGCACAATCTAAACATGAAAAAATTATTCTACTAGTATTTGAAATATTATATTGCATACTTGATTAAAAACCCTACCCCTTCATCATATTCCCTAGAAAAATAATTTTTAAACATCCATTCCCTTGAAATAATTTTTTAATTTATACGTCTTCCACAAAAATATTACTATACTAAAGAAAAACAATCAATGGTGAGGTACGCCAACTATTCAAGCTAGTTTGGGGTTACAAATTATATCAATAGAAAGGTAAAAGCAAACGATAAAATTATTTCTTTGGGTTTAGGGTTTAGTGACTATAGTTTAGGTTTTTGGGTTTAAGGATATCGTAACATCATAGAATAACTACTCAGTATAGGAGATAAATAAATATTACTATTAAAATATGAGCTAAATACAAGATAAGTGGAAGCTCATAAAGAAGAATGAATAGAAAAGAGCAAACAATATCTTAACATATATAATTAATATACTTATATATATAAGATTGATATAGGGATTTAAAAATATACACAACCACTTTAAATATAGGGGCCCAAAACATGGGGCCAAAACTATCAATAAATTCCAAGCAAAAGCACTAATAAGTAAAAAAAAAAAGAATGCTACAACCCAAACATTTTACCGAGACCATGCCACTCCTAAAATATCCTAAGGTACTCATGACCATCTTGAAGCCTCTAAATATCATTTTTCACTCTCTAACTATACTCTTCTTTAAGAATCATCTGCTCCCTCACTTCATTATAAAATGGTCCATCCATCCTACTAAGGTATAGACTTGTTGGTAACCCATGTTAACTCCTCCCTTGAGCACCCATCATGATAAACTCTCTAGATATTTGGTGGTAATATCGCCTAAAACACTCACCATCAACAAACTTCTGATGTGGAACATTTGTGAGAAACAAATCTATATACCTAGTCATAACTCCTATCCATGGCTCCATATAAGGCAAGTTCAACAATAAAATGGTATGACCTAAATATATATGACTCCATGTACCAATCTCTCTCTATCAAGTTCCCTAGTTGCTCATGTACAAAGGCTATATGTCTCATAATATTACCATAAGACAGCATCCACAAGTGTGATGGAGGGTGACACAAGATCGGAACACCATCTTACTACCTACAAAAGCGAGAACAACCAATATGCCTTAATATCATGGGAATTCATACCCCTTAAATTTAACCTAATTTAACCCCTCGAGAAACAAAACAAATACCAACAACTAGCCAACATTTATTACTCTAAACCATGAGTATATACGAAAAAAAAAATCAACACGTAATTATTTTTGTAATGAAACCAACAATATAACCTAAAAACAAAAATCAAAATTGAAATCAAATAGTAAGGAAATGTACAATGTAGACTTTCAAGCAACACTTAAGGAATAATTCTCAATCTATAAACTCTGAGCTTATATAGAAATTTTACAAGTATTTTCATCAAAACGAAAAAAAAAGCTACACAATCACACTACTCCTATAACTAAATTATAATAGTTAGAAATTCTCTACCAACAAACAAATCCTAAAGCTAATTAAATGTACACTTTCAAGCACAATCAAACAATAATTCTCAATCTATAAACTATGAGCTTATATAGAAATTCCATAAGTATTTTCATATTCCTAAAACTAAATTACAATAGCTATAACTTCTCCATTAACAAACAACTCCACTTCAAACCAACATGCAATAGCACAAGCACCACATAAACAGCAATAGCTTTGAACCACAAGCATTTAAGTAGAAAGTAATCCAAAATACTCAAGGACTTACATACTAAACAGAACCAATTTCAAGCAAAAGATTGAGAATGAATTAAAATCACAAATTACATGAACATTTGAAAAAAAAAACCACATATTAAAATCTAAACCTAAAATAGTAAAGACTAAAGCTTATGTATCTAAATGCATACAATCATCTATGAGGGGTCATCAAAATATATTTGTGTAGTAGTGCCTCACATATGTACATACATGAGAGATATATAAACAAATTAGCTTATTTTATTTTCCTTTTTGTAGGACAATTATATATGCTTTAATTTGTTTTTTGACGTATCGGTTAAAAAAACCCTTTATGGTACATTATATAAAGATATATCTAAAACACAGGTACGACGCACTTGTAATGCAAGTGCGATAGACTAATTACACATGTAATTTGTGCATCATACATGTGCACTATATGTACAATACACGTGTAGTTCATGCGTAGTACATGGGATTGTATGCTAATATTTATAACATTGTATAAAAATGGAGGTCCTAAATAATTAAAAACCCTAAGTGGCCACTTGTCTGTTCCATCAGATAAAAAACATAAAAATATCGAATGTACAATTGCATTGTTAAATAAATAATAAATAGATGAGTCTCGGTCATGGACTCTAATAATCATTGGTAACGTTGAATCAAACAAAAGGTAAGAATGAGAGAAAGATGAATGGTCCAAAGCAAAGGTAAATTCTAAAAAAAGATTCCTTCCAGTTCGCAAGTTAAGGCACCGATAATAAATGCACCCATCTTCTATTGTTTTGAGTTAACATTAACGTCATGTCACCGATGAGCATTGGAAACTTATTTTTTTATTAATAATTAGATAAAACATCTAATTTATTAATAGCCTAAATCCAGGATCGCTGGCCCCGAAAAGTTAGAAACTATTAAACGTAAAAGTCGAATGGAGTAACATTTAACACTCCATTCCTGACATGATATACGACCTCTAATTTTTTTAAATTTATTTAACAGTATGCTTTGATTTATAATAAGTACTATTTTATCTCCGTGCATATAAATTAAGAACGAAAGCTAAATAATTAATATACTCCTTTTAATTATTAAATTTTTAATGATTGATGTTTGGGGAGCATAAAAACTTAAAGTGAAGTATTTATTGATGCTAGCAGGTAAATGAAAAAATTATAATAATAGCTATTAAAATTCTATAATAACACTTATTTTTGGATAAAAATAAATTTACTAAAATGATATTTATCATGATTCGGAGACAGTAAATCCTCTTACAAAAAGTATAGAGCATTAAAGATTTATTACTTATTTTGTCCCCTTAAACTCATTGGTCATTACAAATAAAGTTTGAGTGTTAATTATAGGAGTACAAATAATATCTTAGTAAATAAAACATCACGAAACAAGAGTACTAGTAAAATGCAAATACTATTTGAGAGAATATATATATATATATAAAATAAAAATCTTTCTTTAGGCAAACCGTACTACGGTACTATGGTATTGTATTGCCTTTTCTTTTCTCGGTAAAAACTATGGTCGATGTAACTTGAGTGAGTGCAACTTACACTCAATTTTCTGCGAGTCGGACTATTATTTTCTCCGGGGAATCAAATTTGTCAACTCTTGGGACTTTCCATCCCTGATATTGAGAATGAAACACGAGTTTTAGTCGTACGATCATAGAAAACATGAAGCTTGATTGATGAGTACTCTTCCGTAACCCTCCATGCATAATTATCTAAAAAAATAATAATACGGATTTATAAAATTATCTAGGAAAGGATCATAAGAACCGGGGGCGAGAGTTTCAGTTTGGTAGTTTCAAAACCTTTATAAAATTATCTTTTTCACTGCTCTCTAATATATGATTAGTGATATTTGTCGAAACCTTTATGAAGTACATTAAGTTGCGTTACTTGTTAGTCGAAAAGTAAAATACAAACTTCCTTCTTTCCTTAAATTGCACCTTAATTTGCGTTATAAGTATCAAAGTGCCATAATTTTATATCAACCTACGGATGACTTGTCTTGTGCACTATATATGTACATCATGCAACGTAAATAACAAAACTACTTTTATTAATCATATTATTATTATTATTATTAGTAGTAGTAGTAGTATTAGTATTAGTATTAGGGCTTGTTTGGTATGGGAGTAATAGGGGTGGAAAAATTTTCCCTTTATTTTGTACATCTTATATTAAGTATTTAATAATAATAAATATATTTTTAATGAAAAATCCATTTTAGATCAAATAAAGATATAAAATAGGTATTTATTAGAATAAAAAATATTTTATTTTAAATAAATTATACAAGATATATAAAATATGGGGGTAATTTTTCACCCCTATTACCCCCATACCAAACGAGCACTTAGTATTAGTATTATTATTATTATTACCATTATATAAGTATTCTACAAGAGTAATCCTACGATTACAACTATAATTTGATAATTTTTTACAACCCTCTCATAAAATATGGATCTCGCATGTATGAGTCGCGTATGGGACTTATATTCGATGATAGAGTTGTAAGTATTTTTGTTGTAAAGCTGATAGTTTTTTATTTTATTTTATTCTACAATAGTTTGAAATCTTATTTTACTAAATATAGGATCTCCCCAAATATATGCTATTTTTGGCATTTTAGAATACGCTTTTAGCATATCCAAAAGACATTTTTAGTCTTTCTTCCTTCTTTTGCTCCTTCTTTCACTCTGAATTCTGGCCTAACATAGCGATGCAATAATCTATATATAGGATGTTATATAAACTATTTGTTTTTTTTTTGTGTGTGTGTGTGTGTGTGTGTGTTTGTGTGTGTGTGTGTGTGTGTGTGTGGGCAGAGAAAGCTGACCGTGTAAAAATTACTTAGAATTAATGAAATCGATGAATAAGATTCGATCTAAAACAACAAATAAATAAGGGAGTACCGTGGCACTCTCGTAATAACAAGAAATGGGTTATAAATGACATCAGCCTCTGGCGGAAGATGCATTATGTCATTCTGCTTACTCACTCATGCACCCCGCTTATAGATTCTGGGAGAACGTCTACAGCAGCGAGCGCAACTTGGCGCTGCTCCATGCGGTGGGAGCGGTAGCAAGGGCACACTTTTTGTCTCATTTCTTTGCTGTTATTATATTTTAATCTTCTATTATTAAATTTAATATTTTTAGACTAGTATCCAAGTTAGGTGTAATATCTCATCCCAAATATTTTGATGTCTTGGAACTATTTTATATTATTTAGATCATTATATAATTTTTATTTAAGTAATTGACATTTTATTACTAAAACAAAAATTAGTATGAACTTACTACATGCATAAGCTAGATCATTTATAAAGGCCACCAATTTAGAAAAGGATGTAGAAGTTGAAAAACCTTTAAATCTTATAGCAAGATCTCTAACGATGGCTTTCACTAGTTGAACACTATCTTTGGAATGGTGTTGGAATATTTTATAGTTTCTTTCCATCCATAGATAATAAATACAAGCTGTGAAGTGTGCTTGTAAATATTCTTTTCATATTTTTGGACCTCTAAGTCCCTTTATCATCCAATTTAGGACTTGATGCCAATCACCATGGTTCTAAGGAGAGCCAAATCTTATAGTTAAGTGACTCTATAGGTCTGATGGGAATAAGGATATGTAGAGAAGAGATGCGAATGGGTTTCATTATCATGTGCACACAAACCATAAAATAAGATTAATGTTGTAACCAAAATTAGTCATTCTGTCTTTGGTAGATAATCTTTCTTGGATCATTAGCTAGAGAGTGAGTGGATGACGTAGGAAGTTTAGCTTATTCCAAACTACATCATACCATGGAACCTTTGGGGATGTATGTATCATTTTCTCATATATCTTTGTTATACTATATTTTCCATTTAGAGTGCACTAGCTTATATCATCTGGGGTAGTAAAGAAGGGACCAAAACTCAATCGAAGATTCATAATATTCTTCAAAGTGTCAGTGCATGTGTGGAGATGGACATCTCCCAAAAATTTATATTCTTAATATAATACGAATGAACCCATTTCACCCAAAGGATGTCTTTCTTTGTTGTTAGACACCATAACAAACATCCTTGAGTAATAATATTTCATGTGTCTAAATAAATCAGTCCCAAACCCCCTTTTTCTTAAGGAGACATACCTTATCCCATGCCACTGGTGCTTTTCAAGATTTATCAACCCTGATCAGAGGTAGGATTTGCACCTTGTGATGATTTCCTGAATGATAATTTCAGAGGCATCATTACTACACTCTAGCAGGTTTGGATGTTAAATAGAATAGAGCAAACCAACTGTAATCTCCCTCCTTGGCTTAGGAGATGTGATTCCATGCTTGAATTTTTGCAATGAACTTCTCTAAAAGAGAAGAGAAGTTTGCAAAATTAAGTTTTTTGCTAGCAAGGGGAATACCAAGGTATTTAACTAGGAGAGTGTCTTTGGTGAACAAGTATTTTTTTTAATATATGTATTATCTCACATCTGAATGAACTTTATTACTACAATAAATGCTATTTAGATAAATGATTGAAGATTGGGTACATAGTGTTAATAGAGGAGACGTTGCCATTAGCAAAGAACAATAGATCATCACAAAACATGAAGTTGACTAGTTTTATCTTCTTGCATTTTTGATGTGGTTTAAAGTGAGGGGAAGAACAAACTTCAAGGATTTCTCTATTTAGATATCCCAAAAGCCTTTTTTGAGGTAATTTTTCTCACTTATCCCTATCTCCCTTCCTTTTATCTCTCATCTGCACATCAGGGTTGTATGAATGCTACCCTTTGACCATCCTTGCTTTGCCTTTCCTACTTCTACCCATATTTACGAACTTCCTTCCCTCTCATTCTTCATCATTTGCTTGTCTTATACCTTTAGACACAACACTCCATACCACCCTTGCAAGTCAACAATTTACCTGGTCTCTTGCTCCACTTTATCATCCTTGAAGGCTTCCCTAAGACTCCTCGCCTGATTCATTTCCCTCTTAGCACACTCATACACCCCTAAGCTTTCTCTATCTTCTCTCTAACCAAGTTCTTTAAGTCTCAAATGTTCCACTTTTCCTTTTCCTTTCTTTTCTCTTGTTAATCATATCCGTTGTCTTTTACCTTCTCCATTATAGATTTGATTTCCCTTCTCTCTTTTTTTCCTAAATATTTTTTAACTCTTCTTTATTTTCCTTGAATGAAGAAATGGTTGAAGATTTCTTACTTTCCCTACTTTTAGCTATCTATTTCCTTTTTAGCTTGAGGTTGAGAATTATTCCTCTATCCTTTTTGAGTATTTTCCTTGTTTTAAATCAATTTTAAAGTGTGTTTCATTGATTTGTGGGTTCTTGGCTTATTAGGAAATCAAGGATCTTATATATGGCCATCAAGTTAGCAATATTTTATCTTTTGCTAAAATATTTGTTTGATGTAAGATAAAACTCTACCCTATGATAAGGCTTGGTGTTTATGTTTTACTTGGTTGTTATTTTTTTTTATTGTGAGCATGTTTCTATATAAATTGATTTTAACCATAGGTATAGTTTTGCTAGAGGATTTTCTTGAGGTAAGTCAAATCTCTAGCTTATATATATATATATATGAGATCAAGGCACGTGTTATGAAATAAGGTTGATTTAAGCATGATTTGTGCTATGATGTGGGTTTTTAACCATAAGAAGGGATTATGTGTAGGTATTTGAAGCTTGGCTTAAGAGTTTATTTAGGAGGTTTTGGTTTTTAAGCACGCTTAATATGTTTGGTTAATTCCATGATAAAACATTATATCAATGTACGCCATGATTGATTGAGTTGAATAACATGTGTTCAATATGACCTTTTTGATGAATCTCAAATGTGTATGGTTGATGTTGATGCGTTCCTACAAGCACAATTCTAATATTTTTTTTCACAAGCCTTATCTATTTTAGTGATTATGGATAATGATTTAGCCATTGTGGCCTTAAGCATAAGATTGTTATTTAATTCAATTTTTTGGAGTATGATCCGATTGTTTAATGTATAAGCATGAATTTGTAGATATTCTATTGTATTATGACATATTAGGACCATCTTGTTTAAATTAGTAATGATTTCAACAACATTCACATGTTTACACCTATGTGTTGCTCAGTTAAGCCAATTGATTGGTGCTACCTATCAGTCAATTAGTGAAACTGAAGCTTTGATTGTTACTTGTCTTCAAATTATGAGCATGATTCCAAGAGTTTTATAATTTTAGGTATGTATTTATATATTATCTAATAGTATAGAAGCATGTTAGGATTAATTGGTAAACTTAGGAGTTTATTTGCATGATTCTTTTATATTTCTTGCCCAATGGCATCAATAGAGGATTTGCTTGAGGTAAGTCAAATATCTAATTATATATATGAGATCAAGGCATGTGTTTTGAAATAAGGTTGATTTAAACATGATTTGTGGTATGATGTGGGTTTTTAACCACAAGAAGGGATTATGTGTAGGTATTTGAAGCTTGGCTTAAGAGTTGATTTAGGAGGTTTTTTGTTTTCAAGAATGCTTAATATGTTTGGTTAATTCCATGATAAAAACATTATATCAATGTATACCATGTTTGGTTGAGTTGAATAGCATTCAATATGCCTTTTTTTGATGAATCTCAAATATGTGTATGGTTGATGTTGATGTGTTCCTACAATCATGATTCTAATATTTATTTTTCACAAGCCTTATTTATTTCTGCAATTATGAATCAAGATTTAGCCATTTTGGCCTTAATCATGACATTGTTATTTAATTTAATGTTTTGGAGTATGATCTATGTGTTTAATGTATAAGCATGACTTTGTATACATTTTTTTGTATAATGACATATTAGGATCAATTGGTCTAAATTAGTAATGATTTCAACATCATTCATATGTTTATACCCATGTGTTGCTCAGTTAAGCCAATCAAGAGGTGCTACCTATCAGTTGATTGGTGAAACTAGAGCTTTGATTATTACTTATCTTCAAATTATGTGCATGATTCCAAGAGTTTTATACTTTCAGGCATGTATTTATATATTTTCTAACAATATAGAAGCATGTTAGGATTAATAGGTAAAGTTAGGAGTTTATTTGAATTTATTTGCATGATTTTTTATGTTTCTTACCTAGTGGCACCAACTGACTAGTTAAGCTAAGTTTTATCTTCCTCTTCATTTTTTATTTTGTTTGCTAGATTATGATTTCTTTATTAGTGGTACTATTTTTCTAGTGTTAGCAAACTAGTTAACTAGTTAGATTAGATTTTTTATTCCTCTCTATGTTATAGTTTAGTAAACTAGTTTATATCTTTTTGCTTGTTGAACTAGTCAATTCATTTGTCTGAATTTTATCCTCACTTCCATCTAAATATAATCAATTTATAAAGGGTAACTGATCAATTGGTACACTAGTCAACTAGTCCTTCTATTCATTTTGTTTATTCTGTTTTGTATTCTCACACTTGCTAATTGATTTATGAGACCAACCAACTTATACTTAGTATAATATTGTGGTATTTCAAAGTTTGACCTAGCTTGGCTTAGCATTTGAAATTTAATTATGATCTTTGCCTTGAATAATTGAACCAATTAAAATATTTAAAATTATTTATTTGTGTCGCTTATGGCCTTAGGTTATATTTTTGTAGTCACTTATAAAACACTAATAATGGTAATAAGGATATGGTGTTTTCTTTTTTCTCCAAATCTTAGGATAGTTATCTAGGAGTTAGGAGGGTTACTAGCTTATGTCTGTTTAGAATTATTTTTCACTTAGAACCCATCCTATCTTATTAGGTTGTGTCTTGTATGTGGGATTAGAAGTAATAATGTGGCATATTATCATGGCCACGATCCTCCACACTATTGCGACTTGTGGAGGGTGTATCATGATTGGTAAGGTTTCATCCCTCTTTCACTTAGTACCTAGTTATATTATCGTATACCATTATAGAAAAGGTACTCCACAAGGTTGCAACTTGTGGAGGGTGTGTCATGATTGGTAGGGTTTCACCCTCTATTCATTCCGTACCCATCTCATCTTGCTAGCTTATGACTTTTATGTGAGATTAAGAATAATATTGTGATAGACTTTCATGGTTTTATTTCTCTATAAGGTTGTAGATTGTAGAGGGTGTGCCATGGTTGGTGGGTTCATCCCTTATGTTTGGTGTCATTACCCAATTTGGAAGGTGTGAATGCCTAAGATATGCATGTTCCATTGCGTTTGGTGTTAGTTCCTACAAACAATCATACTAAGATTGATTTTCTACTAGCTTGTGGTTAGCAGAGGGTATGACTAGATTCATTTTTCATGTTATTGCCTACAAGAACCCATATTGGCATTGGTGTTCTACTGAGTTATGGTTGGTAAAGGGTATACCTAGGTTCACATTTAGTGTTATCACCTACAAAAACGTATACTTGGATCGATGCTCTACTAGGTTTTGGTCTGTAGAGGGTATGCCTAGGTTTGTGTTCGGTGTTATCGCATAGAAACACCCATATTAGGATTGGTTCTCTATTAGATTATGGTTGGTAGAGGCTATGCACAGGTTGGCATTCGATGTTATCACCTACAAATACCCATATAATGACCAGTGCTTTATAAGGTTGTGATTGGTAGAGGGTATGTCCATGTTTGTTGAACTTGCATTCCTTGTGTTGCCACCATGACCTTCATTTATGGTGAAGGATTAGGTGTGGTCATCTGGACATCTTAATATATGGATTTTATGGCCACATATTGGAAAACTACTACTACTACTACTGCTTCTGCTACTGTTACCACTACTGCCATTGCTTCTGCTCTTGCTACTACTCCTGCTACTCTTATTGCTCCTACTATTGCTCATGCTCCTACTCCTGCTACTAGTCTTGTTATGGCTCTTGTTACCCTACCGTTGCTTCTGTTGCTTCCGCTACTATAGCTGCTACTACTATTACTCCTCCTACTCCTGCTCCTCCTCCTCCTCCTCCTCCTCCTCCTCCTCCTAGGGATGGCAATGGGTCTCGGACCGGACCTAGACCCGCTAGACCCGCCTCATTTTTAGCGGGTCTGGGTCCATAATTTTTGGACCCGACGGGTCTGGATCGGGTCTGGGTCCACATATATCTTAAAGGGTCTGGGTCTGGGTCCAGTTCTAGACCCATACCCGACCCGCCAGACTCATTTAATATACATATGTGTGTGTGTATATGTATATATATATATATATATATATATATATATATATATATATATATGTATACATATATAAATACATACTAATATTATGTTTTTCATTATTATCTTAATCTTATATAAGCTCCTTATTCATTTTTTTTAAATTTTATTTTTGTATACTTACTTTATAAACAATATGTATAACATTGTATTCTAAAAGCTAGGGATATAAATGGGGCGGATTTTACCCGAAACCTGACGGATTTTGTCCAACGGATATGGATAAACAAATATGGATACGGATATAGATGATGGAAAAAAATACCCATTGGATTCGAGTACGGATACGGGTATGGGATATCTATACCCAGACTCGTAACCATACCCGTATCCATATTCGTACCCGTTTACCCGATATATAATTACCTCTTTACCCTTAATTTTAAAATAAGTATAGTATAAATTAAAGTTAGAATTATCATTTATTTTAACTTTAAATGGGTTTATCTGCTGGGTGATGGATTTATCCATCGGATAATATCCATTAACGAGTAAACGGATAGTCCGTCGAGTAACGGATATCCAATCGATACGGATATGGATATGTTAGCGGATACGAATTCGGGTACGGGTACGGATTTTCTTATCGGATACGGATATGAGTATACCCGCCCCATTTACATCCCTACTAAAAGCATTAAAACACCATTTGAAAAGTTAATATAACTATTTTAATATATTTATTTTTTCACTTAGATGATTTTTTTAACAAAAAAAATACATATTAAGTTATATAAAACATAAATATATTTGTATTAGCATAGATTATTAATTATTTTTAAAAAAAAAAATAACCGGACCCATTTAAGACCCGTTTAGGACACGTTTACCCGCTAGACCCGATGGATCTGGATCTGGGTCTGAACTTTTAAGATCCGACGGGTTTGGATTGGGTCTGGGTCTAGAAAATATAAACGGGTCCGGGTCTGGGTATGGCTGGACCCGGTCCAGACCCGACCCATTGCCATCCCTACCTCCTCCTAATACTCCTACCCTATTACTCATACTGCTCCTACTCCTCATCCTCCTCCTCCTCCTACTACTACTACTACTATGGTGGAGGGCATGCCCATATTTGTTGAACTTGTGTTTCCACCATGACTGTCATTTATGGTGGAGGATTAGGTGTGTTCATGTGGACATCTTAATATAATTAGATTTTGTGGCCACATATTAGAAATACTACTACTACTATTAATAATAATAATAGTAATATTAGTAGTAGTAGTAGTAGTAGTAGTAGTAGTAGTAGTAGTAGTAGTAGTAGTAGTAGTAATAATAATAATAATAATAATAATAATAATAATAATAATAATAATAATAATAATAATAATAATACGATTTATTCATATTTAAGATGCATGAAATTATCATGTGTATTTGTTGTTACCCCATGATTGTAAGTTTAAGTATGTTTATTATGTTATGATTAGTATGAACTCTATGTGTAGCATGAGCCCTTTCTATGTTATGAGATATGCTTATTTTACCAATACGTCACTGTATGTCTATAATGATACTACATTATGTGGTTATTTTGATTGTCTGGCTTTTGTTTTGGGAAGTAGGTATCATTTTGTAGTTTTGATCATGTTTGATTTGGGTCTCGGTATGTCCACTGCTTGGGAAGATGTAATGTATAGGAGAGTTTGGCCATCAGTTTCGTTATGTTTTTCACCACTATATTGAGGTGTTTTATTCCTTTTCATTTACTAAACTCTTGGGGTCTAATCTTACATTTGGGCTTTGAAAAATTTATCATGTCATTTATCACATGCCACTTACTTTTTCTCTCTTACAATATCTTTGATTTTCATGCATGGTTTTAGTTAAATGTTTTATCCTTGCATCAAGCATGAGTTAGGTGAAATGCTACATCTATCTTATGTTTAATGTGATGATAACATCTCTGATTTGGTTTTATCTCTTCCACAATGACTTCAAAAGAAAATTTTTGGTCGAGAAAATTGAGGATGTTACATGTTAGTAAAAAAAACAGTCAATTGGTTTATGTAAGGACCTTAATTTTCAATTTAGAGTAACCAACCGACTAGTTTTGATAAATTGTAAACTAGTTCTGTTGAACCAGTCCATTGGCTCATCTAGAAATGTGATATACACCTTTGTGTTAGGTTCATTTGCAAAAATCCTACTTGTTAAAATTTTTGATCATTATATTTTCATGATAATGAGAATGCTTATGACTTATCAAACTAATACTTTCAAACAATTTGGATCATATTCTATTTAAATCATCAAATCTCCCAAAAAGGTACTCTAGCGAACTATTTCATATTTTAACATTTTTCTCCCTCTCTTCTTTCTTCTCTATCTTGATCTACAGTTGTGGATGCTAGGGATATTGCCTCCCCTTGTGTTTTCATTGATCTCCTCTCCTTATGGGTTGTTGTGCTCCAATATACACAACTTATTCTTTTTCCCTTCACTCAAATGCTTTGATTAAGTTTTTACCTCCTCTAAATTTCAACCATGAGGGGGTAGATGGGAGTATGAAATTATTTTATTCTTATTTCTCTCAAGTCCCTACTCTTTCTTGCTCTATTTTTTCGCCTTTACCCTTGAATTTCACTAAGTGTTTAACCTTATTCTCCCCATTCCCTACCATCAAGCTCCACCATTGTCATTCCCCTTCATGTGCAGGCTTTCTCTTATCTTCTTTCACTCTCTTAGCCCCTTTTATATCCTCCTCTTATTTTCCTTAAACAAGATTAAGTTATATTTAGGATAATGTTGAGATCATGGGTTATTTTACTCCTTTTAGAAATCCTAGCTTTAGAAGGAGGTTGAGATCATTTTAGCTAACTTTCCCCTTCTATTTTCTTTGATTTTTTGGCCTTGGTAAGGTTTTGATTCATTATTTTTTTCAAAGGTGCTCAAGATTCTAAATTTTTGGAAGGCTGAAGTCTAATGCGGTATTTTCTCTCTTTTTCTTGTGTTTTGCTTATCTTGAGAGACGATACATATTACTTTGGTATATGGTTGTAATTGTGTTATTTGTTGGTTACATTTAATTGCATGCAAATTGGTATATAAATTATACACATAAGAGATATTATTTTATATTAAAGTATAATCTAATAGCTTTTATGTCACGATTTGGTTGTAAGCATGTTTTGGGTTGATTTAGTATACCATGATGTAGCACTATTGTGTGTTGGATTATGACATGAAGAATTAGTATTTTAATTTATGTTTAAAAGTATGAAAGTATGTTTTGGTTATTTCATTCATTGTGAGTAAAATAACATGGTTCTTGTGTTTTAGCTTGATGTATATGATTAGTATGTTTGTAGCATGCCTAATTATGGTACTAAGCATGATTTATAGTAGGAATGTTTGCTAGATGTGTTTGTAATAGATTGGAATTCCTGTTGGTTGGTTTGCATGAGTTTAGGTGCTTTACCTAGGTAGACAAGTCAACTAGTTGTGGGTAAAACTAGCCAAATTCTTACTTTATTGCTTTAGGCATATATCAATGAACTAGTTAAAGTATTAAATAATTAACTAGTTCTACTAGTCAATTAGTTTTCCTAAACCAATCGATTAGTTTGTGTGTTTTGTTTTCTTAGCATGTTTTATCTATTCCCAAACTAGTTAAGCAGTTTATGGAATCAATCAGCTTGTTCACTAGGACACTTTGATATATTTTTGGGTTATTGACCTAGAGCTTTGACTTACGATTTAACTTTAATCTTATATTTCTATTCATGATCTTGGCCTTGAATAATTAGACCTAAGAAAAGATAAACTTAATTGATTTTGATGGTTGGTTTGTTGTGTTAAATGTTATTACTCTAAACACTAATTTGGTTAATAAGAGTTTTTTGAGCCTATATTATCCAACTCCCAAACTAGCTAGTTGGGAGTTAGTTGGGCATAACCAAACCTTTGTTGTAAGTTTCCTTGAGGTGATGCCTCTCCTACTCTTCTAGAACTATGATCTTTTAGAGGATATTGATACTTAAGTGTTAGATTACCTAAGTGGTTTTGGTTCCCCTTGACATTTGATTTCCAATATGAGGGGGATGTTAGTGTCCCTATACAAGCCCCTAGCTAGGCACCGGTGTCCATTATGGGTGGAGTAGGATGCTCATTCATTTTCTTGAGCCATGTGGCTTATATTTCCATTGTGGTGGGGTGGGTTGTCCTAGAGGTGCCCTTATTATATTTTTCTATTAGTGGTGAGACAGGCCGTCTTATGCTACTTCGTGAATTACCATGATAAGTTTCTGAATGAGAGTTAGTGTAGTCATTCGGGTCTCTTAAAAAATAGACTTTTGTGGTTATAATAATGGAACATTTAATGGTGTTAATGTAAAGGTTTCTTATTTCTTTCTACACTATCATGCTATTACATGTTTCTATTCTTGGATGAGATGTATGATGTATGCAAGCCTTAGTTAATTATCTAATGTATGTCGTAAGTATGAGTTCTATGTGTATCTAGGATTGTAAATAAGCCAAACTGAGGTCGGATTGTGCTTGACTCATTTAATAAATGAACCTAAAAGTAAGACTTAAGCTTGAATCATTTATAAATTAGTTGAGCTTTTAATGAGTTGAGTTGAGCCATCTCACAAGTTTTGACACTTTAAATGAGCTCCAACCTAAATTCTCCATGCTCAAACCTGGTTCACTTATTTCTAAAAAAAAGTTTAATACCCAAAAATTTTGTAACCTTTATTTTCTAGTGTTTAGCCTTTTAATTCAAAATTTACCCTTAAATCGTAGCCTAATTTTTTTTTATTAACCTTTGACTTGTAACCCAAATAATTTCTTGAATATTTTTTTTCAAAGTATTTTACCTCTTTCATTTTTTATTAAAATATCCCAAACCTAATCATTTTTTCCAACTTATTTTTATTGCCTAGTACCCTAACCTATACAAACTAAACTTAAACATAAATAAATAAATTCCTTTCCTACCATCAAATCCCTCTTCCTCACGTAACTTGTGTCATGCAAATATCCCCTTTCCCAAACACTCTCCATGTCTTCCTCCTCACCTCACGTTGTAACCTTCACTCAATTACCTATACCCCTCTTTCAATCCATACCTCTTTTCCCCATTTGCACACACACACACACACACACACCCTTTCTCTCTAACTCGACCAAACCACACCCCTATCATTCCTCCTACTCCCTTCCATCCATGTCCAAACAACATCTCCACCCCTTACCCCCTACATTCCTACCATCTCCACCAACTCCATTCCTACCCCTTTTTATCCCTATTTGGTTTCGCACAACACACCCCATCACCAAGCAGGCACCACACATACACCACCCACCACCATTTTTCTTCCTTTTACCCTCCATTTTCGTGTAGGCTCCCTACAGAAACCACTCCAACCTTCACCCATTTCCACTCCACCTTTTGTGATCCACTCACCACCACACTCAACAATCATCAATGTCCTACTTGCATTCCACCATCTACCTGCCCTAGTTTCTGTTTGCTTGAGGGTCTCCACCCTGCACCACCACAAGCTCTACCATTACCGACCTTTTTCTTCAGTACATCCTACTGCCACTCACCACCCGCCTTTGGCCAACATCATTGAATACAAGTCACCCCTCTTCAACATTCTCCCCCATTCCCTCATTCCCCCTCTCTCTACTCTAGCTACTCCCTCTATAACATGCCCTTGGGTAATGGAAGAAACTGTTGTTGCTCCACCTTCACTTTAGCTTATTCCCTCCACTGCTCTAGCCCTTTCTGCACCATTTCCATCAGTATCTTGAGCCTCCTTCATTTCCTCAACCATAGCCTTATCGTCCCCCCTATACCACCCCCTCACAGACACAACCATCATCTTAACCCATCAAACTGAGCTCCAACAACACCACTGCCACCCTCCACCGCAACCCTTTTCTAGCACCAACAATAACTAGCTGTGTTGCCCTCAACAATAAACCATCTCCACCACTCGTTCCTCAACCTTCCTCCTCAACTCAACCAACAGTCCAAGCCTCCCCTCGTGCACCCCCTACTCACACTTCACATGCAACATGAGGAAGATTTTTGTTTAAAAAATTTTAATGCCCATTTTAATAAGTAAGGGTATTTTTATAATTTTAGAAAATAAATATTTTAATATTATAAATATTATTTTATATGTTAAATATTAATTTGGTAATTATGACATTATTTTTAGGTATGAAAGATTGATCAGGGGAGCCTTATAATTTTTGGTAGGACATCGATAATTCATGTTTTTACTGAAAAATAGGAAACTCTTATACTCTACTAAAATAAAAGATATTGTATGATAGCACATTATGGTTTTTGAGGTACAAACCGTGTTATGTATGTTTTTTATATGGTAACTTTTATACTTTACTAAAATGGTAAATATTGCATGAAAACACATTAGGGTTTTGAAGGGAAAACCATGTTAAGTATGTTTGTTATATATTAACATTTATACTTTACTAAAATGGTAAATATCACATGATAGCATATTAGGGTTTTGAACTACAAACCATGTTAAATATGTTATGTAGTAACTTTAACACTTTTCTGAAATGGTAAATATCACATGATAGTAAATTAGGATTTTTGTGTATGAAATATATTAAACATAATTTGTTACATTATAATTATGTGTTTATTATTTTTATCATGAAAATTGGTAAAAAAAAATACATGTTATCTTATATAAAATAATTCGGATACAAAAGTATGACAAAAATGATCTTTATGATTATGTATGACATGTACATGGAAAATGATAGGTTGATCATGCTTAGATACAATTGTGAAATAATTATTATTGATGTGTGCCCTAGGGGCAATTTGGTCATTTTATGTGTAATATGATATTTACCCCGACAATCATGTATAATGTATATTATATATCGTTGACCATGAGATTATGTGATTTTGGATGGATTAGTTATGCATGATAGGGTTTTATGTGCAAAATCTTGATTAAGGATATAATGGTCATTTGACATTTATGATAATTTAATTAGATACTAAATAATTTAATTATTATGTTTTAGCCTTTTCATGAAAAATAAACAAATAAAATTAAACTAGTAATTAAAAAGGATGATAATGTGGTAATTTCTGTCTTAAGGGCTTTTTGGTCATTTTAGCTTGATGTACTCTAATGTGAATAATAGAGCCTAGAATGACCTTATTATATTTTATGATTGACCTTGGTAATGATCTTTTTTCTTTCTTTCTTGAATAAATGGGAAAATGAGTAAAATGGTTAAATATGGAAACCAGATATATGTGTTTGATTTTGATTTTGTGGTCACCTTAATAAAATACTGATACTTAAAATGAAAGACCTATCCTAGAGATGTGGTTTATCCCACGTTTGATTATAATTTTTTTTGGTGTGCATTCGTGCTAGAGTTATATCCTATATCTTACTGTAACACCCCCAAATTTACTACTGAAAAATTTCGTTTAAATCAACAGATGTTAGCGGAAGCAAAAGAATTAAACCCATAAACTTGGGGGTATTACCGCCACACTTAGTACCAGACCGATTCACTCCTACCGTTCCGATACTAAGTGCTAAGGCTAAACTAAACAATCATTAAGTAAGAGTCATCAAAACATAGGTCCATAGTCAACATAGACCATTCACAAAAAACCACGAGTCAACAACAGTTAAAATATCGTTTAGGAATACAACTTCGAGTACGGTTTCAAAACAATAAGCGTAGTACAAAATATAGCCAAATAAAACAGATCCCAAGGGACCGATATCCGGATCACCTACTCACTCAAGCCAAGCCTTCCACCCCACAATTTGTAACCGATCAAACCTGCATAGGAGGTCTGCTCCCCACCATTGGTGGATCATCACAGGACCCATTCAATCAAGGTAGTATCAGTACGGGTCCAATACTGAGTAAGGGCGTTGGTGCGCTAAGGCCAAGCATACAATCATACAACATAACGTACGTAGCACAATCATATAGACAACATGCGATAACCAGCAAGATAAGGCCCGAATACTTTCCGGTGGCTTATTCTTATTTCTCATTAATAATAATACGTTCATTCCACACATATTCTTTAATAGTCCGTGTGAGTGCGGGAACCCCACTATTATAGCCGGTGGAACGGTCACGAGGGCCATGCCCTGCCACTATTATAGCCGGTGTTCCGATCACGAGGATAACATACCCTGCCACTATTATTTGTCGGTGGACCGGTCTGGCCCCGACTCACAAGGTGTTCCACTGTAAATATTCGTATCTTTCCCAGGTCTTATCATCATTCTGATTAGTTTGTTGAGCACGGAATCCCCCACTATTATAGCCGGTGGAACGGTCACGAGGGCCATGCCCTGCCACTATTATAGCCGGTGGACCGGTCACGAGGGTAACATACCCTGCCACTATTATTTGTCGGTGGACCGGTCTGGGTCCAGCTCAACATCTTTCTCTGTAAGTAGTTAATGTCTTAACATGTCTTATTCAAAAGGTTTTCACCAAGGATATGCATAAATAATTCTCTCTATGCTTTACACATCGCAACCAATAAAATTCCGCATTCATAACTACCATTTAATCGATAATACACATGATAACGCCAAACAACTCTAAGCAGTCATAACCAACCCTAATTGTCCACACCAACCCGTGGTTAACCTCTCTCATCCCTGTTTTACCATAACCACCGTACTTAGCCATCCAAAACCTTAATTATCCTCAACAGTCACAATTAGTTACTCCATCCTTTCTTAATCACAACGCCCCAGAGTTAATCACTCCAAACCCTGATTCCATACGATCATTAACTCCTATGCAAAACCCTAATACCGCCATACCAACATTAATACCACCATACGACCCATAACACCACCATGTAAACCCTAATACCCCCATACAAGATTAATACCTCCATAAGATCACTAATACCACCATACAACATTAATACCTCCATAAAATCACAATACCACCATAAGCCATTAATACCACTATGAAATCATTAGTACCACCATACGAACAATTATGCCACCATACAAACCCTAATACCGCCATGCAAACCCTAATACCACCCTACAAACCCTAATACCTCCATACAACATTAATACCTCCAAAAATCACAAATGCCACCATACAACATGAATACCTCCATAAATCACAAATACCACCATACAACGTTAATACCTCCATAAAATCACAAATACCACCATACAACATTAATACCTCCATAAAATCACAATACCACCATACGAACCCGAATACCACCATAAGCCATTAATACCACTATGAAATCATTAGTACCACCATAGAACATTTAGGCCACCATACAAACCCTAATACCACCATACAATATTAATACCTCCAAAAATCACAAATACCACCATACAACATGAATACCTCCATAAATCACAAATACCACCATACAACGTTAATACCTCCATAAAATCACAACTACCACCATACAACATTAATACCTCCATAAAATCACAATACCACCATACGAACCCGAATACCACCATAAGCCATTAATACCACTATGAAATCATTATTACCACCATAGAACATTTAGGCCACCATACAAACCCTAATACCACCATACAAACTTCAAGACTCCCATGATGGTTCCCAACTCATATTACCATTTATCCTAACATGCATGTCCTAATGGGCCATAACATATTATATCATAAACATCATACATATAAATGTCATGCTCATGTCACGGAAGCACATACAACGTACCTCAATCTCCAAGCTGCGCTACACATAAGACAAGTTATACACAAATCATATAATACATGGCACATCATGGCATACACAACATCAAACACATCCACGTCACACATAGCACAAGGCCATTAGCTTCGTCCTTACCTAAGGCGACGTCGGGCTTGGAGCACGCTCCTCTAACTCCTTAGGGCTTTGGTCGGGGTTACCTATAAAAGGGGAAAATGCTAAGTATTAGTTTCCCTTATAATTACTATCAATCCTCATTCTAGTTTAAGGTTAGGGTTTTTATTACTAAAAAGGGGTTTTATACAAAACTAGGGTTTTTACCTTAGAATTAGTATACTAAATATTAGTAGTCAAAATATAGTTATTTATGATACTTATTGTTACACTTATTTTATTAAGCCCATTAGTTCCATTCTTATAACACTAGTGTCCACAAGTCATAGTAAAATAGTGATAATAATAATAATAATAATAATAATAATAATAATAATAATAATAATAATAAGACTACTAATAGTGATAATAGTAATAGCTAATAATAGTGTCATAGTAATGAGGTTAGGGTTAATGTTAAATGGTATGGTAATAAGGTTCAAGTACTCTTCTTAGTTAACAACCAAATGATAATTACTAGCTTGAGTTAAGTAACATGGGTAAGACAAGGTAGTATTATTATTAACAATGGTGACAAATGTGTTAAGTATAATAATAATAACAATAACAATAATAATAATAGTAATAATAATAATACTAATAATAGTAAAATAATAATAATAATAATAATAATAATAGTACAACCAAGTAAGGTTAAGCAATAATAATAATAACCATAGTAAGGATAATAGAAATAATAATAATAAAAATGTTAATACTAATAATTATAAAAATAAGACCAAGGTTAAGTATAATATAGGTTAGAGTTTAAAAGGGATGTTAGTATTAGTAAGAAAATAAGAACATTAATAATAAAGACAATAATAATGGTAATAATGATAATAATAATAATAATAATAATAATAATAATAATAATATTAATAACAATAATAAAAGTAATAATAATAATGATAATAATAATAATAAGTATATTAGTGTTAATATTAGTAGAAAATAGTAGCAGCTATATAAAAAGGGGGTTAGGGTTTGGATGGGTGGAGAACCACCTAGGGTTGGTGGTGGTCCGGCGGCGGCGCGTGGCGGCGACGGCGGCAGCGGTGGAGGAGGAAGGGAAGGGAAAAGATCAAGGTGGGGGCTGGATGGCAGGAGGAAAAGAGAAGTTTGAGGTGGGGGGAGAAGCAGCAGGTGAAGGGGAGTGGAGTGAGGGTGGTGGCGTGGCAAGGGGCGGCGGCGCGCGGCGGCCGAGGGTGGTGGAGAGAGGTGGAGGATGAGGGAGGAAGGAGGAGAGGGAGGCAGGGAAAGGTAGAGGGAGGTCTGCTGGGCATTTTGGAGGATGGAAGGGTGGCTGGTAGCGGCGGAGGAGGCGGCAGGAGGTGGCGCAAGGGCGGCGAAGGCTGGAGGTGGTGGTTTCGGGATAGGACTTTTGCACGGCTATGGCGGCACGTGCAGGGCAAGGGGAGGGGTGCTGGTGGCTGGGTTTTGTCGAGGGAGTTGCAAGGATGATAACGGTGGGAAGAGGTGGTTTCGGCGGTGGCTGGAGGCAGCAGAAATGGCGTCTGTTCTAGCGGCGGCGGAACAGAGTTTCAGCAAGGTCCGAAGGGAGGACTTGCTGTGGCCGTTCGGGATGGGGTATTTATAGACCAAGGGGGGAGGAAAATGAAGAAGGGAGAAGGAGGCGTGCGGGGCAGGGGTGCAGGTGGCCGGCCGATGGCAGGCGGTGCAGGTCCTGCCATGGCAGGTTAGGTCAGGGAAGGGGAGAGGAAAAAGGGAAAGAGAGGGCACGCGGGAAGGGGAGAGAGGGACTTGGTCGGGGTCAAAAAAAGGAAAGAAAATGACAGGGAGAGGGGCAGGTGAGAATGGTCGGTGCGGGTGGCTGCCGGCGAAATCGACTTGTAGGTTGGGGTGTAGGTCGGGGAAGAAGAAGACAGGCAGGGTGTACCGGTGGTCCAGGGAAAAAGAAGGAGAAGGGGAACCGGCCGGTTCGGCGTTTATAAGATTTTTTTAAAAACTAAACGCGGCGTACTAAGGGTTGTTGAAGGAAAACGCAGCGTCGCGTCGTAGGCTGGCAACAATCATTTGGGCACTTAACGCGGCGCGGCGTTTCGGCGTCCTCGGGGTTAAAACACGTCGTTGCGGGCATAAGCGTACGAGGGTCAGCGCACGGCGGGAAGGTAGAAAAAGGAAAAGAAGATGATGTATTTAGGGTTTTGGATTTTACATGAATTATTTAGAATATTTTTGGGCTATTTAGAGTATTAATATTTATAAAATATTAAATAAATTTCCTTTTTACTTATTTTAGACTATTTTAGATAAATTTCCTTAACCTCCATGCTAATTAGGAAAAATACCCAAATTTTCTTCCAATTAATTTATTATTATTATTTTCCTCTTAATCTACCTTAATTAATTCTATACATTTTAATAAATGAGTTTATATAATTAATTTTCCTAATAATTCCTTATTTGGCCATAATTTCGGAAATTAGGATTTTGGGATATTACACTTACTCTATTTAGCTCTTTGGATTGGTGCTAATGATTACACCAAACATTAAAAACACTTATTAAACCAACCCTAATCTAGTTATTAAGAGGTAACAAAGTGTGTATATAATCCGAGTTACAAAAAAGGTGAATTCAAATCTTTAGTGCAATTAAATCCCATAATTTAAGATAATGGTCATCAAGAAGATGTTACCAAATCAAATCAGTAATTTAAGACAAAGCTTATCAAGGAAGTCACATAAGATAACATTCACCCACACTAAACCTTTACACCTAAGTCCTTAAGTAAGCATATCCTCTATAGGATGTATATAATACCTATAGAGAAGAAATGAACCCTTTGACCTAAAGGCCCAACTATGCTCTCAAGGGCCTATTTTGAGGCAAAAGATCCCTTTCCAAAATCAAGTCTTTCTTTTTAAATACTGTATGTCTTCTTCAATGTTATTATTATTATTCTAAAGATACTAAGATCTACAACCACAATCTACGGTGTGGTCTTGCTATTACTTAGTATTCTCCATGTTGATGTAACCTTGCATTGTAGTGATCCTCGCTCTTATGCTGGTGAGCAAATGATGTTGATGATGATTTTTGGGATTACAATGATACGCTATTTGGAAATGATGACCAATATATGTTATGTGGGGCTTAGCCTAAGTGTTCAACTATTCAACTACTCAATGCTGAGTTTTTTTTTTAGCCCATGCACAAGTTTCCTTTTTATCTCTTGTTGGATATTTAAAGTCTTAGACTCTTTTGTATCCCTATTCCCTTACTCTTGTTTGTATGAAATTATTATCATATATATTTATACTACCTCACTAGAGGTATCTCTTTTAAATGTTTTTACTTTGACCAACTTTAGCCTTGTATTTAACACGAGACGGATAGTTAGGGTTTATCTTATGTTAGGTTGGGTAGTTACAATTGGTTATTATAATTAAGTTACATTCTAAATTTTTTTATTTATGTGTAACACTCTGACCTTCTACCAGTTGTGGTAGTTAGAACACTTTTGAGATTAGAAAATGATCCTATAGATACACATGAGTTATTTTGATTATGCTTTGTCCACACTCATATGCTTCCCAAGAAACTTTTTCAAAGATAACCCATCATTGGAATACTTCAAGCCAAGCACATTTATAACACCCTAGAATTTACTACTTAAAATTTTCATTTTGTGGAAGCGTTAATTATAGAAAATAACAGGTGTTACTGCTACACTTAGTATAAGTCTAGCATCCTCTACCCTCCATATACTAAGTGATAAAGTTAAAACATTATTGTAAGTAAATAACATTTACAACATAACAACAAAATGTATATTTCATTACAAATGAAATTATCTTCATAAATACAAAAGAAGTAGGTAAAACCTTTTTAATATGACAAAAGGAGAAAAAGCAAGGGACTTAAGAGTTCGAAGAATATCCATGTGAAAAGATGTCAAGGTAAGCACCTGATATTCCTAATTCTCAACCCTATACTAGAAGCCATCAGACCAATCCCTAAAAATATTCCTGCATGGTAAACACTGCCCTTTGAATAGGCAAGGGACTGCGAATGAAACCCGTCAGTACTATGGTATTGAGTAAAATATTACACATGACTAGCATGTAAGGCCCTGAGGGGCACAAAATAAGAACATGGCATGGAATTTTAGGGAAATCATACAATCGTAAAATGGTCATAAATAATATAATCAAAAGAAGCCCAAATGTCGAGGTAGGGCATTCAAGCAACTACCAAAATCAACCCATTCAAATCAATTCTAGATACTGAGGTAGGGTGCTAAGGCAACTACCAAACCATATACCAAAACATATAATGCACAGCGACAACTACCAAAACATTAATCCACAACACCCATTAATATTTTCATACAATAATTATTTTTAATTTTAATTACTCTAGGGGGATCCAATAATAACTTGGAGATATAAAAGTACACTGATCATTCTGGTGCGCAAGGCAACATGGTACCCTCTAACCATCCAACCTAAAGGCATAACAACACTTTGATTATACTCATGCACAAAGTCAACACACTACCCTTTCAAGGGCTCGTAGGTTACCTATGGAGTATACTAGGGCCTTACTTGGGCGTAATAACACACCAGTGAACCAAATATACTAGGGCCTCATTTTTAGGGTAGCTACGCCTATAGTGCAACCATTTCTAAACTTGAGGTATTCCACTTTAAGTATTAATATTTTATAAGGTGATCACGTATTTCACACATATTACACAATTTTTCCAATTTGTATAATTATCCATTTTCCCTTTATTTTCTATTATTAAGGTAAACCCTAAGGTCATCGGTGTGTGTCAAAGTTAAAGTAAACACTAAAGTTAACTTATCCAAAGTCTAAGACCATCTTACATCCATTTATTCACCAACGATATGTTAGGTTAAAATTTACCAAAATGCCCTTAAAACCTAAATTTCACCGTTTTATTTAGTTTTGTACCACACATTATCATTATGAGTAATTTTTCATGAAAAGGATAAAAGAAAATAATTCATAATACTTTAGCACATAGGTAATTTTTATAATTTAGCGATTGACTATATTTTCACTTTTCATGTATTTAGTATATTGTACCTAAGAACCCTAACAATGCATTTCTAATGCGTCATATATTCCATGCATTGCATACATACATCCTTATGGAATTTAACAGGGCAATTAATATCCTAGTACATGTGAAGAGGCATTCTTAGCCCTAGAGCATGTGAATAGCAATTATCGTATTCTAACCCTAACCATGCATGCTTGCTTTTATAATATCAATCCTATCTACCATGCAATGATATTCATAAAACACTTATCGTGGAAATTACATCATAACTTAACAAGGTTACAAATCCTATCAAAACCTAAAAGATGCATACGTTAATCATTTAACAAATTACACATGCATATATGATACATCGAATACATTCTAATTGTTTAATATCATACTTTCATGTTTCACGCCTATTCATCACACTTACATATATAATGTAAAACTTCAAATTGTGACACATACATATAACCTTTCAAAACTCATGCATAAATCATACCCTAACATGTAATGACTTTTATGTGTCGCTAAATGATTTCACATCTTAGTAGAAGGGTGCGGTTTACATCTTATCTAATCAAGAATTTAAAGCAATATCTACCCAAACCTCTACTTATCTTAATCAAAGCCCTTACATCAGCGCACAGATATATTATCATTTAATATAATACATCAATAACCAAAAATTAATTAAAACCAAACAGAGGAAAGGGTTAGAAAATAACCGAAAGAGAATGCCCTCAAGGTAATAATGTAGTAAGGAACGAGACACACGAGGAGATGAGCGATGGTGGAGGAGCCTAAGAAAAAAGGGGAAAGCTTCGGCTAAAAGTGCTAAAGAGTGAAGGAGAGAAACAATAATATGTGCCATTGGGAGGGGGTGAGCTGTGGTAAAGAGGGTCTAAGCTAAGGCAAGAGGATTGATGGTTGTAGGTGCAGCAAGGTGGAAGGGATAAGTACCAATGTATGAGGGAGAAGGGAGGTATTACGGTGAAAACTACCAGTGGTAAGGGTGATGTGCGACACTTTCGATCGAATCCAAAAGGGGGTGTAATGAGGGAATGGGCGATGGTGTGGTGGTGATTTTGGTAAGAGTCCCCTAAGGTGGGGTGAGGGAGCAATGGAAGTGGATAGAGTTAGGGAATGACCGGTGGTGGTGTGTGTTGTGGAGAAAAATAATGAAAAAGAATAGGCAATAGTGGTGATTGATAGGCTTTTCTCTAGCTTGATGGGGCTTGGTTAGAAAGAGAAGAACACAGGGTTCATATAGGGTTGATGCATGACCAAAAAAAAGTGGAGAAAGTGTTTTAATAGGATGGTGGCATAAAGGGGAGATTAGAGAAAAACATGGAGGAGAGGGATGTATGGTGCAAAGGGTAAAGTAGAGCAAAATATGGGGAGGGAAACCTGGAGGAGAGTGAGGTATAGTGTAGGGATATGGTATTCTTATCGAGCAAAATAAGAGAGTAAGGGTATGGTCAGAATCTAGTATAAGGTAGGGGTAATGATTTGTAAATATTAATCGGGGTTAAAACATCCAGTTGTCGGGAGTAGGGTGACCCAATAGCAATTAAGTTCTGAACTAGGATTAATTTAATAACCTAAATTTTATCATATTTTATCCTAATTAAATTTATATCTAATATGTCATAATAATACACATATTAATTGCATGTTTAGTACAAAGCCTCCTAAAATAACTATCATAACCAATTTTGCATAATTATCAGTTTATAATTGATGTTTCTAAAATCGGTGTATTACAACCTTATCTATGAAGCTCTCTAATGATAGGTTTTCTAAAAGTATATGCATCTTGTTGATATAGGTATTTATATATATCCTTTTGAAGCCTCCATCATCTATCATATAACTAGGGGTATTAAATACACCCAACTCAAAGAATTCAAAATACTCATCGAACATTTACCATTGGTTGTCTTATTCAGTCCATCTCTACAATTGTTTGGCTAGGTGGTTGATTAAATCTTTTAAGTTTAGCTTACGGTCATAGTTTTTCCATGAAACCATTTATAGTAGATGATGGAGTCTTTAAAAGAATTAATATAGCCATCTATATTGATAAGATGCACCTTATTTTTGGGAACCCTATTATTGGAGGACTCTGTAATAAAGTGTGGTTAGGGTTTATGTTTTATTCCAATTATTTTAGTTTTTTAATATTATTTTAGGGTTTAATATCATTTTCTTTATTTTAGAGTTTAGGGTTTATTCCATTCATTTTGGATTTTAAAGATTTTTTTATGCTAGGTTTTTATATTTGTTTATGGTTTATGGAGAATGGTTTAGGTTTCACTATTTTGGTTTATGGATTAGGTTTTTGGGGTTAATATTCAAGGTTTAGGGTTTGGGAGTTAAGGGTTAGAGTTTAAGGTTTGGGGTTTTTTGCTTTTGGTTTAGGGTTTAGGTTTTAGGTGTTGGTTTTAAGGTTTATTGTTCAAGGTTTAGATTTTAGGGTTTTTAATATTAGGGTTGGGTTTAAGGTACAATGTTTAAGATTATGGGTTATAGGTGAAGGTTTAGGGTTTTGGCTTATGGTTTAAGGTTTAGGATTTATGATTATCATTTAGGGTTTAGGTTTATATGTCTAGGATATAGGAATTATGGTTTATAACTTAGGTTTTGGGTTTCTATTTAGGGTTAGGGTTATTTTTAAAATTCAGGTTTAAGTTAAATATTAATTCAATTGTGAGCGTTGAATAACTATCTATCTAATGGTTAAGATCATTTTCCTATTTTTTATTTTAAAAGAGGTTTTTATTTGAATCCCCCTCTTCCTCCCCCTCCCCCCAAACAAGCTTACGTGTATAAACTATGTAATTGCTTACTTATATATTAAGCATCAAGATGAAAACTCACATAAGATATGATTATGACAATGATATTGATGTGTGAATATTGTTAGATAATTTGATTTATCTTATTAGTAGGAGTAGTTATTTAGGAGCATTTGCTGAATAACTTAGTAAAGATAATGATGTGATTAAAGGCTAAATGACTTTTATTAAAAATATTAGCAAAAAATAATTACTACATTCATATATCAAAAAAATAATTTTATTATTAAATTTTTGTATAAAAAAGACAATTAGTTTAGAAAAGTTAAAATATACTTTTTCACTTTTACCCTCACAATTTTCTTTTATTATATTTCAATGAAGGTTGTAAGTGAAATTTTAAGATTACATTTACTAGTTTCTAAAAAAAAAAAAATATATATATATATATATATATATAGTGTTAACATGACTTCTTCTTCTTTTATATATACACACAGAGGGAGTACTTAACAATTGATAAAATTATTCAATAAATCTATTTATTGTTGTTGTTGTTATTATTGTAACACTAATTTAGAAAATTGATTAATATATACCAGGGGTTCGCAAACACACGTTTCTATGTGATTTAGTGTACAATTCCACATTAATTGCGTATTAAATATGATTACATCTTTAGAAATCCAATATTTAAATATATACGGACAAGAACATGTACAACTAGTAAAATATGAGTTCTTCTCCAAACTTAATTGATAAAACCTTAATAGAAGATACTACATAGTATATGTTCCCTCTTTCAATAAGTTTGACAAGATTATAAAGTAGACAATTTCACTTTCACTAACTTGCATGCGGGCTTATAAAGAATATATTTCCGAATGATTCGAAGAATACTAGATGATAGTATATGAGGATTTTCGCCATCTCTGTTTTACCCAAAGACTCAAACCGTGGACATTTTAATCTTAACTATTAGGCTAGCTCATCTTTCCTGAAATAAAAAGAAAATGATGAAAATTGAGGGGTTTTTGGGAGGTTATCTATCATAATACAACTTTGATCCAAGTATGCTTAATTGTAGAATTGTGATAAGGTCCAAGGCATTAGTGCTACACGTAACATAAAATTACAGATTTTATGAGTAAGCTTTCCCAAAACTCTTACATATTTAATTTAATGTGTTTATATATTCTTGGAGTCGGTTCACTTTACAACTAGTACCGACCATGGCCCATTAGTACTGTAGTAGACAAACAAGCCAGCATTATCAAAGGGATAAATTACGCCTTCCGACAGCATATGTCTAAATCTTTTGCTTTGCTTTAATACTGTAGAATCATGCCTCTATCTCTACATCACAAAGGAATGAGAGGGGAAGAAAAAAGAAGAAAAAAGAAGAAGAAGGAGAAGAAGTAGAAAAGAAGGATTCTTTTAAGTAAACTAAAACTAAAGGAGGGCATCGACGAGATTAAAGTAGCTGAAGATTACCAGTTAAGCTTTCGGTAATCAAAGCGTTGTCAGCATTAAATAACAAGCTAATACTAACTGAGCGTCTAAGGTCCCTTAAAACATTTCAGTATCGCCGCAAACAGATCAGTCAGTTCTTAGTAAAGAAGATTCTTAATGTTAATTAAAGAAATGTCCCGATCACGATGGTCAAAGCAATTAGTTTCATATATGCCCTTTAAATTTGAACCCTTTGTGTAACCGTCTATGCGTTTATGTGTGTCTATAATATTCCCTTCCCATTATCATTATGATTATAGGCCAAAATTCTAATGGACTAAAGGAATATATTTCAGCTTTCTAACTCTTAAAGAAAGGAGTACATATTCAATGTTGTTAAATGTTAGAGAGGAGGCGCTCCATGTGTCATGGACGACTGGATGAGTGCCTAGAAGGTGGCTGTAAAAGTCATAAGCACAAACTTTGGTGCTCATGTTATTCAACAACAACAATAAAGGTTGGATCCATGTGCCTAGCATAAAGAATTTTTTGTTTATTTATTTTTGGTGGGAGTACTACTCAATTGAAGTCCCTCCAACCTCGGTGGCCATAAATAAAAGTAGGTTTTTCCTTTTTTATTACATTAATTTTTTGGTATGCACGACTACTCAAGGGCTGAGAATTTTCACTTTTTACTACCTGGATTTAGAATAGTCTACATGTGTTGCGATGACACTATTGGAAGTTTGAAACATTGACTTGGCTAATTGATAGTGGGAAGAAGCATAATGAAGTAGGTAAGATAGTCACACCAACTAGCATAATGATTTAGGTAAGATAGTCACACCAACTAACTAGCAGCAAACTGTAGGCTGGTTTGGGAATATTATTTCTTTAATCATATACAGAACAATTTCTCAATAAATTATTATACTTATATTTTCCTTGTTTAAAAGTTTTGATGAATCAGATTGCAGGTTTAATGAGTCGTTAGTGTTATTACGTTAGTCATCATCCTTTTTCTTATCTAGTGTGAGATATTTGTAGGTTAAGTCAAAATTTCCTCAAATATAATCTTCTAAAATAAAACCAGATCCACTATAAAATAAATATTTATTAAATTATCATGCTATAAATATATTTTTAAATCATTCTCAATGGAAGTGAATATGCGCACAAATAAACTCCAATGAGGTTTGATCTTGAACCTTTACACGAATGAAGGAGTGGGGGTTGAGACTAATGGGGGAGCATAGAGAATTTTAGAGGATTTACATTTTTATTGAATTAATTGAAATTGTCAATGGTCTTGGATTTTACATGAGGGGGTGGACTGACCTTTAGAGCCCTTGCTATATCTTTTTTTTTATGCACTTTATAAATGAATATAGTCTAATAATAATAGTTGCATTAATACTTATATATATATATATATATATATATATATATATATATATATATCTTTCAACTTTGTTGATGCAAAATATCAATGTATCTTTTTTTAGTAGTGATAAAGAGTAAACAACATTATTATATGATTAATGAAAGTTTACTTGCCAAAAGCTAAAAAATAAAATGTAATAATTAATAGTTTTAGTAACAATGAACCATGTCTCAATTCACTTTTAAAATATTTTAGTGGCACTTTTGAATAAAATGATGAGAATAGGAAAAAAAGACCACAGTTTATACTATAGATCTGAAACACCTTGCAATGTGCTCTCAATTTAATGTGGACATACTAATGGAAAAAATAACACATTATGCACCACACACTCATAAAACTAGGGAATTTATTATCTTCATTTATTTCTTTCTAATACATATGGACCCCTTTTTTTAATAATAAAAATTAATTATATTTAATTTCGATTATTAGTTTTTAAAATATATATATACCCAAATTTGTATCTATTTTTTCTTTTTAAATTGACACTCATATTAATATACTTTTAAAGTAGAAAAAATAATTATGCAAAGCACCCTCATACATTTATCATATGAATATAGATTCAACAAATATTTAATATTGGTTGGAAAAAAAAACTTAACATAAGTTTAGCAAATATTTAATGTAGGTTCATCAAATTTTTTATATAGGCTTAGCAAATTTTTGATAAAGGATCGGCAAAATTTTGGTGTAGGTTTAGTAAATATTTTATGTAGGTTCATCCAAATATTTATATAGGTTTGATAAATATTTAATATAGGTTTATTCAAAACTTTGTATATGTTGCAAAATAGCAGGCAACAATGCCCCTAATTTTTATAAGCAATTCACTCTCCTTTGCTCTATAATATCTTAGTATGCTTATATATAAGTCGTAAAACCCATATCTTCACTCCTGTAAAATTTTGTTAACATGAATAAGGCAAAAGTCAAAATAAAAATAGGGAGTGTTATTATCATATCTTTGATAAGACAAATGTTCATCATCTATCGCATGCTAGGTGCATGACTAAAAATCCATCCAACAAAACTTAAAACATCATCTATACCAGATCACTAGACCAAGCTATCACTAATAAATTAGTGAAAAATCTATAAAGCAAATATGAATTTTAAAATCTTAACCCAGCGACAGAAATACAAATGTTAGTTTACAACACCTTAAAAAAAATTACAATACAATTTCAGGAAATCATAGCCAAAATTTAAAAACAAATACACAAGTCATGGAGGGGAAAAAAATTCAAATAATAGTAATGCTCAGCCCATATCAACATTTACAGTGGAGCCTAACAATGAATACCTGCATAAAGATAGCTACACAAGTCTAGTATCAATATGATGTTGTATTGATAACTAACCAACTCATAGCAATATGCCAATATTATACACACATTTAATATTTGATTATAACATAGGAAAATGACATATTGATTAACATACAATAATGTAAATAATGTTGATGACATGCACACATATTATCACATACATGTCATATCATGCTATCATATCAGATTATGGAGGATATAAGAACTTTCTATGCAAGAGAACAAGACAAACGAAAGAGTTACACACTCACATAGAGTTATATGACATGGCGTAACAAATAAGTCTTGGATAATAGTAGGATTCTCGAGCCACGTGATAATATTGGAGGAATAAGAAAGGACATAAACATGAGTTCACTAAATAGCATCATATGATATAAAAACGAGAGAGCATGCAATAATAGAAGAACATGGTATATTCACTTGCACACAACTACTCATTCTATTCATTATCATCCATACCATTCACTTATTCCCATATAATCCTTCTACTTTAGTTTATAAAACCTCTTAATAATGAATTCCATGGAAAGATATTACATCTCACATTACATTTCACATTCTTACTCATTTGCTTATATATATATATAATATCACAATCCATTTATCCCACATATTCCTCGTATATTCATGTGACATACAATTCACTTATCCCCTTCTTATACATGATATTACTATTAATATATACTTCACTTGTTTTCATTGAAACCTTTTCCCAATAATTTCCCACAATTGATTATTTTTGTGAAATACATTATATAACATACTTTACTTATAAAATATTATTTCATAGAAGCTACAGGGAACCCAAAAAAATATTTGAGAGCATATAGACTCAAGACATCCATGAAATAATACTCAAGAGAACAAGGAATCAAGGCATCCATAAAATAATAGTCCAGAGCATAAATACTCAAGACATCCACAAAATAATCATCAAGAAAACAAAGACTTAATACATCCACCAATACCACTCAATACCCTAATTCTTTGAGTGTGCACACTTCCTATAGGGCTTATAAGCCACTTATAAAGTAGAAAGATAGGCCTCGCTAAATGCACAAAGACCAATAATAATAAAAATATTTTCTAATGCACTAAGACATATAATATAATATGAAATACTAGGGAAGGAGTTTACAACATAACTCTACCTCAAAGGCTATTTCAAAACTACTCGATGTAAATTATATAAAACCACTAACTATGGCCACTATGGTAACCTATAGGACAAATCCCACAAGTAGATTGATACCACTAGTTATTGTCACTGTGATGACCTATAACATAATTCCCTTGAACACATATTCCATCAAACACAATACCTCACTAATGTTTTGAAAAATAACCGAATATGATTAGCAATAAAGAAATCAACAACTTACATTCATATTAATAAACATGATACCAAAAGAATAGATCAAGATAAACTTAAGCAACTTACATACCTTAAAAAACTTGAGGGGATATACAACTTATAAAATACAATTACAAAGGATTACATGATATGACACCACAAGGTGTATACAACATAAAAATACTAAAATAGCCAAATAGTTGAGACGTATAGCCATGGTCATATTTTCTCATTTGACAAACAATGTAACACCTTGTTTCTTAAAAACCTAATTTTTATAAATATTAGTGTTCATTTATGAGTTTTAACATTTTATTTTATTTTAATTGGGTTATTTAATTTAAATCGTGTTTCTCTAAATATTTGTTAAGGTTGTAATTCATTTTATGGTTTTATTTATGGTTTTGAATTTATGTTGCAATTTATTTAATCTTTTTTCATTGTAGACTATTCTACATAAATTTGTTTATAACTATGATTTTATTAAATTCACGTAATTCATTTTTAGTTTAAAATATATTTTCATTCTTATCATGTGCTTATTTTTAATATTTTAAATTCATTTTCGAGTATAGCTTCGTCGAGTGATTACAACTTTATTTTAGGTTTATATTTTATTAATGAAAAAAATAATTTTTTTAAATTAAATTACAAAATCCCTTTAAAGTGGTAAAATCATTTTATTGATTTTTATTTGTAGAAAATATTTTTCATCTTTGAATTTATTATTTTTATGAGGTCGATAAGATCTTCAGAACCTTTAAATTAAAATGGTTTCGGTACTTTATTTATGATTTTATTTTTGAAGTTTATTTTCTTCCATTTTTAACTTTTGGTTTATAGAGATCATTTCAAAAATGTGTTCAATTATTTTTAGTCGTTTGATCCTCTATTAAAGGTAAATTTATAATTTTTTGGATATCTACCCAACGATTTTTATTAAATGAATTTTAGATAAAACCATCTATTTATTATATTTTAGATAGTTTTTTAAAAAAAAAAACTTGCCCTAGTCAAACCAGAACTGGCCCTATCCCCTTTTTTCTTTCTTCGTTTCTCTCTTTCTTTCCTCTTTCTCCTACGCTGGAACCCTGACCTCCCAACCTACTCCCCTTTCTCCTTTGCCGCCCAGCACCACACCACAGTCGCCACTCAACCACATTATTATCGCGCCACGCCATGCCACCACAACCTCCACACCCTTCGCTCATTGTCGTTGTAACAACAATAGCCAAGCACAGCAAGTAACAACAACGACACTGCTATTCATCCACCTCCACCATCGCCTGACCACTGGTGAAGCTCCAACAACCCTTATCCCCTCCAATTTTGCAGTTCCAAACTGTAACTCTTATTTTGATTAAATTTCTGGGAATTGGCTTATGATAAGCTAAATTGGTTATTTAATTATGTATATATATATATATATGTGTGTGTGTGTGTGTGTGTGTGTGTTATTAGTGATTTGGAGTAGTTAATTGCAATGTATATAGTTAAATTGTAAAAACTAGATTTTTGACCTAGTTATGTCCGAATTTATCGGGTTCGTTCGATTAAGATATTTTGGATAAATTGATTATGTAATATACTTTGAAATGTACTTAATTTCATATTAGAGTTGTCAATTTGGGAAAATTGAGTGAAATCTATCGGAATTAAATTTTTACGTCAAAAGTCTTGCGGATTTAAATTGGATTGTGTAATTGAGTTATTTTATTAAATTAGCTATATAATATGTTTCACATCCGAACCATCAATTTGAATATTTGAATAAGATTTAATCGGATTTGAAGTCCGAGCTCAAAAACCTAATTATGTTAAAATGGGTACTTCCTTTATTGTTTTTAATCAATAGAGTATACAATATGTTATAAAATAGGCATAATTGTATTTCTAAATATTCAATTTAAATAAATTAATTAAACTTGACCAAATTGCTTTTTTAGGTCTAAAACCCTAGTTTTGAAATTGGTTGTTCGTATGATTGTTTCTTCTAAAATTGATATTATAGAATTGTTTGTAATAACCTTAATTTCATTCTAAAACCTTCAATTTAGATTAATTGATTTAAATTGTCTGGATTTGTATTTTGGGCTTTAAATCCCTAATTTAAAACCACTCAAAACATCAAACCAAAAAATTTCATAAAATTGATCCAACCAATAAGTTAAAATCTCAATTTAATTTGTTTCAAATCAAAACTAATTATGATAGCGTATACAAGGAAATGGGTAATATTATGATTCAGAATGTGTGATGTAATATCTTTTGATATAATTGATCAATAAGTGGTTATATGAATTAAAGTGAAATGATAGTATTGAAATCAATGAATGATGTAAATGGAATTGTATAAAGTGAGTGGTGGTATATGATCTTCTGTTGATGATATAACTATACTGTAACCGAATTTTCTTTTGTGGATTCATTCTAAATTAAGATTGTATGTTTTTCTATGGGATATGCATGGATATTGGTTCATGTTCTTATACAACTCTTTTTAGGTAGCATATTATGTTCTTATATATTTTCCATGATCTTATATGGGAACATGTCTTTCATGGTTTAGTAGTTATGGAAAATATATGAGTCTTTGTGTGTATGCTATTGCTATGAGTTGGGTTGTTTACTCAGTACATCATGGTACTGATACTATGCTTGTTTAAATGTTTATATGTAGGTACTTTGACTTGAGTTCTTATGTGATTATCGGTTTAGGCTTAAAGTTAGAGGTACCAAAGTTTATCTCTCGAGGACTCTTATAATTATTTTTAAATATTTTAGAAATTTAGTTTTTGTGTTCAAAATTTAACTTGGTATTGTAAACAGACATTTATATTTTTATTATTGTTTGGTTAATATTTTTGGAATCTAGGTTTATCTCACAGGTTTTCTACTACTTTAACAACGATGATTATATAGGGTTTTTTTGCTGACTTTATCAGCAAGGATTTTGATTTAGTTTCTATTTTAGTATTTGTTAAACAGGTTTTTAGCCTTGAGCCTATCAAGAGATAGATGTTAGACATTTTTCTTATGGCAGATGTGACGGTAGCACTCCCCATTTCTTGTATTTATGTCTGAATTATATCATTTTTTAAACGAAAATTTTCAAGAGTGAAAATGAGGGTGTTACATACAACTTTAAGTAATATAACATGTGTTTAGAACACTTATAATACATAATATCCATGCTTTCATGCTTAACATCAAACATTTACATAACCCTTAGCATACTTATGACACAAAAAATATATGCTTTCTTAACAAACTCGAACATACTCCTAGCATAACCAAGATATGGAACAATACACATCAACACATAAGGGTGTATTAACTACGAGTTTAGGAGGTTTATCTAACTTCTAAGCTATCATAGAACAATAATAATGAAACCCTAGTTGTGAGGAACCCACAATAGCATTTTCCTGGACGACCTTTGAGATTTGCAGGAATAAGTTAGAAAAACTAATTGAAATGGAGAGTAATAGAAAAAAAAGAAGGAAAAACATCATAAACAATTTAAATGGTTAGGTTTTATAACCCAATACATCAAATTGATCAATTTCAAGGAATTTATCCAAGATAATAAGTTGGCAACACAATTTAATTGATTATAAATGATCAACTAAGTAAAATAATCAAACACATTTGGATGATTCAAATCAATTAGCTCAAACTAAAGGTTCAAGAATACAATTAAACCAATTCTAAATATATTTGAGTAGTCAAATTTTGTAACACCTCAAAATTTTATTACATTTGTTTTTGGGTGTTTGGCCTTTTTATTCAAAACTAATCCTTAAACATTAGCCTAATTATTTTATTTATAACCTTGATCCATAACCCAAAATAAATCTCTAAAATTTATCCCCAATTATTTTACCCTTTTCCATTCTATGAAACCTATCCTAATTTGGATTATTGTTTGTGATATATTTTTCTACCTGCTACCTTAATCTATCCAAATTAAACCTAAAACTAAATAAATAAAATTCTACCCTACCCTACCATTTTTACCCCTATTCTACCCCTTAGTCTTGCCTCAATCTTTTACCCCAAACACCCTTCCCTTCTCTTGCTGTAACCCCATCACCTCACCCTTTCTCTACTTGTGTGTTTACACACACACACAAACCTAGCTCATGTGCACCCAACTCCCTATCACCTCACCTCCCTCACTCCATTTAACTCCATCAGCAAACATACATACATATAGATGCAACCTTCTCAAACAAAACCAAACCTCCCAACACCCAAACTCACCACTCTCATCACCACCCCTACTCCCTAGCCTACACGACTACCAAACTCCGACCCGACCAACCTTCCCCAGCTCCCTCTCTCGGCCTTAGCTCTCCTTAACCCCTGCCCCGACCAACCATCCTTGACAACTAACCACACATCGTAGCACCTCACCCAACACCCCTCCCCTACCCCTCCATCTTCATGCGATTCCAGTACCACCCAACACACTTACTGCACAGCCTCCCTTCCACCTTCTTCCCCTTCCTGCCCATGCACCCCAACTCCAGTCGTGCCCCTGTGCCTCACCACAATTAGCCGTAACCTTTTCACAAACCCTTACCCCAGTCACGACCCTACTTGCGCATGCATCCACCACCACAACCTCCTCCAAACTCTATTCCTGCACCACTGAGCACCACCACCATCCCAGCAACCAACCTTCTTCTTCTTCTCTTTTCTTCTTCTCCTCCCCATCGATTGTTCATTTTTTCCAACCTCCCCCGTGCATGCTTCATCATTTTGAGCCATCCCTAGCTTACCCAATGCCAAATAGCCCTTCCCCCTTTCTTCTCTCTATTCGACACCATCCTCACCACCGCCACCCCCACACTCGACCCAACGCCACCTTGCACCCACCACCTTTGGTCACCCTTCCCCTCTACATCTCCTAGCCATTTTTTAACACTAGCCAGCCACTAATCCACACCTCCCCCCGGTACATGCGCCTTTGGCTCACATTGCGTGCATGTAGTGTGAGTGAGTTGGGTTTGGTTTGGCTATGTTGGTACCTATATTAAATGTAAGGGTATTTTGATAATTTTATAAAAATAAATATTTTATTATTATTATTATTATCATTTTATTTGCTATGTATTATTTCGATAATTGTGGTATTATTTTTCGGTATGAAAGTTTGAGTAGCAAGACCTTATAATTTAGTAGGATACCGCTATTTTTCTATTTTTACTGAAATTCAAGTAATTTTTATATTATACTAAAATGGTAAATATTGCATGATAGCACATTAGGGTTTTTATTTGTGAAATGTGTTAAGCATGATTCATTACGTTATAATTATGTATTGTTTATTGTTATCATGAAAATTAGAAAAATGATCATATTATCTGATATAAAATATATTGGGTATGAAAGTGTGATTAAAATGATTATTATGTTAAGAAAATATTTATATAATATGTATGTATAAAATAATAGGTTGAGCGTGCTTGAACATAATTCTAGAATAATTATTATAGATAAGTTCCCTAGGGGCAATTTGTTCATTTTGAATGTGTTATGATTCTTATCTTGAAAAGCATGTCTCATATGTATTATTTGTTGTTGAGTATGTGAGCATGTGTTTCAGATGGATTAAAAGTGCATAATAGGATTTTATGTGCAAAATTATATATTAGGGCATTTTGGTCAATATAGATTAATATGGGAATTTTGGTATTTTAATATGTTAGGTGGATTAAAAATATACTAATAAGATCATGTGCAGTGATTGGAGTAATTATGAATGTCATAAGTTCCTCAAATGAGAAAAGGGTCTAATTTGGAAATAATAACCTTAAAATGGTAATGTTTTTATCACTTGTGCAAAACATTGGAGTTAGGCTATGAATTTTGGATATGTTGTTAATACTGGTATTTTGGGGATGTATATTAAATTTGATAATTATATAAGCCTTATAGGAAACTTTATGATTTACCTGTGAGATTAGGGTTTTTGGAGCCTTAAGAATAGTAACTTTTGAGTTAGGGTTATTATCACATATGTAAGACGTAGGAGTTAGACCTCAAATTTTGGGTATGTTAATAATAATGTTAATTGATGAACATATACTAAATTTAGTGGATAAATGATCAATATAGGGGAAGTTCTGTATAAGATGTGAATTTAGGGTTTACGAGGGAAAATAAGCTTAACCTTAGAGAACAACCTTGTTATCCGTATGTTGATGTCTCGCTTACCTTAATTATATTTTATACTTATAAACCAATCATGAATAAGATATTAATCATTTAAAGTAAAAGATCACGTGAGTTGGGCCGAGGTGCTTATGGATCCATTCCACTGGAGGATAATAGTGGCTCAGGTGTATCATTCCTAAGTGATAATTTAAACCGTTCCACTGGTTAAGAATAGTGGCTTAGGAGCATTTTGGCCTGAAAGATGTTGAGTTTGTTCCATCAGATGATAATAGTGGCTCAAGTGTTCTATCCCTAATAGGTGCTTCAGTCCGCTCCACCAGATTAGGAATAGTGGGGCCCTATACTCAACATGAACAAAAATATGATTTGAGGTATGAACTAATGGATAAGATATTAATTATTTAAAGTGGAATATTACGTGAGTCAAGACCAGGTGTTGGGTATGTTCCACCAGACAATAATAGTGGCTCAGGTGTATTGTCCTTGAGAGGTGATTCAAACCGTTCCACTATTTAAGAATAGTAGCTCAAGAGCATATATTTTTCCTCGAGAGATGTTGGTTCCATTCTACTAGATAATAATAGTGGCTCATGTGTGTTGCCTCTGAGAGGTGATTCAAACCTTTCCACTAATTATGAATAGTGGCTCAAGAGCATTCTACTATGAGAGGTGTTGGGTCCGTTCCATTGGACGATAATAGTGTCTCAGGTGTGTTTTTCCTGAGAGGTGCTTCAGACCGTTCCACCGGTTTAAGAATAGTGGGTTCCTTAAACTCAACATAAATAAATAAAATTAGATATAATAGTAATTATTATTAGATTATTAGATTAGTCGGTAGCAGCCTTTGTGCCTACTTGTGGTTTCGGTAGCAGCCTTCGTGGTTACATGTGACTTAGCCTTTCTGCCTACCTGTGTGGGTATTGTGCCTTTGTGCCTTACCTGTGATATTTTGCATTTTTTTGCGATTGATGTTGAGATATGGGTTATGTTGTGAAGGATATGGTTGTTGTGTTGGAGTTTGTTTCTAATCATACTTCAGAGAGCATCTTTGATATGCTTGTTTGGTAAGTTCAGTTGTTCTAAATGAATGAATATGAATAGTATGTGACCTTGATGGTAATTGGTTATCTAAGTTCAGTGGTTTTTCATGTTAGTTTGGTATAAAAGGTTGTTTAGTACCATTGTAATAAAGGGTTCATTCTTGTGGGCCCCTTCCTATTCAATGGACAGTGGACTTTATAGGTTAGCTTCCGAGTTTAGTCGAAAACTGGTAGTTCAGATTTAAGAGCGTAGGACTATCCGGTATCTCTTTTGCTATCTTATTTCCGGTTGTATTTAGACCCTTATGTCCTCTTGTAATTTCTCTCTTGAGTTTTGTAAGCTGCTGATATTGTTTTTAATTAGTACAGTATTTATCTATTATTCTCTCTATTTTGATTTCTGTAATCATATTATTAATCTAAGTGGAGTAATAATTTTAAGCTTAATACTTGGTATGAGAATGGTAGAGGAAACCAGACGTGTACCAAGTGTAGCAGTAATACCCTTTGTTTTTATTGTTTTTAACTCTACAAATGAAATTTTTAAGTTCATAAAAATCGGGGTGTTAAAATTTTAGCAAAGGGAAGCACACTATTAGCCAAATTCATATATTACTTCTAAAATCAAGGCTTTGAGCTCGGAATGGAAATCCATTCAATTCTTGCTAAATTATTTTAATTTATGATTCACGGATAAATTAAGCATATTCTGATGCACATTGTATATTTAATTTAATAAAATAATCCAAAGATCAATCCAATTTCAATCTAGAAGATTGCAATTAGGATTTTGACCTAGAAATGTCAAATTGGTCGATTTCTCACAAATTACCCAAATGATAGTTTTAATATACGACTAATATATTCTATGACATTTTATATAATCAATTGATAAAATATCTTAAAACGGACAAACCCAAGCTATTCAAATAACTATGGGTCAAAAATCAAAATCCTATAAATTAATCAAACCAACAATCACCAATAAACTCAAATTGCAAATAATACTCATATAAACAATTTCTAACAATTATATTGGTTTAACCAAAGCAAAAATATAAAAATTAATCAAAAAAACGAAAAAGTGGGTGTTTTGAATACCAAATGGAAGAAGTTGTAGCAGCGAAGGTAGAGCTCATCCAAGGTGGGGGAGACGATCAGTTGTGTATTAGAGTGGTTGGCATCGTTAGACAACCATGGAGGTAGGCGAGTTGGTGTACTAATTGCCATAATAATGTGCTTATTATTTCTAGCTATGCATCCATTGCTATGTCACTTCTACCATCATGTCTGTCACACTGGCTGGTTGCGGTAAAGGATGACAATGGATTTGGGATCTAATCCAAATCCGCTATACTCGTCTCATTTTTTCTGGCTTGGGTCCATGATATTTGGATCTGACGGGTTAGGGCCAAGTTTGGGTCCATATATATTTAAATGAGTTTGTCTAGTATTCTCAGACCAAATATGACTTAGAGTCAACCCACCTGACCCGTTTAATATGTGTGTGTGTGTGTGTGCGTGTCTACATTTATAAATACATATTAATATTATGCTTGTCATTTTTTTGTAATCTTGTTTGACATTCTTATTTATTTTTTAAAATTTATTTCTGTGCGTTTAATTTATAAACAACATGTATAATATTTTATTCAAAAAGTATTAAAACATTATTTAAAAAGTTAAAGTAACTATTTTAAGATGTTTATTTTTTCACTGAAAGGATTTTTTAACAAAAATACATATTAAGCTATATAAAAGATAAATATATTTGTATTTACATATATTTTTTTTATAAAAATAGTCGAACTTATTTAGGAATCATTTACTTACTAGACCGGGTGGATTTGGGTCTAGGTTTGAACTTTTAAAACCTGAAGAATTTAGATTAGGTGTGTGTTTAAGTAACATAAATGGATCTAGGTCTGGCTGAACATAATTTAGACCCGACTCATTATGTAACACCCCCAAAATTTACTACAAAAAAGTTTTATTTGTAAAAGTTATGAGTGGAAGCAAAAAGGGTAAATTTCGGAGATACTACTACCATACTTAGTACCAAACCGCTTTTTCTCCACCGTTCTACTACCAAGTGCTAAGGTTAAAAACGTACTTTACACAATCAAAGTTACAATCATAAAATAGAGTAGTGCAATAGTTAGATTACAAGAATCACGATCTACTAATAGTGGTTACAGAATAAAATTATTGAAAAAGAGAGTATAAGAGTTTTAAGGAAAAAAATAAAATCTTTTTGGATAGTCTTACGCTCTTAATCTGAGAGTAAATCTAGAATGACACTTGTAAGCTAACCTACAAAAGCCGGTACCCATTAAATAAGCAAGGGTCCAAGAAAGGAACCCAACAGTCCTATAGTACTGAGTAACCCTTTATATAGGACTAATATGTAGGGCTCGCATGTAACACATCAGTTATCACACATCAAACACATAAACATGAAATTCCACATATACAATTGAAATATAATAATCGTTCGAATAGCTATATGCATCAAGATTATATGTCACAACGGCTCATTCACTTGGAAATAACAGAATTTACCAAGGGAGCATCCAAGCAATGCTCTTTGTAGTATATTTAAATAGCTAACATCACACTCAACCATGCACACCACCACTCAACTCAAAGGCAAGCCCATAGTCCCATCGACATAAAACCATATACCAATCCATCTTAGTAGGCACCAAGGCAACTACCATATCACATTAGCAGGTCATAACAATTCTTTCATTATTATCTGGACTCATCCCATTAGTTTAGATATTAACCATCTCTCAAATTATATCCACATAGGTTTAGGGATCGCACTATTATAACTGGTGGACTGGTACATATGATATAATCAAGGGAAGAATGCTCTTGACAACTATTATAACCGGTGGACTAGTACATATGATATAATCCAAGATAGAATGCTCCTGACAACTATTATAACTAATGGACTGATACATATGATATAATCCAAGGGAGAATGCTCATGACTGCTACTATTATCGGTGGACTGGTACATGTACTACACATGGTCCCGACCTATATGGTGTTCCATTGTAAATGATTAGTGTCTTTCCTTTTAATTATCACACCGATTCCATTTTATTTAATTTAGGGGGAGATCACAAACCTTGAGACACAAAGGTACACTGGTCATACTGGCACATAGGAGTAGTATAGTGTCCTACCGACTATCAACCAAGGGACGCAAAGGTACTCTGGTCGCTGTGGTACACGAAGGCACACAATATCCTACCACAAGGACACCTAATCTATAAGTATGCATACCTCCTAATTAGGTCTGTAGAGCTAAATAGAGTGAGATAGAGGGCCTGGCTAGGGTACTAAGGCACACCAACAAAATCTAGAATAATTGTAGGCTAAATCATGTCTTTAGGGTAGCAATCCCTAAAGAGTCACCATTCTTGATCTCGAGGTCTTTTACTTTAAGTATTAGTATCTTAATTAAGATGACCACGAGAAACACATTAATCACATACTTAACCATTTTTATTTGTTTCCATTATCATTAAGTAACGAAAATCAGGATTATTGTTAATGTTAACTTAAGTAGTCCACTAAGGCCATCCTAAGTGCTAACACTCATACTTAGGCACTTTAAATCAATATGAACAAAATGCCCCTAAGGCTAAGGTTACCTCTTTAGCATCCGCTTCCATTACATAATTCATTTTTATTTACCAACATGCCATAAAAGAGTAACATACCATAAGCACACTATTGATTATGTAGTTAAGTTACCCGACACACTAAACAATTATTTTACACATAAAACCCTACCATGCACTTCTAGAATAACCAACATACATTCTCATGCTTAATCCACACTTAATGCACTTCCTACATGTTTATAAAAATAACTTCATAAAAGACCCTAATTTACCAAGTTAACCCTAGACCATGCATACTCATTCTGATACACTCCAATTTACCAAAATACCCCTCGGCCTTATAATGTTTATGATCATACTTGAACAAGTGATACTAAGGGCATAACCCTATTATCATATTTAATATTAATTTATACCTACCATGCATGTTTATTAGTCTACTCACCATTTTACATGAAAAATTATCAAAATACCTCTAGACCATATTTTATTGAATATTATGCTCAAGTAAGTGACACTAGGACAATAAACCATTATTATCATGTTTAACATCATTATATATCTACCATGCTTTTTTGCTAGACTAACTACTATATTATATGCAAAATTACCAACATTTCCTTAGGTCTTTTAATATTAATAATCATACCCCACATGCATCATTAACACCATAAACCCCTTATTATCATACTTAGCACTAATTACCACTTCTCATGTATGTTTATTAAGTTAACTCCCATTACACATGCCAAATTACTAAAATGTCCTTAGGCCATTTTTTATTAACAATCATGCCCGACCATGCATTATTAACACTACAAACCCTTGTTATTATTCTTAGCATCAATCATTACTTACTATACATACTTATTTAGGTCACTCCCATTGAATATATAAAATTACTAAAATATCCCTAAAGCATACAAAATTATTAATCATGATGGAACATGTATTTTCAATGCTACAAGCCCTTATTATCATTTTCAACACCACATAATACTTAGCATGCATTTTTATTAAGATAATCAACACTATATATTAAAAATACCAAATTGTCCCTAGGCTATGAAATATTGATATTTCTACTAACACTTATATTCATACTCCATTGAACTTCCATATCCATTTTTAACATCATACATAATACATTAAGCATCCCATTTAGGCTTAAACATCATGATGTGTACAAATGACCAAGTTGCCCCTATGACTCATATTAATACTATTTTCACTACAAGTGTCCATATTCACTTATCATATCATCTATATACACATATATATCCATTATTAACATCAACCCCTTCCTTAATCTCCCTTTCATAAATATCACACCACATACAAGATAACATGCTTTTCTTTCTATTTTCCAAGAAAACATTAATAATCATGAGATTGTTAGTAATACATCATATTCACATAAACCACATACCAAAAATCCTAATATTCTAATATATGATAATCCATACATTTTAGTGGGATATAATGGTTACTTTAGTTCTCGCAAAAACCAAACTTAATCGGTATCCCGATTTAAGATGCTTAAACTCCGTTTAGTAAAATTTCATACCTAAAATAATGTCACAAGTAAAATATCATTATTAGATAAGTGAAAGAAGGATTTTTATTAGAAATACTTATTAAATATATAATATTACCAAATTATATTTTACCTCAATATTAGCTAAAAATACACTCAAAATCAAGTAGCATAACTCATGTTGCCCATGCAGCATAAGCATGCAATGCACGTAAGGGTGAGGGGAAGGGAAAATGGAAGAAAGGGGGATCGGGTGAAAGGGTTAAGGGAGGTGGTGGAGAGGAGTTGGGGCTGACCATCGGGTGTAGGGGTGAGGTAGGGTGCGTTGAAGTGTAGCAAATTAGGGGTGGCAGAGATGGCGAAGGTAGCTGTAGGAAGAAGGTGCGGAGAAGGGAGGGAGAAGAAGAAGAAAGGAAAAGAAGGGAAAGAGAAGGAGGAGATACAGGGTGGTTTGGGTAAGGTGATGCAGGGGAGTGTTGGGGTGGTGTCAGGTGGCTGAGGGGAGGCTGCAGCGGCAGTAAAAGAGGGAAGAAAAGGTGGCAAAGGGGGTGTGCAGGGAGTCGAGGGAAGAAAAAAGAGAAAAGGAAGGGGAGTAGGTTGCAGGGTGGTGTGTGGTGGCTACTTGGGGTGGTGCCGGGAGGAGGTAGGGTGCAGGAGAGGGTAATGTGATGGCCAATTGGGTGGTGGAGAAGGGCAGTGACTGAAAAATAGGGGAGAAAGAGGGAGAGAAAGGAAAGGAGAAAATCGGGCAGGAGAGGTGAGCTCGAGGGAGGGAATAGCCACAGAAGAAGAAGAGAAGGAGAAGAAAAGGAAGAGGAGAGAGAGAGAGAGAGAGGAATGCGAGGTAGGTGGTGTAGGGGGTTTGCTGTCGCCTATCAGGCATGGCAAGAAAGACATAGGGGTAGGGAAGGCACGCAAAGGAGGAGGGGACTAGGAGATGCAGGGCCAAAATGGAAATAAAGGAACGAGTAGAGGGGCATGCAGTTGGGCATGGCATGTAGGGTGCAGAGGTCCAGAGGAAGGAGAGGGAAAAGAGGGGGTGTGCGACAGTGCCGAGGAGTGTGTTTGGCTAGGCATGCATATGAGGATAAGAAGGAAGAAGGGCTAAGTGGGGGAAAGAAAGGGAGGCGTGGCAGGCCAGCCTATGCGAAGAAAGCAAAAAGAAGAGCGGGAGGTGGACTGGCCCAAAGGAGAAAGGAGGGAAAAGAGAGAAAGGAGAAGAAGAAGAAGGTCTTGGGATGGACTGGGTGGGAGAAGAAAGGAAGGAAGAAGGGGAAGAAGGGTTGGTCTGGTGGAAGAATGAAGAAGGAAAAGGGGAAGAAGGGTTGGGCTGCCCCAAAAACGAAGAAAAGAAGGAAAGAAAAGGAAAAAAAGGAAAAGGGAAAAAAGAAAATTATTTTTAGAGTTAGGATTAGAAATTAAGCTAATGGAGAAAATATTAAATTAATTTATCCAAAATTTAATGTATTAATTTAGGAAAATAATTTTGGTAAAATTATGGGTTTGGAAATTTATTTAAATAAAAAGAGTAAGATAAAAATAATAACAATATTTTTATTAATTTATTAAATAATTCTATCTATTTTTATAAATCAAATGTCCATAAAATAATTAAATTAATAATTCAAGATTAAATAATTCTAAATAAAGGTTAAATATTAAATTTTAGATTTAAAAATTTGGAATGTTACACATTGTCATCCCTAATTGCGGCTGGAGTAGAGGATGGAGCTAGGTCAAAGGGTGAGTTTGAAAGAAGTAAGGATCAACAACTTTGGTGTTGAGTTTTCACACTAAGAACAAATAAGAGGAAAGAGAGAATAAGGAAAATTAGGAAGGAAGGAGAGGCTAGTTGGGTTTAGTAAGTTTTTTTCTCTCTTTTGAAAAGAATGCAAACATACAACAACTTACATAGAATAAATATATAAAAAAATTACAGAGTTAAAAGATATTTTCATTCAAGATAAAATAAGAGAGTAACACAATTAAAGATAAAAAAATGAATTCAAAATAATATTTAAAATACATTCAAAGAAATATTTTTTAATAAAAGTTTATACAATTATAAATAATTTTTAAAAATATCAAAAACTAATCCATTAACCAAAATTGAAAAAATTAAATTAAATTAATTTCAAAAGAGAAAATCATAAGTAAGTTATGAAAACCTTTAATTTAAGATTTTTCAAAGATATTATCAATCTCGTAAAAATAAATAAATTTAAAGACAAGGATAATTTTTACTAATAAAAATTGTTAAAATAATTTTACTAATTTAAAAGTATTTTATAATTTAAAATAATTTATATTCATTAACAAAATATAACCCTAAAGAATAGTCGTAATTACATAACTAAGCTATAATAAAAATTAAATTTAAAATATTAAATTCAAAACACTCGACAAAAATGTAAATACATTGTAAACACTAATCGAATCACATAAATTTAATTAAATCGTATTTATAAATAAAATTATCTAAATTTATTTACAATGATATATGATTAAATTAATTTTAATATAAATTTAAAATCGTTGAAAAAAATATAAAATAAAAATAAAAAATTTAATAAATATTTACAAGAATCGCACAATTTAAATAAAGTAAATCAATTTTAATAATATAAAATTTTATAAACTAAAACTAATATTTTCTCCGAATTTGATTTTTGAAAATTGAAATTTTATATATGCATCGATCTTTTGTACCAATAATTGACACGTGTTGGTTAACCCCTTATGAATCATTATGAAGCAGGTGAAGATAATATGTATTTTTCCCCTATGTTTTTAACCTATCATGCAAAGAGCACTTTATAGAAATGACTACTTTGTGGATAATATTGATTGGGTACGACACTAGCGAAAAAAGTGACGCTAGTTATAGGGAGTGAATAGTCATTGTTGATAGTTTAAAAATTGGGAAAAGTATATGTTTATTTATATTATATATAATTTTTTATATAGAATATAAATTTAAAATATATTTTTAAAAAATAGGATATGGAATAGCATAGGATTTAAAAAATCAAGTCGGATTTTAAAATCTAGATATAGATTAGAAAAAAAATATATAAAGAATATCTCGCTAAAATATTCAGAAATTAAAACAGATTTAATAATTGATTTTTTTATTCAGTTGAATTACATAGATAAAGTTTTCGCTTCCAACCCGTTAGGTTGTTAGCCCCACATAACATAAATAAATGGATGGAGGTCGTGTGTTTTTGTCAAATGTGAAAAACCCTGGTTTTTTTTTTAGCATTTCCTCTACTTCCGTACCGGGAGCGTCTTCCGTCAAATGTCCGAGAATACAGTAAATGTGTTTCTGTGCTCCAGATTCAATCTCCCTGTCAATCATCTTTGCAAGCAACATCGAGAAATAGTATTCATTGGCTGATATTCAGTTGGTTGAAGGATTTGAGCTTCTGTGGTAGCGACGGTCGGCAGCCTCAACACAGTCCGATGTTTCTTGAGTACACAATATAATCCGATATAATCTAAAAACATCATTAATTTAATTCAATTTAAATCAGATCTGACACAGATTTAATTTGGATATGTGATTCAATTCAAATCCAACTCAAATCTAATATTTAATTCAAATTTAACCTAATTCTGTATTGATCCGACCCATTATTGATCTAACTTAACTTGGTAAAACAAAATTTAATATTAACTAGTTATAATAATAATAAATTATATAATTTTTATTATTTATCTAAAACTTTTAAAAATATATTGTTATATAAGTTTTATTTATTTTTCTTACTTTTATTGTTGATATACTCAATTACCAATAATATTATAATTTTACCAAATTTTTTGAGTAAAAATACAATGTTAAAAAGTTATAATAATAAACAATATTATTGATCGCATGCTTATATGAAGTCAAATTTAATGTTTACTTACGAGCTTAATAAGTTATATTAATTTTGGTAGTCAATCTCTAATTTTTGACCAAAATCTAAAGTGATCCGAAATTAGCTCACCTTAAATCCAACTTGATCCATCAAACCCTAAAAAGACCTGATTATTCAAGTTAATCTAAATTTGACCAGTCAAATTAACTCGAATACGAAATTACTTGAATACAAGCTCATTCGATCCGATCCTAACCCGACCCAAGACGATAAGCTAACTTAAAATGACCCTAATCTAAGCAATAAGGTAACCTGAAATGAACCGATCATACCAACAACTAACTCACAAAAAAATAGTCCACAAATAACTCAATCCAAAAACAATATGATCTACTATAACCCAGTCTACCTAACTAATTGACACCTATATGCATATAACATGACAACAATATAAACACATCACTTCTATCGTTCAATTTCCTTGGCCGAGGTCTTTTAGAAGAATTATGGTAAAAATAGTTTGAACTTTGACAATCTATCACCATATGTATACTATATATCATGATATTCATTGAGTTAATTTTAATCGTTATGTGATGAACATCAGCTTTTTATGCGATGAGTTTAGAGGTTTTGTGTGATGAATCTAAATATTCTACGTTGGAATTCTATAATTTTTAAATTGTAAATTTAATTGTTATATGTGAAAAATTTAATCCTTATGGTTACTTAATTTTAATCGTTATGTGTGATGAACCTAACCGTTATATATATATGATAAACGTATACACTATATATTATGAACTTGTATATTTTATATTATGAATAAGTTGAGTCGAGTCAAATATTTCTTTGTTTGGGCTAAGCTTGTTTAATTAAATAAACTAATCAAATTGAGCTTTTAATAAGTCAAGTTCACAAGCGTAAGCTATAAATAAATTAACTTGAACCTTTTTCGATTCGTGCTCAACTCATTTAATTAAATAAAAGAGTCAAACCACGCTTGTTAGTAATATGACTCGTTTCATTTACAATCCTAGTTATAAACCTAATGATGAAGATTATTATAGTGTTGTACAAAATCATTTTTTGCATTAAAAGTATATAAATATAGATACCTATTTATAGAGAATTTTTTTTTTTTAAAAAAATTGATATATTAATTTTTAATTTTTTTAATAACTCAAAGCAAAGATAATTTATTTTAAATTTTTTAAAGAAAGGGGGCCATTATATATGTTAAAGATTATTAAAAAAAAAAAGTGGAAGCTTCTATATAGCATGTACTCTGACGCTAGATAAAAATTTCCCTATTTTAAAACTATAAGAAGTATTTACGAGTTTATGATATAAAAATTGAAAGGAAAAAACCTAAAATTTGAGCCAAATCCGTAGTTATTTAAATACCTATAAATAAAATTGTAAATAAATTAAGTTAAATTAAATATTTATAGAATCGAGTTCAACTCATTTGATTAACAAATTTAAAATAAAATTTAATTTATTTAACTAAATTAATAAAATAATTTAAATTTTTAATGAGTCAAATTTAATTTACGAACCAAAATAATAAAATAGGCGGAACATCATCTTTTAAATTCATCTTATTTAATAAATAAATTTAAAAATAAAATTTAAATTTAATTTATTTATAAAAATAATTGAATCCAACTAAATTTTTATCGATCGGGACCGAGCGGAATTGATTCAGCTCATTTCCGCCGCGTCTACTAGTGGCAATGATTGATTACCGTGGATAGTGGCGGTAGGTTCCATCATATGTCCATATTCGTTGGCTGTTGTTGTAAGTTGCTAGCAAAAGGCAGGAAAATGAAATCGATACATTTCCGTCAGTCAATGTGCTTCCGTTGAGACTTGAGATGGACTTAAAACGATTTTTTTTTTCTTCGATAGATAATAACTTGAGTACTGTCACAAAAGCACTAATACGTCGTACACAAAAACGGTGAGGCTGGGATACTGGATATTAACGGCTTTCAATATTTGTGTACTTCTATGATAACGATAGTATTTATATGGTGAATTATCCTTATCTCTTATAAGAACAAAAATAAAAGGCAAAAAAAGATTATCAAAAGAAAGAAGACAATTCGGATCAACAATCACAAAAACGCAAAGGATAAGGACCAAGAATAAGAGTATAAGACAGCACGATTTCATGGGGCGACAAATCGTCGAATAATGACTTGTACGACTGATAATGTTATTTATGTCCGTATTTAATGCAGCGATTTAAATGGCTAATGCATTAACGCCGAACCTCATACTTTCTCCCTTAATCAAATTTCCTTTCAAAAATGTGCATCATGTTTTAAAAAAACAATAAATATATTTATAATGTTACGATTACATAATTCATAAAAAAATAATATAATAATCAATGCATAAAAAAAGGATAAAAATAAAGATAAAAATAAAAAAAATTAAGTATTAAATTTTTAAAAAAGACTTTCTTTTCTTTTAAAAAAAATACTTAAAAAATTTATATTAAAATTAGAGAAAGAATAATAAGGTCTAGTTTGACTGAGTCTCGACATATATGTATTATATCGGTAGATTTGAGTTGTCTACTAAGAAAATAAATTATTGTTGACTGTATCCTCTTGAATATTTGTACAATTAGTCGTTATTATAGTGATAATAGTTGGATACTTGCGAAGGCTGTGACCAAGTCATTTGCATGTCACAGATGATCAATGTTGTAGAACTAAGACAAGCCAAGTTAGTTTAAGTGATCAATATACACTCTCTTCAACTAGATGCCAGCTTTCTTTCTATCAATCATTGTAGTTTTTGCTCTTACTCTTTCTTTCTCGGATTTTCCTCCTATAGCAATCGCCGAGAATCAAGTCTTGAAGGTTTCTTCTAGTTCCTTATACCCAATTGGTGTGTTATGCACTTGAAAGCAAGATGGTTAGCAAGTTGATTCAAGCTAAACCCGTGATTATTTGAGTTTGATTTATTTCTTAAAAGTGTCGAGTTAAGCCGTATTGTTATTAGATAATCACTAAATATTGATATTTGAGTTTGACTCGTTTAAAAATAAGTCGAGCTAACCTGACTCATGAACCAACTCTAATAATAAAATTAAGTTACTTTAATTTGTTCTATTGAAAGCTTTCTTATTGACTCGATTCATATGCATTTTTTTTATTGAACATACTCTTATCTCCTTCATACTCGACTACTTTATACATCATAGGATATATCATTTGAAATTAGTTGTCATAGAAGAATGAATAAATACTATATATATATAATATGATACATATAAATCATGATCATCTAACAAATATCTAATTAAGTCATAAACAAACTTTTAAACAATCATTAATCAAGTTTTTAAATGAGCCTATTGATGAATCTGTTTGTTAACAAATCAATCAAACTTTGAACGTGACTCCTTCAATAAATAAGCCTAAAAATAAGGCTCAAGTCTGACTTATTTAATTTAATGAGCTAGCCAAATCGAGTTTTAATCGAACCAAATCAAACTAGTTTGCGAACTAGCTAGACTTGTCAATAGCCTTACCTGAAAGCACCTGGCAAGGTGTATCGGATTGACTTATCAATAGCCTTACCTAAAAGCACCTAGCAAGGTGTAATACCTTAATTTTGTAGAGTCCGTAATGTGTGCTAATCTAAGTGTTTAATTGTGATCTAAGTGTGTTTGATATTATTTTAGAAGTGTGTTTAAGAATGGTATAGTTCTTGGATAAGCTTGGTTGGATTATGAAAAAATATTTGGTTTTATCAAGAAACTAGTTGACTAGTATGAGGTACCGATCGAATGGTTTGTTTATTAAAATTCAATTTCTGAAATCTGTCAAATCGATCAACTGGTTTAGGGTACCAGTCAAATAGTTTGACTAACCTAGTTATCCTTTGAACTCGATTTTTCATAAGAATATTTCCCAAAACTTTTCTAATGTCATAACTATGTTTTGAATATTTTGTTTTAATTTTCGTGAAACTTCTAAACCTAATTAGCAAGTTTTGCCTATTTTCAATACATTCACAAGGGAGGAATTCATGAGGAGTCACTTTCATACTCTCAGCTCATTTCTCTTCTTCTTCCCTATTTTCCCTCTCTTCTACAATATTCCTGAACAAATTATCTACGTTTGCAACCTTAGTAGATTTGCTGAACTTCGATTCTTATCCATTTATGTTATCATACCCTTCATATGTTTAAATATCTGAAGCACGTTGCCTAGAACCTTGTAGTTTTACTAAACTAGCTCAAGGCAGAAATGTCAGCCTTGAAACTTCCAAAAACTACACTTCGAATCCTTAATTTAAACTAGGGTTTGGGAGTCTCAATTTATACAATCCCTTACCCTTCTCCTTTTTAAGAGAACCCTCAGTGATTTGGACCCAAATCTACATTTTTCTCTTCTTCCCTAACTTGTGAACTACCCTATTTTCTTCACATTTGCCTTACCATTCTCCCTTCCCTGTGGTTGTGTTCTGATCATCTCTTACTCTTCTAATCCTCTTCTTAGATCCTTATTGTTTTGATTTTAAGTAAGATAGAGTTAGATAGGGGGAAAGAGTGACCATTGAATTTCATCCCTGGTACTCTTTATTTTTCCATTTGAAAGGTGGGTTTTCTTTGATTTCCTCTCCAAGGTCTCTGCTTTCATTAAATTTTCTCTACACGATATAAAAAAAATTTAATGAGTTTAATTAAGTTTTTCTTAAGAGGTGTTTCAATGTAGGAAAATGATTTGAGATTTCAAAGAGTTATGCTCTTTTGGGGTGTTGCTCAACTTTTAAACTAAATCATTATCTTCCCCTAGTATTGTAGAAATGGTATGGATAAGTGCAACATACGTGATATAAGTCTATGGTACTTTGAATAGTAAGGACGACAATATGCCTGCATTAGTTAATTATGGAATGAATGAATGGGTTAGTATGAGACTTATCTTAAAAGTTCATAAGCTGGGATCTCAAGTCTATAATTCTAGATTCGAAACCTCTTAATGTTCTGGGTGTTTAAAGTGACAATGATATGTGTGATATGTGTAGTGGATTTTCCTCATAATGGCCTAGTAAGAAGAGAATATGATGTATGGTTTCACAAAATAAGTTCAAAATATGCCAAAATGTCTTACTATAATTCCTAGAATAATTTTGATATTTCGCATGTCAATTTATGAATATTATCTATAAAGAACCTTGAATAACTTGAGTTTAATGTTTAGATTTTATTGAACAAGTTATGAAATTTAATAGTGTATAATTGGTGTTTTTGTGGGTTTCTTTCACCCTAGGCCAATCGACTGATCTCTCAGACTGATCGAATTGTCTACCAAACTGATTGACTGGTTAGTCCCTAACTTCAGTGATTTTGGTCTAGGGTTTAACTGATTGACTGGTTTGACCAAACCATTTGACTGGTTCCTAGAACATTCGATCGAATAGTTGGTCTGCAATTCCAAAAGTCTTAGCCTCAGGTTAGACCCATCGACCGGTATGTCCAAACCGACATATTGGTTCTCAAAATAGTCGAGTGGTGAGGTTGACCGATCGGCTGGTTAACCACCCCTGAGAGGCTTGCAGTGCCCTAACCGATTGATTGGTCCATAAAACTAGTCAACTGGTCAATGAGACCCATCAATTGGTTTTGAAAGCAAATGACCGATCTCGGCCAATTTTGCTTTTCTCACACGTTTTGCTTCTCAAATGTGATGTTTGAATTTCTTATGATTGGATAATGACCTAAGAGGATGATAGCTATAAAATTATCTATATTAATGAAGTTAAATAATGGATTAAAGACAATAAAAATAAATCATTCAATGCTTGACCTTAGTGTAGCCTTTGGCCTTCTTTTTGAACATAACATGAATAGATGATCAAATGACTAAGAATTGTAACACCCCAAAATTCACTAAATTTTTTTTTCTTAAAAGCGGAAGCAATTAAATTAGAAGCACTGAAAACCTGTGAATTCTGGAAATGTTACTGCCACACTTAGTACCAGACCGGTTCACTCCGACCGTTCCAGTACCAAGTGCTAAGGCTAAGAAAAGAAATAATCAATACAATTCAATTTCCAAATAAGCATTAAACGGTTGTAAAACAAAATCAGAGTACGCATCAAGAAATGTAATTCATTTCCAAAAGAGAATTAAACTTACAACCGATAACAGATTAACAAAAAGAATTAGAGTCATATAAAGACTATAATATGGCCACAACTCTCTTGAATCTCGAGCCAAACATGCTCAACACTCAGCCCCAACTGATATCTCGCCCACCTGCACAAATCAGAAGGGCATACTACTCGTGGGAATGAGCAGCACCCATGAAAAGGGTGATCAGTACGCTACGTACTGAGTAAGGTAACCGAGCACTAAGGCCAACACACAAGCACATAATCCATGCAGAATAATAACAGGACAATCCAACATAACAACATAAAGGTATATGAACAATTCAGGTAAAAGTACGGAGGCCCAATTATAGTCCGGATTAATTACTTAATTAATCTCTTTATCGAAAGATGATACATACCAAGCTTTATATCAAATCCATGCGAGTACAGAAGCCCCCACTATTATAGCCAGTGGATCGGAGGCACATAGGGTATCATACCCTAACCACTATTATAGCCGGTGGATCGGAAACACATAGGACTACGCGTCCTAACCACTATTCCTAACCGGTGGATCGGTTGGCCCTGGCTCGCATGGTGTTCCACTGTAAGTACTTAGTATCTTTTAGGCATTTTAGCAAAATTCTGGTTTGCGGTTGTTGAGCTCGGGAACCCCCACTATTATAATTGGTGGATCGGTTACGCATAGGACATCATGTCCTAACCACTATTATAGCCGGTGGATCGGTCACACATAGGGTAAACACCCTAACCACTATTCCGAACCGGTGGATCGGTTGGTCCCGTCTCAACAATCTTCCACTTTAAGTAATTAGTGTCTTAAGTATTTTATTCCAAGCTTTCCTCCTAGATAAAACCCTAGATATGCATGACCACACTATGCAACCCTAGCTCCATGTAAATTACTCTTCCAAAGTATTCAACCACTCAACAACGCTTATATTACTTTCCTCACAATCCCAAATCAACGTTCATACGCAAATTTCACTCCCATGCATCCATTATACGTCCCATGCCAATCCTTAATACCATGATGTAACCATTAATACCACCATGCAACCCTAATACCACCATGAAATCATTAATACCACCATACAAACCCTAATACCACCATGCAACTATTAAAACCACCATGTAAACCTTAATACCTTCGTTATACAGAACCCTAAATTCAACCCACATAAAACTAAAGATCCATCCATACCAAACCCTAGATTAAAACCATAGAAAACCCAAAGATTTGTCCATACCTTACAATTGATTAGATTCTCCCATTCATAATCACAAATTAGATTTTTCCATACAAGACCATAAGTTAGATTCTCCCACATAAAATCATAAATCAGAATCTCCCAAGCAAAACCATAAATTAGATTCCACCAAACAAATCATAAACTAGATTCTCCCAATCAAATCATAAGTTAGATTCTCTCACATAAAATCATAAATTAGAATCTCACAAGTAAAACCATAAATCGGATTCTACCAGACAAATCACAAATTAGATTCTCCCAAATAATATTATAAATGAGATTCTCCCAATTAAATCATAAACTAAATTCTCCCAAACAAACCATAATTTAATTCTCCCAATCAATCATAAATTAAATTCTCCCATATAATATCATAATTTAAATTCTCCCAAATAGCATCATAAACTAGATTATTCCTTATAAAACCATAAAATTTAGGTCAACTCACTTCCCTTAGTCAACTTCTTTCCCCATCCTCCTTTTTCATCCTTCCTCTCACACAAACCACATCGACTTCCTCACATACACAACACATATCATCATACATAATTAATACACATACCATGCACAACATACTTCAACTCCAAGTCATACCACATATAAAATATTTAATTATAATAAACATTAGATACATAACATGCGAAACACATAATATACATAAGCACATAAAAGGCCTTAGCACTCCTTACCTGAAACGACACCGGTCTTGGAGCACGTTCCTACGCCTCTTTAGGGCTTTGACCAAATAATAACATACTAATAAAATAACCTTAACAAAATTTTAACTTTGCTAAAGACATAAAAATAATAGAGATATTATAACCCTTGATAATATAGGGTTAAAGACTTTATCCTAATAATAATAATGATACTAATATAATAATATCAAAATTAATAAAATTACTATCAATGAGAATATAAATAATAATAATAATAATAAGCTTTAAAATTTAAAGTGGGGTTTCGACCCTACTTATAACTAATGACTTACCACTTATTTAATATAAATAATAAAATTACTAACATATATAATAATATTAAAATAATAAAGCTGCTGATAATATTATCATCAATAGTTATAAGAACAATAGAAATAATAATACTAAAATAAATAAGTGCGAATGTTAATACAAAATTAGGGCCTAAGATTTTCCAGAATAATTAATAAAATGATAATAATAATTATTCTAATAATTATAATATTAATAATAATAATAATAAGAAGAAGAATGATAATAATCCCATAATAATTCAATTAATAACTTAAAATTCAAAACTAACAATAATATTGTTTTATTACCACTCTCCACCCTTAAGCTGGTGGGGATAGGTGGCACCGGCGGTGGTTCACGGCGGCGGCGGCGGTGGCCGGAAAAATAGAAGAACAAAGAGAAAGATGGATGTTGGGAAAAAGATAGGGAGAATTGAGGTGAGATAAAAGGTGTTTATTGTTGCCCAGGAGTATAGGGACAAAATGATGGTGGTGGTGCAGCCAAAGGTGGCGGCGCACGGCGGAGGAAGGCAGTTTAAGGCTTCGGGGTCAAAATTCCGGTGAAAACGAGCAGCCAACTTGGCACGGCTATGGAGGCCCGTGCAAGAAGAATCGAGAGGTGAAAATGATTTAGTTAGCTAGATAAAATTTCAGGGAAGAGAATGGAATGTTTCGGTGGCGCTGAGGTTGGCTGACGGTGGCGGAAGAAGCGTCTGAAGTTGGGGTGGCCGGCACTCGAGCTGAGGGTTTCGGGGAAGAACCAACTCCAAAAACTCATACAATCTAGCTATTTATAGATTTTAGATGGTATAATAGGATTTTGGGGGTCAGCAGGAAGTTATGGGTTGTAAGAATTTGGGCAGCCGACGGCGGAAAACAGTCGACCAACGTTTGGTTTGCTTCGACGGTTCGCGAGGTTGGGGAGAAGAAACGGGCGAGATTTAACGCACGAAAATTATGCCAATTTATTCCTGGAGTTAAGAGGAAGACAATGAGGCAAGAAACGGACGGTATTAATCACCGTAGCAGGAGAAGCCATTGACGGGGTCGAAGCTTGCGTCGCAGCGATGGAGGAGGAAGGAGGAAGAAGGAAGAAGGAAGGGAGGCGGACCGGTCGGCCGGGAAAGAAAAGAAAAAGGGGAGACTGGGCCGGTCGGCGCGGTTTATACCTTCATTAAACGAGACGCGGTGTCTCGACATAAAACGCTCCAAAACGCCGCGTCTGGAAGGAAGCATGATGCGCCAGCGACGCTGGGCCGCGGAGGAAAGGGAAAGGAGAAGGAAACTGGGCCGCCGAAACAGGCCCAGTCCGGAGAGAAGAGAAAAAGAAAAAGAAGAAAAAGAAAGAAAAAAGGAAGAAGAAAAAGAAAAAAAGGAAAAAAAATAATTAGATTGGGGCCAATTAAATTAATCTAAATATTTAGGATATTTAAAAATAATAATATTTAAATAAAATTAAATTTAAATCCCTTTTTAGGCTAAATTAGGATATTTAAAATATTTTCCATAAATTCCATTTTAATTAGCAAAACACCCTAATTTTCTTCCATTAATTTATTTATAAAATTAACATTAATTTGAAACTATTTTGTCCTCATTATTTTAAATAAAATAATTTATTTAGTTAATTTCCAAAATACAAATCCTTAATTAGCTAAAATACCCAATTTCTCTTAATTAACATACTTATAAATTTATTCTTGATTTTCCCTAATTAATTTCCTTTTATTTTAATCAAAATAATTTATTTAATTAATCTTTATGATAAAATCTCATTTAAATATAATATTTAAGATTATAATTTTTCGGGGCATTTCAAGAATGTATTCTTTTTAGGGTTAGTACTGATGTAATGATTAAAATGATGGATCATAGACCTCTGGTGACTTATATCATGGCCCTAATATAAGAACCTCGTAATTAAAATGACTTAGCAGAGATAAAAAGAAAATAATATAATCATATAGGATGGCTTAAGTTAAACTTACCTACGATTAATTATATTCACTTAGCTAATGAAATAAGTAAATACATGATTGTAAGTTAGGATTAGACTCTATTTGAACCATAATTGGACCTTCACCTTTGGCCATAGGAAATTAATTGGAACATCCTTTAATAAATGGGTAAGTCTACAATTGAATAATGACCTATGACCTTAACCTTAGCATGAGCTAGAGTCAAATTGTGAACAAGGGAATAAATAGAAATTCAATATTTGGCTTAGATTATTATGGTGTTATTATCATTAGATAATACAACCCTTTGGCATACTATATTATGAAATGGAATAATCTCTTGAAGAGGCCCTAAATGGAAATACTAGTTGATATGAGAACCCTATATGGATGTGTTGAATGAAAAAGTCTTATATGCTTGGTATGATATTGTTGTGGAACTTTATATGAAATGACATTTCAGAGCTAATAAGACATTAATCACTTAAAGTAGAACGAGAAATGTGAAAGGTCTATATTATTCGATCCTCAATTAGCTACCAGATGTTTGTCTACCTTTTAGCTCTTTTTTCCTTCTAGCGGGATCATAGTTGATCCGGGATCCTCATAGATCTCTGTGCATTTTCTACTCTAGACATTGATGATGTACTAGGGTATATTAAAGGGTTTGGTCACCATAAGATGGTTATGGACTTTTGTCCATGTTACTTTGGCAAAAACCTAGACTAATGTCCATTAGGTTTCCTTATCATGAGCCATGACTTTTTTCCATGTTACTTTTTTTAGAATTCGGATTTATGTCCATCAGATTTCCCTGGCATGAACTAGGACTTTATGTCCACTATTGGATGGCTTCTATGGTAGTGAGAGACCATGAAAAATAATCCCACCTAATGCTCAAAGAACTTAGGGTAAAATAATTACATACTCACTTAATGCTCAAAGATTTGGTAGAGAAATTCCATTTTTATCTAAAGTAAGATGATGAGAGGAATCAGGGTTAAGGACTCTTGATACATGATTATGGTTATTTAATATGGCATCCACTTTGCTTTATGAATGCTTATGATCTCACACCTCATTTAAGCTACGAATATGTGGTATACTCTATGCTCACCTACTTGGAATTTGATGCTCATCATATGTTCCTCTGGTATGTCTATAGTGATACATACTTGTATGTTAAAATGGTTCCATGAGTTATTTCATGCTTTATTATTATTATGATTATGATTCATTCATGGTTAGAAGTTGTACGTGAAGTATTGCTTTCTTATCACCATGCAAATTATACTCTACCTATTGTTCAATAGATAATGGATAATCTAAGTATTTCATGATCCATGAGTAGATAGTATTCATGTTAAAAGGTTATATGTCTTGGTATGTTGACATGAATATAACTATGCAATATTAAAGGGATCCACTCCTATCTGTATAAACCATATGACTGAACGTGAGTGACCTGATAGGAAGTCACATGCACATTTCGGTAAATTGTTGCATGAGTATGTGGTGTGGATCTTGCTCATACCAAGATCTACATGATGGTGGTAGATTGGTTTACTCAGTATGTTTGCATACTAATGAGGTTGTTATTGTAATCCCCTACTCACTCCCATAAGCAAGAGGTTGGTTGCAGGTTTCCTAAGGATAACTAGTGAGTGGTCCATCATCCTCTCAGAAATCTTAGGTTGTTGAGTATAGGAATTTCCTGGAGACTTTCTTGTGGTCATTGAGTGACCATGGTGTATTCTCGTTGAAATATATTTGCTTTAGTTAAGCAATTTATCTTCTTTTTACGTATCTTGTACGGATTTGGGCCTATGTAGCCCTGGGTTGTAAATAAAAAATTTTCTTATCTTGTGCACTCTAGTTTTCCTTATGTTTTAATTGGTTGAATACTTAACCTTGTATTTAGCATGAGGTAGGAGTGATGTGCCCATCTTGTGTTAGATACAACGATAACACCCTATTTTTCATGGGTTGGTTTTATATTTTTGCTTTCACAATGTTTTCAAACAAAATTTTTAGTAGTGAAAAATAGGGGTGTTACATAAGGTGTTTTCCTAGTGAAGAATAGTATTAAAAAAAAGGTACTATACTACACATAATCTCTTCTCCGTGTCCTCTATTTATTTTAGACTCGGTACTTCATATTTCCTTTTCTCTTTAAAATATGGTGGTCTCCCCTTTATTTTAAAATTTTAAAAGGAATTATTTCTAATTTAGGCTATTAAAAGTTTAAAAATTTCATTTATTTATATAAATAAACTCCTATATTATCATACTTTTGACGTTAAAAAAATTATTATGTAAATTACCCTTCCACATGTTTTCCTTAATAAATGCATCTATTGACTTTTATGTTGTTTTAGAGCAATGTATATTTGTTATGACCATGTTATATATCCTCCAAAATCCTAATGTTTATCCTAAATAAATGCTAGGATGTTATCTACGCTTCTTTTAAGATAATGTATATCCTTTATAAACATGATGTATAATTTATAACTCTGATGTTATTATCTTATTTCGTTCCTTTATTTTTATATTCTCTACTTTGTTTTTTCCATTTATCAAAATGAAGCACTATATTTTATAAGAAAGATGAAGTACCAAAATTTATTATCCTTTGTTTGAGGTGTCCTTAGTTAACCAGTGGTGTATATGCTTAGTTAGAATGATGCATATGCTCTATGGTCCAATGTGCATCTTTTATTATTTTGATGTTTTTAGTGAACTAGTAATCCAATATGCACCAAAATATTGACCTTCCATAAATTCACTAAAGCTATACATAATTACAAGCATCATTAGTTCATAATATAATCAACAAAAAGTGACTTAAACATTTCATTGAATAGATTATGGGCCTTTAATTTTCACTACTTCCTCAACCAAACGATTTACACTCCAAATTAATAAGTATCTTATATTTTTTAATAATTTCAACAACTATAGCCTCAAATTAATAAATACCAATAATTAGTGGTTTTTAGCCAGTGATGATTTGATTATTCATCTTGTGCAACCATGGCAAAATCAAGTTGTTTAAATGAATTTTTTTAATCCGATTATTAATTGTTATGGATCCATCCTACCATATGAGTGTCAGATGTTTTACATCTATTGGTAAAATAATCTTCATCTCACTATCTTCTTCCTTGTTCCTGTCTTTGTAAAGTACAAAATTGTTAAAACAAAAACTCCAATGCTTAAATGTTAGTAAAATTTTAAGGATTAATTTTGAAAATAGTTTATTATTACCTCATTCATGAAAGTAGAAGCCATAATTTAGATTAATAAATACAAAAAAAAAAGCTAAAGAGAGAGAGAGAGAGAGAGAGAGAGAGATGTAGAAATAGGAGAAGACTAGCGATGACATCATTTATTGTGCCACCTCTATTTGTCGGTTTAGTTTTCCCCACTATTCACGAGTGCAGGTAGTGGGAACAATGTTAGTCAAATAGTGGTGGGGAGGAGATAGAATATGGGAGGAGCAAGCAATAATGAGGAGTCAAGGAGGATGGGTGATATATTGGGTAGTAATTTTGATTTTAAATTGTTACTATTTTGTAGCCTTGGTGCACCTTGTTTTTTTTTCTTTTAGGAGCATAACATAATTTTCACCTTATATATACCACAATTAACATTTGGTGTACTCATTTTTTCTAAGACAAGTTTTTGCAAGCTTTCTTTCAGGTACCTTAATTCACCTTATAATAACCTCTCACATGGAAACACCTTAAAATAAGAGATCAACTAACCGATCAACTAACAATCTAACATATGCTAAAATATTAAACTCTAGTTCATAAGGCCAATTAAATTCATTGATAATTTTAGTTTCTCAATATGTTAACACACTCTACATATTAGCAAAATATTTCTTATAAATCTAGGGAGTTCTTCTTATTATCTATGGCCACCTTTCTTTTAAATAAATCCTCCACATCCATTATCTCTTTAAATAGTTTTGGTCACCAACATTAGTCAATAAGCTATAATGGAATGAAGATGGAAACATTTTAAATACCTAACCTATAATATTATTTTCTTGTCTTTGTAATGTTTACTTATATAAGGCAACTTCTAATTCCATATCTCTTAGAATCTTAAAGATTATATCATGTAGTCAAAAACTTTCATGTTTATGCTTATATGACTTTTTTTCATTAAACACCGCATCACATTGTCTAATTACCTCCACGTGTCTATTATCAGAAAACCAATAGCCCTATCTCTAGTACCATATACACTGAGATAATATTTAAATTATTTGAGTTTAACCATATCCTTTTTTTAAAGATCAAGCTTGCTATTTCCCTACCATATCCTATTTTTAATTGGAGCTTACATTGTGTTATTGATTAGGAAATCAATCATGCATATTTGATCTACCTAAAACTACAATGGCATTTCTAAATGTAATTAAATACTCCTTGCACATTCATTTAGGATTATGCATATAATTTCAATGACTCCATTCTAATGTGAATTTTTAGCGAGAGCCATGTCCTATTTGATCACATTATTACCAACAAATCTCTTTGAATTTGCACAACCATGGTCATGTACCACCCCTATTTTTACATATTCATGATCTTTAGATAAATCTAATTTGTGAAACTTAAAAACTAAACCAAAGGGTGCTGCCATCACCCTTGACATAGAGTTAGGTTTTAGATAACTTAAAGGAAAGAAGTTCCTTTTGGATAGTGACAATATATGTGCACAACTGCAATGTTTATTGAAGGACTGTGAGTAGACTAAAAAACATTTGATTGAGCTTTGCTATGATTACTACAATCTTTAAGAGGTTATCTATGGGCTGACAAATGATTAAGATGCCTATCAATGGCTGTGATAAGTGGGTATTATCTTGTTGGATCTTTTAGATGACAATAGTCGAGTTTTCACCCCACAATAAGTCATTTTCTTCTTCTTTTTAAGTGTGTTTTTGCTTATTTGTCCTTCTATTCACGAATAGTTTACTTTTTATTTTTCTTTTTCATTGTATCAATTTTGTCTTTTTGGTCCTCCTGTTGATAGAGGGACTTTGGTGTTAGGTTCTTGTACTCCCTCTTTTGTGGAGTAGGTTTTTGCAATTAATGAATATAAAATGAAATGGGAGTGGAATGTTTCTTTTTTAAAGAATTATATTTTATTAATATGCTTATGTACATCCCACACAAGGGTGGAAACATGAGAGTATTTCTTTGTGCCCACTTTCACATCAGACTTTATAACTTTGAAATAATAGTGCAAATTTGTTGGAATCCTACTTCAATTTTGTTTGTGATAGCCTTTGGTTGTACTATTGTTGAGAGTGGACTTTAGTAAGGTGATGTTGTTCTGCCCTGTGATAGTTGTGTGAGTGGTCAAGCTCATGTTGCCTCATTAATATCCTTGCCAATAAAATCCTCTTGTGTAAAATCTAGTTGAGAAAAAATTACGGCTCTCATTATGTTAACTTGACCTGTGTGGCTACCCACCCTATTTTAAGGCATGAAAGTTTTGATGCCAGCCTTGCACAGGCATCGTTGTGTAATGCCAATGATGGATACAACTTAGTGGGGTTATGCATGGGTGTTCAAACATCTTTTGATCCATAACATAACTCTTCATTGATTACATAGCTTGATTATGTTTGAGACCTAAAACCTCATATGGATGGGTTGGTTAGTGGTGTTGTAACAATTAATGCTCTAACATATTCATGCATGAGTAAAATATTAAATAGTTAGTGTGAAGTATATATATGAGTAAAATGGTGCTTTTAGTTTAAGTAAAAAATTAGATGGATAGGTTACATATGTGTAAGTTCTTCTTTATTTGTTAAGTGATATGTGGCATACTCCTCACTTAGACATGGTAGAGGTTGAGATGAGCGATTTTCCAACTATTGCTAATACTTCTATCATCATTATCCAACAACTTGTATGCTCCTTATCTAATTATCTTAGTGATATTGTAGGATTCTTTTTACGTGGGACCTAGCTTGCTTGAGTCATCTTCTTAGGTATTTTGGGAAATTTCCTCAATAGTCAATCGTCTTCTTTTAATGATCATTCCCATACATTTTTATTGAAATGTTGGTCTATCTTCCATTAACATGCCTTTATTTGAATGAAAATTAAATCTCCTCATTTTTCAACATTGTCTAGGTTATGGTTGAGTTCTTAGATAACAATTATAAAAATTGAAATAGAAGGCAACATATATACATAAGTTATAGTAGAGCCAACCATATAATTTCTCTAGTAAAGAGAAAAGTAGGGTAGATTCAGGGTTCTTTATTTGTAGCAATATAGATGATAGTTACAATGTTACAAACAATGTATAAATCTCTATTTTTTTTACCTTCAAAGGTAGCTATAATCAAAAAATCATCTCATATGAAGTGGTGTGATTTTTTCCTTCAATTTTATATGGATAAATAATAGTTTTAACTTATAACTACTATCTATACTTGAATGAATTTTTTTCATTCATTAATTTTTGACTTTTGTATTTATAATGAATTTTTTTCATTCATTAATTTTTGAATTTTGTATTTACATGAACTCATAGTGAATTGTCATACCACAGACTAGTTGTTTCCTTTTGTATTCCACCATTGTTATTTCCTCCACCTCATTCTTTTTCTTTTCCATCAGTCACCATTTTAGCTACTAGTACTAATCTTCATTTTTCTTCTTATTTTGTCATCATTGCCATTATTCTCATAGAGATTTGGATTTTTTTTTAAATCTTCACTCTTCTTTATTGTTCACATAATATATATTACCTTTTTTTTTCATGCCTTATCTGATTAGGATGTCATTGTGTTTATTAAATTTTTCTATGTTTTATATATTTCTTGAAGGTTAGCTTTAAAGTAGTTTATATGCATGAATAGGTATTGTCTATGGTTAGATGCCATGGGCATATTCCTCGTGATAATTCCTTACTTCATGAAGGGTCATGGAGAGTGGATGACAAGTAACTGTTCTTTTGGTTGGTGAATGACTTATGCCAATATTTTTGTTTTCTACACTTATTTTTGTATTTAAAATAGTCTTCTTTTATAGTTGGCTACTAGATGGTAGTGAGGATTTTGCTAAAGAGGTTGTAAGAGTTGAAGTCATTTCTACACTTTCCATTATGTATTTATTCAAGGACATAATAAATTTTCTTGGGGTCACACACCATAACAAGGGTTAGGAGAATCACTTCATATACAATTTCTCTTAATAAACGGTGAACCTTGTTGCTTTAGTTGAGATCCTCGAAGGTTTCCACTCACAATGTAGTCATAGATGTGAGTCATTTAGGTTGCTTCTTGAACTACTATGGAGACTTTTACCTCCCTCTTTAGCTAAGTGGTAGGCAACTACATGTGGACCATGGGGATGGTTGATGATCCTTTAGTTTGGATTACATAACTAAGACTTTTCATTATGTTATTGTGGCCATTTTCCATCTTAAGTACCTAACTAATAGAGTACTCATTGAATAAGGCTTGCAAAAGCTTGAATAAATGGAAGTAGTTAGTCATTTTAGAATATAGGGATTCTTAAGAGCCATTAATTTGGTTAGTTGTCAATTGTGATTTATGGAGATCATGAGCCATCTAATACCCATGTATTTGGAAAGCTACAACCCTTCAATGAAATCTTCACATACTAATTCAATATTAGTAAGTTTGAATTTGAATTTCATCGCCCTTTCAAGGAGATCATTGATATGCAAAATCTAACACCTTTAAAAATCTTTGAAAATTTTGGACCCATTGACAAATGGCCCCCATCATGCCGAAGAGTATAACTAAAGTAAGAGCAGCTTCTATTTAATTGAAAGGACAGATTAAGGAATAAAACTAATAACAACTAGTACATGTGATTTGACGGTCGTTCTCGATTGGTAAATGGTGCCATGATCTTTGAGCTTGATGTTCTACTTGGCTTGTGTATAAAATTCCTATAGGACTAGCTTGTCACTACCATGATCACATAGCATTGGAAGTACGACTTGAGCTTCCTAGTTGTAATAATAAAGGCTAAGATCAGCCTATCAAGCTGCTTATATTAGGTCTCTGGGTTAAGCAATGCTTTTCTCACTTAATAAATTAGATTTTGTTGATTTTATTCCTCCCTTATGATGATTATTTTTGTAACACCCCCAAAATTCACTACAAAAAAAATTTCATTTTATTTAAAAATTAGCGAAAGCAAAAATCGTAAAATTTGGGGATGTTATTGCCACACTTAGTACCAGACCGGTTTCCTCCTACCATTCTTATACCAAGTGCTAAGGCTAAAAAGAACAAAATACAATTTACTCAAATGCCACCTTTATTTAAATTAGAGTAGCTCATTAGATTTGTTACAAGAGTAAAATAAGTTTAAAAAGGAAGAAAAAGGTCGAGAGAGAGAAATCCTAAAAGTTTTTCAGACAATCCTTACGCTCATACCCGATATCATCTTGAATAGCACCTGAAATAGACTTGCAAAGGACATTGGTCATTGAATAGGCAGGAGCCCACAAAGGGAACCCTTCAGTACTATAGTACTGAGTAATCCTTTATACCAAACTAAAATGTAACGCCTACATGCAAACATCATACTCAAATTATATAAAATGATAACATACGCGGGCTTAAGAAAATCACAACTGACATAAGGACTAACACACAATGCAACACCACACACAATAGGAAATGCATAACACAAGATCCATATACTTAGCAATGCTATCACATACCCAAGTAGGGATAGGTACCAAAGCCAAACTTATACTATATCAATAGATCATAAACGTGAAATCAATACTTTTAGTTATAAGCCATTAATTAAACAATTAGATAACATCATCTCTCGAATTATATCCATGTGAGTGCGGGAACCCCACTATTATAGCTGGTGGACCAGAATACACTTCAGGGCAAAATGCACCTGACCACTATTATTCGTTAGTGGACCGGTCTGGCCCCAACTCACATGGTGTTCCATTATAAGTGATTATTCTCTTCCTATAACTTATTACCATCTAATGTTTGGTTTATTGAGTTCGGGATCCCCTACTATTATAGTTGGTGGACTATAAATACACTTCAGGGCAGAACACACCTGACCACTCTTATTTGCCAGTGGACCGGTCTCTAGGGCATCTTGCACCTGGCCACTATTATTCGCCGGTGGACCAATCTGGGCCCAAATCAATAATCTTTTACTTTACGTAATTAGTACTTTATTCATGTCTTATTCAATAGGTCCATTTAATTAATTAGAGGGGAGTCAAGAATCTAGAGACACAAAGATATGCCAGCCATAAAATCAAGTATTCTATATCAAGGATCATGGCAAACACTTAACCCTAACGTGTCCTTCTATCACAACCAACACACATTACTATGCATAATTAATGATTAAGGCACCTGTTGCATGAATATGAGATAAACACCATATCACATCCTTAGTTTTCCATCCAACCCTATGTTATGTCATGTTCTTGTGATACTCATTGACTTATCGAATACCCTTATCTTATTATTCAATATTACTTATGTATTATTATGGAGACTTATTTAATCCATTGACATATTATAAGCAAGTTACCGATTTACCCATTCATCCTTACAAAGTTATTGAAATATTCCTATTTTGGAAAGTTACCAAGTTACCCTTTCTTTACTTACCAAATTACCATATTACCCTTCATGTATGTATAGTTACCAAAATACCCCTTACATGTGTTAAATTACAAAATTTCCCTCTATACGGATTAAATTACCAACTTTATCTCTTATACTGATTAAGTTACCAAATTACCCTTCCAGCTGGTTAAATTACCGATCTGCCCTCTATACATGTTAAAATTACCAAATTTCCCCTCAAGTTTATTAAATAACCAAATACCCCTTTTGTTAGATAATTTACCAAATTGCCCTTTACACTTATTAAAATTACCGAATTACCCTTTTATTGAATAAATTACAAAATTGCCCTTATTGCTTATTAAAATTACCAATTTGCCCTTCACACTTATTAAATTTACCAAATTTCCCTTTTGGTTAGTTAAATTACCAAATTGCCCTTCTTACTTATTAAAATTGCCAAATTACCCTTTTATAGGTTAAATTACCAATTTGCCTTTCATACTTATTAAATTTACTGAGTTGCCCCCTTTCATTGGTCAAATTACCAAATTGCCTTTCTTACTTATTAAGATTATCAAATTGCCCATTATCATTTTTTTACTTATTAAAAGTACTGAATTGCCCTTTTGGTTGGTTAAATTACCAAAATACCATTTTTCTTTATCAAATTACCACTTTACCCTTGTTACTCATAAATTTACCAAAATATCCTTCCTTTATGCCAAATAACCAAAATGCCCTTCTTCTTTATTAATTTACCACTTTACCCCTTTTACTCACAAATTTACCAAAATACCCTTCCTTTATGCTAAATTACCAAAATACCCTTCTCCTTTAATTAATTTACCAAAATACTTTCTTACTTACAAAAATTACCAAGTTATCCTCTTTTTTTATATAAAATTACTATAATACTCTTCTTACTTATTTATTTACCATTTTACCCCTTTATTCTTATAAATTACCATTTTACCCTTATTATATCAAATTTACTAAAATAACCTTACCACATAAGATATTAATATCCATAGTCCATGTACATCATCTAACACTACCAACTATTATTATTTATCATTAATATTCATTAGTAACTATCACACATACTTATTTAGGCCACACCTTTTGCACAAGTAAAATTACTAAAATGCCCCTAGGGCTCACATTAACATTATCTATGTAACAAATGGACACATTAGCTTATTATATCAAACATATGTATTTAACATTATCATTGACAATAAGGCTCCTTCCTTAAGTATTATTGCTACACATGAAACATAAACTAACATATTTTTCTTTTCAACAACCAACATATGCCACTAATTACATTATACTTAACAACATACATCATGTACATAAACATTTTAAAAACCCTAAGGTGCTAGCATATGTATATCCACACATTTTATTAGGATATAATGGTTACCTTATTTCTATCAATAATCAAATCTTACCAGTACCCCGGTTAAAGGTTTGAGCTTTGATTAGTAAAAATCAATACTTAAAATAATATCAAAAATTAGCATAATAGAAGTATAACATCAAAAGAATAATTTTTTATCAAAATATTAATTAATACATACTAATACTAACCATCTTTATACCTTAGAATTAACTAAGATTTGGCTCAAGGGATGTAGGAGACTCACGCAGCATGGCAGCGTGAGCAGCATGCACAAAAATAATGAAGAAGGGTTTGAAAAGGAGAAGTGGGGAGAAGGGAATGGGTTGGTTCGGTTAAGGGTTTGGGGGTCGGGTTGAGAGCTTGTGGAGGGGAGTGAGGGTGGTGGATGTGTGCAGGGAGGGAGTAGGGGTGTAGGTGGTGGTCGGGGGTCAAAGGTTGGTGGCCCAAGGAGGCAGAAATGGTGGCTGCAAGGCTAGAAAAGGTGGATGCAAGGGTGGAAAATAAGAAGAAGAAGAAGAAGAAGAAGAAGAAGAAGAAGAAGAAGAAGAAGAAGAAGAAGAAGAAGAAGAAGAAGAAGAAGAAGAAGAATAAGAAGAAGAAGAAGAAGAAGAAGAAGAAGAAGAAGAAGAAGAAGAAGAAGAAGAAGGAGGAGGAGGAGGAGGAGGAGGAGAAGGAGGAGGAGGAGGAGGAGGAGGAGGAGGAAAAGAAGTGAAGAAGGGATGGATGCAGGGGAAATTTTGGCCAAGGGGAGGAAGGGTGCCGGTAGGAGAGGTTCTATGGAGTTTATGGGAGGTTGTGGAGGCAGCAAAAAAGGCGAAACGCCGGCACACAGTTGTGGTGCAGGGTGGAGGCCGAGAAGGGAGGAAAGAAAAAGGAAGGAGGGGAAGCGGGCTGCAGGGGCTTGTGGTGGTGGCTTGGTGGTGTAGGGAGGTAGTAGGGGTGTCAGGAATTGGATGGTGGTTGGTTGGGCGACAATAGTGGTGGTTGGAGGCAGTGAAGTAAAAATAGGGGAAGAGGAGAAGAGGGAAAGAAGGGAGAAAGAAGGCTCAGCAGGTAGGGAAGGAAGAATCTCGATGGAAGAAAATGGGTAGGGGAGAAGAAGAAAAAGAAGGGGGAGAGGAGAGGAGGTAGGGGCTCCGGCTAAGTGGCTATGGTTGCAGGTGGTAAGGTGGCAGGTTGCAGGGAGAAGGAGACGGAAGGCATACGGGGAAGGGCTGTAGGGGCATGTTTGGTCCACAAATGGAAGGAAAGGGACAAAGGAGAGAGAAGGACAAAGAGCAGGGTTGCAAGCTGCCATGGTAGGTACAAAGATGTTGGTGGCAAGGAAGAGTTGCAGGCATGGCATGCGATGTCAACGGAGAAGGAAGGAGGAGGAGGGAAGAAGAAGAAGAAGAAGAAAAGAAAGAAGAGACAGGTCGGCTGGGCAGAGGAGAAAGAAAGGATGGGCCAGCACTGAGCTCGAGGAGGAGGGGAAAAAAGAGGGATTTAGGCTAGCCCAACCGGGGGAGGAAGGAAGGAAAGAAAGAAGAAGGGAGGTGGGGTGGACGGGCGAATGCGAGGGAAAGGGATAGGCAAAGATAAAGAAGAAGGCCACGACCTAGCACGCGAGGAGGGGCGACGTAGGTCGGGCGACCCAAAGGAATAAAAGAAGAAAAGGGAAAATAAGGAAAACAAAAAGGAAGAAAAAGGAAAAGGGGGAAAATAAAATAAAAATAATTTTTAGAATATTGGTATTTAATATTTTTGATTGATAAATTAATTTAATAATTTAATTTATTAAAATTTAATATATTGGTTTAAGAGGGTAATTTTAGTAAAATATAGGTTTGGAAAATTATTTAAATAAAATGAGTATGATAAAATAATAAAATATCTATTTTAATTGATTAAATATTCATATCCATTTTTATACACCCAAAAATTCACAAAATAATTAAATTTAAAAATTAAATTATCCCAAATGAGGATTATTTATTAAATTCTAGGTTTTAAATTTTTGGGATATTACAATTTTGACTGCCATTTTGGGGTTTGAAAAATAGATATACAATGCTTTGTCGTTAACTAGGTTGGATAATAGTGGAGGGGAGGGAAGATAGGCTTTCAATAAAAGTATCACTTCTTCATACTCTATAACCCATTCATAGTCTTTGGTCATCTTGAAGTGATGATAAATAAGCGATGCCACTTCAAGGATATGTAAATGAACCGATTGAAAGTTGTTAGTCTATCTATATGATTTCATACTTCTTTGACCAATATCAGATATAGAGAGCAAATGTTAGATTGAAGTTTATTGAGATATGCTTCGATGTATCTTTTAAATAATGGGAATTTGTTTGAAAAAATACCAAATGAACATTTTTAGGGTTTGGCTTCATGTTGTACAACCTAAGTACCTAGAAGTATTTATTGAGATGGTTAAGATGATGCTCTAGTTTTTATGGTTTGATAATCATGCCATTGTTGTAAACCTCCATGTTATCACCGACCATGTATGAGAAGATCTAATTTATCAACCACTCATAATAAAAGATGATCTCTCTTGATCAGGAGGGTGCTTCAATAGTTTTTTCCCTACTCTTGGGTCAATATCTATTTGTATCTTGAAAAAGCACCCTGAAATTATTGTGCCAATCATTTGTTGATATAAGATATTGGGAAGGAGTTCTTCAAGCATGCTTTTTTTAGGTATGTAAAATCTACATAGATCCTCCACTTCCATTTTTTTATATGTATTATATTACTTTCTAAAATAGGATTTGAGTACAACTGTCAATTCCTCGTATTACAAGGTGCCAACTAACCTCCTCAATTTATGGTAGGAAGTGAAATTAATGAACTAGTTTACTCTACATGCCATTTCTCAAACCATCTTCTTGCTAACTTGAATTTGTGACCTTAAAACATTCTTGTGTATCTAATAGTTTTTTTCACTTCATACATGATAGAAAAATGATGCAAAATGATAGCAAATCACCATTCTTTGCTATTTTGGCCCTGGCTACCTTTCTCTAGATAGCATAGAATACTATGAATGTCTCTTAGGGCATGGTTACACCCTAAAACCTTCGTTATAACTATCCATAACTTATGAGAATACCAAATTTTGAAAATTTGGTGTTGAGATGTTTCTTCTTCCATGCCTCAAATAAGACATAATAACAACCTAGACACCCCACTTACAATGCCTATCTCTTGTAGCTAGTCAATTTGGTAGAAAAAGCTATAGACAAAACTAGTGTTTATGTAGTGATAATAATGGTCAAAGATATTTCTTCCACCACATCCTAAGATTATGTGGTCTTATGAAGTATTATAGTTGGGAGAAATAAATATTACTACCATGTAGGCATTTTTTTACCAATATCATTACCCAACAAAATATGTTAGAAAGTATCTCTAGCTAACGTCTATCAACTTTCTAGCCACCCATGAAACATTGTTCTTGATTGTGATTGTCCAATGGTCTTAACCTTTGAAATAATAGTAGTATAACCATTTAATATAGAGTTAATCCCTTTTTTTTGTACATGTAGATACACTATAATAACTTACCCACAGAATCATGGTTCCATCAATCTAGACGGATACTGTTGATATCCCCCTCATCCTTAGATAAGTATATTTGTTCCCATGAAACATGTATCTTGTGGGTGATCGAGTATGACTTGGATAAGGGAAAGAGAGACACAATGTATGGATTTCATGAATAAATCATGTTGACAAGAAATAAACAGGGCTCCAATGTATTTGGAAATTAAAGATGGATTGTTTCACAACTAAAAATAATATACGTCTAGAATTTTATTTACTAAGATGATAGTTGAGAAACTTATTTCTAATTTAATCTATGGTACTATGATTTTTGAAGATTTCTTACAACCAATGGTATATCGAGGTAATTGAATGGTAATGAATCTTCAAAAATGCCAAATAAGCTGGAAACTCTTTCTTCATATGAACATCAGCCGCACTTCTATAGTAATTACTTATTTTTTTTCAACATTCGTTAGTCCTAAAACAAAAGAAAAATTTTAGAATATACTTGGGGTGAGTATTTTACTATAATGAAACAAGCTATGATAAGTTTAACAAAGTAGGAGGAAAATTAAGAACTAATAAAAGAAATATTCTAAAATGGTCCAACTCATATGATCATAATCCTTCATCATATAAACCTCCATCATGCACCTATAGGAGATACGAGCATTGATGTACCCTTTGTTTAGTTCTATAGCTAATAAAATGTTGTCTAAAATAGTCCTACCTTTAGAAAAAGCAACCCATGTCTTGATAACTAACCATGATAGGATAGGTTGGAGGTGATCAGCTATCACCATATCAACAATTTTATAAAGAATATTACAGCAAGCAATAGGCTTCAACTTTTGGTACTTTAGGAAGAAGTTAAATTGCAATCATATTCACTTGTTAGGCATTATGTATAAAAAAATTATTATTTGCATGCCATATATCATCACCAACCATTTCTCGAGTAATTTGTTTTATAAAAAAATACACATTAGGTCCATATGAAACTAAACCTTTCACATTGCCTATAGAAAATAAAAGTTATTTGACTCATTCTTTATTGATTGATTAATAATTGATTGTGTTGATCATTTTTTTAAAGAAGAGGGCTTGTTCTATAGACTGATGTGAGAGATGAGCAATAGAGATGTGGGGATACTCCATAAATCAATGAAAAATTGAGGGAGTGTAGCATGTATAACTTCATGGTCAGTATGAGCACGTCCATCCTATTCATAAATGATAATAATCTAGTTAGAATGTTTTATAGTTTTCAACACTGCATGAAATATCAAGTATTGCCATTATAATACACCAATATTTTCTAAGACTAATTACTATATAAGTGGGCTCATAATCTGCTTAAAAATTTTCTTCCATGGTTTTTCAAGACATTTATATTATATTTGAGCTTTCCAACACTTATTTCATTCATTTACAAAAAGAAAAATGTATTTTTATGTAAATTACTTGATTCTGACATTTTCACTCATTATGACTCAATCTAAACTTGTAACTCATTCATAAAAATATTTCCGAGCCTTTTCTTTTATTTGTATACTTTCCATGTCATTTTTGAGCCATCCACTATATATTTATTCGATTGTGGATAGATTCTAGTCATTTGCAAAAAATTACAATTTATGTGATTTTCTATTTAAAGTTATGTCTCGCTTGTTTTGACTCATACAAAATTTATTATTGATTATAAAAATATTATAAGATTAGCAAATATTTGTAAGCTCTTCCATCCCATCTTAATCAGAAAATCATAGAAATTTATGTTCCCCGTAATATATAATTTTTGTTTAGAGCTGTAAATAAGCTGAGCTAGTTCAGTATTTTGCTCAGCTTGGATCGTTAAAATCTCAATTCGATTAGTTCATTTACTTAAATGAGCAAGCTTGAACCTCACTTTTGGGCTTGTTTAATAAACGAGCTGAGCTCTAGCTCAAAAAAGTTAGGCTTGATTTATTTTTTGGCCTTGGCTCGTAAGCTCGGCTTGGTTTGGCTCTTTAAAAGATCAGCTTGGCTCATTTGTTTAGTTAAATAAGCCAAGATCAAGTGTTATTTTGGGTTCGTTTAGTTAAACAAGCTGAGCCCAAGCTCAGGGGTATTCTGCTTAGCTTGGCTCATTCACAACCCTATTTTTTTCAATTTCTCTATTTTAATCTATTTGATCTGTGAACAAATTTTGAATTCAAATATGTTTATATATGTTAATTTATAAAAGTATTCCTCATCCATCCATACCCTTTACAACCTTTAGCTAATCATTTCGCCTACGGATAAAAAAATGTATTTTCACGGATCATCCTATTTTACTATTTTTACTTGTTTTCCAACTATCGAGCCCAAGTAAATATTTTAGGTCTCCTTTACAATTTAATTTATTAAATTAATTATGAAAAAAATTCTAACTATCTCTTTTGAACCCAACCATTACCTAACCATATTCCAAATCACATTTTTATCCTATTTAAATTTATTCAACCCCAATCTTGGATAAAAGTACATTAGTCATAAAACTCTTACACACTCAACATCTCCTTATACTCTATCATCATATGATATTAATGAAGTGGATAACAGGTTATTAACCCTCTCTCCCATTATTTGATACACTATCCAATAGCCCCTTTGTTCCAAATATTTTTTCCCCTAAATCCTATTTCAATTCCACATCTTTTAACCTTTTTCCTCATTTTTAGACCCCTTATTACTGGTGTACAAAAATAATCGGGTTAACATCTTCCAACACCTCTAACTCTTTCATTTATCCTCTCTTTCTCATTAAATTGTTTTCATTAGATTAATTTTAATGGATACTTCAATAATCTCCCATTTTCTTGGCAATCGATGGCCTTTCCTGCTTTTCTAACCCTTAATTTCCCCTTCCCCAATTATTTCATGTTGCCACTACTAGATGGGTCAATCATCAAGCCTACCATTTCCCATTATATATGTTACACTAGAATCCTTTCATTGCATATTAAAATAACCACCAAAATTTTCTCTTTAAGATATGGTTTAGGTACCTTATTTCAACCTCAACTTTCCTTTCATAGTTAGCCAAAAATTTAAGCAAAACTAGGTTGCTTCTTTAGCAGTCTTACATGACTTCTATTGTGTGTTGTTATAGCTGTGTGATATTTATTCAGCCATATTTATGGTTGATTTGTTGGCCTTACACCTCCCTTGCAACGACCCCTTTCCTTCCTCCCCTTTCTTAACTTGTGGAAGTGAGTTGTTTGTGGTTTTTAAGGTGGTTATGTGTTGCATTTTCCAGCCCCCAACATCATCTCCTTCGTTCTCTTTTTCTCTCTATTTGTTTTCCTTGATTAGTTTTGATTTTCCTAACCTCTTTTATTAATTATTTTAAGGTGATAAAGAGTTGGTAGAGGGAGTAAGTGGATATAAATTTATTTAGCTTGCTAGAAGATTAGCTTAATAGTAAGCCTTACTCACTCTTAGGATATAGAAATTGTGTACAATTATTTGTTTAAAATTATAATATATATATATATATATATATATATATATATATATATGAACATGTTATCTTATTTTCTAGCATGGTTCTATGTTAGTTCTATGCTCTTAGACTTGTTATCATGATGTTACGTTATGATGTTATTGTATTTGAAAAATACATGAGTAAAGGGCATATTATAAATTATTCCTATATATATATATGCAAGGTATTATATGGTTATTATTTTTATGTAATATTTTGAATAAATGTATTATCTTGTATCTTTATCATTTTATAAAAATAAGCATGCTTGGCTTAATTTTGGTGTAGTGTAGTTTTTATGGATTTCGAATTTGATCATTCCAGCGGTAAAATGGTAATAACATTTGGTTTTTGGAAAATTAGAGGTCACGTATTGTTGGCCCTTAGGGGTATTCGAATATGTCCTATAGATGTAAGGGAATTTTAATGTTGAGGGTTAACCTTTATTAGTGGTTGCTAGCCTAAAATAATTAATTAAGTTAAAAAGGGCTTGAAATGAGCATGGAAAACCTAAGGGTGAAGTTGTTATTTTATGTACTTAATTTTGAGTTTAACTTCCATTTTGGCTTAATTTTTTTAATATGATTTTTTTAGATTTTACCTTAAATTTTTTTTAATTTTATGTCTTAAATCTATGGTAAATTGGCTTGAGTAAAGATTTAATAAGGATAATTTGGTTGTTTTACCTTTAAAATAATCTTCTTAGGCCATGTTTGGTTTTAAGATAATCTTAAGGGAATTCCTAGATGAAACCTTGAATTAAGTGGTTTATATTTTTTTTATGTTATCTTCAAGTATTAATTTAGTGTTTATATGAATTCATCAATTGCTATTTTACGTGGATTTTTCCTCAATTGACCTTCATGTAATCCAAATTTTATGTTTAGAATGCAATTATTGGAGTGAGTTCACATAATCAATATGTAGATAATAATAATATAAGTGTTATGAATTTTGTGAATATTTCATATAATTAATGATAAGATGGTTGCCATATGATAATAATTGTAAGATAAAGGGGAAGTACTATGATGTTGAGTAAGACAAGTGATGTAGTGTTATGTGTTACTTGATGGTTAATGAATGAATAAGATATTAATAAATAAAGTGGAAGATCATATGATTCAGAACATATATGATTCATCTAATATTTTTCCTAGTTATTTTGATAACAAGCGTGACCCTATATCTATTCTATATTGTCCATTCTGCCAACTTATAAGGGTATGCATAATTAAGGAATAGGATTATAAACTTATGGTTTTCCATATGAGTTCTATCCTAGAGGATTCATTATGTTTGTGTTGCAGATCCATCAGTTATGAAATAGTAACATCCTTTAACTCAACTAACTAAGTAATCGGAAATGTATGATCGCTTAAGTATGGACTTTAAAATAGTTGCATCCATAGGTCATCTTGTATCATAAGTAGAATGCATGTTTAGTATCTATCTTACCATTAGGTTGCTTGGTCCATGCATGCCCTCTTATTATAATGTCACTGCTACAAAAAAATACAAAGATGGCAGTGACAAGTGGTATATGCAGTAGTTTTTAACAGTTGTCTAATCTATTTTTGTATATAATGTAGATGAGGATTATAAAAACAACCTTATAATTTTCTAAATTTGGCTAAAAAATCATTTGCGCCATAATATATACGATGGTTTAGATGAAATACTACCTTATAATATACATATATATGATGGTTATATAACGAACCCACCCTTTTTACCCTTAACAAACTTCCAATACTCTAAGAGGGGAAATACACGGTGGTTGTGGCTAATACTTGTTGTGTATATGCACAATCCACAATGGGTATTAGCCATAACCATCGTGTCTTTCCCCTCTTTGAGTACTAGGAGTTTGTTACAAGTATACATAGTGGTTTTGGTTTAGAACCGTCATATATTCCCTATTTTTTTTAAAAGTATATATGATTGTTTTTATACAAAAATTTTTCCTACAAAAACCCTATAGATGTTTCCAAGATGTTTTCACTAGCATTAATATTTTCCAAATCCAAAACAAACAGCTAGAATTCATAAAATTTACATCAAAATAAAAAATTATATACTTTCATTATATACATTGCATACAAAACTTTATATAAAATTATTTTTCATTCATATTTACACTCTAAGTATAAAAAATTAAAAGAGCACATATAATCCTACAAATAATCATCATGTTAGTATTAATGTATATAGCTAATCATAATTAATATGCACTAAATAAATTAAATACATACTTCTCCTTGTCTCATCCAATGTTTGCAAATAATTTCCATCATGAGTATCATTATGTAGTATCCACAACTTAAATTATCTTATTGTCATAGACACTAAAAAATAAAATATAAATTACATTATCTTATTATTTTATCATTCAAAATACTTAATATTAAATAACAATGATTTTTAAATGACATAAAAATTATGAACCTTAATTATTTTCTAATACATATGGGGTGGTGGTGCCCTTCCCTTCTTTTGTGGCCTAAAATAAGTCTTGAATGACCAAATTGATGTAGTAGCCATATATTACAATTTTTTTTGTATGTATGTGTGATTATAATTAATATCATTATATAGATAAATATTTACCATTCAACAAGAGATTTTGGATTAGAACGAGAATTACCATTAATGGAATATATCAAATATGCAGTCCCTGAAGAAAATTGTAATATCACTAGTACCCAATGCATGTCAAAGGAAAATGGAGCAAACAAGAGGGATTGTGGAGCCATCTTAATTGTGTTAACCACATATGGAACAAGTTAAATATTATCAATTGCATTGGAGATTGTGTTTGAGCATAAAAATATATATACATTAGACTCGTCTAAGAAATCAAATAATTAATTATCTTTCAAGAACCTATGAACATGAAACAATAAATTACATATCTAGCATCAAAGTATTTCCTCTTGCTTATAATTAAAATAAAGTTGATTATGAATGGATTTAAATTACCTCATATATGCGATTATATTTTGGAATTGTAACATTTCACCATGTAACAAATGTAGGATATCCTTTGCTCTAATCTAAATATCTACATCTTCTAATTTCATATGTAAATCCGCTAGAAAAAGAATCCTAATAGAATTTCCATATAATTATAGTGTTATTTCCACAAATACAACCTAACTTGAGGTGATAGGTTACAATGCTTGATTATTTTCATTCCCAAGGATTTTTGGGCTTCTGTATACTCTATATCCTTTATTTTCCTCTTACTAATAATGTTTTCTATATTATGACCACACTAAGTAAGAAAGAGCGGATGGAATAATTATTAGATCATATATTATCACTTAAGTAACAAGAGTGTAATATAAAGTTGGAAAATTTTAGATTACCTCATCCTTGATAATTACAAGATTACTCAGTCACCGAATAAATTATCCTACTAGGAAGCAAAGTACAAGCATATCCTCTTCTTTATAATTATATGCCACATCAAGTGGCACTAGCTCCATTAAGTATGCCTTAAAGATATTATAAATTGAGACCCAAACTTTATCAACCCTCAATAGCTGAGTATAAAGGGTTGAATTGGACTAAATAAATGTAGTAGCATTTGCTACAATAAGCCAATCATTTATGACTTATGAGTCACAAGGATACCCACCTTGTAATTTATAGTCAAAAGATTCATGTGATGGAAAAAAAACTTATTCAAGTACATAGATTCTAGTGTTGTGCATATAAATTTCTAAAAGCGGTCTAAAGACACTAGACATGGAGGGTTAAAATGGACATTATGAATATGATAACATACTATCTAACCTCTTAAGGATTGCCAATTGTGAATCCTTTAGTGCCACCACTTCTTTCTCCATCTATTCAAATTTTTCCTTCAAAATGTGAGAATTAAGGTGGCGTCCATATACCTTAGATAGGTTGAACCCATAATTATATATTCTACATTGGCCACCACATTCTTGAGTGCCCAATGCATGTATCAAAAGGTCATTTGAACCTTCATTGTCAAAAGCACTGACCAAATAGTCCTTTCTCAAATCCTCAAATTTAAAGTAAGAAAAATAGTTAGGGATAAGTAGCTAAATTAAACTAAGTAAAGAGAAATATTTTGATCCTTATAATTTTCTCAATCATTTGTTGAGTTGGTTTGTTGGCAAACTTTCCATTCTTTACCCTAGCGTATATCCAAATATCAGCTCACTCTAAGGGTACATATGGCATCTAGGTTAGCTTTGCTTGCTCCATCAATTATTTCTCCTATTTAAATCAAGTAGAAATACTTAGTAATAATATTAGATCTTAAAATAATAGCATAGAGGTATATATATATGTATTCATACCAAGGCTTCTCTAGCTTCCTTATTCCCCCTTGCCCTGTCTTAGGAGTATAAATGTTTTTCTATACATTAGCTTTGTTCTTGTCACTCTTTGTCTGCCACATTGAATAGATAGATTATGTTAGTGTGAATTGTAAGATAAGTACGCTCTAGTAATATGAAAAGAGTTGATGATAATAATAATATCTTCTGAATTACTTCATATTCCTTTGAATTATCCATAAACAAAACTCCCTCCATTGGTTGAGGGTGATCGCATCCCCATAGATATATGGGGGTGTGGACGTGATAGTACTATAAACTATGTACATATGGTTTTTAGTCATCCACGAATTTCAATCCATCCAAGACTTTGCAGCTTGACTCATAGCAAGTTTCTTGTGTTACTATCCAACATTAAATCCTTGATATAATATTTTAAAAAATCAAATATTTAGTATGCATATAATTAAATTATCATATGGTAATAACAAATAAAGGTCATATCTTTCTAGTATTCAAATCATACCATAGTGTCATCCCACACCCTATCCTTCAACTCTTTTGGGGCATCACTCCAAGTTTGATAAATGATGGAGATGTATGTATGAGCCCTAGATTTACAATAATCAATGAAAAAATTCCTATTCTCATCTAATGGATACCTTAATTCATTAAAATCAACATCAAGTACAATGCCATTTTCCCTATTTCTAGTCATTTGTGTGAATCTAATTCTCCCCCTTTTTTGTATTTTTCTAACCTCTTGAACATGTGTGTTATCTTCACATGGATACATACCTAATACAACAACAACAAAAATTATAGATTAGAAATTAATTAAAGTATTATGTGATGCAATATAGTTAAAATATAAAAAAATAAACCTTTAACACAAAACAATACATAGGAAGTAAATTAAAACTTTCATCTATAATGATTTTATCTAAGGTGTGTGACCACTTTATGCACAAACTCTAATTCAAGTGCATATAGCTCTTCTTCATGATCATCTCATACATAGAGTTCAATGGTAACTCACCATGCACTTATGAGAAAGGCAAGCCAATAGTCAAAATATTCTCCCCTTGTATGTCATCTTCTTTTTTTTCATTTAAGATAATGGAGCACCATTTATCATTTGGGTCAGCAACATAGAATACCTATTTTGATTGTGAGAATAATATAAATGGGTATTTCTTATGACCAAGCCTTAAAATATTTATCCTTGTAAATCTAACTTCCTTAGTACAAACCCCATTTTGATATTAGTCCATTTGTACCAAATGAAGAAACTTTAAAGCAATGTAATCTAATAGCCATATGTACTCTATGACCCCATAGTTTGGCATTGATGCATAAACAAGGTTTTTGTCTCTTGTACTTGATATATGCAATGCTTTTGATATTACACTCATGCTACTATTTTGCATATTACTCTTGTCATCCTACTCTTTTATGTATAAAGTACAACCATTGATCATATATGAAATGTATGACATCAATTCCCTACAAGGAGGGTGTGACAACCAATACAAATAGGTATCAAATTCAAATGATTAATATGAAAACCACTCTAAAAAAGACCTATTATGTCTATTCCATTTTTTACTTCTAGATAATTTCAAGCCCTCAAATTATCCATGTGTTGATCCTCATATGGATGAAAATATATCGATTGTAAAGGGCATAGAGGTGAGCTTGTGAAAACATTTGATCATCAAGTTGATTGTAAATGATGACCATGCAAAATCCTTTGCACTATTTCCCTTGTTCCTTTATACCTAAATGTCGTGGTTTAGGAAGGCTTATCGTATTAACATTCAGTAAGAACTCACAATAAAATTATGCCACCTCCTCCACTAGATAACTATTAATAATGCAACCTTCAAGCTTGTTTTGATTCCTTACATATCTTTTTAAGAATTTCATATACCTTTCAAATGGATAAAAATAATGTAAATGAACTAGCCCATATAATCTAACATCCCTAACCAAGTGAAATGTTAAATGAATCATGATTACAAACAATAATGAAGGAAAATATATCTCAAGTTGCCATAATGTAGTCACAATCTCACTCTGCAATTTGTATAACCTTGTAGAGTCAATAACATTACTACATGGCTCATTGAAGAAGAAACAAAATCTGGCAACAACACTTTGAACCTAATTTGGTAAGATAGAAAGTATACACATTGGCAACAAGTCTTGAACGAGAATATGATAATATTCACTTTTTAGGAAAGAGCATAACATGCAGGAAGTAAAAAAAGTTCTATTTATCACCTTTTGCACATGTAATTCTGTTCTTACACCCATATCACCCAAGTCTAACCAAGTATTGATGACATCCTTTTACTCTTTTTTGCACATTCAAAAGCATGAAAATTAAACAATAGATAATTTTTTTTCTCGATACACATCACATCAAAATAATTTTTTATGTGTAAGTTCTTCTAATAGGGAAGGTCAAAAAAGATTGACCTCTTATTCCACCCACTTGAAGCACTTTTTTTCTTATTATTTTTTCCCCACTAGCAACATTTAAATTTTTTAATTTTTCAAATACTTGAAATCCCATTAGAGGATTTGGAGATATTGCTTCTTCAATTCTTCCATTAAAAGATTCTATTTGCCTACAATAATGATGATTCATAGGAAAGAATCAACGATTTCTAAGATAAGCAATCATTTTACTCTTCGGTACCTGTAGAATTTTTTTTATCTTCACAAATAGGATATCTATAGTGTCCGTGCATACTATAATAGGAAAGAATACCATAAGCATGAAAATCACTTATGGTACAAATAACATCACTCTTAAGTTAAAAAACCTCTTGGTTCCATATATTAACAGCTTCAACTCCGTGATCCCACATGTACTTTAAATCCTCAATAAGAGGAGCCAAATAAACATCAAAATCATTACCCAAATGATTTAGACTAGGTATAAGTAAGGATAGCATCATCCATTTCCTCTTCATACATAATGATGGAGGTAGATTGTAGATCACTAGAATAAAGGGTCATAAGCTATAGTTAGTGTTTCTATTAAAATGATTCATTACATCAAATTAAAGTGCAATCCAAAAGTTTCTAGCTTCACTATCAAAATTAGGGTATATAAAATTATTAATCATCTTCTATTGAGGAGAATCTATAGGATATATAAGCTTGTCATCATAAATCCTTCATTTCACATACCATATAAGGTTCTTTGCATGTTTCTCATTATGAAATGCCTTATTAGGAACCTTAATCCTCTTGTATGATGGCACATGACCTTGATGACAGCTATATAATGATGCATATTCATTATGATATGATATGAAATCATTAGGGAAAACATGAATCTTTTTAAAATTCAAAACCATAGAGCATAGAATCTTCTTAGCCTCATAAGTACAAAAAGGAAGCACATTGTCCTCCGGAAGCATCGTTTTCAAGAGCTCAAGAAGAGAAATGAATATTTTATTACTCTATCTATTACCCGCCTTCAAATTGTACAGTCACAACAAAGTGGATAATTTTGTAAATTTAGGACATCCATTGTACAAAGGTGTCTCCAAATCATTAACCAACTTTTAAGATATTTTTAGATTGTCTCTAAAATATTATTCAACATTGTTGGTCAGATCCTCCATGTAAGAAAAATCATATGTAACTTCAACATCAGCATAGTTAACCACATTGGGTTCATTAATAAATGGCTCTCCATGCCATATCCATATAGTATAACTCTTATCAATTTTACAGATAATGAGATGATCTTGTATATCATTTATCCATATTCTTATCAAATTTCCACTATTTACACATGGCTAAGATATCCACAAATGATCTTTTGAATATTTAATGAGTATCTTAAGAAAGTCTTGAACACTATATATATATTCTCTAGACAACCTACTTGCATGTATCTACTTAAAATCATTAACAAGAAGTAAGTAAAGTTAAGCCCTTAAATTACAAACAAAAATGGGGAATCTAATAATATTATCTAAGTCAAGAAAAAACCACCAACATATCCATAATACATATACACCATAATAACAACATTTGCACTAGTAATAATACCTCAATTTCTGTAATACTATCTATTTTGTTTATATACTTTGTCTTTCAAGGTATTTTCATAGTATATCTTTACAAGACATATCAACTAAAAAAAACTAACAACATAGAGTGTACAATTATACACCAAAACATCATATATAGTAGAAATATACATGAAGGAGTTCAACTATGCAATACACTAGCATAATTTAGAAAATAGAGAAATTTATACAAAAAGCTTAAAATTCAAAGAAAAGATGAAAAATAAATAATGAATATACTGTGAGAAGAGAGAGAGAGAGAGAGAGAGAATTCTAATGTTAGAGAACTGAAAAGGAGGAAAAATGAATAAGAACTCCAGCAAAGAGAAGAGAGAAAATGACAACAGTTGCAAAGTTATGTCACTTCGAATAGTGTTGTCTAGATAGAGAGTGGTAAAATGAAAAGTTACAGGCGGTAAAATGTAAGAATGACACAGAAAAAATGATAGAAAAGGTTATACATAATAGTTTTAAATTAAAATCGTCGTGTATACCTTAATAGTGGACAAAGTATACACGGTGGTTGTAAGTCAAAATTGTCATGTATATCCTTTACCAAAAGGGTAAATAATGGAGAAAGGTATACAAGGTGATTTTAACTTATAACCACCATGTATACCCTTCTCCATAACTTACCTTTCTTGTGAAGGTTATACACAGTGGCTTCAACTTATAATTGATGTGTGTACTTCCTGCTTAAAATTCCAAAACGCACCCTCTTTATTTCTTCTTAATAGGTAATGGAATAGAAAATGGTTTAGTTTTAAACTACCTTAAATTGGTTGTCATTTAATCCAATTCATGTACTAGTGAGTGTATGTATTCCTTATAGGTTTATATTTAATGTTATCTTCTAATGTTGCTTTTAGTGACTACCTGATTGTAATGTGTCATTTTTCGTATGTGACCTAGTATGAGTATAATGTATCGCATGCAGTCATGCTTTAATTTATGTATATCATGATCAACCTATAGTATGTTATGTCTTTTGAGTTACTATTCTTACTAGTACATCACATATTTATGTTTTTTATAGCATTGTATTAATCCTGTTGATTCTAGGGGAGCGGATTGTGATGTTTGTAGGTTGTTGATTATCTTTATTTTTACTTGATATTTTTCCTATAGTGAGTGGTTATTGGGTACAATTAAAGAGTGTTATACAATTACTTATTATTGCTTTGGTTTGGGAGTTTCATCTCCTAAATTTATTTTTAATGCATTTTATAATTTTCTAAAATTTTATCTAATCTTAATCCCAAATAATTTATATTTTAACTTAATCCTAATTCCAACACCAACTCCTTTATTCATTTTTTTCCTTTTCTTTGCTTTTCTCCCTTTTTCTTTTTCTCTTTTCTTTCTTTTCTTTCATCCCCTCCCCTAACCTGCACACAATTTTTCCTTCATTACCCTTTTAGACCAAACATGCCACAACCTCCATGTACCCACATTTCCTTCATCCTTCCTCTTCTCAGCCATAAACATTGACTACCCCCTACACCCCAACATAACCCTTTGCTCACCTGCATAGTTTGTGCCTCTGTCACTCCCTCACCTGCCCCCTTTCACACCTAAACCTATCTCCCTCATTGATTTTCCTACACCTCACCACTAGACATGCCTATATATTTACATATACATGCACCCCCTTCTCAACCTTCTCCTCATCCCTTTTCTCATTTCCATTCCCTATCGATGAGAAGCATCTCAGTTGAGACCCCTTATTCCTTCCCTCCTTCTCCCCATGCTATTCTTTATTTTCCTCATCACACATCACCACGATTGACGAGCCTCTCCTTCTTCTTCTACCCCTCTTTACCATCACACCTCACCACAACCACTAACCATGCATTTCCCCTCCTCGTTTACCCTATTGGGTTTGGTTTTGGCTAAGGCACGCCCAACCTGTGTGATCCTAGCACAATCGTGCACCCCTTGCATGCCCAACTTGTACCATGCTTCTAGCCCGTGTGCCATTTTTTCCTCAACCAACACATAGCCAAATCATTCCCTCCTCACACACCCATGTACCCTTTTTCACACAAACCATGCACCCATCCTCCCACATGTTTGCTTATTCCAAGAATAACTCATGCCATTATCCCTACCTTTCTATGAGTTTGAGTCTTCTCTGCTTTGGTGAAGTGGTAACCTTACACACTTAGTATGATTTATTTTTGTGAATTAGTTGATGCTTTTAGATTAAATTTCTAAAATATTTGGTTTTTTTATGTAAGGAGTTTGAAGAAGTTAAGTGGAGACTAGTTGGGTAAACCTTTCTTTATTTCTTTTACTTGGATAAAAGGTAACTATATGCTTCTACTAAAATGTGAACCCATGTGGACGCATATAGGTTTGTTATGTTACTTAGATTATGTTTTATGCAAATGGGCTTTTAAGAGAATATATGCATGCGTAATATGCTAAAATCTTATAATAGATGTGTGTGTGTTATGAAAAGGTGTGAGCGCTAAAAGTATGATATTAAATAATTAGAATATGTTTGAATTATTATTTATATGAGATACATACATGTGATATATATATATATATATATATATATATATATATATATATATATATATATATATATAAATATATAAAGATTAATGTATATTTTTCTAGGGTTTTATTCGATTATGTGATTGGTAAAGTTGTTATGCCTATACTATGTTAAGTATTTTGTGATTATCATTGTATGCTGTAACTAGGGTGAAAATATAGCATGATTGTATGCAAGCATGATTTAGGCTAATCAATTATGATTTTTTATTTCACATGCTCTAAAGCTTGAAATACTCCCTTGCATACACCATGATATTTATTGTTATCTTAAATGTTAAATCATGTTATGAACCTATATGTACGTATTGCATGGAATAAATGACACATTAGAAATGTATGGTTTGGGTTTATACATGTAAGTTGTGAAATACATACGTAATGGAATATAAAGTTAATTGTTAAATATTATTTATGTGCTAAAATATTATAAAGTATTGCCTTTTAGCCTTTTCATGCTAAATTATCATTTAAATAAAGGTTGGTATGAACTTTGATAAAATGGAATATGTAGGGTTTTGAGGGAATTTTGTTCATTTTTAACCTATTGCACCTAACATGAATAATTGGATATAAAGATGGCCTTAATATGTTGATAGGATAATCTAAGTGTTGACTTTAGATTTAACTTGGACTATGGACCTTAGGGTTAAATTTCATAATTAAAAATATAAAAAATTGGTTGAGCTTGGAATTGAGATCATTGTGTATTATGTGATAATTCATTATCACCTTCTTAAGATATTAATATTTAAAGTGAAAGACCTTGAGATTTGGAAATGGTTACTTTTTAGGATTAGCTAACCCTAGAGATGAGGTAGGTGCCCTCGATTTGATTTGGTGATTTTGTCGGATGCCTTGACACTTACTCTAAGGCCTTAGTGTACTCTATAGGTAACCTACGAGCTCTATAGGAGACATCAATACTTAAGGATTAAGTAACCTGAGATAAGAGGGCACTGTGTTGTCTTGTTATACCAATATGACAGGAGTACTTTTATATCTCCAGGTTAAAAGTTGGGAAGTTACTATGCTGGTATGACCATTATACTTTATATGTCTCTGAGTTATTATTGTATCCCCTCAAATAATTAAAAATGTAAATAGTTGTTGTATAAGGACTTAAATAGATTATTGTGTTTTGTCGGTTTGATAATTTCCTCTACGTATTGTCTTGTTTTGGTATGTTGGTTTGATAGTCGCATATGTGCACTATTTGAATTTGGTATATTGGTTGATAATTATATCAGTACATTTCTTATCATATTATATGTGGTATAGAGGTGGTTGTTGTAAAAGAGCTCAATTATGGTTTGGTATTTCTCTTCGTAGGACACCCTTAGTATAATTGGATTAATAAAATAGTTGTAATATAGTTAAGTTTGATGTCATAAACATGTGGCTTATGATATGAATGTGACACTTAGGAATGGTATATAGTATTTAACATGTTAGGGCATGATACTTTGTGTTATCTTCTATATGCCTCATAGGGCCTTTACATGTAGTGTTGTGTAATGGTTTACTTAGTACCGTTGTACTGACGGGTTTTGCTTCATAGTCCCCTACCTATTTAATGGTAAATATTTACCTTTCAGGAGTAATTTGAGGGTTTGGTCTTATGGGTTTTGTTAGGGTTGAGATTTAGGATTAGGTGTTCACCCATCATCTTTTGATCTAGATTTTCCTTGAGCTCTTATGTCCCCTTCTATATTTCTCTCTCATCAGATTGTAGCTATTTACCTGATATTTTATGCTACCAAGACAATGTTACTCTGTATTTGTATCCTTATGGTTGTTATTAATTTAAGTGAAGTAATGATTTTCCTTAGCACTTAGTATAAGAATGGTAGATGATGCCTGACTCATGCTAGGTGTGGCGGTAACACTCACTATTGTTATAACCAAGGTTTCTAAAAAACAAATTTTTTATGTATTAAATGTTAGGGTGTTATAAGTTGGTATCAAATATTTTGGTTTTGAAATATTATATACTATTTTTAAAAACTGCCATTCCTAAATGTTTTGAAACTTAGATAAGTCTTGTGATGAAGTGTAGACTAGGTTTGGTTGTGTCCTTAGCATTAGTTGTGGTTACATGTTGGCCTTGATGTGAGTAGTTATTTATTAATTCTCTAAGCAGCCAATATGTTGTATTTTCTAGGAAGTTACCTTGAAATGTGCGTTGAACCTTCCTTCTCCCCATCCTAGAGCATTATGATCCAGAATGCAAGAGTTGCAGGTATGGAGTAGCTTCTTATCAACGTGCTTGAGATAGACTTACATCAGCCTCCGCTTCCACCACCATTCTAGATACCTATACACATTCCTACACTACCTCCATGGGAGGAGTCGTTGCAAAGGACATGTTTGCACTCACCCCAAAAGTTATTAGGTGGTGAGGATCTATTAGTTATGGAGCATTGGATATCAAAATTTGAGAAAATATTTGAAGCTCTAGAGTTCCTATCTAAGAAGAGGGTGGGGGTAGTTGCATACTTCCTGATGGGTGGTGCTGACAACTGATGGCATAGTCAGCAAGTACCAAGTGCACCCATTAAGACTTGGGAGCTTATGCTAAAGAAAATGAGGGATCATTTTTTCGACTGGTGTCAAAATGAGGTTGTGCGGTAAATTCATGGCACTTTACTAAGGACCCTCTATAGTTTAGCTGTAACACCCCAAAATTCACTAATTTTTTTTAAAAGCAAAAGAATTTAAAATTGAAAACCAATGAATTCTGGGGATGCTACCGCCACACTTAGTACCAGACTGGTTCTCTCCGACCATTCCAGTACCAAGTGCTAAGGCTAAAAATGATTATTTTGAAACTTAAACCGAGGGTTCATAAAAAGAACTAGAAAGATCATAACATAGAAATCAGAGTACACATAAAAGTTTATAATCAATAATAAGATAGAAATCAGGGTGTGAAATCAAAATTCCTCGGAGGGAATAACATTACAATCGATAAAAGGTTTATTTGAAATACTCAATACAAGGTAATAAATCATAAAAGGGTAAATACGATACAAAAGAAATACAGAAGGAAACACTTCCACTTGGTCAACCTCTTTCCCATTTAGTCAACTTACTTCCCTTGGTCAACTTCTTTCCCTTTGGTCAACTTACTCCCTTTTAGTTAACTCATTTCCCATTTTCCTTTATCAACCTTTTCTCCCACACAATACCATTTTTATACATCCTTACATGCATGTCTAAAGGGTTACAAACCAATCATCACATACCATAATATTTCATCACATATACATAATACACATGCCATATAACAACACCTGAACACACTTCAACACCATGCCATACCACACATGAAATCAATATAATAATAAAAATATGATGCATAACATACAAAGCATACAGTGCACATCAACACACATAAGGCCTTAGTTACACCCTTACCTAAAACGACACCGGTCTTGGAGTACGCTCCTACGCCTCCTTAGGGCTTTGACTGGTCTCACCTATATGAGGAAAAAGCTAAAGATTAGATTCCCTCCTACCAAAAATACTATTATTTACTAACTTATTCTAAAACTAGGTTTTTAATAAAATAATAACATATTAATAATAATGACATTAACTAATTACTAACTTTGCTAAAGATATAAGAATTAATATTAATATTGTAAAAGTTGATAATATAAGGATTTGAAGACTTAATTCTAATAATAATAATAATAATAATAATAATAATAATAATAATGGAAACAATACAAGTAATAACAATAATGATAATAATAACAATAATAATAAGGGCATTACTCAAAAACAAAGTGAAATAAAGACTTCAGCCCCTTTACCAAGATAATAATAATGATAATAATAATAATAATAATAATAATAATACAAAAAATAATAATAGAAATAGAAATAAAATTAATGATAAAAACCATAATAATAATTGCAATGATAATAATAATACTAAAAATACTAATAATAATATTAATATTATTCAAAACGGATGGTGAGATAAGGGCTTCAACCCTTCACCAAAATAATGCTAATAATATCATTAGGACTTTATTAATAAAAATAGTAATAATAATAGTAATCAAATAATAATCAAAATTACAAAATAATAATAATAATAATAATAATAATAATAACAACCTAAACCGAGAGTAACATAAAGTAGGGTTTTCGACCCTACGCCAAAATAGTAAAAGTACCATTAGTGATAATAATAATAATAATAATAATAACAACAACAACAACAACAACAATAACAATAATAATAATAATAATAATAATAATAATAATAATAACAATAATCGCATAACAACAACAACAACAAAAATAATAATAATAACAATAATAATAATAATAATAATAATAATAATAATAGAAACACTAATAGTAAAATAGATGTAATAGTAATAATAAAATAATAATAATAATTTCAAAATAGTAATAATAATAATAATAATAAAATTAATAAATAAAATAAAAACTCATAATAATACCAATATTAATAATCTACTCAACCAAATAGGGTCGGCCCTAATAAGAAATAATAATACTAATAATATTGAACTTAATAATAATAATAATAATCATTGAATAATAGGCTAAAATTGAAATAAAATAAAATAAACTTAATTAAATAGGGGGAAAGGGTTGAGAGGGTTTAGGGTTCAACCTTAGGCTGGTGGTGACAGGCGATGCCGGCGATGGTGCACAGGGGTAGCCGGAAAAAGGGAAGAAAAAGGAAAAAGTTGGATGCCGAGAAAAGGAGAGGTAGAATGGAGGTGGGATCTAGGGTGTTTAGAGTTGCTTAGGTGAGAGGAACAGAATGGAGGGGGCGGCGCAGCCAAAGGTGGCTGCCCACGGCGGCAGTGGTGTTGGTCGAATGAGGAAGAAGAAGAGAAAGAGAGGAGGAGAGGGAGGGAGAGGAAAAGAAAGGTAGGGGAGATATAGGAGGGTCTGTAGAATAGATTGGGAGGTGAATGAGGCAGTGGCAACGGCGGTAGTGGTGGCGGACAGCGGCACGAAGGGTGGTAGAGTCAGAGAATAGGTTGATTGGGAAGTGAACTTTGCAAGGCCAGGGTGGCTCATGCAGGAAGAATCAAGGGAGAAGGAAAGTACAATTAGGTAGAGGACAATGCAGGGAAGGCTTAGGTGGGCGGAGTGGGTGACGTGGTTGGCCGAAGACGGCGGGGCTGGCATCTGAAAGGGCGGCGGCAAAAAGGGATGATTTTTGGGTTTCAGGGACAAAAACTTGAGTTCAGGCTAGTTTGGGGATATTTATAGGCTAAGGCAGGGGATAAGGTCGAAGGGAAGAATGGAGGATAGGGCAAGGGGTAAGGACACCGATCGGCAACGGTTGGCGGACGAAAATTCAAACGTGGCGAAGATAGTTACGCAGGAAGAGAGAGGAGATCATGAGCGAGAAAGTAGGGAGGTGGGTTAGGTCAAAATGGCCGATGATTCAGGGGAGGAGAGAGGAGAAGAAACAGCCGATCAATAGGGCGGGATCGGCGGCGAAAAACCAGGGACCAGGGAGGTGATGCAGGTCAACGGCGGGAAGAGGAGGAAGAAGAAAGAAGGAAGAAGGGGGCTGTGTGGACCAGTCGGCCAGGAAGAAAGAAAAGAAGAAAAAGAAGGGGAACCGGGCCGCCGGAAGAAAATAAAGGTGCCAAAATGCGGCGTTTTGGATCTCAGGCCGCTAAAGGAGAAAAAGAAAGAAACAAGCCGCGCCAAGAGGAGGAGCGGGCCGCGGGAAGGAGAAAAGAAAGAAAAGGAAGAATGGACCGCTGAAACGCCAGGCCCAAGTTGGAAAGAAGAGGAAAAGAAAAGGAAAAAAGAAGAAAAGAAAGAAAAAGGAAGAAAGAAAAAGGAAAAGGAAAAAAGGAAAAAGGAAAAGAGAAAAAATAGGTAGGTTGGGTATTTAAATTAATTTAAATATTTTGGATATTTAAAAATAATAATATTTAATTAAAATAATATTAAATTTTCTTTTTAGGCCAATATAGGGTTTTTGAAAGGTTTTTCATTAATTCCATTTTAATAAGCAAATCACTCTAATTTTCTCCAATTAAATTATTTATAAAATTCTTAGTTTGGCCCTATTTATTTCCTCTTATTTAAATAAAATAATTTATTTAATTAATTTATAAAATAAAATCCCTGATTAGTTAAAATACCCAAATTTCTTCCTAATTAAAATATTTATAAATTTCTTTATTGATTTGCCCTAATTAATTCCCTTTTATTTTAATAAAAATAATTTATTTAATAAAATTTTCTAATAAAACCTTATTTAACTATAATTCTTAAAATTAAACATTTCGAGGCATCTCATGAGCAGTACTACCTAAAGTTCACTTATTTGATTTTTTTTTTCACACACGAAGTAAGGGCAGATGAGGAGATGAAGATACATCGGTTTGAGATGGGCTTAAACACTTGCATATAAAAGTTTCTCTCAAGTTCTTCTTTCCCCCACCCTCTTTGACGTATTTGAGAAGGAAACTAAGAACATGAAGGTTGTTCAAATTAGTGTTAGTGAGACTTTGAGAAGCCAAAGGTTTAGGATTTTGAACATAAGGTTCCACCTCAAATAGGAGGTAAGGGTGGTAAGAACCAGGGTAGTCGAGGTGGATTTCATAGCGGGGGTAACCAAGGATAAGCTAGACATTTCTACTACAAGCATTGTAGAATTGACCGTCTAGGGATTTATTGTCTAGGATAGTTAGTCAAGTGTCATAGATGTGGCAAGTACGGACACAAGAGTTTTAAGTGCTTATAGGCACCTCGTTACAACTTTCAGAGGATATTGATGCAATCCTAAAGGCCAGTCACCTATAAGCAATAACAAATATAGAGGACCTCATAGCCAACCAACAATTCATAGAGTAGAGACAATAACAATAAGTCACTTAAATGCCCACCATTGTAAGGTAGTCGTATTAATCAGGGATCCAACACTAGAAGTGCCCTTAGCGATCCAACATTTGGGATGATTCATCTTATCAAACAATCAAAGGAAAATGCTCAGGCTAGGGGCCTGGAAAACACTCATACTAGTATTTAAACCTTCATGCTTTGACTACTTGAAATTTTAACTTTAATGTGTTACATGTTGGAATGTTCTCATGGTGGTTATATAGGGTTTTTTTTATAGGTCGCAATCACCCCCGTGTGCTATGTGGGCCTTATGTGCTTAATCTATGTGATGAGGTGTGGACTTTGGAGGAGAAGTCCCTTTTTAAGGGAGTAGTATTGTAATGCCCCAAAATTCCTTCCTACTTTTGTTGCCTTTTCTTCCCCTTTTCAACTTTTTGCATTTTCTCGTTTATTTCTTCCCTTCCCACAACCTACACACAACCCTTTCTCCTTTCCCATTTTGGACCAAACATCCCCAACCCCCATGCACCCACTTCACGATCATCCTTCCCCTTTCCAACCATTCATTACACGCTAATTTCCCCTAAACCAACTCCCCCTACACAACCCTATGCTTACTTGCATAGCCTACTTCTAGACCACTCCCTCACCTGGCCCCTATGCACACCTAAACCCATATCCCCGATTAGTTTTCTTATATCTCACACCCAACATGCCTTTATATATACATATGCATGCACCCGTTTCTCAACCCTATCCTCTTCCTTTATATCATCTCCTTTCCCCATCGATGAGAAATAGCCTAGCCAAGCCCCTACTTCCCTTCCTCTTTCTCCCTATCCTAGTCATCGTTGTCCTTGCTATTATAGCTACCTAGCACCACCACCACTAAGTTTTCTCTCTCCTTCTTCCCCTCTCAGCCATCACACATCACGAAATCTATCAATCCTACTTTTTCTCCTCTTCGTTTTCCCTATTCAATTCATTTTTTGCTGAGGCACACCCAACTCGTGCGCACCTAGCACAGTCATGCACCCTTGAACGCCCAACATGTGCCATGCTTCCAACTCGTGTGATATTTTTCCCTCGACCCATGCACACCTCAGTTGTTCCCTCATCACACACTTGTGCCCCATTCTTCATGCAAATATTTCACTCATCCTCGCACAACCATGCTTGTTTTGTGAGTAAATCATGTCATTGTCCTACCTCTCCTTACATGAGTTTGAGCTTTCTCTACCTTGGTGAGGTAAAATAATGTAAATTTTATGATTAAACTAAATATAATGTTTTTAATAAAGTAAATATGTATAAAAGAATGACCAAAATAATAAAATATAGCTAAAATTTTTAATGAAAAAGGAAAACAAATATAATAGCCAAGTTGTTAGGTTTGTTGTTTGGTGTGTATGTTGCAACAATATGGTGTGAACATAACATGGTGATCTTTGATGGAACGCAACAAGATGTGATCACTCAATTTTACTCTATTTTTTTTTGGTGCCTAGAAGCATACCCCAAACTCATTTTAAAGATAAATATGTAAGGTGGATGAGTGTATTAGATAGTATTTGTTGATTATGCATTTAGATTACAATGCTTAATTTTGAAGTAATGAAATCATTCTTACTTATAATAAAAATACAATAGCTAAGTTAATGATATTATGACAATGTGAGGCTTATGACTCATTATTGAGGTGTTATATGGCATGAAGTAGTTGTGTGTGGACGTGAAGAGGAGTTGTGAATTTTATAGTGGTTGAGAGACAACATGACCATACTATGGTGATGGGCATGGGTGAGTTATTGAATTTTGTAGAAATGCTAAGGAAAATGGATGAGGTTAAGAGTCGACACAACCCCTTAGTAGTGGTTAGCATAGCTATGTTGATATCGATACGATTGCTTCATCATATTCAATATGATTGAGTTAAAGAGGATCTTTGTGACACTCCAAGAAATTTATGTTCTCCATTTCACCCCATAACCCTATGTATTGGTTTACTCTACTCTGTAATGTTAATTAGATTTTCAGGTACTTTCTCTATTAGTTCACTACTGTGATAGAACTTGTGTATCAAGTGTTTGCTTCCCTTTTTATCCTCTTATATACCTCCGATTCATACATAAATAAGATCATCATTTTCCTTAATTCTCAATTATATTTTCTCTTTCAAATCTTGAGTTCTTAATTTTTTTCTTAAGGGTTAGCCACCCTGTATATATTATATGTGGGCCTTATGCATTATTTTATGTGGTGTGGTGTGGAATTCAGGGGAAAAGTCACATTTAAGGGGGTTTTAATGTAATATCCACTTTTTAAGAGCCCTAATTTGGAAATCCTAATTAATATATATGGTAATTACGTGTAATTATTTATAAGAATTATTGTAGGATATTTTGTTCTGGAAGCATTATTATTATATATATTATTATAGGGAATTATATTATAAATCTAATTAAATTAAAATTTGGATAGACTTTGGAAGATTAGTTAGACTTTATTTTGAGCCAAAATTGTAAACCTTGAACATTACTTACTCAATTATCCTCTTCCTTGGTTCAATTTGTATAACCAAACAACCCAACTAAACCCCAACTAAATTAATCACCATACTCCATCCCTTTGGCATGGTTGTTTGTACATGTTTAATTTTCATGCCAAATCCATGCCCCTACTTTGCCAAACTTGCATGCCCAACTCCCTCACCAACCAATCCCTATGCCTTACCATTTTGCATGCAACCCTTCCTATATAAGTCTAATTCCCCTCCCATTATTTTGTGGGTTTTTTTATCAAACCTAACTTAACATATTTGTTCCCTTCTCATTCCTCATTGGTTAGCCTTATCTTCCCTGATGTTCTTTGAGTGTTAGCATCGCCATTATCATAACCCAACGCCAGCTTTGAATGCATCTCAAACCAAAAAACCACCAATGTGTGTAACTTATCCCTAGCTGCATGAATCTCCCACCTACAGACACCCCATTTTCCACCCTAACCTCAAGCTGCACCACCCCACTTTGGTTAACCATCACGCTAATTTTCCATGGCTGTGTGGCCCCCTCTTATTAAATTGCCCATCTAGTGTGTCTAATTCACATTGCTTCCTTTTATTTGTGTGAACTACTCATTCAACCAAGCCAAGGAAACATACATAGCTTGTGTAAATTGATATGGCTATCTTTTATTGTTTTCGTTGATGGTAACTGATTAGTTACTAACATGTTTATTTGGTCTTAATTTAATGAGTTCAAGGAAAATTGAGTGGAGACTAGTTGGGTGGTTCTTTGATTTATTTATGTTACTTTATCATGGGATAAGAGGTAACCATATGATTCTAATAAAATGTGAACATATATGGTAGTGTATAGGTTTACCATGCTACTTAGAGTATGTTATATGGGTGCTAATTTTTGAAAAGATATATGCATGTGTAGCATGCCAAAATATTATCATAAGTATAATAATATGCAATACTATATGAAGACATGCTTAAATTACACACCTTGATGTATATATGTTAGTGTGCTAGATTAGGGTTTCATGTTGTAAATTAATTATGTATGTGGTGATAGGTAACCGCATGTTAAAGTTTTGGTGCATGCTTAAGGTTAAGGCTTGGTTAAGACATGTTGCCTTTTAAAGCTTTTATCTTGTCATCATCAGTGTTCTATGACGATCCTCGCATGTGTAGATAAATTTAATACATACCATGGTAATTTTAGAGCATGGTTAAGATTAGCTTAAATGCTTAATTATGCTTTAACCTATTTTGGATGTTGAGCATGGAATGATGCCCTGTTAGAAATTCATGTTAGTGTTTCATGTGCATAATATTATAAGCCCATGCTTATACATATAGTATTTGCCATGACGTATAATTTATTTGTATGATAAGATACTATTAATTATCATATTTTATCCTTTTTGTGATAATTTATTAATTGAAATAAAATTTTCATGTAAAATGGATAGCATCTTGCTAATTTGAGTTTCAAGGGCATTTTGGTTATTTTTGACCTAATGCGTCTAAGTGTGAATAATTAGATATAGGATGGCCCTAGCAGAATGTTAGATTGACCTTAGTATTGACTCTGACTTTAGCTCATACCATTGACCTTATGGTTGACTTGAATAATTAGAAATGAAGGAAAATGGTTGACTCAAATAATTAGAAATGAAGGAAAAATGGTAAGTATGGAATTAGAATTGTTGTACATTATGTGATATTTGTGATTACCAAGTAAAACATTAATATTTAAAGTAAAAGACCTCAATTTTTGGAATGATGGATCATTAGGGGTAACTACCCTAAGGACGATAATTAGCCCTCTATTTGGTTTAGTTGTTTCGTTGGCATACTACAATGCCCTAGTAAGGCTATATATCTATCCTAATTAGTTCTATGGGATTCTTAAGGGATATCAATACTTAAATATTAGGTGTCCTAGGATAGAAGGTATTATGATACCTTGGGCACTAATATAATTAGAGTGTTGTTATGTATTTGCATTGGATGGTTGGGAGGGTACCGTGTTTTCTTATGCACTGATATAACCATTGTATTGTTATGTGTTTTATCATCTTGAGTATTAAAAAGAAAAGTAACTTGTGATGTGGCTTTTGGAATAATATTGGATTTAGGGTTGGATTGGTGATTTGGTAGTTGCCTTTGTGCCTTACCTTTGGTAATTGGAAATGGTTAGTTGATAGATGTGTTAATTCTCTACCCTAATGATTATAGGTCATGAATGAAATTGTTCTATCTATGGTTGTAATTAAATTCATGAGATGCTTTTAAATTAGATGAGTGTGTCAATATGATGAGCATGTGACCTTGTATATGTGTACATTATAACATGTTTATTGTATCTCGTTATTGCATGTTCTCTTTGGTGTATTTATGCCATGTTTCTATGTGTTAACTCCTATATGGTTCATGTGGCCTTTGCATGTTAGTGTCGTGTAGTGGTTTATTTAGTATCGTTGTACTGATAGTCTCTGCTATATGCTCCCTACCTATTCAATGAACAATCTTTACCAAGAAAGAGTATTTTGAGGGTACAATTTAATAGCTTTTAGTAAGGGTTAAGTGAAATACCCCAAAACCCTAATTTAGGAAATTATGGCAAAATAAGGATTTATTAGGAAAATTAATTAAATAAATTATTTTTATTAAAATAAGAGGAAATTAATTAAGGAAAATCTAGGAGAAAATAATAAATAATTTAATTAGGAAGATTTTGAGTATTTTGCTAAATAAAATGGAATTTAGGAAAAATCTTTCAAAAACCCTAAATTAACCTAAAAAGAGAATTTAATTATTATTTTAATATTAATATTTTTAAATATTCCAAAATACCCAAAATATTTTAATTAACCCCAACCCACCTATTTCCTTTTTCCCTTTTTTCTTTTTTCCTCTCTTCTTCCTTTTCTTTCCTTTTTCTTCTCTTCCTTCTTCTTTTCTTTTTCTCTTTTCCCTCGACCTGGGCCAGCCCGCCTTCGGCCTAGTCCCCTCCTTCCTCCTGCATGGCTCAGGCCCACGTCGCCTCCCTTATTGTTTTCCCGGCAGATCTGGTTCTCTTTTTCCTTTCTTTTCTTCTGGACCGCTGGTCTAGCCCCCCTTCTCCTTCTTCATCTTCTTCTTCTTCCCCGATGCACGCCTGTAACTCCCCAATCGGCGCCAAAATTTCTGCCACCGACCACGCCGTTTGACCATCCATTCCTCCCCTCTCTTCCCTACTGTCTTGCCTGTCATTTCGACCTAGCCAGCCATTCCCTCTCCTGCGTGTGCCCATCCCTTCTCCCTATCAACTATGGCCTACAATGGTAGACCTGTCGTGGCCTACCATCACTAGTCGGTGCACTTATACCCCTTGCCCCCTATTTTCCCGCTTCCCTCTATCGTTTTCCCGTCCAATCGATCTATATATATACCCCGTAGGCAACCATAATCGGGTTTTGATTTTTGTAGCCCAAAAAGCCCGACCTTGCGCCACCGCCCAAATAGACCGTCGTTTCTCCGCCGTCGACCATCACCACCGCCCACGCTACCCACCAAAGCCTTCCCTACACCGCCCTCTATAGAACTAAGCCTCCCTCATCCCTTGCCCTGCCTTGCAAGACCTACCCCGGCCGTGCAAATTCACCCTCCCGATCAACCCACTTCAACCTCCCACCGCCCTTCGCGCCACCGTCCGCCACCAATTCCGTCGCAAATAACACCACCTCTACCCTCCAAAACAACCATGGGACCTTACTCTACCTCCTTATACCTCCATCTCTCCCTACTTCCCTCTCCTCTAGCTCATACCCCCATCTCTCCACCTCTCTTCATCCTCCGCCGCCGCCGCCGATTCTGCCACCAAACCTAGGTGGTATACTAATTTCCCCAACCCTTAAAATTTTTTATGTAAGTGTTCATAATTTTTAGTAATATTAATAGTATTACTATTAATAGTTAATGTTATTGTTGTTGTTGTTGTTGTTGTTGTTGTTGTTGTTGTTGTTATCTAACCTAATTTCAAAAATATTTCTAACTTATGGTATTATTATTTAAAAGGATACGACTTTAGTATTATTATAATTATCTTTATCTTTATTATTATTATTACTACTACTACTATTATCATTATTTTCTTACTAATACTATTAATACTAACTTTGGCCATTATCACTTTTATTATTAGTGTAAATATTGGAACCCTTATAGTACTATTATCCTTTTTTATTATTATCCTTATTATGCTTATTATTATTATTATTATTATTATTATTATTATTATTATTATTATTATTATTATTATTATTATTATTATTATTATTATTATTATTATTATTACTATTACTACTACTACTACTACTACTACTACTACTACTACTACTACTACTACTATTATTATTATTATCATTTCTATCATCATCGTCATCATCATCATCATCATCATTATTATTATTATGATTATTATACTTGACCATATTATCACTAAGGCTACTACTATTATACTTTCTAGAACCTTTATTAGCATTATTCTCAAGATTGAAACTATTAAGGGATGGGCTACTTTGTGTTGTTTATTTTCATTTGACACTACTTCACACCCAAAAATAAGTGATCGGTGTCTTAGTTTAACTTAGAAACAGAAGTATTCTTTCATTTTTCGACTGTGAAGTATAAAGTCTTGAGGCTCTATGTGAGATCACCTCTAACTAGCAACTCCCAATAACACATATATGGAAAAAGGAAAATTTTCACTTGAACATTTTGATATTTGGCCTAATTCCATTAAAGGTGTCATGTGTTCTAAATTATTTCATTTAAGTATCATATGTTGTAAAAAACATATTCATTTTATTATCATGCAATTAATAATTTTTAGTTTTAGATATCAAAATGATAAAAATAAAAAAAAATTAGTGTCATATTATATATATATGAATTCAAAAAACTAATAAATTTGAACATTTTTTAATTTATTTGAAATTCCTTTATTTTATTAAAAAAGAAACATTAAAATATTACAAACTTTAAAAATATTCTAGAAAATGCTAAAAAAAATTAGAATAATATGAAAATTTTCCATTCCTCTTAGAAAAGTAAGTGATATTGGATATTTTATTATTTTATTAATCTAAAACTAAAGCATAAAACTTAAATAAAATTATATAAAATATATAGTGCTTAAAATGATACATGAGGGAAATATATCCTAATAAATATGGTTCAACCATATATAATAGCATAGATACATAGCTTGTTTAATGGACCCTGGCCAGTTAAGATTTATGTTCCTACTACAAATTTGGGCCGAAAGATAATTCCTCCTTTTCAGAATTATTGAACAAATCGTCACTATTCTATTCCTCGGAGTCATAAATTTCGAGGCTGATGTATAGGCTCTCTTTCATGGGCCTTCAATTACACTGGCATAGCAAAGTAGGAACAAATGGTTGAATTTGGTCTAGACTCATCGAATGTTCAAAGCCCATAGTTCTTGAAGAAGTTCACGACCAGGAGTTGTGTGCTAATGATTAGAAGTGATGAAGACTCGACATGAATAAGACCCATAATGGGCCAGGTACCGAAGCTTGTTCAATCCATGGTTCCGGTTGTACTATTATGCGACTTTTATGGTGCTTTTGGTTAGGGAGTAAATACGGATTAATAGAAGTAAATTAATTTATTTATTTTATTTAAAAATAAATTTTATTAACTTCGACTAGATGAATTTAAAGTTAAAGTTTTACTATCATTCACCTTAGTTAACTTTATTTTTATTAGCTTTCAATTTTGAGAGTAACAGAAGTGAATAAAAAAATATAAGTAAATTTTATATATTCATATCAATTTAAATATAATTTTTAAAATATTCACTCCAATTTACGGATTTTATGTTAATATCATCCAAATAATATTTTAAAACATTCACTCCAATTTACCTTCATTCTTTTCACCTAAATTAATTTTGAATATTTATCTTCACGTCAATTTATCCTAATCTTAAATTTTACTTATTCGCTTCACTCCTTGCTTATGAACTAAAATGGACTAATTTGATCATTTTCTCTATATAGAAGTATTGAAATTAATGCCGATACCAAAATATATTGAAGAAAAGCTCACGCGTCCTAAATGGTAGAAAATGTTACTGTCATTTTGGTTGCTGCGTATTGGTGAGCAAAGCACCCTGTGAACACTTTTTTATATTTCTTCTTTACACTAGAAGTTCAAGTTGTTTGGGCTCTATTTTTGGTAATAAAAACATAAATAGCGGGCATCAATAGACTGCGCAGGTCCAGAGAATACTTGAGTGAGATGCGAGGGATAAAAAATACAAAACAAAAGAAGCAACGCATTTTGGACGCCCAAAATTGGGACAATACAAAGCTTGTTTGGATATGTCCAATAACTCATTTGCCAGGCTATTACTTGCTCCCATATTACGAACAAAGTCACCTATCATTTGGCTCAAGTGATTTATTTAATGCCACTCGCACCAAATTGTGATAAGGATGGTTATGCTATTATTGTAGAGTTTGATGAAATATACCAATTTATATGAGTTTTAGCTTTCTTCATAAGTCTAGTCATTAAGCCATCAAGGATGCCCCATTCTCCGGCAGATCGTTCGCCCTCCATTTGGGTCGGGTGAGTACATTCCCCCGGTTTAACAATAACTAGGTTCTCACCCGTGCGATGCACGGTGTATTAATATGAAACTATAAACTAATATTATAGTTTGACTATTTCAATATGTATAATAATAATAATCAATAAATATTAGTATAACATACCTCTACTAAAATAATAAGTAGATATATTATTGATAAAATTACATGATCATATTTTTTGAAAGACTTCCTTAAACACAACATTTATTGTAGAGTCACTTTTATCATTATTATCATCACATATGAGGATTTTCAAACATCGACGATTTGTGACTCTAGAAACAGCAACGTATAATTGACCATGACTAAATACTGGATTTTTCAAAAAAATGCCAACGTTTGAAAGAGATTGACCTTGACTTTTATTGATTGTCATTGCATATGAAACAATCAATGGGAATTGTCTTCGATTGAATTTGAAAGGTAATCTTGGATCAGACAGAGTCAGTGACATTCTCGGCAATAAAACTTTATGGCCAGCATTGCTTCCACCTAGGATTTTTTCTTCTACGACATGTGATCTCAATCTTGTAATAACCATCCTTGTTCCATTACATAGACCAATGGAATGATCTATATTCCTCAATAACATGACAAGTATACCAATCTTCAAGTTCAACACATGATTGGGCACGCCGAAACACTTTATTAAATTTAAGAATTCTGGAGTGTGTAGATCTTGTAACAAATCATTATTTGAATCTGACATGCATGTCATATCTGAGCTCAAATACGTCTTCTGTTCTGCTGAGTTAATCGACAACATGTAATCATTTATGGATTCAACAATGTCAAGAGTAGGTGCTAATATTGATCTCCCTTGAAAAAACGTATCATCAATCATTTTTTCCTTGAATCCTGGATAGGTGCTTTCCACAATAGCCGCAATTGGATCACCACAATATTTCAATAAAATATCATTTGGAATTTTAACTGTTGCATGATCATCATTGGGACCTCCGATTACTCCATCTCCAATGCTAGCAATCCAATCTGAAAACTCTTTCAAATCAGCCGATTCATCAGTTGATCTAATATTTTGAAGCCTCATATTTTTAGTCAATCGTAAGACTTTACAGTCTCTCCATATGTATGAAGAGTTAATAGTTGCATGAACGATATCTTGCCGACTTACCTTTGGAATGACTGGTAATATTTGTCTAAAATCTCCACCAAGAACAATCGGTTTTCCTCCAAACGGCTTATTACTGCTTGATTCATTTGTGAATCGCAAAATATCCCTCATGGTTTTGTCTAAAGCTTCAAAACAATATCTGTGCATCATTGGAGCTTCATCCCAAATTATGAGCTTGCACCTTATAATTAACTCTACTAATGGACTACCTTGTTTGATATTGCACGTTGAATCTTCGTTCGGATTTATAGGAATCTTGAATCGAGAATGAGCTGTTCTCCCTCCTGGTAGTAAAAGAGAAGCTATTCCACTTGATGCCACATTTAACACAATATCTCCACTGCATCTTAAAAATGCTGATAGTGTCTTCCATATGAATGTTTTCCCAGTACCACCATATCCATATACAAAGAACACGCCGCCTGAATTTGATTCAACAGCATTGATTATGGTGTCGTAGACATTACGTTGCTCATCGGTAAGATTTGATAGATATCTCTTATGTTCTTCACGTAATGTAATGCGATCGTAACACGTTTCTTCGTGTATCAATCTATTATGACCACTTGAAAAATATTCTGGTGGTGGGAACGACATTGACTGAAACTCTCGTAAGCTCCTACCGCAGTTTTGTAACAATTTTTTAATCTCAGCTAAACCATAATTTTTTATCTCATTGTCATCCAATTGAAGTTCTGAAAATAAATATACACTAAGTTTAAATGCTAATCATATAATCTACAATTATTCTTATTCTATTCTATCAAAAATAAAAAGACAATAAAGATGAACAAAAATTACCTGCGTGGTGCAAGATTGTACGTTGTCTATATAATATATCATCAGTCAAGTAAATCCAACACTCATCCCAACAGACTTCAGGTCGACTAAGTGAATCTGATGATAATAATGTTGCAAATAAAAATCTCAAAGAAGATGCGGACGCCCAATGACTTGCCTCAATAATTCCATCAATGTATTCTTTATCATCGTCTAACAATCCCAATGCATAGCAAGCATCACGATATGATGTATACTGGACACCATTAATACATTTTATATCATCATAGCTTCTCGGCCCACGAATGACGTTAAGAAGACATCGCAAATAATAAAGTTCTCCGCTACCAAGAGGAACATAGAAAATACGTCCAATAGATATCCTTTGCTGCCTTGGACGCCACTCTCGTTTACATGAATCCCAAACAAACTTCATAGGGAATTCTGCATAAGTCAAATTCCTTGCATCTTCATATTTATGATTTGCCTTCATCCAAGCTAGAAACATACTTTCCTTAACTGATAAACGATCAACAACATCATCGATCAAATCTTCATCAAAAAAAATAACACTTTGTTCGTTTGGAAGATGAAAGCCTAACCTCTCAACTGGTGGATTCTTATATTGAATTTCATTTTTAAATAATCTCCATGCTGCCTCACATGATGAAATATATCTACAATCGCAATACATTTGAATCTCATTAGCCTTTTTTACTGCATCATCACCAGTCATGCTTCCATAAAAAGATGCAGTAACACGATCATGCCCTTTATTCACATATTTGAATAAATACTTGATGGAATATGACTGATTGCACCACTCGACATTTATATGGGCACCATACTTAAGCAACAAATAACGATTGTGTGGCACGACGAACCTATTATCAAGAGGGACCCCATTCTTCTCCACCGGTCTTCCATTATCACGTCTTTTATATATTGGATATCCATCATCATCAACTGTTGTACATTCAACAAACTTTTTCGGAAAATGTTTCGTACAACGACCATTAGCCATGCAAGGGGAGTTCTTTTCCAAAGTTCCACATGGTCCATGTATCATGTATTCTTGAACAGCTTTGTAATATGTAGCATCAGTATTGTGATCAGGAATTTCAGCTGAAATTATTCTATCAATGTCTTTTCCAGTTGGATATTTGTCTTCTTTTGCAAGAAAAACCAATATATGGGCGTAAGGCAATCCACGTTTTTGGAATTCAATAGTATATATAACTATAATTGAAAACATCATAAAAAAACAGTTAGAATAATTTAACAAAATTAGATTTCTATAACTCAAATCATGAAGTAAGTGTAAAATGTTACCTGATTTAATATTCCCAAATATCTTGTTATTCCGAAGATCTTTTATAAGATAATCAAGCTTCATCTTGAAAACACGACAAATAATATCTGGACGATCATCAGCTTTAAGACCTCTTTCATGAATAAAAAGAACAATCTCAGGCCATTTTGGATTGCAAGTAAATGTGATAAAAAGATCAGGATAACCAATCCATCTGCATATGGCCATGGTATCTTGATAGTTTTGAACCATATATCGAGCACCCCCGGTGAATGATGATGGTAATATAACTCTTTTTCCTTGCATAGATGGATCCGTCTCACCTCTTAATATAGCATCTGTCAATCCACTATATAGTTCACAACGTAATTGTTTTTGATGTAGTCGAATGTATGTCAACCTTGCTGACTCAATCATTGTATATGCATCAACAATAAATTGTTGTAGAAGTCTCTTAGATGATAGTATAACTGATCTCTCATAATTTCTCTCATGCAGTCGGTAGCAAAAATACTCTGTCGTACTTACATATTTTCGACCACGTTGTTGATTTCCATCATTAGACGTTAATGGAATATCTTCTCTATAACCATCTTCACCATAAGGAAACAACAAAGGATATTGTAACCCTAGGTAAGAAGCATGCAATTCACTTATCCGCTTTAGCAATCCTGTTTTTGTTTCAACCAAGATATCCCTTTCACCAAGAGATGCATCAATATCACCAACAATTAATCCAGCAACTTCTGAAGCTGTCGGTAGGTTATACCTTCTTCCATCTCCATTCCTTCTACCAATCAATTTTAACTTAACATCAGAACAACCTTCTGTGTTTAGTTTTTCCCTCACCATTCTAAATGATTTGACCAAAACATTATTCTCATCAAGCATAGTCTTCAAATCAGAAATAATGGATGTGTTAAGGTTGTTCAAAATTTCATTTCCCCTATTAGAAAATTAGAAAAATATGTTATAACAAACCATTATAACTATTCATAAAATATACATGTAATGAATTAATCATTAATAAAAAGAAATCGTAACAAAACTTACCTAACAGAATGGACTCTGTTTTCAACTTCATTTTCTGTATCGTAAATGTATAGCTGTACAAATTTTGGTGTCGAACCATTCGCTGGTAGTAAACTTCCCATAAGATGATAATTTTGACCATGAAGTCCAAACATTGGAGGAGAATTACCATTGTTCAAACTCCTATCAATCTTTCCACCCATAGATGTGAAAGAAAACATACTATTGTATGATCGGATATTTTCCAAAAAGTGTTTACTTCGATTATTTTGTGAATAGAATAATTCATGCAACACTTGTGGAGGATTTCTCATCAGCGAGAGTTGGATTTTTCCTTGCATACAGCACAATGAGTATTTTGGTTTTCGCGAATTCTGACTTCTACACAATCTTTCGGCGTACCAGAAGAAAGAACCACAAAATGTACATGTGTATGTAGGATCACCAATATCCCAATATTCTATAGATAAAAAAATTAATTATTAAATTATCATAATATCAATAAATGAAATTAAATTTAAGAAGAAACAATAGATATCAGATATAATTTAAGGGGATACATAAAAATATGAATATATATACATGTGTGTTTGTGTATTTATGTTAGAGCATACCACATGATAATAAATCATTGTTAACTTTTATTTCAGTACCTGCGATAAATAAAATGTCATAAATTAGAAATCATAAGATTTACATTTCATTTAAGAATTTAAGAAATATCAATTAATACTTCTTAAGTAATACAATCTTACCATCAAAAACTTGTTCCAAATTGATTGCCACATCTGAAATATTGAAACAATAAACAATAAATGAGTACTTAATTTCAACACTGTAATATTACATAAGAATTAATGATAATTCATATATTTAAAATTTAAAATAATAGTAAAGACACAAACCTTCATTGGACTGGAAATGTTGTTGTTTTATTTAATCATTACTGTTAATAAAAACCTCACCGTTATTCATATTAGGTACCCCCAAAAGATTAGCTGAAACATTTTGATTAAGTAATTGAGAGTGCTGCGTTCGATCTATGCAAATGTCTGAACTTCTAAGACTTGACGAAAAAGTATACACATTGTCACTACTCTCCATTTTCTGGATAATATGTCCTGGAGTACAAAGTACTTTTCAAGAATAATAAATTAGTCAATATATTCTAACATGAATGATAAAATGTATGTTACATTAACATCGGATAAAGAAATACAAATTAACCATTGGTAATATCACTAAATGGAGATGTTGTTTTTGGAGACTGAAAAGGATAGTACACATGTTTTTGAGATATAGCTTTTTCAATAGAATATCGTTTTGACATCGCATCAATATTCTCTGCATAAACAACAATTATATAAAAAAACCATAATTAGTAGGATTAATGAATCATTAAGTACCTGTCTAGACTTCTTTTTATCGTAGGTAACTATTATTAAAATCAAATGGAAATATAAGTCCTATACTATCTATACAATACTATAATGGTTCAATAATAGTATACCTTAAAGTCTAAAACACATTTTAATTTTTTACTATTATATAATACAGTATATAATATAAATTTTATAACATAATTTTTTATGTTTCCCAATTTGGTTTTTGGGTTTCTTATTTAATTTATATTTAAATTCAAAATTTTAAAAGTTTTAAAAAGTATGGTCTTTTAATACTCTAGCAGATCATGTTATCACCTAATCACATAATATAATAACAACATAAATATTTTATTATTATCAACCGTTCCGATTAATCTAACATGTATCAATTCCTTAACCAAATTATTTTTATTGTTATTAATATTAACACATTAACAAATTAATTACAGAGTATTAAGGCTAATAATATTGAAATAATAGATGACCATATGTATTTATATTTAATTAACTTGGGTAACTAATATTAAAATTAAATTTATATATAAGTCCTATAATATTTGTACAATATTATAACAATTCAGTAATAAATTTTTTAATTTTTTTATTTGTTTAGAATTTTATATCAAAATTCAAAAATTAAAAGTTTTTAAAAGTATGCTATTTTAATACGATATAGTAGATCATGTTATCACCTAATCACCGAATCACTTAATATAATAAGATAATTAATATTTGAATATTATCAACTAATCATCTAGTATGTATCCATTCCTAAAACTATATAATTATTTTTGTTATTAATATTAACACATTAACACATAAAAGGAAAACATAATTAAAAAGTATCACGGATAATAACATTGCAATTACCGATGACCATATCTATATAATTTTAATTATATTGGGTAACTAATAATAAAATTAAATAGAAATATAAGTCCTATAATTATCTAACATAATTTGCGGAACTTAATTTTTTATATTCGTGAATATATTTTTTTTTACTTTATTGGTTTATTTTGTTTAGCATATTAAATTAAGATTTAAAATTTTTCAATTTTTTTTAAAGTATGGTCTATTGATATTATAGTAATATATGTTATCACCTAATCACATAATGTAATAAGAGTATTTATATTTTATTATTATCATTTAATCATCCAATCATTTAATCATGTACTATGTATCAATTCCTTAAATATTTTAATTATATTAGAATTAATACTCATACATTAACACATAAGCACATGATATAAGAATGGCCGTATTAATCTACTAAATAATCTACTAATCAATTAACATCATAAAAAATATATATTTATTTAGCTTCTATTTATAATGTTAGTATTTTTTTGGGTTAATAATGATTTACGTAATTAATAAAATCTACCTTTAATCTAGACAAATCACTTTAGCTACACAAAATTCAATTAGTGTCTTAAGAAACTTCATTAATACACTATAATATAGCAAGGCTGAATGAAAGTCAGTTGATCGAGACTTTCAGGACATCCGGACATCCCCAAATATATTCTGTCACACGTATAATATAGCTAAATCGTAATCGTTCGTTTCAAAATCAGCTGATCCAGACCATCCGTATATTTTCCCACGGATCAACCTTCAACAAACACAATTTATACCAATCTATACCGTTGATTTATGTACGAAAGAATCGTAAGCGTTGATTTGCTTCCGTTCGGATTCCCCAAACAAACACAAATCAACTTCATCTCAGCCGTCCACGTTACAAATCATGCATGATCGACAACAGCGATTGAACATAGCCACTGACGCAGAATCCCAAAAATTTCGACCTACACTGCTCGAGGCAGGATTCGTATCGTCAGAATCCCTGCCCCTGCTGCCTTCGTCGTCCTCTCCTCCATTCTCCGAAACCCTATCTTCTGCTTCGAATTTTCAAACTCCATGTCTATCATGAAAATGGAATAATACTCTGATTCGAGTTGAAGTCTTGTCTTCCTATACTACAGTCGAACCCTATTTTTGTATTACTTTCTTCGTCTAAACTCAACTTATGTTAATTTTTCATATCTCCGCCCCTGGCATCGAAATCCGATGTATATAGAACACCGAAATAAGTAGGTCAACTTCAGATCTTTACTACGCCGTTCTTCTAAAATCGAAGAACTTACTAAACAAGTGTAAATTTGTTCTTATTTTCTGACGGTCAACTTCGTCATCGATTTGTTTTATGTGCCGCAATAAGGTAAGTTCTTCGCATATTTTTTCAATATTGCATAAAATATGTTATACTCTAAAATAAAACACTAAAGATTTGTTTGTATTTTTCCTACGAAAATCTGAGTGCTTATCTGACTTCCATTTCAGATGAGCTCAGATTTCGAAACTATTTGCAGGGAAAATCTTCGTGGTAATCAAATCATTGAGGCTGAAGATTTTAAAAATCGTAAGTGTTTTCGAAAATAACTTATTATATCTATCAAAATAGTATAAGTCATTTTTTTTGAACTAATGTTTTTTGATCTTTCTTCTTCTGATTATCTGAGTTTGTATCTCACTATGACATCACCTCAGATTTCGAAATATTTGTCAGATAATTTTGAGGCCGTTAAGTATCATTATCAAAGTGTAAGTATATTTCGGTGAATTTTATTTGTCGATTTTATTAAATTTAAAACACACAAACATGACATTATGTATAATATTTAAAGTTATTTACATTTAATTAATGTTAACAGGTCACAGACATTTTCATAAATATACTCTGAACTATCAAAATATAAACAATATTAAGGTAAGATGTCTCAATTTTTTTCGCTTTGAATTTGTAAGTTTAATATACTTCTATACTTGAATTGGTAAGATGTTTCAATTAATGTTAAGGACTAATTTGATTTCAATTTTCCTTGCAGGTTGTGACCTTAAGGTCTGATAAGTTAAAATTTTATGTTCCGATGTTAATATACTTGTATACTTGATTTTTACAAATAACATAGTTTTCATTAATGGTTGATAAATTATTATTGTCGTAAATTCATATTCAAAATTCATTTTTAAACCATTCATTGTCTTCTATATTTTTTTTATATAAATTATAAAAATTGTGACATATGTTAAAAATATTTTCAACAATATAAGATACAGAGATAATAAGCTTTAAATTTTTCTCCAAATGTTAATATACTCTAATTTTAAACAATAATGAATAGAGTTAAATAAACTTTCTAATTTGAAAGCATGTTGATGTTGATGTTAATGTTGGAACCCATCATCGGTTAACATTATATACATAATTTATTTTTACGTAAAGTATTTAAATTAACTAAAAGATCAGTTAGTAGTATTTAATAAGAATTTGCAGGTTTCAATTATTATTTTCTCTAATTTATGCATTAGAGAGTTCTCTGAACCTTCTTATTTATAGCATTGGTGGATTATTTGCTCCTATGCCAGGTATTATACTCTTACTCTTGTAAACATAAACATTATTATCTAATGATTAACTGTGTTGTCTGTTTCCTATTGTGGAAAATGTCATCATATGTGCACATATTTTCTGTGTTGAATGAATTTGTTACGATTAATTAACATGATTACCTTAATTTTAAATAACATATACTATATAGTTTCGTTTGTCATTATGGATTAATTAATAGAAGTATATGCATTTGGAATATTTTGTAAAACATTGTAAAATTTAGAAACAATGACTAATGGCTATCAGAAGGTAGCATCATGTATGGTTGTGTTATATTTTTTTAATGCAATAATACAAACATTATGACCTATTGTAGTAATATCATCGGTAGCATGATCAATTATAAAAATGTATTTGATTGTTAGTATGCATTACTAATGACATTTACTATAGTCATAACTCCAATCCTAAATAAAAATTTAGATATAACTAATGTCTAATATGTTAGAATGTATAAATTATATGTGGACAAAGCTAAATATGTATGCAAACTATAATTCATAATAATAGATAGTTGAACCTGATGTTGAGGCTTCTTCTGTTGTCCTTTTTCGACATAAGGTTCTGGACTTCGTTAATTTCTTCATGATTTAATTAGCTAATGCACATGTATAAATAGATAAATAAATAGTGTAAATAGTGTAAATATAAATATAAAAGAATGAACACAATAGTAAAGCTTACTTTGAGTAATATCTTTTTCTTGGTTAGTGATAATCCGCTATAGCTAAAAAATCATTTCGAAGTATGGATGAAAGGGAGTATCTAAGAAAGGTGTGATTTGTCTTCTCCATTGTTTAAATAGAGGCTGTTCAAATAGGCAGTCAAACAATGAGGGTATATTTGTAATTGCAGTTATATTTTTGTCTGTGGCTGTGTCAGATGTTCAATTCAAATTAAGGGGATCCAAAATATCAATATATATATTTTCATAGTCACTATTTAATATAACTGTTATTTGAATTGACATTTCAATTGTCATCTTTTATAAAGTTATTGCTTAATCATTGACATACATTTAATTTTAGCCTGTTTAAGGATTATATGTAGTTGAAGACAAATTACTTGCATCAATTTTAGACAAAAGAAACTTTCATTACATAATATCCAATTAAAAAACATAAGATACCATTACATAATAATAAGGATAATATAACATGCCTAACAAATCAATCGATATAATAAGCAAGCATAGCATGCTTAATACCGATAAATAAGTCTTTTTGGTACAAATTCTTTCCAAAGACAGAGAAACTAACATAAGAAAACATAAAAGATATAGATATCTAAACTAATTTCAGAGTTTCTCTTTCTTGATCACTGCTCTTGTCTTCTTCATAGGAACAGTTAATGACAAATCTCCATCTATGTTTCTCTTCCATCTCTTGTCTGATTCCACATCTATGGGTTTGGATGGAGTGCTATCATCTTCCTTGTTTGGTGTTGTGATCTCATCAGTCTGTGAAATAACCTTAAAAACAAAACTCATGAAACCTACTTTACAATTTTCAATGAATTTACAAACAATTGAATAATCCATTTATGTTTATTATTATTCCTTTGGTTACCTGCCCTTGAAAATCACTTTTGCTTGCCTTTGATAGTAAGTCAGAGTCCTAAAAAGAAAAAGTTTAGCAAAAGATTTTTCATCTGAACTTAATTAAATATTAGTTCATCATAATATTCCAAATGGATTTAACCTAGCTGTCAAACATGCTTGCCCCATCATACTTGTTGACTATAGCATGGTCTGTTGTTAGTTTTAGGACTGTATATGCTCCCAAATTGTCAACCTTAATTTGCACCAGAAATAGTACGACCTTATTGAACATGATTTCAAGTTCACATGGTAGACCATCATCTGACATCTATATCAAGTGAAATAATTATCTGAATTAAGTACGGAACATCAGTTTAGGTAATAATAATTCACCTGTAGTGTATACTATACCTTTGCATTACTCTATTTCAGCTCATTTGCTGATTTCCCTATCAGTTTCTTGCATTCTCTGTCCCACATTAGAAATGGAGCATTATTTGTGTCATCAACAACTCTGACTTGTATTTTGTACCTTAAATTACCACTGATTTCGTATTTATTGCATTTCTCGCACTTAAATTTGTCCCCACTTGGTTTTAGCTTCTTGAAGCATCTTTTACATGCAATGTAATACCAGTTTCTCTCAGTCTCCACTGCTACTATTCTTGCTTTAACCCAGAACTTTCCTATCTGTAGATTAATAATATAAATTAAATTTGTTTCTATTTGATAAACTAATCTAAACTTAATACGTGAAAAAACTGATATGTAACTGACCTCCTCATTTTTTAGCTCCTCCAGAGATTTAAATGGCCACCTTCCACTTGCTAACTCACCATCAATAGAATATGATGGTAAAACCTGTGGGTCACTAATTGTTGTAGCATTGTTTCTGGCCGGTGGAAATCTGAAACATTGAAATGTAATTAGAGTTATTGAAAATTTGTATATAAAATATACAATATTATTAAATGGTCTTTCATTTGTTTTAGAAAACATTACTCATTTGCAAATTCTTGAATCTCTTTTTCATCATTGTCCAACGTGATTTTAGTGACATTCCAAGTGTTGGCAAGTCTTACATGATCTGCATAAATAAAACATAAAGAACATCATTCATGCATGTATAATCGAAAATAACATATAAATATTGTTTTTACCTCTGAATATTCTAACTTTGACAAACTGTAATATTATGTAAACTACCTGCGGTCTACACTCTTTCACATGTGTGTCTAGCTCAGTAGCAAGTTCACCCCATAGTGTACAATCTATGGTGTTCTGCCTGCAAAATCTTATTACTGTAAGTAAGACTTGTGTTAGATCGTTTATTTATTTTTCTATTATATACCTGGAGTCTTCAATGCTGAAATCTAGCTGATTTGTCATTTGCCCATAAATTTCCTTTGTTTGCATGTTGTGGATGGTCACTACTTTGCCAATCACATCTGTCAAGGTTTTGATAATATTAATGATTAATGATGTCGGAAATAATGTATACCAAATTGAATAACCTTACCAATAAGTATAGAAGTATCTGTTGTAGGTAAAGATTCGTATGGGACAAATTGATATATATATATGCTTTGGAAACATGTCCATTCTCTGAAAAATTTCTGTGTTTGTCATGAAATAAATGACATATGGAAATTTGCTTGTTTTTGTGCCCATTTTGTTGTCAGCAACAATAAAATTTTTCAAGTGGTATAGATTTCCTTCACATAAAATGTGCTTGAATTTTTGAATGAGTGGCCTTCTAATTTATGCATGTACTCTAACTCCCTGCAAGGTAACATAACATAGCAATACAGATATCTCACTCTATGATTTAACAAATTAACAATAATTTTAATTTGACATAATTACCTGACTGTCGTGCATGATACATTCTATTGAGTATGCTTGAGATTTGTTCTCATAGGATTTTCTTTCATAAATTCTAATCATTCTCAGTTGAACTGCCCAAGTAGTTGAAGAAGGGTTGATTTCATTTAGCAGAGAAAATAGAGGCATGTTGGGCTGATTTTGATATCTGAAAGGAAAAATATTACATTGTAGGTAGAAGTAAATAACTTGGAGAATATGGCACTTGCAGGATAATTAGTAAATTTTATTAAGTAAATAACTAAATTACCTTTTTTTGTGATACTACAGCTATTCGTGCAAATCGGACAATATTATGCTTCAGATGGCACTTGCAGTGGGCTGATTATGGTAGCTGCAGGAAACAAAAAATATTGAAATAGTCTGTAATTTATTTTAATAAGTAAATAATTTAACAAACTGTTTATTGAAATAGGGCTGGAGAAAATACTGATTTCTTTTTTGGTTGATGCTGCAGTTGTTTCTGAGCTTCGAGAAGAGTTTGCTTTAGGTGGCACTTGCAACAAAAGCTCACGAATGTTGTGGCTATGAGATGATCATAGGCTTGTATATATAATAAAAATTGTCAAATATTGTAAACAATTCATCAAAAGTCAGATACATGATGTGGTAAATATCTGGCCATTGATATAGGTTTTTGTAATTTACAGACCATTGATCTTTTGAGAAACAGATTTGTGACATGTCAATCTGCACATGACTGACATGTATGAATACACGTGACATGTATGTATTCAGGTCAAATGTATGTATGCACATGACAGAGTTGTTTGGGCGGGAAATTGTCCTGTGCAAACAACTCTCTTTTTATATATAGTAAGTTTTTTAAAATATTTACCTAGATTAATCGTAGTTAAACTTTCTTCTTTATTTATTTTCATTCACCCCATTTTTATTAACCTCAATTTTGTAGAGCAATAAAAGTGAATGTAAAAACATAAGTAATACTTATACCTAATCGGATATAAATACCCTCAATTATAATACTTCCCTAATTCAATAAAACGATGCAAATGTTATTTTTTTTATATTTCTTTTAACCTTCATTCACCTAAATTCAAACATAATTAAAAAAAAATTCACCTAGCTTGGATTAATATTTATCCGAACAATATTTTAAAGCATTCACCTCGATTTACCTCTATTCCTCTCACCTAAGTTAATTTTTAAAATTTACCCTCATTCCTATTCATTCCAATCCAAGCAAAATATTAAGTAAAAATGAAGGAATAAATGTTTGGAATTTGGAGTAGTCAAAAGTTTTTGTATTCAGAACATACTAAATTGTAGATGATACACTGAACACCCCTATTTCTACGATAACAAAAAAGAAACAGTTTAATTAGATATTTTCAAAAGTTAAGACAAAATAAGGGGGAAGAGATGTTAGCGCCATTGCAAACTTGATGATGGTGTGACAATGCCTAACACATGATCAATATAAGACTAAAAGTTAATCTTTCAAAACTTTGACGATGATAAGGAAAGAACATAAAAAATGATATAAACAGACAAGGAGTTATAGAAACTCAATATAACATTTCAAATACAAGTGTGGAAACAAAGGCTTAAGATAACTGAATTAAAATGAAGGAAATCTAAACGTGTGAAAACCACTCTAGATAGCTCTACACTATGACGTGATCCCCAACAAAGCCACTCACAACCAACCTCAACACCTACATAAGTTATTTGCGTCCTCGATAAAAGTCAAGATCATCATAGTGGACTCAAATCAACCAAGTATAATATTAGCTTGAGTCATGTAGTGAGTAAAATCAATTCTTCTAAAGAGATAGCATGCCACACAAAATACACATATCAGGAGACTTATAATTCAAGGTAACCTTAGCACACACCACAAATATACATTTCTATAGTTTACATACAATAATGATAAGATTACAAAAAGACTCACATTAGTCCATCTCATATTATTTCTCCTCATTAAAGTTAACTAAAAACAATCAATTAGGGGAAGGGAACTCATTTATCTATATCAATGTCAAATACCGCTAAGGGATTATTTCCATAACTTGAATTAAATCTAGTAACACAATTGTCTTAAACAATTTATTTATACTTCCAATTATTAGGGATAACAATTTGGAATTAGATTCAGACCCCAAGACTTGACCAATAAAATTACGAGATTGGGTCTATTTTTTTGCACCTAGTAGATCTATTTTTATATATACCTAACGTGTCTAGATCAATTAGCTTCAAACCCAAACTTATCCCAGCTCAACCCATAGAACTATTCACACACACATAATAATTATATTATTTTTCAGTTTTATTCCATTATGTCAAGATCTTCCTCTGACTTCTAGTTTATTTTTCCAAATTTACTTCTATCTATTTACCTTATGCATACAAACAATACCTTTTCAATTATAAAAGCCAATTTGTTCTCAAAGTATCTAAGGATCAGGAAAAAAAATTAAAAGGTTAAGTTTCATGATATTTTTATCTTCTTCAATGGAGGAATTATTTTAACAAAAAAGAATGCATATTAAGGTGCATAAAAATAAAAATATACCAATTTTTGATGAATTATTTTTAAAAAAAAATTATTAGACTCATTTAGATGCTAAACCCAATGGGCTTGGGTTTGGGTTTAAACTTTTGAGGCTTAAGTACTATAGACCTCTTTGGGTCTAGATCTAGCTAGACCTAACCTATTGTCGCCCATACCAATTATAGCAATCACATTACCTAATTCATTCTCAAATATGAGGGATGTCTATATCAATTTAGGACAAAGATCTCCAAGGGAGTACGGCCAAAATAAGCATGACATAAAATTCATCAAAATAGCAACTTAGCACTAAAGTCCTTAAATATGCATAACTCATGTAGGGTTTGTAAAAAGCCCATATAGTAGAAATGAGCCGTTTAACCCAAAGGTCCACTAGTGCACTTGGGGGCTTATATATGAGGCATGAGATTGGCATCTCAACTCAAATTTCTTTCACTTTAAAATACTAGTATTTTATGAAGGTTACCGGACGTATCATATATGGATACAAAGATCCATACCAAGTCCTTTTTATCAATCAATTCTATAATTAACCACCTTGATGACAAAGAATTGTATATTATTACCAAGCCATCAAAATCCATATTGATAGATCATATATCACCAAGCCAAAAAAGACCTAAGGATAGGCATTAAGAAATATCCCAAACAAACTTCACCTTTAAGGTCCCATTATATCAGTATTAGCTATTTCGATCATGCAATATTATATTATCAATCAAGCCACAAAAATACAAAGACTAGATATTTAGCCTTAAAATAGCCACACTTATTTCATCACACAAATCCAATACTTAACTATTAATTCCAAATTAACCATTATTCACCACTTATCAATGTGCATAAAATTATTTAAAAGTTAACCCTAAGGTAATTGGTCAAAGCCAAAGGCAAGGATCAACACTAAGGTCAATTAAAGTTAGCTGAGGACCTGGTACTCTATAGGCTCTAAGAATGCACCTATACGCGTCCCCAATGAGGTGAAGAAGAAGAAATTTCCCCGACGACAACCAACGCTTGTTTCTTCAATTGCAACAACATAGTGGCAAGTCCAATACACCAGAAGGAAGCTTAGATCATAAATCAACCAAGTAAGGCACAAATCAAACCATCATCTACATCGCATACATCCTCCATAAACCCTAATGATTTGAAGGTTGTTGATATCATAAATTTGCTTGATAAGGAACAATTTGAACCAACACCTAAATCGAAGACGTATTTTGACAACCCAAATGGTTCTAAAAATTGAATTGACATTCTCCATGACAATGAACAAATTGAACATATCATATATGGCTAATTATAATTTTGTATTTAAGTGATAATAACATCATATATTTAATTATTTGAGCTAAAATGATAGAAAATTAATAGCCTTCAATTATGAGATTATTTATTATTATTTTCTTTAATCTTATTGTGTAGGTTCTCATTAATTATGCGTGGAATAACAAATAAAAAGATAAAAGAAAAGGAAAAGAAAAGAAAACACAAAGGCCAAAAAAGAAAAATAAAAGAAGAAAGGTTGGGCTCAAGGACAAACCCATAAAGAAGAAGAGGGAGCCATGGGGAGAAGATAAAAAATGGTGGGTGCAAGCCCCAAAAAAAATGGGATGACACATAGAGGAAAAAAGGAGAGTGAGGAAAGGAGCATGTGCAAAAAAAAAAGGTCGGGCCATAGGGGCAAGGTGGAAAAAAAATTGACGGCGCAAGAGCAGGGAGAGAAAAAAAAAAAGGAAACGATATAGAAGATAAGAGAGAGAGAGAGAGAGAGACATCAGGCGAGAATAGAGAAGAGAGAGATGGTAATGAAAGATTGAGAAAATTAGGAGGCAAAGATGCAATGAAGAGAGAGAAGTAGAGATCGATTCCTAAGAAGAACTTTTTGGATGAAAATAATCAATTTTTCATTGGATTAAATTGCTAAATTATCATCCATATTTATTTTTGGCTATTTCTTTCTCTATTTATAATATATATATCTATGATATATATTTTTGTGTAATTAATTTGTTTATTATGACTGGATAAATAATTTTGTTGGAGAATAAATTGAAGCCCTAAACTATGGTTTGAGATATAATATTAATCGTATTCGTTTCATGAGATTATCCTTTAACTCTAATTTAATTACTGTAATTTTTATGTGTGATTCTATTGAGTCTCTCATTATAGCTTCCTCACAGTAACAGTGTGTAAGATTATATGCTTTCTAGATAGATATATGAACATGATAGCATTTATATGTATCAATTGCAACTAACATAGATATTAATTTACCTAATAGTTTTGTGATTTTAATTAAAATATTGGAACATTTAGATATATGTAAATTGAAGAAAGATAATACAACTAGACACGCTTGATGTACTAGTTTGGGTACTTAGACTAACATCCTTTCACTTGTGTTTAATGCTTTAAATCTAGTTAAATATATGAGCCACTTGTTGCGACTAGACAACTATAATTTAATATTGGCACTTCATCGTATTAATTATTTAGGAAAGTAATATAAAGTGTATAGACCTACTTTTGAATTGCAACTTGGTCAATATATTTATCGTGATCAAACGATAACTTGGAAATTATTGTTGTATTTTGAATTAATATAGTAGTAAATTTTGAATATCCTAGCATACTATTTATACTGGTATCCAACCATATTTATTTAATAATTTTATTTGATTTATATTATTTTCTATTTTTAACCCCTATATTTATATTTTTCTTATTATTTTTTTGTATGGTTTAGAGTCTTTTTTATTATTAGTTTTGATATAGTTAAAGTTAGGTGAGCCCTCTCATTTTTCAGCCTAGAACAATACTCTTATTTACCAATACTACAATTGACAACAAAAGGGTTTAAATTATATGCTTGCTACAGCCACACCAAAAACCTATGAAAAAAATCTATATTTTAAAAACTTAGCAAGGTAAAAGGAAACTAAAATTTGGTCACAATAACATCATAATTTCAATACAACAATTGAAATTCTCCAAAATATATACAAAAAATAAAGATAAATCCTTGAGGGATAAAAACTCTCGGTGGATTAACTCTCTTATAACCAAAGTCATCAACCCAACAATAATAACCAATCATAAGCCTACAAAAGAAGTATGTTCCCCACCATTAGTAGATCGTTACAAGACCCATTCAATCAAGGTAGTATTAGTACTAGTATAGTAGTGAGTGAATCAAAACTACCTAACTCATGGAGGGCACATAATAAACATAAGGTCATGAAAATCTTTAACTTAACATATTCATGCAAACATATAATACACACACTATTCCACTCATATAATATCATGAGTAATGCCATAACATTCATCATTCATCCAAAATGTATCAAGGAATGTTATACATGTAATGATAAGAGCAAGGCACACATGTTACTACATGAGTATGGCATACTCATATGGAATATCTATATTATAAATGCCAATAGTGCACATAGATACATGTGATAATAGAAGAGGACATATGAAACATGTGGTAACATATGATAAAATATGTGGTCATGGGTTCATTCTTTTCAACACACAATTAGATATGAAAATACACTGGTACGAGTATATAATGAAATACAAACTCATGTTGAGTAACACAACTATCCTAAAAGATAGCATTCAACACATAAGAGTTGCATACAATTAAAATAGCATATCATGCAATAACAAAAGAAGAACTTGTATCATATGGTTGTACAACTATAAGGAATACAACCAAACGACATGCATAGGATAATAAGATATAAAGTCTATGAATGAATGAGAACAATCAATTATTGTATTTCATTATTGTGATCACAACCATTTAATTGTATTAACTTGATGATGGAGATTCAAAGGAGCTATAACAACTAATCTAGTAGATTAACAACACTTGCCCTTATTAGCCCACCTAGAAGCGTAATTAGAACACCAAATAATTGGACACTAAATCACTTAAGTATGCATAACCCCCATATGACTGAAATATATTGAGACACCTATAGAGTAAAATAGACCTCCCAAACTTCATAAGGCACCTGGGATCATAGAAAAGAAAATACCGAAATGTTACCAAGTGAATACCAAACCTAAATCGGATAGCTACTTAGAGTGGTACAAGTTCTAACTCAAGATCTTATACTTTAAGTTATTAATATTTTATTTAAGGATTTAACCAAGAATAAATCAAACCCTCTTAACAACACCTAAATCAATTTCATCACAAAATGCAATTCCATTATTACATCAAATTTAAGTGGCCTTAAAGCTGATCAATTTCAAGTGGCCTTCACGCTAAATGATTCTTAGTGGCATTTAAGTTGATCCATTCCAAGTGACATTAAAGTCAATCAATTTCAAGTGGCATTAAAGCCTAACAGTTCCATTGTATAAAAATCCAACATAAGGCATCCCACAATTTTAATCCATACTTAACTTATCATATAATTTTCCAAAACCAATTATAATTAAACACATTTGAACATGCTTGCATATATTTGTTGTGAAAATTATAGCCTCGTAGATACATAAAAGTATCAAACAAGAAATTATATATGCATGGCATACATAAATCATATAAAGCATACTTATCACCTTTAACTCCAACAATGTGTACATTTCATAACTCCCCCATAAGTAAAGGTAAGTAGAGATTTGCATAGGTCCAAAACTATCTCAATCAAATAAGAAAGAGAGGGAGATCCCTAACTCGAAGATCCACAAGTGTGTTTTCCTATATCACTAATGGAAATCATAGGAATAGATTATAAAATTAATTGAAACATAACATACTAGAAAACGAGTAAATTTTATAAAAACACACCCAAAACACCAAACCGATCAATTTTATAGATCCAATACAAATATAATTTATACACTCAATTTAATTAATTTTAAATCATACCTAATTAAGTAATATGTGAAAGAAGAAAAGACAACTAAATTTCATAAAACTATTCCCTAAATAAAGGCTTTAAGGTCTAAAATATAAATTCAGATAATTTGAAGAAATTAATCCAAATTTAAGGTGTTAGAATGCAATTAAGATTATTTCAAACAACTCTATAAAATCACTTTTAGAAGAAACAACTATACAAATAACCAATTTTATAATTTCATTTGAAAGTTAGGGTTTTAGACCCAAAAATATAATTCAGTTGAATTTTATTAATTTATTTAAATTAAATATTTAGAAATAAAATTAGACCTATTTTATAAAATATTGTATAATCAATTGATCAAACACAATAAAGAAAAACTTCAATTTAACAAAATTAGAGTTTTTAAGTTCGAAATACAAATTCGGTCAAAAATTGTTAAAATATTTAAATTGATGGTTTTCCATTGAAATTAAACATAATATAATATAAATTTCATAATAAATTTAATAAATTAACTCATGAATTGATCTAATTTAAATCTGCATGAGTTTTGACCTAAAAATCTAATTCCAATTGATTTCTCACAAAATTCTCAAATTATATTTATATTGGTGCATAAGTTATTTAGAGATATTTTCCTCTATGTTGGTGTTGAAAATATTTTTCATATAGTGACTGACAACGCTATAAATTATGTTATCATAGGAAGACTATTATAATATGAGTTTAAGTCAGTTTATTAGTATCCTTGTGCTACAAATTTTGTTAATTTGATGCTTAAAGATATGGGTAAGTTAGATGAGGTAGAAAACATTATAAATCATGCCTCAAAAATAACTAAGTAAATCTATAATCATTTTTATTCATTGCATATGATGATAAAGTTCACTGAAGAAAGAGAGATCATTCGTCCAACTCCTACTCAGTTTGCTACTAATTTTATTGTTTTGCCAAGTGTTTTAACACATAAGAATTGAAATGCCCCGAAAAATTCCTAATTTTAAATAGTATATTTAAATGAGGTTTGATTATAAAATTTAATTAAGTAAATTATTTTATTTAAAATAAAAGGAAATTAAGTAGGGAAAATCAAGAATAAATTTATAAGTGTTTTAATTAGGTGCAATTTTGGTATTTTAAATAATTAAGGATTTTATTTTAAAAATTAATTAAATAAATTATTTTATTTAAAATAAGAAGGAAAAAAAATAGTTCCAAATTAATATTTTTTTTATAAATAATTTTATGGAAGAAAATTAGGGTGTTTTGCTAATTAAAATGGAATTTATGGAAAATCTTTCAAAAAGCCTAATTTAGCCTAAAAAGGGATTTAAATATTATTTTATTTAAATATTATTATTTTTAAATATCTTAAATATTCAGATTAATTTAATTGGCCCTAAACTAATTATTTTTCTCCTTTCCTTTTTCCCTTTTTCTTTTTCTTTCTTCCTTTTTCCTTTCCTTTTTCTTTTTTTTTCTTCTTTTTCTTTTTCCTCTTCTTTTTCCCCGAACTGGGCCAGCTGCGGCCCAGTCTTCCTTTTCTTCTTCTTCTTCTGCCCAGCCCGTGCGGCTCCTTCCTTTGACTCCTTCCAGCGCCGTGTTTTACCTCTGTTTCCACCGAAACTCGTCGTTCGATTTAATGACTCCTCCTGCGTCACCGAACCGCCTGGTTCTCCCTTTTTCTTTTCTTTTTTCCAGCCGACCGGTCCGCCTCCTTTCCTTCTTCCTTCTTCCTTCTTCCTCCTTCCTCCTCCGTCGACGCTGCTGCACCTTTCGACCCCGTCAATGGCATCTCCGGCCACGAGACCTTTGACCGGCCGTTTCTTGTCTCTTAGTATTCCTCTTGACTCGAGGAATAAATTGGCATAACTCCCGTCCGTTATCTCTCGTCCGTTTCTTCTCCCCAGCCTCGCGAAAATTCGAAGCAAACCAAACGATGCCCGACCGTTTTCTGCCACCGGCCACCCAATTTCTCGCATCAAATGCCTTCCTGCCGACACCCAAAACCCTATTATCCCATCTGCCATCTATAAAAAGCCTGATTGTAGGAGTTGTGGAAGATTTTTCTTCCCCGAAACCCTCGGCGAGGGCTGCCATCACCGCAACTTAAGACGCTTCGTCCTCCACCGATAGCCAACCTCAGCGCCACCACATCATCCCAAATTCTTCCCTGCAATGCCCTCTAGTTAACTAAACTATTTTCAACCTTCGATTCTTCTTGCACAGGCCTCCATAACCGTACAAAGTTGGTTGCTCGTTTCGCCAGAATTTTTACCCCAAAATCTTAAACCACCTTCCGCCGTCGTGCGCCGCCACCTATGGCTGCACCACCACCATCATTTTGTCCTTCTCCTCCTGGGAAACCATAAACACCTCTTATCTCACCTCAATTCTCCCTATCTTTTTCCCAACATCTATCTTTCCCTCTTTTCTTCTCTTTTTCCGGCCACCGCCGCCGCCTCCGTACACCACCACCTGTGCCGCCTATCCCCACCAACTTAAGGTTGAACCCTAGACCCTCTCAACCATTTTCCATATTATTATAAGCCTTGATTTAATTTATTTCAATTATTTTTATATAAATACTATTATTATTATTATTCTTAATATTTATATTCTTAATATGTTTTATTATTATTAGTAGTAATATTATTGTTCTTATTATTGTTTATGTTGAGGGATGAAGCCCTATTGTATTTTAATTCGACTTTATTATTATTCCCTTATTATTTCTATTTCTACTATTATTAATAGTAATATGTTATAAGTATAATAATTATCATTATTTTATATTTCGAATTTCTATTATTCTTATTCCATTATTATTAATACAAATATTTTAACATTAGTGTTGTTAATAATGTTATTATTGTTATTACTATTGTTATCATCATCATCATCATCATCATCATCATCATCATCATCATCATGATTATTATTATTATTATTATTATTATTATTATTATTATTATTATTATTATTTATATTCTCATTGATATTAGTTTTATTATCTTTGATATTCTTATATTAGTATCATTATTATCATTAGGGTATAATCTTTAACCCTATATTATCAAGGTTTATAATATCTCTGTTATTTTTTATATCTTTAGCAAAGTTAGAATTTTGTTAAGGTTATTTTATTAGTGTGTTATTATTTGGTCAAAGCCCTAAGGAGGCGTAGGAGGGTGCTCCAAGACCGATGACATTTTAGGTAAGGGTTTACTAAGGCCATTGTGTGCTTATATGCATTATGTGATTCATATGCTATGCATTCTATGTTTATGATTATTAATTATGTCGTATATGATATGACGTGGAGTTGAAGTATGTTTTCGTATGGCATGTGTATTATTTATGTATGATGATATGTGTTGTAATCCTGTAAGACATGCATGTGAGGATGTTGATGTGGTTTATGTGGGAGAAAGGATGAAAAAGGAGGATGGGGAAAGAATTTGACTAAGGGAAGTGAGTTGACCTACTTTTATGGATTTATAAGGAAGAATCTAATGTATGGTTTTATGTGGAAGAATATAATTTATGTTTTTATGCGGAGAATATAATATATATGGTTTGATTTGGAAGAATGTAATTTATGATGTTATATGGGAGAATAGAATTTATTGGTTGTTTGGGAGATTCTAAATTATGATTTTATGTGGAAGAATCTAATCAATTGTAAGGTAAGGATGAATCTTCGATTTTATGTGACTTGAATCTAGGGTTTGGTAAGGATGAATATTTGGTTGGTATGGATTGAATGTAGGGTTTGGTATGGACAAATCTTTGGGTTTTATATGGTTTGAATTTAGGTTTGGTATGGGTGAATCTTTGATTTTGTGTGGATTGAATTTAGGGTTTTGTATGACGGAATCATGGTTTGTATGATGGTATTTATAGTTGTATGGAGGTATTAGGGTTTACATAGTGGCATTGATGGTTGTATGTGATATTAGGGTTTGCATGGTTGAATTTAGGGTTTCACGTGGAATTTTAGGGTTTGCATGAAAAAGGTTTGAAGGTTTACATGAGGAGACTAATGTCTGCATGGGTATGAAATTTACGTGTGGAAAGTTAATTTGGGATGTAAGGAAGGTAATGTAAGTGTTATTTGGGTGTTGGACTATTTTGGACGGAAAATAGTACGTGGAGCATTATGAGGGTACGGAAGAGGCTGAATTAGGGTTTGGAGTAATGAACTCTGGGTTGTTGTGATTAATTAGGGTTGGAGTGGATAATTGTGGTTTGTTATGATTATCTAAGGCGTGGAGTGGCTAATTATGGTGGTTATGGTTAAATAGGGTTTGGAGTGGTTAACTATGGTTTGTTGTGGTTAATTGAGGTATGTGGTGGCTGATTAGGGTTTTTGTGTTATCATGTGTATGTGGTAATTTAAGTGTAATTATGATGGTGGAATTTTATGATTTGTGATGTGTGATGACTTATGCATGTCTAGGGTGAAAGCCTTTGAATAAGATACTTAAGACACTAATCATATGAAGTGGAAGATTATTGAGCCGAGTCCAAACCGATCCACCTGTCAGGAAGAGTGGTTAGGACGCGTAGTCCTATGTGCGACCGATCCACCGGTTATAATAGTGGTTAGGACATGAGGTCCTATATGTGACCGGCCCACCGGTAATAATAGTGGGGTGACTCGAGCTCAATAAACACAAACCAGAATCGTTAAAGCTCTTAAAAGATACTAATTACTTACAGTGGAACACCATGCGAGCAGGAACCAAACCGATCCACCGGTCAGGAATAATGGTTAGGGTTGTATTCTATGTGTGACCGATCCACCGGTAATAATAGTGGTTAGGGCATGATGCTCTATTGTGACCGATCCACTGGTAATAATAGTGGTTAGGGCATAATGCTCTATTATGACCGGCCCACCGGTTATAATAGTGGGGTGTTCCTATGCTCGCATGGATTGATAAAAGGTATGGTGTGAATCAGATTCTGTGAAGAGATTAATTAAACAATTAATCTGGATTATATGGGCCTTTGTACTTTTACCTGAATTGTTCATATACCTTTATGTTGTTATGTTGGATTATGCCATGTTATTAATCTGCATGGATTATGTGCTTATGTGTCGGCCTTAGTGCTCGGTTACCTTACTCAGTACGTAGCATACTGATCACCCCTTTCATGGGTGCTACTCATTCCCACGAGTTGCGTACCCTTCTGACTTGTGCAGGTGGGCGAGACATCAGTCGGGGTTGAGTGTTGAGCATTTTTTGCTCGAGGTTCGAGAGAGTTGTGGCCATATTTTAGTCTTTATGCGATTTTATTTCCTCCTAGTATTTATTTTGTATTGGAGTTATCCTCCTTGATTTATTACCTTGTATTGAGTATTTATCCTCTTTGATTTCGCACTCTAACCTCTAATTTATTATGGGTTATAAACGTTTATGCGTACTCTAATTTTAATGTATGATCTTTTGAGTTCTTTTATGAACCGCTGTTTTGAGTTTAATGTAAATCTTTTCTTAGCCTTAGCACTTGGTACTGGAACGGTCGGAGAGAACCGGTCTGGTACTAAGTGTGGCGGTAACATGCCCATAATTCACAGGTTTTAAGTATTTCTATTTTAATTGCTTCCGCTTTTAAAAAAAGTAGTGAATTTTGGGGTGTTACAAGAATACTCTTGGGAGATGGTCATGTCTAGAGAGTGGTCATCTTGTTCTTATTCTAAAGATAGGGAGGGTAAGAAATTTGTAGAGAATGTGTTGGATAGCACATTTTAGAAAGAATGTATTATAATTGTGCAACTTACCAAACCTCTTGTACGTGTTTTATGATTGGTGGATAGTAGAGAGAAACCATATAAGATTATCAAGCCTTTCACAAGGCTAGAGATGATATGATTGCTAGATTTCATAGGAAAAAGAAAAAGGTGGAGCCTTATCTTCAACTTATTTCTTCTTATTGGGATAATCAACTCTCAAGGAACTTACATGTAATTGGTTATTCATTTAATCCTCATTTCTAGTACTCATCTAAAATTTCTCAATATCAAAATATTGTGTCTTCTATTATTGATGTCATTGAGAGATATGCAAGTGGAAATTTTACATTGAGGTCAAAGTTAATGATGGAAATGAGTTATTTTAGAAAAGAAAAAGGTGATTTTTTAAGATGGCCTAATTTACAAGATCGTTGTGTTTTTGCTCTAGGTATGATTTTGTTAATTATTTTAAAGTATTATCAATATTTTACATCTAATAACATTTTTTTTAGTTTGTTTGGTAAATTGTTATATTTATTTTGTAGATGAATGGTGGGCATTGTATGGATGTGGTGCTCCAAATATACAAAATCTTGTCATTCATGTTTTAAGCTAGACTTTTAATGCTTCAGGTTGTGAAAGAAATTGGAGCATATTTGAGTATATTCATTCGAAGAAAAGGAATAGACTTGAGTACAAAAGACTCAATGATTTAGTCATGGTACACTCTAACTTGAGATTGCAACAAATGTATGAATTTAATTTGTTGTCGTATTACTATTGTAAATCATGTATAAAGTTATTTATTTTATACGATAATATTACCAAGCTTGTCTAATTTTGTTTTCTTTTGTGTAGGAATCGATGACCCAATTAATTTTAAACAGTTTTATGCTATTAGCTCTTGAATTCTCATAAATGAGCCTTCTGCTTGAATTTGATGGGGAGAGTGGAGATGATGATTAAGATAATCACTTGCATAAAAATTGCATTCCTATATTTTCTAACATTGAAGATGATATGGATTATCTATAGGATTGGATGAGTAGTTATTTGATCGAACTATGTACTTTAGTTAATTGAATTGTAGCTTCTAAATTAATGTGTTTCATTTTAAATTGTTTATGAATATATAAGAGAATTGATGTTGGATTATGTTATTTTGCAACTGTATTTGATATGTAGGAGACTTTTGATATGGAATTATGTTATTTTATGATCTTATATGAATATGTAATGATCTCTTTATGATGAAATATATTCTTTTATGATTCATGATATATAATATTAAGTGTTAAATTATATTTTAAACAAATATGGGTAGATTTAACTTCAATTGAGTAAATCATTGAACCACTAGTTTAACAAGTTCGAAGCACTGATCCAACCAGTGAACCACTAAATTAATAACTTAATCGGTTTAATGACGGGTCTGATTTTTAAAACTATGCCTTAAGCCACTTGGAACCTCAAAATTTAGAAGGCAGACGAGGAAAGGAGAAAGGAAAGAAGAAAAATAAAAAGAGCTCTCAAGCTAATTAATGTTTGTTTAACATTATTAAAATAAAATTGGTATAGAATATATGTTAATAAAATTATTTATTTATTATTATATTGAGAGGCTAGAATATGAAGGTAAAAGGGGACGATAAAAGAAATAAAGTACCAATATTATTATAGAATTATTTAATGTGGTAGAAAAAGTGGTAAGAGACAAATGGAGGTTAAAGATGCTGATGGTCTAAGTTGCATGATAACAAGCTTAATCAAAGCGCACCATTTTCCTACAAATAATATATTATTATAATAGTGTAGACTCCACCTTGCTTTTCAAAACAGTAATCAAAAGTGAATAAAGGTTGCAAATGGGTTATACAGGTTAAATTTGGGTCAAGTTAAAATAATGTTAGTTATGCAATTATATTAGGTTTGGGTTAGGTTAAGTTTGCTTTAGATTTAAGATAAATTTTTCTTATAATAATTTAGGATAAGTTTGGATTGGATCGGGTCAAATGTCAGATTAGATGAATCTCAAGTTGGGTCAGGGCCAAACCCAATGAACTTCTTTAAGCTTGGGTTTGATTTAAGTCTAAAAACATTGAGTTGGTTGTATGAATTCAATTCATAATTCATATTGGCATCAGTTTTTATTAATTTATCATAACAAATAAGTTAAATTTATTATTTATTATTATTGGTATGTTTATTATAATAACTATTATTAACATTATATGTGTAATGATAATAACAACTTATTATTATAAAATATGTAATAATAATGATTTTTTATTTATATTAATTTTATAAATATAAATGTTATTATTGCAATTATAATGATATATATCATATTTAGAATAGTGATAATTATATTTAAAATTAAACTTTGTATAATAATAATTTCTATGATCTAATTTGATCATTGCTAATTTAATATGAAATTTAATTGATCAACATAATTTTACTATTTTAATTTAATTTAATATTTTATAGGTTTCGTATCATATTTTTTTTAATATAATTTATCAACAAAATAGTTTCTAAGTGTTTACCTAACAATTTATATGAAGTAAAATATTACTTCTGTGAATAGAATTTAACTTTCGTTTAAAATAATTTTAGAATTACGTCTGAATATAAATTAGATTATTTTAAGTTCAATCATTTCGTTGGTGTTGTTTCAGGTTTTGGATTTATATCAAATTTAAATTTCAGGTTAAAAAATAAGTTTGAGTTTCAATTATTCCAATTTGGTCAGTGAAATGAAATCTGATAAGCTTCTTTAGATTGAGTAGTGCAGCAATCGGAACTCAAACTAAGGTCCTTGTGAGCAAAATGGCAACGGTGTTACTATTGCAGCGAGGATGATGTCATGCATAAAAATGCGAATGATTTATTTTAGGCGACAGCGAATAAATAATAAATGAAAACTTGATTTGCAAGAATACTGGGCCCTTAAAATTTAAGGGTACTGTGTGTGATAACTCACCTAATACCTAGCTCTAGATGTCCTTAATTAAGACCTAGGGTACAAAATAGCTTTTGTCTGTCTACTACCGGGTTGGACACTATATTTCCGCTAGATAAAAAGTAAAAAAAAAATAAATAAATAAAATCAAGCTTAAGAATGTTTGGGTAAATATATAAGAGATTAAAAGCTTTTTTTTTAAAAAAAAATTCGTTATACAATATTTAGATAAAAAAACGTAAAAAAATTATAAAAAATGAAAACTTGTTAAAATTATTTATTAAATAAATTTCAACTTTCGACTAATTTTTTAATTAATTTTATCAAACATATTACATACATTGTGTCGTTTAATTAGACACTCATCGTATCTGTACCATCAGATTTTTTTTTTCCCCTTTGTGAGATTGTCATATCACCGGCACGTACTTTTGTGTCTACCTCGTGATATGAAATTCAACTGCATGGTATTATATTACTATATATGTACAAAGATATAACCTAAATTTCCGCATTACCTGCCGCTATTACTATTTTATAGGAGAAATTTTTTTTTTTTTTCTGATGCAACAAACTAACTAAAAACGTTACACATATGAACCGTCTATTTGGTAGCTGAAGAGAATGATTGATTACGATATGAAGAAAATTCCGGCCTTATCACTAACAGACTTTTGTCTTCCATCATTTTTGCCAACAAGGAACACATTAAAAGAATTTAGTTGAGCCGAACTCTCCTATTGTCGTTGATAAGCGGTGATTCGGTGAAATGAAATTGCAACAAGTGGATATCATTTAAGGTTGGTTTTGATAAGAAAGGTTTTGGGTATAATTTTAAATATCATATTGAAAAGATGAACCGATTATTTTAATAGAGTCAATGTGCTACAGTCCTAATATCTAACTAGTTATGCATACAAACCGATAAAAATGAGTAGAATTGGTGGAATTTTAAAATCTTAAGAACCAGATGTCTTTTAAAGAACCATTCCAATCGATATAATTTAGTGTACTTCTCATTTTAGAAGCACTACCTAAATTACATCAATAACTCAACCTGAACAGATGGCATGAAATTGAATTCTACAGAGACATAAAATTATCGTAAGACAGTTGCGGAAATGGAAAATAATATGAAAAAATGGCAATTGCATACTAGGACGCTAAGGCTTATGTGGTCTTGTGTTTAGACCCAAGTTTGGGGTTCGATTTATTCGACTTAGGTTTGAAGTTAATTATCTTAAAGTAAGATAATATTGTTTCTATTTTTAATTGGACACTAGTTATATTTTATTAAATTTAAATTTATTTATTTTTATTCTATTTAATAATCTAGTTAAACCATTGTTTGCATCTGTTTGAACCATGTGATCGAATAGTAAACCCCTAAATTGGTTGTAAGACCGATTTAATAACCAATCTGATTTTTAAAAACATGATTTTTAGGAGAATTTTTATGTTAACAAGAAAAAATTGTAAAACTCTTTAGTGTAGAAATACTTTAGTAAAATGATGAGATTAAGGGGATGGTGTTATATCCTAGCTCATACAAATTTCAACTTTGAATGCATTCTTTTTTGATATTTTACATATCTACGGTATGATTTTACTTCCCTTAGAGACTCTTACAATATCCCGAATTTAACCTAATCCTATTTCTAGATAATTAGACTTTTTCATCACACCCTAATTCTTTATTCCTAAATTTAAACCTAACGTTAACCCTAATCCTAAAGTTATTCCTCATATTCCTTTTTTCCTCCTTCCACGACCAATTCCTTTGATTTAGCTCCCAACCTCAAGGACACCTAAGTCTAATTTCATCTTCCTCGTCATCAAATCCCTCAACCCTAAGGATTTGTCGCACAAAATTCCCCCCAAATCCTATAATACCCCATATTTTTGCAAGGTTGTGAATGAGAATTTATGGTATTTATTAAGATTTGATAATCTTTGATTTTTTATTTGGTGCTATAATTAAGTTTGAGGAAAAGTTGGATTTAAATAATTTTTAGAAATGGAATGAAATGAGGTTTTAGGTGGACCAATTGACTTGTTCTATGAACTGATCAACTGATTCATCGTTTTAGCTAAAGATTTTTTTCTCAACCTAACTGATCGACTGGTTTGGATAGCCAATTGATTGGTCAATAGAATACTTAACCAGTATGCCAAACCGATCGACTGGTTTGTCGAGCTAAGTACATTTTTTAAACTCATTTTTTGGGGGAAAACTTCTTATACCAAAATAGAACCTTGATAATTTCATTCCAAGTTATTCTTAAAAGATTCTTAACCTTTTTATCATTCATTCAGTTGAGCTTCTGCCTCAAATAGATTCAAGGGTTCAATTGGGACATTTGAGGGAGAGGTGACCTCAGCATTTCTAGGCTTCAATTTCCTCTGCCAGCTCTAGAAATTGGTGCTTCAATTTCCAAACCTGTCTTCACTTAGTTAGGAGATTCCTTCTATATTGATCCTTCATTTCCTCTCTTGTGTTTGACATTTCTAGGCAAATTCGATCTACATTTCTCCAAATATCACCATTTCATCTTTGGAAGGAAGGTTAGCATATCTTTGACGAAATCTGCCCGTTCAACTCAAATTTGAATGGTTGAAACTAGGGTTTTTTAATCTGTGTCTAACTACCCTCATGGTTGTATCGATTTGTTGGCTATAAATAGCCCTAATCGCCCCTTCCATTCACTTTTCTTTCAGCCACCAAAATATTCTAGCTCTCTCTAACCTTGTGTCCTTTCCTCTCCAATGCAAACTTGGTTTCAATGTCTTTCCACTATTCTGACTCTTTCTCTAGCTCATTATTATTTATCTCTAAACAAGGGAGGATTAGATTTATGAGGAAGTTGGGTCTCTCTTTCAACAAATAAAAAATCTATATGTTATCTCTTAGGTTGGTAAGTCATTTTTCTCCTAATTTGAACTCTAATTTATAAAATTATTTATTGGATTTCTGAAGCTTTAACTTATGCTTTTAAGTTTTTGGACGTTAAGAATTTTCTAGTTTGAGTTTTTCTCATAAATGGGAAACTTTGCTAAAGCACCAAGTAAGTCATTCTTACTTCTAAAATGTGATTTGGTTAAACGTGTGTGTGGTGAAATCTTTAAAAATCCCGATTCTATAAGTTGGTATGAGAATTTGGTTTCATATTGGTGCATGTGGATTTAATTATGAATCATGAGATAAATGCATAATTTTTGGGAAATTAGGTTGATTTGATTAATTATGGAGCATGTAAAAGTTTATGAGCCGAAAATTATTAGTATGATGCCAATACATGTCTTGGTTTAAATGTGGTAGGAATTTTGAGAATGATTTGCATGAAAAATGCCTATTTTGTGATGTTTGAGGGCAATTCGATCGACTAGTTAGGTCAAACCGATTGACTGATTCTTAGAATAATTGATTGGTCAACCTAACCCATTGATTGATAGGTTTGTGACGACATTGGTCTTCCTCTCTGCTTAAACCCATCGACTAGTTTGGCAGAACCGATCAACTGGTCTTTGAACAATTGACTGGTTTGGCCAAACCAATTGACTGGTTTGAGGGAACCGTGGGTTTGGTTGAGCTAAACCAATTGACTAGTTGGCGTAAACTGATTGACCGGTTGGTAGAACCAATCACCTAGTTAGGTCAAATCGATCGACTGGTTTGGCTAGATTCTGTGATTTTGATATTGTTGCTTGGATATGCTTTGAGACTATACCCAACACTGCTATATGACTATTTAATGAGTGAAGTACATCCGTTGACATGGATTAATAACCTAATGGATGGATTAAATAGATCATGAGTCATGACATACTCAATGGGTGTTGTAAAGGCCTTGATGGGTAAACCGGAATAAGTATTGGATGGATTTGAAAGGGGTAATGAAATACGGACTTTGTCTTGGATGGATTAATCTAGTGGATTTGGTTATCATTGAATAATCATTAATAGAAATCCCACATATGGTTGGGGATGGTAAGCTTTAATATGGGATAAGTATATGAATGTCTACTCTGCATATTGTGTGAGCCTTGTATGATCACGTAATGTCGAGAATAACGTACTAATCACTTAAATTAAAAGAAAATCAAGTTGTATATGGGTTTGGGTTACTCGATCCTTGATTAGATACTTGGGTTTAGTCTACTTTTAGGCGTTATTAGTGCCTTTGGACAGGATCCTAGTAGATCTCAGTGTCTTACCTACTCTAAACACTGACGATGTACTAGGGGATATCGATGCTAAAGGGTATGGTTATCTATGTGGTTTTGGCTTTAGCTTGGACTTTATGTCCATTAATGGTAACTTGGCTTTGGCTTGGACTTATGTCCATTAATGGTTGCTTGGCTTCTGCCTGACCTTTATGTCCTTTGGTTTAGATAGACTTATATGGTTTGTGAAACCACAGAGTGATGCATAGTCCATCGCTCGATAATAATTATAATGAGTATCTAATAATTGGAATGATTATTTGGATAATAATTGGAATGAGTTTCTCGATAATAATTGGAGTGAGTATTTCGATAATAATTTGAATGAGTATTTGAATAATGATTAGAATGAGTATCGTGATAATAATTGGAATGAGTATTTGGATAATAATTGGAATAAGTATTTTGATAATAATTGGAATGAGTATTTGGATAATGACTTGGACGAGTATTTAGATAATAATTTGAATAAGTATTTTGAATGAGAATTTGGGAATAAGAATGTGGTTAAAGAGGAAAATATAGTAAAAGAAAAAGAATGTTAATAGATGTAATGGCTTATATAAATGACCTAATAAAAATTAGGGACGTAGAAAATAGCCTATGGAGAAATTGAATGCCTAGATGAATAAAGCCTTACTATTAGTTGGACATTCTACTTGCACCTTGCATACCATCATCTATGATGTAGTACTATGGTGTCAAGCATGATGAGTCTCGTATGGTATGGATTTCTTATACCTAATGTGACCATGATAAAGCATGTATCCTGTTTATATGAATTATGCATGAAAATGTTACTATGACTTGTGTTTTATACTAGAATATTGTGTGTTGGTAACTCCACTAAGAAGGTAACTTGGCGTACTCAGTAAAAAATGTATTGATGTGCCTATTTGCTCGGCTACCTACTAATTCCCACGAGTAGAGGGCCATGTGCAAGTTTTCGAGGACGGTTAGTAGTTGGCCAACCTCGTGTGGGATATGGGTTCTAAGAGTATGGGCATCTAGAGACTTTGAGAGGTCCTTGATGGACTAGAGTTTAGAGTTACGCTATACTTTGATTTTCTATAATTTGAACCTTGTACTTTGGTTTAATTTTTCCTCACGTATTTAAATATTGTGGTCCGTTGAGGTCATGTACTTGGAAGCTTTCCTTTCATTATTTATATAACATGTTTTAATGCACTCTACATTGGGTTTGGTCGGTTTAGTTTCTCAACCCTGTATCTAGTATGGGACGAGAGATTGACATCTATCTTATGTTAGATGCGGCGATAACACCCCATTTTTTTAAGTGTTTATTAGTTTCTAGCTTCCATAAGGTTTTCAAAATGAAATTTTTTAGTAGTGAAAAATAGAGGTGTTGCAAATCCCCCATTCTCGACATTTTCCCCATACCCATATGTGGGGATGTAAACAACACAACCCACTCGTGAGCTTTTTTAACTCGGCTCATTAAGATCTTAGTTCTTTCATTTAGCTAAACAAGCAAAATTTGAGCCTTAATTTTAAGCTCCTTTGATAAATCAAACTTGAACATAAAGAAATTGGGCTCAATGTCGTTTATAGTGTAAAAGCTCATGAGCTCGGCTTGTTTATAATAAAAGCTCATGAGTCGGCTCAGCTTACTTATAAACAAGTCTAGCCTAAGCCTTATGCTTACAAATTGTTTATTAAATAAGAGGAGCCTGAGCTTAACCAAGATCAACTCGACTCAGCTTATTTATACCCCTACCCATATGTACATCAACCCTCTACCAGCCTCCCCATTCACAAGACACACCTCAACCATAAATACCCCTTCTCCTTCTCTCCTTACTTCATTTAATACTCCACCAAACTCCCTGACTCCCCCTCTCTCTATTCCTAATTTTTTCGTGCTTCATCCCATCATTTTCCATCATTTTTGCACAGCAAACTCAACGTAGTTGTCAAACCTTACGTTGCACCCCTATCCTATGCATTCTCACCTTGCATTGCTCCTCCTAGGCAATGTGAGAAGCTCATGCATATGCTTCTTTTCAGCCCCATATTTAGTCTCCTTCACACAACAACACCCTCGAAACTACCTAACACTCACGCAACAAACCTTTCCCAATGTGAGAACTTCTCGCTACCTTACCCCTTCTACGTAAACATCTCATGCAACCTACCCTCTATTTGCATGAACACGTCACACAACTACCCCTAATTGTATCTATACCTCATGTAACCAAGATCCATTTATGCCACACCTTCATGCAACTTTGAGCCTCTTCTGTTGCTTTTATTCTTGCTCTTTTCCAATTTCCTTAGCCCTGCCTTTTCCTTGGTTGTTTTCTTACATACTAATCATGTGTTATTTTTGGTTTTTAGGTGATATTTTGGTGGTCTTGGACAAGGAGACTTAGGGTTATACTTGCTTAGAGACTAGTGACAATTAAATAAGGATACATATCTTAGTATAGGGCTTGAATGCTTTGTATAAATTTGTATGTAATCTCCTTCTAGTATTGTTATATTTCATAAATCATGTTGTGGATTTCATTTTATGATATTTTTGTATTGTGTTATGGAAAAGTGAATATTATGTGAAAGCATGAGCTTATGTGATATTTATTGTTATAAGTCTTATCTTGCAACCCTATGCATGTTAGTATGATCTCTAGTTTTGATAAAGTATGGATAGTGGGTAATGAATATGATCAAGTTGTATTGTGATGAAATAAATTGAAGGAAGGAAATTAATGATGATGAACTCATAGGGTTTTGTGAAAAATGTGTGTTGTGACTATTTTAAGGGTATTTGGGACATTTTATGATATTGTGGGAAACCAATATAGCATGGTAATCATTTAGGATATTATAATTAATTTCATATGTAATATGATAGAGAGTATGTTGAGTATAGTACTAGTTACCAAGTAGGACTTTGAGGCGTTAAAGCAAGATAAGGGTATTCTTAGGTTCAATATTTTATAAATCCCTGACAACTGGGCCAAAAATTTAAAATCGGCTAAATATACCTATCAACAATTATATCGGTCTCAAGTAATACCGGGCACTAAAAGTACCGAAGTATAGTTCCCACAAAGACTATAATCATTCTAATCAAACCTACACGATCGAAATCAAATAAAAAAATAACTAATTATAAACTAAGAATTTCATATAAATCTATATTAAGCTAAAATGAAATCAAGCAAAATATAATAAAGGTAAAATCAATTAATAAAATGTCTCAAGAAATCCAAATCTACCACTAGCCAATTATAATGACCAATTAATCAATTATCTAATATTTTTAATTACTAGCTATGTCTCAACGAAATTATTTAACTAACACACTCTCTCAAGCTACGTTGTTCTATCGTCAATTATCAATCCACCTATTTCTAGTCAAAGAATTTAAATAAATGATGATTTTTTAGGTTCAATTAATTACTTATCATTCTCTATTATTGTAAAAATCATGTAATTTTTCTTACAACTCATTCAATTCCTATTTATGCTATGCGACCTAAAGTATAGAATCAACTCTCACTCTCAACTAAACTTGTTAAATGAGAATTAAAAGTGATCCGTCTATTAATTAGATACAATATAGAACAATAACATGACATATATAGAGTAATTTATTAATCAAACAATCAATTAATTTATCAGCATAAATAATAATGTTTGACTATATTCTTAGTAAAAGAAAATTAGAACATGTCATTAATCAAAATAAAAAAAATTAATAAAAAAATTTAAATTATATATGAAATATTAAACTTTAAAATATTTAAATATAAAATCACAACATTTCTTATTTAAAATAAGAAATAAAAAATAATACTATATTATACAAATGGCCAGCGACACTGAATTTTTTTTCCCGATGTTGTGCTACTACTGTCTATTCTGTAGTATTTTTTTTTTCTCGCTCGTTCCTACCATCCTTTCTCTGTGCTCTCTGCCATCTGCCTCTCAATTTTTTTCTCTCTTCTTTCAGAACATTTGCTTTGTTTCTCTCCACCCAATCTGACGTCTCCTCTTCTATGATATGTATGTATGTATGTATGTTTGTTTGTTTGTGTGCACTCGCGCATGTGCTTGTGCGTGCGTGCGCACGATTCTTTTTTTCTTTGGCCAAATTTTTTTGCCGGCACTTTTTTAAGCTTTCTTTCTTCTGTTTTTGTTTTCGGCACTTCGTGCCTCTTTTGGTCAAGCTCGCCTTTATTTTTCTTCTTCTATGTTTATCTTTTTTTTCAATTTTCTATTCTCACCTTTTTTATTTTATTTTTCTTAATTTGTTACTCCATGCATATATAGTCAATTACTACCTACAAAATAAAATTAAATAGATATTAATTAACTTTCTAAAATTATTTCAAATAATTCTTTATTTTAGAATATATTTTTAGATAAAAGTTTAGGTTAAACTTTAACCCATATACTATCACATTTAGAAAGCATACTAGAAATAGAAATTATATATTTATTTGTTATCTTTACACTAAAATTTGAATCGCCTAAATCTAAGTTAGTACATAAAAAGTTATGGTCAAAATATGGTAAGTTGTCAAAATTATAAAAAAAAAGAGTTAATTTTAGGCTCTAAATTAATTAAATAAATGATATTATTATAAATTAAATATATAATTAAAAATAACATAAATAACCTCACATATTATTCAAATAAATAACCAAAAATAGTATAAAATAACTAAAAATATGTGTTCATCATATTGTGGGAAACTAATATAACATGGTAATAATTTAGGATATTATAATTAATTTCATGTGTAATATGATAGAGAGTAGGCTTAGTATGACACAAGTTACTTAGGAGGCCTTTGAGGCGTTAAAGTAAGATAGGGGTATTTTGAACAATATAGGTTAAATATAGAATATTAGCATTTCTAAAGTGATATAGGCTTTAAAATATGCTAAGTATCTTACGTGAAATACTTGGGGTAATTATAAGCAACAAAAGTTTAATAAAATGAGAAAATGGCTTAAAGTAAAAATAGTAACTCCAGAAGTAAGCTCGTTATTGCATATGTAACACGTTAGAGTTAAACCTTGAATTTTAGCTTTGTTGTAAATAATAAAATACTAAGAAAGTGTGCCAAATTTGGTGGTTAAATGAGTCTTGTGGAAGAAGTGACACTTATCACGTGAAATTAGGGTTTCATACAGGCGTTATGGTCATTCCCCTTACGAAATGCCCCAACCACTTTTAGTTGTGTTGTATGTGCCTTAAATATTTATGATAAGATTGCATGATGATATTGAGATAACCAATACTCTAATAAGACATTAATACTTAAAGTAAAAGAACATGTGAGTTTAGACCGATTTTTATTGATCCATTTCACTGAATGAGAATAGTGGTCATGAGCATTATGCCTTAGGAGTTTCACTAGTCCATTATAGCAAATAAGAATAGTGCCTAGGAGCATTATGTGTTGAGAGTTCTATTGATTCGTTCCGCCAAATCATAATAGTGAGCAGGCGTGTTATGGCATGAGAGTTGTACTTGTACGTTCCACCCGACGAGAATAGTAAGGTCTTTGAATTCAACGTAATATAGTAAATGAATTGTAAGTATATTTAATAATGGAACTCTGGATCAATTTTTCTCTTGCAACATATCATGATATAATTAATAAGAATGTTTAAACCTTAGTTCCAACGGCTTTTTACTTCTTGGGGTTTTGGCATAAAGTTAATGTTATCTGATAGCTAGTCTTTGTCTGAATGCTTTTTTGGACTCTTTGTTTCAATGAATTTCTTTTGGATTTATTTTTATTTAAGTTGTAGATGAAGATAATTTCCAAATGCTTATTTAAGTTTTATGAAATGTTCAATTGTTCTTTATATATCTAATTTTTAAGTTCTAAGTATTTTGCCTTGTATTTGACTTAATAATGGTCTGGTAAGCTAGACTTATGTCGAGTACAGTAGTAACAGCCAATTATCATATGTATTACGCTTATGCTAAAATAAAAAATTTAAATAGTATATTTTGAGGTGTTACAACTCTCTATAACAACAAAAAAAGGGATGAAATAAAGACCATGGGCTTGTTTGGCTAAGAGTAAGGAGAAGAGGAAATAGTACGTTTCAAAAAGTGGCTAAAATTATTTTGTTTGGTTGGAAGTAGAGGTAGAGGTGACAATTGGGTCTAGTTGTTGTGGGTCGAGTCGCTCTCTAGTAAGATTGTGTTGCGTGTCAATTTTCTTTGTGGGGTCGGTTAAGATCATTTTGGGTTTGAGTCATTTTATTGTATGGATTGTTGTAGATCCAAGGTATATTAAATTTATTGCATGAGTTGTTTCAGGTTTAGGTTAGCTTGATGGGTCGGTTTTGGGTTGGGTCGATTTAGCTCAATTGTATTCTAACTAACTTGACTGATAGGCTGTTTTTGGATTTTAATAGGTCGGATTGGGTTCAAATCGAATTAATCTCAAATTAGATCACTTTAAATTTCGATCAAATCGAACACTAGCTACCAAAATCAATCTAACTCATTAATCTTTTAACCAATCACTAAAATTGCTTTCACATATGCATATAATTGAAAATGTGTTATTAATAACTACTTGATTATAATTATAACTTCTTAATGTTGTATTTTTACGCCAAAAAATTGATAAAATTAAATTATTATTAATGAATAAGGTATGTGTACAATAAAATTAAGAAAAATAAGTAAAATTTATAAATTAATATATTTTTAAAAGTTTAAAAAAAAATAAAGAATGCATAGTTTTTTAATTTAATTTATTAAAGTTGGTTAAGATTAAATTTAGTTTTATCGAAACAAATTGATATTGAGTTTCGGATTAGCTTAAATCTCACATCATGTTGGATCAATTATATTCGGATACGGATCAAATGAACGAGTTTTATAAATTATGTTAGATTATATTGGGTCAACTTTTGCTTCTTTTAAGTGTAGGTCAAAAGCAAGTAACATTTCTCATTAACTTATTTTCTATAAGTAAGTTACGACCCAAAATAAGCCTTATTTTCTTGATTGTCAGTTATATTCTTACCCTCACACTTACTTCCTCATTAAATCCTAGTGTATGTATTATTAGGGTACGATTATATTCCAAGTGTTCCTTGTCAGGGAGTATAATAATGAATTCCGCATAAAATGATATCATTTCCGGAACAATATTCATGTATGCCAAATAACAATCACTACCAGTATTAGAAAAACAAAATCGTTAACTTATTATTTTTTTTAAAAAAAAATGCAATTTATTGGCCCAATGATATAGAAATAAATCACTAAGTTTAATTGAAGACTTCATTTAATGGTACTCCAAATGAACGTCGAGGGGCAACGCGATGAATGGGCTTATTTATGCACTACGCTCCACATTTCGTCGTACGGACTGCAATTAATGACACATCATCCTTCAAAAACATGTTGGCCCGTGAACATAAAAACATGGGAGTATTGTCACTCACGAATCCACGATTACGAGATCACACCGGCAACGTAAGTGGTGACATCATATTAATAGAGTAAAAAAAGAGGCAATAATTGAGGAGGCGACTAGATTTCTGTGGGACTGCTACTTGTAATTAATATAATGCAGCAAAATTCCTTATTACTACTGCTACTACTTCAATCCACCAAAATATTTACAGAAAGCGGAAAAAAAAAATAACGAAGGGAACCAATTAAATTTCAGATTATAAAGCAAAACATGACCAAAAAAAAGGGGGATTAAAAAACCCCACCTTTTTTTTCTTGACCTAATTATCCCTCGACCAATCGTTCCAGAACCTAAGAAGTAACAATATCGAGGAAGAAACAGAGGAAAACAGGGGAGAAAGAAGCGGAGCAGAGCCATTAATGGTGTGCGAGGAGGAGGGGAGGGGGGATTTGTAGTCAATAATTTTCCTTTTAACATGAACTCAATAACTGTTCTAAGTACTCAGGTCCCAAATCTTCAAACACGACCATATTATTTGGTCTAACCTCTTTTTCATCTTTATTTACCTTGTTCCCCAAAGATTTCCTCCTAATCAAATGCTTTCTTTTCAATGCTAGAACAGGGGAGCCTCCGTCTTCAATCCCATGTTTCATCATCTCCCTTAAGGATTCCTTCACTCTCTCCGCCGGAAAGTTAAGCACCGCCATCGGTCCCCTCATCGCGAACGCCGCTTGATCGTAGGCCAAGGCGGCCGCCTCTGCGTCGTCGAATGTCCCGAGCCACACTCTTATACCATGCCTGGTCGAGTCCCTTATTTCAGCCGCATATTTTCCCCACGGCCTCCTTCTTACTCCTCTGTAGCTTCTCTCTTTCTTGTTCGGGCTTACCGCATTCGAGATACTCGAAGTTACTTCGTGATCTTCAGCCGCTGCTCCCCTATTTTGCGACATGGATTCTGATGAATCCTTAGCGCCTTCGTTCAGCATGTCGAATAGAACCATTTCTTCGGAATCGTTTACGTTGAATGGTAGAGAATTGTAAGTGGAATAGAATTCTTCCCGAGGGAAAGATTCCGGCGAGCCGGAGGATGAGGATTCCGACGAGGAGTGTGGTGGTGGGTAGCTAGAGAATGAGGGAGGGTTCATATTTTGAGCTTGTTGGTTCATTACCAGGAGCTCAGGAAGCTGTGTTTTGTAAGCTCAGAGAGAGGGAGGGTTTGGTTTGTGGAAATTGAACAAACACAAGAATGCCAAGTAGTAAACCATGCCCCCAGATACATATATATACTCTCTTTTTTTATTTTTTTTTTAAAAAAAGGCTGGATTAGATTAGATAAGCGAACTAGAAAATACGGGAGTTTTGGGGCTTAGGTTGAGGATTATTTTAATGCAAGAAAGTTAATGATTAAAATATTGGGGTAGGAGCGAGGGGGGAGGATATCCCAACTCCCAAGGTATACAATTTTTCTTTTGTATTTATTTATTTATTTATCATTTATTGTATATACACAAGTGTCAAGTGGAACCAAATTTTTACTCGGGTCCCATTGGCCAGTGTGAGATGAAGTAGGAGACGTGGATTTCAGCACGTGGGTCAATAGGCGGCGGCGAAGTCAAGATTGATTACATAATGGCTGATCTCATTACTCTAGATCACTGTTCAGAGTCTTTTGACATTAGACTTTTCTAACCCCTGTAATCCTACCCGCTTAAATAAATCCTGTTCGGCGAGGAGGGACAGCGACCGGTGCATCATCATATATGGTATTGTTATTCGGGGTCTCTTCTCTTCGGGTAATTTTTTCCTCTTTCCGTTTCCTTGTAGTTGTTGTGGGGTGAGAAACAAGTAAGGGCGACCGCCTTGCGGTGGAGGGTTTTACTTTCATGCCAATAACTAGTTGCCAATTCTATTGAAGGTGTGTTTCTATCCGTGTTAACAGTGAAGTATTGTAGGATTCTTTACCCACTTGAATTCTCCTTCCAAACGCTTAGGTATTACCTTAACTCTATTTCATGGATCCAAGATATTATTCGGACGGATCTTATCTAAAATTAGATGCGTATTATTTATTAAGATTTAGGTATGAATATAGGTAAAGAATTCTCATATTCACATCCATCTTTATATTTGTATTCATATCTAAATCTGTTTTACCTTCGTCACTTTTTAGGATGGTATGTCTTCCCCACTTTTAAAATAACTTTTTTATATTTATCTCTCACTACTTTCATTCATAAAACTTTAGTACTAATTAAAATTATTTACTCACATTTTTCATTTTTCTCATCCATGTCCTTCTTCACCATCAATTTTTCACTCCCCTAAAATGTACTTCTTATTACGAACTTGTAGAAATAAGCATAAAAAGAGTAATATTTTAGTTTGCCTCTTTTTTAAGATTCATGTTTTATATTTTGACTATCATGTACCTTTGCATGTTGGATAAAAAAAAAGATCCGTGAATTTTCATCAATTTCATTTTCAAATTTTTAGTATCACCAAGTTTTCATACTTAGCGTATGTAATTAGTCAACGCATTTAAATATACTTAACGTATAGGGTAAGTTGTCCAAATTCCTTATTTAATTTACCTTTATGTGTACTATATGCATTTAAAATTCATTAATTCAATGCAAGCATATAATTTGAAGACATATTATTTTTCTTAATGCTTTAATTTGTCTACAGTTTTCAATTTATCACTACGTATTTTTGATTATTGCATTCTTTTAAGTGTAGTTAGTCATATTGGATTGGGATCTCAAAATAATTTGTTGGCTGAAAACACTTGCAATTAAAATCTAGTTAGAATATAGAAACATGCATTCTAGATGAGCTGAAATAAATAGATATAGAAATAGAGACTTAATTTATCTAAAATAAACATGTGTGTAATTTTTTTTTTTTACAAATTATTGAAGCTTATCTCTTTTTTCCCTTCTATATCTCTATAAAGACTATAAAAATAGATTTTTCACCAAAAAATATACTTGTATTACTAGAATTCTTTTTATTGTTATTGTTATCACTAACTGGATAACCTCAAGTGCTATTATATTAAGAATTATATTTTTATTTTAAATTTTATTATTGGCATAAAAAATCTAAGATATTATTATTGTTGTTATTCTAATTAAATAGTGTTATATTTTTGGTTTGTAGCTCTTATTTTTAATATTGTAACTAGGGTTGTTAATTTTATGCTATTATCTTAATTGTTGTTTATTATTATTGTTATTAGGAATCTAAAAAATAATTATTGTTATTTATTCTTAATATTTTCATTTTTTATTTACTATTAGTATCCTTTATTATTATTATTATTATTATTATTATTATTATTATTATTATTATTATTATTATTATTATTATTATTATTATTATTATTAACTAATTGGCAATGTCTTCCAAAGGTATAGGTAAAGGTAAAGGTAGGAGTCCACAAAATCACCAAATTTAAATTCCTCCAATTTCACAAAATTCAATAATTCAACAAAATCATCCCTTCCTCGAACATGAAAGTAACCTTCACAAAATGCATCAACAATACCTAAAATTTATGAACTCCAAAATTCCCATAAAATTTTCTCAATGGAAAAATGTGGAAAGTTCTTAAATTAGTTCAAATACCCCACAACAATTTTAGAAATGCAAAATTTGGAAAGTTCTCAAATTAGTTCATTACCCCAAAAATTTTCCATAATTAGAATATACCATATTATCCCAATTTTGGGAGTCCTTAATTAAATTACAACCAAAGATATAACGATATGGGGTTCTTGGGTAGTTCTTCAACTAAGGCTGCCATGAAACTTATAGATCAGTATCTTACATCTTTAACTATTTAATAACCTCACAAATGTCAAATCATATTTTCCTTTACTTTCAACATAACCACAATCTTTGAAGGATGAGGAGGAGGAGGATGAAGAAGAAATTACTTGGAAGGGCGGCAAGGTCACTTGAACCAAAGAAGACAATGTCAACTTAGTTAGTTCCTAGGCTAATGCCAGTACTTTGTACTAATCAAAGAGGTGGTAATTTTTTTTTCAAGAGTTGTTAAATGCTACTACTAGTATTGAGGTGATGAATGTGGAATATGAAGATAGATGTAGCACAGGAACCATTTTAGCAAGGGTTCACTAGCTTGTTAGAAATTTTATGGTTCATACAACCCAACATTAACAACTAGAATAAGTGGGTGATTATATCAAGATGTTATGAACAAGGCTCAAAAATTTTATAAGGAATTTAATGAGAGAGGAAAAAATATTCACCTTGGTGCTCGTGTGAGATTATGAATAATTAATAATGGAAGCTATCACCCTAAGTGTTAAGTTAAATTAACTAAACTACAAGAAATAGGAAATTAATTGAATTAATAATGGAACTATTAGTTTCACTAAGTGCTATCACCCTAAACATCAATATTGTTAATAAGATTTCATTCGAGCATATATCCTTCAACTCTCAAATTAGCTAGTTGAGAGTTGGTCAAATGAGAGTCTTTGTAATTTGTTGCATTAGGCGATGCCTCTTCTACTTTTATAGATTTATGATCTTTTAGAGGGTATTAATACTTAAAAATTAGTTCATGTAAGTATTTTTTTAATGCCCCTTGGCATCATGTTTCCAATATGGCATGGATGTTAGAGTCCGTGTACAAGCCCCTTGACTTCAATGCCCATTATGTTTAGAGAGGGATGATTCCATTTTTTTTTTCTTACGCCCTATGCCTTATATTGCCATTTTGGTGGGACAAGATGTCTTACTAGTGCCCTTGGTGTATTTTCCATTAGTGGTGGGATGAGACATCCTGTGTTACTTGGTAAGATGCCATGCAAAGTTGGTGATGGAGACTTAGTGTAGCTATTCAAATCTCTTAATAATGGATTTATGCGAATAATATGACGGAAAGTAGTAAACAGTGTTACCTTAAATCTTTATATTTCCTTCTACACTATCAGGCCATCATATGCTCATGTGCCTAAATGAGATGTATGGCTTATGCATGTCATGTCTTGAGTACCCATTGTATGTTTCAAGCATGAGTTCTAAATGTATCACGTTCATCTCTATACCATGAGCCCTACCATGTGATAATGCAATCTTGTTTTACTCATTAACTCGCTATATTGATACTACCTTATATTGCGGTGATCTTGGCTCTTATTCAGGTGAGTAGATGATGTTGATGATGATTTGCAAGACTATGATGACTAGCTCTCTAGTGATGTTGATTTGCAAGACTATGATGACTAGCTCTCTAGTGATGATGATTGGTAGGTGTTATTTAGGGTTTGGCTAAAGAGTTAGACTATTAGAAGCCAAGTGGTTTTGGCCCATGTTATGGTTCCTCTTTTTTATCACCATTCCCTTCTTCATGTTTGTACAACATTATTATCTTATCTATTTTTATTTTATTCACTAAAGGTTTATGTTTTAAAAGTTGTGTTACATGTATGAATTTTAACTTTGTATCTAATATGAAACAAACGGTTACATTATATCTTATGTTAGGTGCAACGGTGACAATCTAACCTTTGTATTTTATTTTCATAATTTCTTATCTTAAATGAAATTCTTTAGCAATTAAAATTGAGGGTGTTACATTTGTGGTCTCTATTTTGAGATGCTATATTTTTAAAAAGTTTAACTTTTTATAATAGCTGATATTTTTGTCATTTGTTTTTCATGCCTAGCCTTGCATTTTTCATGGGTCTGGTGAACATGTGCACATCTCCTCATGATAGATGTGGTGGTATCATCCCTTATTTACTATTTTAACTTATGAATTATTATTTCAAAATGAATATTTTAAGTTGAGACCAATGGGGGTGTTATAGTAATACTCCTACAATATTGTTAGGATACGAGTTCCATACATATAATTCTGTTTAATGTTTTTGTGTAGTTATTGAATTTAAAAGTCTAGCTATATGTTAGGGTTTTAGAAGTATAATACCATTTGCTATTACTTGTTCATAAACTAGAACTTACCTCAATCCATACATTATATTTTGACAAACAACATTATGTCTTCAAGTGAAAGTGAGAGGTTTAATGCCTAGTGAAAGTGAAGAAACAATTGATGTACCTTCAAACTAAGGTAATACTCTCTAAGGATGCTAATTGATTTTATGCAATACCCCAATTTTTATGAACTGAAAAATTCTGTTTTCAAAGTTAAGTGCGGAAGCTAAAATAATAAAACGATGGGTGTTACTGCCACACTTGGTATAAGTCCAGTTACCTTACCATTCTCATACCAAGTGCTAAGGCTAAAATCATTACTCTACTTAAATTAATAATATGATTACAAAATTAGAGTAGAGATAATATCTGATAAATATGGTGCTACACAAAAACAACATCAACTGTTTACAAATCTCAAAGAGAAGGAAATACAAGAGGACATAAGTGTCCAAAAGCAACTGAAATCAAAATAATAAAGGAGCACAAGATAATCCTATGCTCTCAGATGAACCGCCAACTTTGACAAAGCTTAGAAGTTGACCTGCAAAGACCACTACCCATTCAATAGGTAGAGGTCCATCAAAGAAACCCTTTAGTACAACGGTACTAAGCAACCCTTTATACTAAACCAGAATAGAAAACCAACATAGAATACATGCATGGAATCAAAATAAACATGGTATCTATTAATCATTCATATGATCTCATACCACCAACACATCATACGAATCATACATGTTCCTCAAGGATTAGCTGAGACTTACCAATGGAACATCCAAGCGATTCTCTTTGTAGTATTATTAGAAACACATCAAACTCAAATACAAGATAATAACCACATACTACACACCTAATCACTAATCCCGACAAATCTCATAACACTAGTAGGCTCGTAAGCACAGATCAACAAAATTCATAACATCATAGGCAAGGCTTAAAGGCACAATACCAAGCACAGGTAGGCACGAAGGCTGCTACCAAAACACAAGTAGGTAGAAAGGTTGCTACCAAAATATAGGTAGGCACAAAGGTTGCTACTGACCAATCCAATCATCTAATGACCCAATAAGCCATCAAATCATTTTCGTGTTTATTCATTTGAGGGGAGATCACATCAAACCTGGAGACACTAAGGTACTCTAGTCATATTAGCACAAGGCAACACAGTATCCTATCGACTATCAACCCAAGGACACAAAAGTACCCTAGTCGCTTTGGTATACAAAGGTAACATAATACCTTACCGACAATGATACCTAATTCATAAGTATACATATCCCCTATTAGCCGTAGAATAATAGAGTAAGATGTAGGGCCTAGCTAGGGCACTAAGGCACACCAACAGAAATCTAAAATAACTGTGGAATAAACCATATCTCTAGGGTAGCAGCCTTTAAAGAGCCACCATTTCCGATCTCGAGGTCTTTCACTTTATGTATTAGTATTTTATTTAGGTGACCACGAAATCACATATAAATCACAAAGATCCGAATCTCATACTTAACCTTTTTAGATTATTTCCAATTATTCAAGACAACCATGGTCAAGATCATTATCAAGGTAAATTAGTAAAATACGCTAAGACCGTCCTAGGCTCAGCTATTCATATTTGGGTGCATTAAGCCAAAAATGACCAAATGCCATTAAAGTTAAATTTAGTATGCTAACACCCTCTTTAATTACTAAATCTATTTTATTTATAAAGTTATCATGAAAAGGCCAAATCATAATAATTAAACTAATTTATCATATAGTTATATTTCTAGATAAGCTAAATGACCAATTTATCCTTATTCTAGATTTTGCATATAAAATTCCACCATGCTTATACAATACATATGATCACATAATCACATGCTTATAACATATAATACACAATGGTCATTTTGGTCATGGTATAGATCATAATGCAGGTAAATTGACCAAATTACCCTTAGGGCTCACGTCCATGATTAATATTTTATAATTAGATTCAAGCATACTCAACCCATTAATTATACATGCTTATCATACTAAACACTTTCTCGACGTTGGAATCATATTAATCATACTATCATACCTACAATATTTTACATAAGATAACAAACTTATCTTATCGATTTTCGGCATAACAAGAAATAACAAATAACTATAAAGTAACAAATCACTCTCAACATAGTTCATAAATCAAGGCCTATATGTACTACCATGCAACATTTATTATTTTAGTAAGGTATAATGGTTACAAAATAGCAACATACTTAACACAATTCATATACCAAAACCTTAATGTGGTACCATGCTATGTCTATCATTTTAATAGAGTATAACAATTACTTAAAATCCTATAAAATTCAAAAATAGCAGTATCCTACTAAATACTACGAGATACCGCTAATGGACATTCGCACCTAAAAATAATACCAAAATATGTAATTAATATTTTTAACACACAAAATAATACTTATATTAATAAAATATTTATTTTTGTGAAATTATCAAGATACCCTTACTTATTAATAACAGGTTTCAAAAATTATTTTACAACCGAACATGACTCACGCTATAGGGGAGATGCACGCCAGGCTCAAAGATTATTTCCAAGAGAGAACTTAAGGTAAAGAAGGGTAAAATGGAAATAACCAGAGTCAAAAGAAAGTTTGAGGTATGTTGATGTGTGATGGAATGTATGGTAGAGCTATGGTAAAAATTTAGTGGTGATTGGATAAGGTTTGGGGGTGAAAATAGGGATGCACAACCGATATGGGGAGCTACACGACCATGCTATAAGAAGTAAACACCCTAGTCGAGATTTATGATTATGCATGGTAGGGTGGTGTGAAGTGGCATGACCATGCTCAATCGTTGGGCAAATAGGTCGCAAGTTGAACAGATGTGCATGGGCATGCGTTTGAGCTATGCAGGGGTGCACGAGCATGTTGTGCTAGGTTGCATAGGTGTGTGATACAAAATTTTAGTGTTACACGACCGTTATTAAGGCCGTGTATTTTTTAAAAACGTGATGGGCGAGAGAAAGAAGAAGGAAAAAGAAGTTGTGGCTAGTGACAGTGCTAGGGAAGGTTGGGGCGACTGTGGTGGTCAATCCATCGATCGATGGGTGGTGTGTGGTGGTGCACGATGGTGTGAATGTAGAAACATAGCAAAGAAGAGGAAGAAAAAGAAGAAGGAAGAGGGAAGAAGAAGAGGGAGCTCGGGGTAGTGTTTTGGACAAAAAATGGGCATAATGGAGGTAAAACAAAGAGGAAGGAAAGAGCGTGTGTAGTGTGTATATATATATATGGTGGTGGCATGTGATCGGTGAAAGAAAAGAATGTGGGGGGAGGAGTGTGAGATGGATGGTGCAGCTGTAGGATGACAAGTTCACGAGGGATGGCAGAGGCAGGAGATGGTGGTTATGTGTTGTGGTGAAATTGCAGGTGATGGTGATGGTTGTGTATATGTTGTATAAGGATGAGAAGGAAATGGCAGGGAAGGTGTGTGTGTGTAGGTTGGGAAATAGGGAGATAAGAGAAGAAGATGAGTGATGGAGGATGGATGAGGATGGCTGTTGAGGAGGTGATGGGAGATGGTGCAAGTGGGAGGATGCAAGTTGCAAGAAAATAAGTCAATCTTTATGGCAAAGATGATGGGAGAAAGGAGAAGAAAGAAAAGAAAAGAAAAGAAAAAAGGGAAAATGTTGGGGATTAGTTTAGATAATTTGGATTAGCCAAAATAGATAGGATTAGTGGTAAATTTTAGCGGATTTTATATTGGGTTATAAAATATGATTTATTCGGGTCAAAGATTCGTATTCGGTTAGGGTTTCAGGATTAAGAAATTTAATTAAGACTAATAATAAGATTTTCTTGATATTAGAATTAATTTAGGGTATTAATGATATGAGATTAGGCTAAGAAAAATTTTAGGGTATTAAATTTTATGTTTGGCCCTTCTAGTCATATGCTTTGCATTTTTGAGCTAATGCAACAAGTAGTTATTTCCTTATAAAAACCAAAAAAAGGGATAGAAAGAAACTCACAAGTGGGACACTAAAGATTTTTTTTTTTGCTTTGTATAAAATCCAACACACATAAGCACATAGTTTCATCAATGATTTAGGATGAAAAAGCATGTTTTCCTTAAAACATGTAAGCTATATAAAAAACACAGTCCATCCAACAATGATGAAACAAAGCTAGGAAGATTGGATTATTGGTGCTTTGAAACTGCACAATAACATCAATAATGCTTGTATATAGATTGTTTGCTGATAGTATAAATGGATACATCCATATTAGGATTACTCCAACTCTAAAATGTGTTAAGGATTTTGATCAATCTATTATGGTAACATTTCTAACTATGATCAAGGTGAGGATAACTCAATATTTGAACATTTCAATGAGTCTATTGTGGAACAAAAGGAATATATTTGTAATATGGTAACATTTTGAAATAAGGAAGGCATACATTAGTCACTTGCAAAAACAAATATGGTTGAAATATTTGGCAATGTTTTTGTCAAATTTTTTAGAAATTTGTGGTATTTCTTTATTTATAATTCCATTTTTATATATGTTGTTTCACATTTCATGTTGTTGTTATATTTCCTTTTTGTATTTCATAAGTATGATAAAAATATAGTCACGGTATTAACTTTCTTCTACTGTGAACACTAGATCATAACATGAAATTACATCTTGGCGAGAACAATGAAAATCAAGAGAAGTAGAAACACGCCCAACCTAACCCCAAAGTAATGCTCATCTTCAACTTGTTTACCTCTTGCTGCAGTTTTAGTACTTCCTTTGTTAGCCTTTTTACAAATCCAATAATATTTCTTTAGTAAAATTGATGTCGTAACATCGATTCCTTGATGTTATTGTTGGAACTAGAGCTTCCGATGTTACTACATGTGCTAACATAGCCCATTCAAAGTAATACCATGCCTAACACTTATAATACATATAACATAGGTTTGCCTCACTCCTTAAAATGTAAGGTTTTGTAACTTGATTAGCTCAATGATATGGTACAAATTGATTCATATTAGCACCCAATGAATTAGTCAAATATGTTTTTTGGGTAACGAATAAATAATGATTAGATATTTTTTTCCCTTGGACGGTGAATTGAAGAAAGTTGTTTTTTTGCTAAGGTGAGCTTTTATAAAAGAGAAAAAGAGCTTTTGGAAAAATAGTCGGTGTGGGGAAAAACAGATGGTTATAATGGTAGGGGTAATTTAGAAAGCTTAATTTACTTTGTTTACATTTTTTTGAATTACATGAGACTTACCTATCAATGATTGAAAAGCTCGTCTTCTTGACATTCCATTTTTCTTTCATTTGTGCAATGTAGTGTTACTATTTACTTTCTACAAGAGTTTGGCAGGGAATCTTGGTTGTAATGATTTGTTAATAATATTTATCGATAAGTAATTTGTAGTATTGTCTATTAATCACTATATGATGTTAATGTATACATTAATAATATATTTATTCAATTAAAGATTGCTAATTAAAAATATTAGTGATTTATAATATTTATTAATATTCAGTATCATTATGTCATCAAAATAATAATAATAATAATAATAATAATAATAATAATAATAATAATAATAATAATTTATTATTTGTTGTTAGTAATCAATATCGGTAGTATTAGTTATAGTTATTGGCTATTATTCAACATTTTTAACTACAATGCTTAATAGTGATAATAGTAATTAAAATTATAATATTTTAAATAATTAAAATTGGTCATTAATAACAACTAAGAATTAATATTATTAATTACCTCCAATAATAGTAATTTTGTAACAAATAATAGTAATTAATCTAATTTAATTTAATTATAATTGAGGATAACTATGATTATCTAATTAATATAATTTAAAACTTATTGTCAATGAATAATAAAATTATTTAAATAATTTTAATAGATACATTAAATGGGGTATAGAACAGAAATAGGAATCATTGACGTAAATGTCCCAAATGAATGGGTTGCTTAGTGGGTTCTAAGATATATATTTTTTATAGTAAAGAGGATAGAATCAAAATCAGGAACTCATTAATGTATACTTTTCAAGTAAGGATAGTGATCGGATAGGTTTTACCGAAAATTCGATAAATTTTATTTATTGGATGCATAAATGGATATATATAAATAGAAATAGATATAATATCTGCCAGTTTTTGCTATAGATACAAATAAGTAATCTTCAAATCTGTATTCATCTTCGTATTCGTACTTATACCCACATTTATTTACTCGACATAAAATTATATTTTTACCCTTCATTTATATAACCTTTACTATATTTTTTAAAGTTAAAATTAAAAATATAATTAAACCCTTATAATTTAAGTATACAATTCTAATATTAGATTATTTTTATTTTAAACTCAATGGGTATTACCTAATAAATATGTAAATAGATATAAATATGAAAGAGGAAAAAATATACCTATCGTATTAAGTACAAATATATATATATATATATATATATATATATATATATATATATATATATATATATATATATATATATATATATATATATTATTGGATTTATATAACATATGCGAGATAGCAGATGATCTGCATGTACTCTGTTTATGTCCTTAATTCAAAAGGAAACGCTATAGGAATCGGCACTAATGTTCCATGACTAATTTGATTTCAAGTGGGGCCGATAATAGATTCAAAGAGAAAAATGAATTTGATTGTTGATATATTCTTGTCACTTATTTATTTGTTACGGCTCAAATCTGGAGACTTCAAGCATCAAGGATAAAGTTTATAATTATATCAATCCATAAAATTAGGACATGAATTGTTCCTAAAATTATTAATGAAGTTTCTTATCCAAGTGAGAAAGAAAAATAAAGAATGGTGAACATACTAAGGTTACATTATCTTTATTAGATTTTTGCTAACACGATATTATTTAGTCTAATTTTATATGAACTTATTTAGTCTAATTTTAAAATAAAGGGAGTTATTATTGTTGTTATTATTAGTTTACTATCATTAGTATTAAAATTAACATTTTTATTGCTACTATAATTATCATTACTATCATTATAACTATAGTTATTATAGAAAATTGCACATTAAATCTATTTTTAGTTCCATTTTCTCATTAAGGTTTCAAACTTGCTTGGATAATTTTGTGTAATTTTTTAAGTATGCATTTCCTATTCTATCCTCCGAATTATGACGAAACCAAAATAATAATAATCATAATAATATTATTATTATTGCTATTGTTATTATTAAAAGTATATAATTAGGACTACTAATATACCGTTGACGTTAACTAATGACAGTATTATAGTATATCAAAAACATAATGTTTTTGAATATCTATTTCGAAGTTTGATAATAACACTATGTAGGAAAGTTGATATACTACCAATGTAAGTAATAATATTAATTTAGATTAGGAAGTATACTTATTTTATTAGATAACTATATAATTTCACGAGTTGCCTATCTTTCGATAACATACTGCATGGATTATGATACTTATCTATTAATATATGTATTAGATATAATATCATATCCAAATACATTGATACATGATTAATTGATATAAATGATATATCGAATGAATATCTTAAGTTTTAAATATTTATTTTATATTTAAATTAATGCAATTTCTATGAAAAGATATTATGAATCTAAATTCTTATATAACATAAGGAAATGAACTGGAATGAAATCTCCTCTGATTATTATTATTATTATTATTATTATTATTATTATTATTATTATTATTATTAATTTTATATTATAATTATTAAAATTTTATTAATCTGATACGATGTATCTTAGAAATAAGCGGATCGGAATGATATTAGTATGAATGAGAATCTGGCATGCCTTGCCTAACTCTCCTCGGAGAAGCTACGTACGAGGTTTCATTAGAAAGAAACAATTTTTGACTTAGCGAACAGAGAGAAATTTGAAACTTCTACTTTGTTTGATCACCGGGGGTACTCTGAGAGAGACCTGGGCCAGCCAGATGTGCACGTCACATGAGCTTCGATCGATAGAGACCGAATATTCCATCGGCAAATTAAAAGGCACCTGTCCGAGCTTCAAACTGCACTTTCCGAGAGGTCCAGGTTCATCCGCCCTTCCATTCATTGCCCTCCGAGTGGTCCCGATCCGATAGAGAGTGCTTCATTGTTTTGGATGGTTTGTGGTCTTGTCTCCGACGAACCGGATGTTTGCTTGGTTAAATACGCCAAATATAAATCCTGACAAGGAATTCGATGCATTTCACTGAAAGTTCTTAGTGAGTGTCAAGTTGTCCTTTGGTTGTATGGATGGCTTCAAATTTTATTTTTTTTTTCAAAAAAGAAAAATATCTTTATATGTATTTTTTTATAGGTATTAAAATGTTGAAAATAATAAAAGATCCCAACACGCCCATCTTAAATAACTTGATCTAATCTAGTTTATTTTTCTAAAAATTATTCAGATTAGTTTAAAATTAATTATAACAGTTTCTCAATTATTTTATTATGTTGGATTGATTTAAATTTAATTGCCACCGACCACTTTAATTTCTTAGTTAACTGCCCTTTAGAACCATTTTTTATTTGGTTTTACTCGCCGTCGTATAAAAAAGCAAATTTTAAAATATTTTACCAACGCTATTTTATAATTATAAGGTTGGTCAATTACCAATGAAATGATTCTTAATTAGACCGACCAAATTTATATTATATAAACCCCATGTTGCACCAAACCAAATGATGAACTCATCAACTCTTATATCCTTCAATACACTTCTCATTTTTCAGTTTCTACTACACTTATTCAACACTCAATTTTATTCAATTTTTAACATTTTCTCAACTTTCTAAAGCTTTCAACATCGCAGCTCCTAATCTATTGATTGTAATACACTATTCTGACATAGACCTAAGCATTTTCGCACCATAGAGCAGACCTTTCTAAATTAAGGCAGTGGAATACCACAATATCTCAATATGCCTATTTCGGTTTATCCAGATAAGTTCTTTTTTTTAACTAAACTTTTATATTCCCATTCAATCATAATCCTAGTTCTATTTTCGATCATATTTTCTTTTGGTTTTCCTTGATATTTGCTTCGGATCTAACTATCTAAGTCAGATAGATGTCATTCCTTCACGATTTACTTTGTTAGTATTTATTTAGATTTTATATTGACTTGATCTATATCTCGTTTGTTAGTCATCGTTTGTCTTATTATCTTCTATGTGTATAGGTTGTCGATTGATGTTCCACATATTAGAGGGATGATTTTTGGACTTTGCTTGATTATTTTTTTAATAGAACTAATTAAATAGAATAAGACAGATGAACTCTTGGAATTTATATCTATGGAACACGAGTCTCAATAATCTTATAAATATATTTTAAGAAAGAAGTCATAGTCTTTATATACAACATAACCTATTCTATAAAAGTTTAGTGGAAGAAGGATCATCAATGCTAATAGTAAAAGTAATAATGTTGATTTTTTTTACAACTTTACAACTATATAGTTGTGAGTTTATGGAGGAGCTAGTCAAAGACATATTAGTCCATCATCTAATATTGTTGTCTTGGTTATCATGTTTACTAGATTTAAGTATGTATGCTATTGGCTTATATTTGAAGGTGTGAATATCCATATATATTTTTATAAGCAAACATGTAAGATAATAAAATTTAACACATTGTTTATGTATTTCTTGACTTTCTCAAATGGGAAAGAGATTGGTTATGTATAATGGAGTTTGATGATGAAAATCTCATTATTTGATTTAGAATTATTCATGGTTTGAATTATTAAAGATGGATGCTTAATGCTTATGATTTAAGTTAGATTTTGTGTTGAATAGGAGCTCTCTAGCCGTTCATAATCTCATTTGTTAGATGCTTTCCACTTTTATAAATGAGTGTGGCTATTTGTAAATTGATAGTATCTACCACATGCTAGTGGAAAGAGTAAAGTTTTGTTCTTTGGGACTTCTTTATTAAACTTGTTTTATTAAGAGGTTTTGAAATGTCTAGCCATTAATGGTAATTTATTCCATCATTATTAGTAACCATTTTATAATTGATGGAACGACTACTACTATTATAATATTAATACTTGTTATCCAAGAAAGGAATATTATGTTATCAATAATTTTTATCCACTTTCTTCCCACGACTTATGCAATACATACATCTCTACTACATGTTATATAATGTACATCTGTTGCATAAAAAGGAAAAAATTCATATACAATCAAACCTGAATGATTGGAATTTAAATGTGTGATCATCAATAGTTACTCTTGTATTCATTTTACATAATTTGAATGGTCCATTAGCATTTTTCTTATTGCTTGGATTTAAGATAACATTTTTGCAAAGGAAGTGAAATTAATCTTCCTTGGTGATGATGAGGGTAACCACAGGCATGAAATTTGATTGAATCATTCTAATGTAACAATGGTAAGGAAGGTACATATATATTTTCATGTGCCGATGATCAATATATTGATCTATTATGAATTTAATTGGTATTTATTTGATAAAGGAAAAAAATATTATGATTGGAATTTGTTATTAACCAAATATTTTTTTCTTTATAAAAAGTGATTTAACGAAGTCTAGGGTAATTGGTGCTTTTAACATAACTTTAATTTTGAATAATGCGTTATGTGTAATGTATAGATACTACTTATGAATATGCTGCTATATATGTTTATTGGTTTTGGTGTATATGTATATGAGATAATCCTAATAGTTTATCTCATTTTCACATAGATACCTTATAAGAATTTGGATAATATACCCCATGAGATGTGGCAATTGTCATCTTGAATTTATTAAGAATATGGGGGTGGTCAATATAAGTTGTGTACACCAACTTTATAAGAATGATATTGGCTCTAAATTTATTCATATTGCTTTCATTGGGCATGCTAGAAATAGTATTGCAGCACATAAATAGATGTCGTGTGTGTTAATATACCCTGGATAGAGTTACCCATATATTGATAATTGAGAATGAGGATTATAATAATCATGGAATAACTTAATTGCGTATTTTAAGCTACAAGAAGCCCTTTCTAGTTATGTAAAATTTACAAAAAATTTTGGATCACTATATTTTATTATTACTAAGCTTTAAATGATTTGAAAATAGTGTGTGTGTGTGTGTGTATTCAACATTTTTGGATTTGAGTAGATATTTTTGGACATAATAAGTCTTCAAAACCAATTTTACTTCTTCCATTCATACTTTTTAGTGAGAATGTTTTCTAGCCACTCATTTATGATTAGAAAATTTGTGAGCTACATATTATCACCCCTAGATCGCGCACCTTACTTTTTCCATTTTTTTGTTGTTGATATTTTTACAAAATTTATTCTAAAAGACTTAACACTTAAATATCCTAAAATATTAAACCCCTAAATATTTAACCATCATCATTTTGGTGTGTCATATTTGCCCTTCCTTTATCCCCTTATTAAAGCTTTTACTTTCCCTTATTCTTCTCTCCTAGTTTGCCACTTTCTTCTTTCTTGTTCCCTTTGATCCGTAACTTCCATATTCTATATTCCTTTGATCCAAATTTTAGTTACTTTTTTTATAAGTAAATAAGGTTATACCTTGTGTTAATTGTGGAGATCTTAGCCTTGTCTATTTGATCTTATTTATGCTTTGGAGAGGTATATGTGTTCTCTCTTTTGATTTTTTTTTTCAAAAGTTGTTCTTATACGTTCTCATGTAATCTTTTTGTGTGTTTTGAAGGTTTTTCAAAGGGATACTGCATCTATACTTTTTAAAGATCTTTGGTTATTCTATTTTCATCTTTGGAAGCTAGGTAAACCTTGCTTACTCTTTAGATAGTAGAATTTAGGCATTATATGCTTGGATGTTGGTTTGTGTCATTTTTGCCCATTCTTACTCTTCTCAGTGTGTTGGATGTTTTGTTTGGTTCTTGTTTTGTGAAAGCTTGAAGATTTTTACAAAATGTTAATGAGATTATTTAGATCATTTTCAATGTATAAAATGTATAGGTTTGATCATGCTAGGGTTCTGTTTATTTTTGTTGAAGTTTGAGCATGTTTAGAGGTAAAATGGTCAATTTACATGTTAGGTTTTTATTTTTGGTTTTTGTGAGTACTATTATGTTTATCATGATCAAATTCTAGGCATGAAAAGTTTCTTGGTTTCTTTCCAAGTATGTTGGGTTTTAAGGTAAATTCATGATTGTCATTTTACATTAACAAAAACCAGTATTTCTTGATTTCCAATTTATAATGTGTTATGATCATTTTAAGTATATTTATATTTAATTTTCAATTTTTTTTGAAATTAATTGGTATTTATGAGATAATTTTCTATGCATTTAGCATAAGAAGGTGAATTATGTGAATAGTAAGAATAATATGAATAGTTGATTACCTAAGTTTAATTGAAATTATGGTTATGGTAATTATACCGAAAGGATTGGTTAGAAATATCTTAGGGGTTATTGGTCACCGTTGACCATAATCGTTGACCTTGATCTTTGAAATAGTAACCAAGTATGAAAAGTTAAATAACATAAATAGTAATTAAGTATGAATAGTAATTATTGATAATAAAAAAATTTCTACCTTTTTTCATATTAACTCTTGATATAATTCAACGGTTCTACGTCAATCATAAACATTACTTTCGGTAAATACTATTTTTTAAAAAAAAATGTTATGTGACCTCATTATAGGGTGTTTTATATCTAAAATTTCTTGTTAAAGGAAGTGTTAAGTACATTTCTTGGATTTCATGGAAACTTGATAAGAAATGGTATTAGGTAGCCTTGGTGGTTGAGATTGGGTTTGTTAAATCAGTTATGTGTGGATCTGTATGCCCATTTTGTGTTGTTATGATACCCATGAATACAACACTAATGATATAAAGTGAACAAATATTGAGTTGGGAATGGGGTAATCTTTAGGGATAGCTATCCTAGAGATGAGGTAGGTGCCTCAACATTTCAACTAGGGCCATATTATACTCTTTTCAGTTCTTAAGACTTCCTAGAGGTTATTGATACTTAATGATTAGGAATCCGAATATGGAAGGGTATTGTGATATATTATGTGTGCCGATATGATCAAAGTACAAAAACACCTTAAGGTTACAAGGTTTACAAGGTCTAGTGTTGCATTATGTGTGCTAGTATGATCGGGTAACATCATGTGTGTCCTTGAGTCATCTTAAACCCCCTTGTGTAATAAAAAGAAAACAAATGTGTATTGTTGGTTGGTAGATTTATTATGCACACTACCTTTGTTAATGAAAATGGTTTATGAGGTGGTTTGGGTCTTTAAGTTGTCTTAGGAACTTTTATTGTTTATGACATGGTTGAGTTGGTAGTTGCATAATGTGCTCTATCCTTGTGTAATATGTAGTTATTTGGGATGAACTTATGATATTTCATGTATAACATATCCCAGATTTATGATTGGCATTCTAGCATTTGATCAAATGCTATCTAGGCATGATCTTATTATTTGTATATTATGTGATATGTGAGCATAATACCTCTTTAGAAGTGTTGTATTTTACTTAGTAATAGAAATTTGTATTGATACAACACCATTTTAGGAAGTTATGTGCGGAGTATGCTTGGGTTAGAGGACTTTGTGACTTAAGAGGGTTAGAGGACAAGAGTCTCTACTTTTATGATTTTTTTTTTGCATTGTAACACTAAGTATAGAGAAACAAGTGTGAGGGTTCTCCATCCTTTTCCTTTTGCTACTTTTGTTTTCAAAATCTTTTAGACATATACGCCCTATCCCCCTTGTGCTCAAATCCCCTCCTCAGCTTTTGAGATCTTGCAAATTTATACCTATTGCATCAAATGTTTATGTACATTATGGTTTGAAAAGTTGAGTTTAAGCATTTCATCCATGTATTTGGTATAATTTAGGTGATAAAAACACCTCTCACTATTTTAGATACAATAATTTCATCCATGTTCTTTGTTTTGGCTTTTGCATTATGTCTTTTAAACTAAAATTTATAGTTGAGAAAAATGGTTGTGTTAGAAAGGTATTCTAAGATTCTAAACTGTTTTATGTATCTAATGAACAACTCTAGATATGATGCTTTTTCTATGAGTAAAATTGTTAGCTATGCATATATATTCTAAATCAATAACATTGGAATATCCATAAACAATTATCTTAATGGTACCCTACACCAAGGATTGTCTTATTATGAGCACCCTTCATTTTTAGAGGGATACTATGATGCTACTTAGATCACAAAGAGTGATGACATATACTCTACGGATGGATGTGTGTACCTTGGTAAGGGTAGTGATAGGCATGCATAGTATGGTTAATAACAGAGTCAAAGTTTATCACACTAGAGTTGGTAGGACAAGAAGCTTAATGGTTGAGGAATGCTCTTGTTGACATTCCTATTTGAAGCTTGTAGCTTCTTTATCTCTTTATTATGAATCACAAGCAACTATCTATGTAGTCAATAATAAAGCCTATAATAGTAAGATAAAATCCATTCATCTGGGGCATAGTAATGTCTGTCTATTCAAGTGTGTGCCTTCTCTCTTAATGATGTCAAGTTAAGGAGAAATTTTATGGATCCAATACAAAAGTGCTTAATGGGAAACTAGCTTTTGAAGTTGCTAGTAAAATGGGTTTGTGTTCGCATGTGTTGGGGCTATGATGGATATCTATTCTATTTAGATTTAATGGGTGAAACCCTATCCTGTATAATAGATTCAATGGGTTAAAAAAAATTATATGCTCACTACCTATTATATTTGTTAATAAAATTCACATATTGATTAATAATGATTGGTTTTTTAGTATTTATGTTCTACTTTTTGAGATTGGACATAAAATCCTTAATGAGATCAATAGCCTAAGTTTGGGTTGTGTGAGCAACATGCACTTAATGGACTCACCTATGTGATTGTGGGGGCTAGCCATATCCTATGTGAATTATCATTAACATACTCTATAGAGAAATTATTAAAATAAGGTATGATGGTCTACATTTTGTTTGTAAGATTTACCTCTATTTTGATTCCTTTTATTAAGTTCAAGACTTAGTTCACCTGATATCAATATTTCATAAATTCTTTAACAATTTTAGAAAGTTTTCCAAGCTTGGATCAAGTGGGAGATTGTTAGTTTTTATGGCTTGCTCCAAAATTGGATTCCCGCGTAGGATATATATAAGAAAATTTTATAATTTATATACCCCAACATTTTTATGGGTGTTGAAGTGTTAAAGAGGATAGAGGTTTCGACATGCACCACTACACACCTGGTTTGGTTTTGGGTAACTTGATCCAATCTAGTCCTCTTTTGGGGACCCACTTTGGGTGTTTTAAAATTGATTATAATGGTTTGATTAACCATTTTATCATTTTGGGTTGGCTTAAATTTAGAGATCACATACGATTTTAATTGCCTAGTTAAATATCCATTATGGGTGTTTTGGTTTGGTTTTACTAGTCGTTGTATAATGATCAACTTTCAAAACGTTTTAGCAATGTTATTTTGTAACTAAATTTATTTAATTACCAAAAACTGTCTTCTTAATTAAATCTTTTATATAAGCTTTATGTTCCACAAAACTAGATGATGGATTGCATTGCCTCATCTCTCCTTCTTCTTCGATACATTTCTCCTTTCTCAGCTTCTACTACACATATTCAATGCTTGGTTTTATTCAATTTTCAACAATTCCTCAACTTTTCAATGATTTCAATGGAGTAACTCCTACTCAATAAATTGGAGTGCACTTATCTAGTATAGAGAGACATTAACCTCGAGAGTTAGAGATTTTATGTCCTTTTGCACCATAGAGGAGGTCTTTCCAACTTAAGGCAATAGAATACCATGACGTCTCGATTTGTCTATTTCAGTTTATCCATATAAGTTGATTTTTTTGCTATTCTTTTATATTTTGCTTCAATAAAAATTTTGATTCTATTTTTAGTCTTATTTCCATTTAGTTTTCCTTAATATTTGTTTCAGAACTAACACTATCACGCCTATAAAAAGCATTTCCTTAGTGTTCCTCCATTTGTTTTTATCTCCACTCTTTTATTCCTATACTTTGTCAAAAAAAGGTTCTCTTATGAAATGTTAGAGGATGTATGATTTTTCTATTTTCATATCCTAATAATACATGTTATTTTACTGAGAATATAATAAAGTTGTGTTATATTTTCAAATTTATCCTTCTTTTTATCCTATGTTTTTCCTCTACATCGTTACATATATATAATATATTAAAGTTTAATAGCCCATAAAACTTATCTAAATTTCAACAATAATATTTTAGTCAATTTAGGAATAAATTATTCTAAATTACAGGTGTCACTTTTTTTTATTGGTAATGATAGATGAAAAATCTATAAATGTAACCTAGGATATGATAACATAACACCTATAGTGGTAATGGAATCACTAGAGACACTAAACCAAGAGATACCCTTCTCTTTTGCTTCACATAATCCACAATATACTACCCATATTTCAACTGTTAAGAGGTTCCCATAACACACATTTGCCACAAAACCAAAGATCCATCTCCTAAGGTGATTATGGGAAACACCACCCATGGAAATGAAGCCTGATTTACATAACATACTTCAATACATGTTGATTTTGATGAAGCCTACTTAAGGTGCCTCCCAGTCAATGTTAAGTGTTGATGAACCCTACCATTTTCTTAGGATGGGAAAAGGTATTATGAAAAATTAGTTTCTTTTTGGCCTTTCATAATTTACAAATGGAGAGAGCAAACACTATTGACCAAGGTGGCTCAACAACCTTGGTCACATGTTGCTTGTTTAAGTTTCTCTAGAGCCATTCATAGAGAGGCATGTAAAAAAAAAACTAAGCTCCTTCGTAGTAGTAAAACATGCCCAATATTCTTTGTTATAAAAGTATTTTCATAAAACATGCATAAGGGACTATTATTTTCCATACCAATCACAACTTGGATCGGTCATCCAATGTCTCTACATGCACTTAACATTAGTAACGAGAACATCATTGGTTGCTAAACTAGAAAATGATCTAGGCTTCTAGCTCGTTATCAAACTTTAAGATGCCATGTGTTAACCACTTCAAAGCTTTGAGGATATGAGAATCTCTTTACATTAGGTAGGCTAATGCAATTGAAAAATTACCATCACTTGAAAAGTCCCAAATAAGATTATTGTGGGTATTTTCATTGCAAGGTGCGAGGACACTAACAATATCCACTAACATTGTATATGGAAGTAAATGATTAAATGTAACCTTGTTCCAAGCTCTACATGGGGAAAAACAAAGCCAACATATGTGCCAGCCAAAATGTCTTGCTCTAGGATAGTAGCAACATAGAAAAGGGGCTTATCCCAAATCAGTGATTCAAACTAGAAACTAGTCATTTTTCCATTCCATACAACCCTATAGAGGGTATCCTTTGATCCAATAATTTTTTCCCATAGGGATGAGAATGACGAAGTGCGAGTCATGTGTAAGATAAAGGGAATATTATTTAAATATTTTATATAAGAATGTTCACCCACAAGCTATCTCTTCCCTAATAAATATCCTAAGCCATATTTGTGAAAGTGGCTTGGTTCATTTTGGAAGTCTTCCTAAGACCAAGGCCACCACATTCCTTCTATGAGAAAATAATGCCCCGTCATAATAAATGTAGGCAACATCTGATGGGTGTGCTACCTTATAAGAAATCTTGATTGAGTTTGTCTAATAGATGAGTGGTATCCATTGGCATACTATAGTTATACATGGTATATAAGGGGATGACAAACAAAACTGATTGAATAATGGTAGCTTAGCCGATTAGAGAAAACAAATGTGGTTTCCAAAAAAGTAATCATTGTTGTACTTTTTCATTCACTTAAGAGAATATGTGTGTGGATATAGACCCATTATATATATCAAGCCCCAAATATAGACCTAGAGACAAAGAGTAAGGGATTCGAACAATGGTGGTAACCTCCCTAATAGAGTAGGTAAAACATTCTTAGAGAAGATAATGGTGGGTTTATCTAATCTTACCTTCTGATTTGAGGTAGTAATAAAGTTTTCAAGCACATCCATACTCACATTAATCTAGTATATGGGCGCCTAGTAAAAAATAAGTAGGTCATCAACAAAAAATACATGCGAAAATATACTCCACCCCCTAGCAAACGTGATTGATTTCCAATACCCACTAATGAGTGCTTATAGAATGATATGAGAGGACCTATCCACACACATAATAATAATAATAATAAATAAGGTGTTATTGAATTACCTTGTCTTATTCCCCATTGTGGTTGAAGTTCATCACTAACATTGTTACTCCAAACGACCCGAATAGTGGTGGAAGACACATATTACATAATAAATTTCATTAAGGGATCAATTATGCCCATTAATTCTAAAGCATCAGGGATGAAATTCAAAGATAAGGCCATAAAACTCCAATGACCTTTTTTCTTCCTCATCGTATACATTCTTCCTATGAAACAGTAATATTATCTTGGGTATGAAAATTGGGAAGGAAGTTAATTTGAAACGGGATAATAACTTTTTATAAGAATGGATTTACTCTTTGAAGAATGAATTTACCAACAATTTTATACACCAAACAGAGACTAATAGGTTGAAAGTGCTTAACTTCTCTAAGCAGCTTGATCTTTAAGATCAAACATAGAAGAGCCTCATTGAGAAAAGGAGGGAGTGATCCATCATGAGAAGATGAGATGATAATACCATAAATGTCCTTACCCACCCTTTTCCCCTCTTTTTTTTTTTGTAAAAAAGCTATTGAAAACCATACAGACAAGAAATTTTATGAGCACTTCTAAAGAAGACAATAACATTTACTTCTTTAAAACTAATTGAGGGAGTAAGTTTTTGGGTCTCTTATTCAACTATAGACAAGAATCCAGTACTGGGACATCATAAGCACATATAATAAACATCAAGTGTGTACGCATTTAAAAATAAGCAATGATTATGCCCTATAAAGACAAAAGGGTCATCAATCACCCATCCCACAACATCTTGGAGTTCATGAATCACATTTTTGTGCCACTTATTGACCATAGTCATATTAAAAACCTTGTGTTTTTTTTTTCTTGAAGGGTATTTGGATCTATCCTAGATCTATGAAAATAGAAAATTCCTACAACAAGACTAGGTTATACTCAGTCGTCAATTTTCCTTCAAGTTTAATTAAACTTGGAGCATAAGCTAGGTTTGAATTATGTTGAATACCAAGTTTTTGTGCTCACAACATTCTCTTACGAATAAATATATTACTAAATGAGTTTTCGTTCCATTATCTTAGCTTAGAAGCATAGATAGAAAATTCTGAATAATGTCACCATCCCCTATATTACTACATGAAAGAGATGAGACGGTGGAGGAAAGGCCTAGGTAGTGAACCAAGTAGCTTCAAAGCATAATATTTTTGGTTACAAGAACAACGATTCAAGATTCATATTGAGAAAAAAGGATGATACTCTCCCTATGTATAAACTAAATGGGTTACAACACCCACTAGAAATGCCAAGCGCTACTTGTACTTGGTGATCGCATAATCAATTTGAGAATTGATAATTATTCCACCCACTTTACCATGCCAAGTAAAATTAGTTACAAGCAAGCTAAGACCAGTCATTTGGCAATATTGAAGGTTGTTATTAAAGAGAATGTAGCAATTCAACTTCCTATAACTATCACCTCATATTTCATGAAGATAACAAATGTCCTTAAAATCCCCTCTATAAATCCAAAGGAGATTGACTATCTTAATGATACAACATGTATCTTCCTCAAATTGGGCATGCAGAGTTGGTAATGGGGAGGCATAGACTACAACAAAAAAGGGGAAAAATAATATACTTGACCCGAAGATAACTTTGGATCAATTAAAAAAAAACACCCAATATCTAGACATGAACTTTATCTTCCTTCTATAGCATCTAAACACCTCCCCAAAACTCATTTCATGCACACATACATTACTGCTATAAACAAGCTTATAGATAATTTCTTATGTGTGTTCTCCACTTATTCTCGTCTCAATAAGGACAACAACTATCGAATCATGCAAATGAACAAGATACTTAAAACTACTCAAAAGTTTTCACTACTATAATATCCCAAATTGAGTGGAGTATTATAAATATTGATCTGACTATTTATATCAACATGATGTACCATCATTTTGGTGATTCCATCCTAAGAATTCTATAGTTAAGCATACTTGTCGTGGAGCAATTTTTAGAATGGGTGACCCTCTTGGGAAGTTTTAAAATTTTTTTGAAAAATTCTCAGAAAGTGAGTGAGTGGGAAACAAATGTGTTGAAAGGAATCGTGTTGATCCATAGGGCCATTTGATCGATTTAAAAGCATTTCAAGGTATCTCCGTGTGGTCGTATCAACTCGGGGTGTTATAACTACCCACACCTTTGGCATTCCACAGGAGCACCTTACTATACACATTAGTAACTACTTTTTAATGTATCACTGTGTTCTTTTACCACAACTAATGGTATCACTAGCAACTTAAGGCAACTTAGAACCCCTTGGTAAAAATGTTCTAGTGGGGATGATGACATTGGTTTTAGAAAGTATGATGTACTAAAAAATAGTATCTCTAATCTTGATTATATGGTCTATATTTGACTTATTCTAGTTTGTCTATTTAGGTAATGAATCCTTGGTTGTGGCAATACTGGGGGTTTCAAAAAGGATACCAATTTGATTGGTATGGTATGCTTCTGAGTAATTAGATTATCCTTTAGACCTTCATGAGCTAGGGAACTTGCACGTATTTTCTTGTTTACCTAACTTAGTACTCTTTCCATCCGTAGAAAAGAGAGATTATTCCCCTTCCCCATATTCCAAATTATCACCCTTGTCTCCATCATCATTTGATTCCTACAAGATAGAAAAGGATGAAGATGTCTATAGTTCATAGGCAGTGCCTGTAGAACTATTTTAGGACCATGAAGGTTGATTTTGGATATGACCACCTTTGGTAAGTGAGACATCTAAGAAATTCCTTCCTTGAGTTGATCTTCTATTATGATTGGTAGCTAACATCCAAAGCCATAAGGGGCCTTTGAGGAATCTTCTCTAGGAACTTCTACATCTCCTCCTACCTGTGTTGGACCATTTGAAATAGTTGCAATACCTTTTTATTCCTTCTTTAGGCGACTTCCAAATTAGTGGGAAAATCATTATGAGTATGCCCAAACATTCCACAATGAAAATAAACCCTGCATATCCATTCATATTCAATCATATGTATTTTAGAGCCAATGTAAACTTTTGGAATTAAGGGCTTACTAAAGTCCACATCAAGATCTATACAAGTAAAATGAACCATTGCAACATTATAGATAACATTGTCAAGGTATACCAAACTACCAATAAGGTTACCTATCCATTGGAATTCTCTTTACATTCCAACAACTCAATAGGAAATTTCAGTATACATACCCAATCTATAGTAGATGGGATAATGGCATCATCAACAATGAATTTTGGCATCCATATCCTAACTGTAAGGTAATGTTGTGAGATTTTCCACATTATGTTGCAAAGTGTGAATTCATAATCAAGTCTCCTTTGGAAATTAACCAAGAAGAGTCATTTCCCTCGTTCTGTCAATTTGAAAGTTCCATCTAGAATCCACAATGTCTTAAGCTTTAAGGAAATAGTACTGTATCGGATGCTATGACCCAAGAGTTTAACTATTAAATAATGTCAAAGGTTTTCATAATACCTTTTTTTCTTCCGCTATTAAACAAATATGTGGCAATGGGGCACCAAGCATGGGTTGATTCTTTAAACAAGGCTCGTTAAGGAAGGCATTGAGATCTGCCCAATCAATATCATTGGCTTTTGAATATTTAACCTCCTCTACTTAGCCCACCATTACATCACAAAAATTGAATGACAAAGGTGGTTGATCATATGCATCCTCCATATCTAGCCATAAAAGTGTCACTGTTAACCTATTAGCCAATTCGTTGTATATCCATCATTAGCATAGTAGATTGAGATGGTGAAAGAGCCAATCTCCATTATCACTTATCAACATGGATTTTCTCAAGAGAAATAAAATTTTGATTCGATGTCATATGGATAAAAGAATGGGAGAAAAAAGGAATTACCTTAGAATTCACATAATAAAAACCCTAGAGAAGGGCACTATATCGTGGATAGGATTTTTTGTAGCACTTCTTAATCTATATATGATATAACCATGAAAGGTTTTTTTAGTGTGAAATGAATGGAGGATCCTTTTATATACAGAGATTTATCTTTTTCCATATCTATGTTTCGATATTTTTACAAGAAAAAGCTCAAAAAACATTTCATACTTTTTAATCTATTTTTTTATTTTATTTTTGTGACTTATAGGGAGCACAAAAATCAAGAGAAGTAGAATTTGACACTAGGACCTTTAGAGTGAAATTCTTACCCTTAACTATTAAACTATAATCTTATTGCTATTTTTTTTCTCATATATGAAAGTCAATTAAGCTTAAATCTTGAAAGCTATATTCTTTTTTCTCATGTATAAAAGTTAAATTCTCTTTTGTTTCTTTTGGCTTGCATTATATTGCATACCTTAGTGTATGAAAATTATTTTGTGTCATTAGATGAATGAAATGATAAAAAATCTAATTACATTGTTAGATATCAAGAAACTATTCTTAATATCTTTCAACCACCACATAAAGGATATAATAACATAAGTTACGAGATCAATTTTTAGTCATATATGAAATGATATTTAAAGTTGGTGTCACTAGTCTACCTATATGAATCATTTTAAAGTCACAACCATTGAGCTAAGTATATCACAATGAGGTCATTCTCACCTCAGGTTATTTTTATGACTTATAAAATCATTTTATAACATATTAGATCATATTTATACTAAAAAAGATCAGATTATATCATATCAACAAAATAATTAATAATAGAAATAATTTACAATACTAAATTAATTTAATAATAAATAATAATTATTAGAAAATTATAAATGTTGATAAAATTTTATTTATTTATCTATTTATTATTATGATAAATAATAATAACAAATTTAATAATGATAAGTATGAATAATAATTAATAATCTTAATTTAATAATATAAAAGTAATAATGAATGACAATGATTAAAAAAAATTAATTATGATTTCATAATAATAATAATAATAATATAAATAATCAATAGCTATAGTACTAATAATGATAGTTAATACAACTAATTATTAATAATATTTAAAATTAATAATACTAATAATAATTTTTTAATAATCATAATAATTAAATTAGTAACAATAATTAATAATATTATGATTATTTTGATAATATAAATAATATTCTTTATAATAATTAATACTATTAATAAAATAAAAATTTCCATAATTGTAATTAATTTAATAATAATTAGTATACTTAATTTTAATGCTATAAATAGTAATATAAATGAAATTTATAAAAATAATGAATAATTATAGCTATTCATATTATCATTAATTTAATTATATCAATAGCCATAATTAATAAAATAATAATAATAATAATTAATGATATTATTATTCATTTAATGAAACTAAAAAAATATTTATAAGATAATTATAATCAATAACATTCATTTATTAAGATTGATGATTAATATTATTTCTAATAATAATAATAATATCAAGAAAAATATATTAAAGCGAAGACGGCCAATTGTGTCATTCGATGATAATTGTAGCAAGCTAGAAAATCAAATTCTTTGGCACGTTTTGTATGAACTTGCCTCCCAAGGAACCCCCTTTCTCTTATTAGAGAGAGAGAGAGAGAGAGGATTATATCAATAGCTTTCCAAGGGAGAGCAGTCAACAATCATGAGTGATTACCATCTCGGGATCCGTTTTCTGGCCTAGTTTGGGAGTCGTTTGGATAAATGGGTTGGCCCCTCTGATGCACGGGGACGGCTGATTGGAGCCGTTTCGCGTCCCCGAAACGTCCCCGGGACGGGAAACGGCTCTGAAACGTTGAAACGTGCGGGAAACGGCCGAAAAAAAAAAAAAGACGTCAAAACGACGTCGTTTTGAATTAGGGTACCAGGCCAAACACGGCGTCCCGTGTTCCTTCCTCGCTGCCTCCTTCCCCCCGGCCCCCATTCGATTTCTGAAACACTCCTCTGACCTCTCCCAATCTCCAGCTCTCATCTCCGGCTCTCCTCTCCGGCTCTCCTCTGCACGACGACGACGACCCGAGCGTCGCTGTGTTGGTAAATCTCCTTCGCCATTCGACCCGAGCAATTATCTACGCTCATCCAGCATCGCTCGTCGTCATTCGACCCGAGCAACCACCACCAACCACCGCCGATTCAGCCATTATCGCCGGTCGCTGCTCCCTGTCGAATGCCCGTGCTTCACCCTGCTCCTGCTTTGCGGTTGTGAATATAATCAAGGTTTTAATTCCCGCTCATGATGAAAGGCGTGGATAAGATTAAGAGAAAAGGGAGAAATCAGTGTGAACATGTGTTTATATGAAAAATTGAGGTTCCAAATCTTAAAACACTTTATTAGGGGTGTTCAAATCGATCGTCAGCCGACCATTAACCCACAAAACCATTAATTAACCTTCCTTGCACGTGCACGTTTCATGTCATTATATAGCGCCACAGTATGAGCTTTGGGGGAAAAAAAATCTGAAAATATCATTCAATATTCAAATAAATTAAATTAAACATTTAAAATATTTGTTCTAATTTTAATTTAAAAAATTCAGACATTTAGAATAATTTGTAAACAATATCCGATAGATTTCCTGGCTTTCTAAAAACTACTCTAAAAGTTGATGGAAAATAACTTATCAAACATAATATTTTTAGAGACACAAATATATATATATATATATATATATATATATATATATATATATATATATATATATATATATATATAGCTTCTTGTCTCGCATGCTATTTTGTGCATTTGGTAATTTAATTGACATAAAAGATTATAATGCTGCATTTAGAAATAATATTAATAAATTTATTATTATTTAAAATAGCAAAAATATTGCTATAAACAAAAAAAATTATGGTTTTATACTATATTAAGTCAATTGTTGTCAAGTAAAACTAATCTTAAATATTAACATATCCAAATAAAATAATTATAATAATATATATATATATATATATATATATATATATATATATATATATATATATATATATATATATATATATATATATATATATTATTTTTTTTTTGCCGTTTCCTGCCGTCCCCGTTTCCTACTTTTTCGAAATTTGGCGTTTCCCCGTTTCTTCCCGTCCCCGTCCCCGCGTCCCCGTCCCCGTCCCCGTGCATCCATGGTTGGCCCTCTTCTGTTTCCTCGGGGAAGTAGCAACAAATTGAAAGTTTTATCCTGAGGGCACTGTAGGTTTGTGCAGCAAATGTCCTGTTTTGTGGGTTTGTGGGAAAGTAGTTGGGGTCGTTTTGTTAGAAATATAATCGACGTAGATGATTGATTATGGATGATGAGCTTCAACAAATGATGCAGCTAAGTTTATTTGGTTGCACGTTAAATGAATTGAGATATATAATATTTTAGAGTTTGAATTTAATTCGTTTAATTATATAAATAATTTAAATTTAAATTTTAATAAATTAAACTGAATTTTTAAACCTAAGTTATAATTAAATTTAGTTAATTTTTTTAAAATTTAAATTTAACTTGTTTAATAAATAAGTTTAAAAAAAATATTGCATTCGACTAATTTTACTAAATAAATAAAGTCAAATCAAATAATCTATCGGTCAACTCAACTTATTTAGGCATTGCTATTGAACAAGGAGATTGACCTGCAAGAACGATCATTGGGAAGCAGGTGAGCTCTTTGGTGTTTTGTTCTTGTTTTTGCTTGTCACGCAAGGCGTAGGTGTTTTGTGATGTTTTTGTTTGTCTGTTTGTTCTGCATTACCGGTGAATTTTTATTTTTACCTTTGAGCATGCCGTATTATGACTCATGTATTGGGAAACAACGTAATTATCGGAAAAAAAAAATGTGTTGCCTCTTTGTAGCCAATAATAATAAATAAATAGATAAATAAAGCTATCGTAAGGACTACACTCGTAGCTAGGGCTGTTCATATTATTCGATATCTGCTTATTTGATTCGATATCCGAAGCGATCCGATCCAAAAAAGCAAATAATCGATCCAGATTTTTTTTTTAAATCAAATATCCGATCCGGTCAACGAAAAGTCAAACAAACCAAATATCGGATCCGACAAATACAAATAATATCCGATCCGAAGAAAAATATTTATATATTTTTTTATAATTTTTTATTTTACATATAATTGTATATAAATAAATTTATATGTGTCTGTGTATAATATTTACTTACTTTATTTATTATTTGAGGAAAAATTTAATTTAATTAAAATTATATTTTTAATACAATCCCTTTTTAGATATTTATAAAAATTAAAATAAAAATACTTTGCATACCAATAGACTTCATTCACTCATTTCTTATTTTAGTTTTAACATTGGATATATGTTGAGTAAGTCGGATATTTGCTAAGCGAATCGGATATTTACTCAGCATTCGCTCAAAAAATTGAATAATATGAAATATATTTGTCATTTGATAATTTTTTTATATTTGAAATTGTATTCGGATAATATCGGATATATTTGATATCCGATGATATCCGATTCGAAATTTTAAATATCCGACAATCAAATATTCGAAATATCGAATATTTGAACCGTGAACGGCCCTAATCGTAGCTATCTCACAACAACCTCACGAAGCAGGTAATCCGAGAAATTTGTGGATGTTGAGGTCGTGGAAATGTGCGCGGGTCGAGTGAAGACGGTGGGTCCTTGCCTTGGGGCATATCCATGCCGAGAATCAACGACTAAGGAGAGTAAGGACCGAAGTCATTTGAACCTTGACTTTTCAATCAGTCAATACGTTGAACCTAGTCACCTTCTTTAGATAGCACCTATCAGCTTTAAAAACCATTATTTTATAGCCCGCACGAACGACCGCAATATTGTAATATTTATTTATCTCCCACCTAATTTTCCATTCGACATGAAAGGATATGAAGATCCGTAGAAAAAGCAAACGAGAGAAAGATGTTCCACCTTTTACTTCGATTCTAGGGGTAAAATGATAAAAATAATCTCATTTCCCAACATATGAAGTTATAGTTTTGGAATTTGAATAAACATATGTTAAATGTAAGTTCATAAATCATTTTTCAGAAGAAAAAAAAAAGAGTTCGCCTAAAATTGGGGACTTAAGGTAATTCTCCCTCGGGTATCATCCATATTTTGGGAGGTTCCTTGACGCCATCATCTTTAAGATTATGACATTCACGTGTTAGAAAATAATCTAAGGATTTATTTGGTATAGGAATAATAAATATATTAAATATTTAGTTTTATTTTATATATTTTATATCAAGTATTTAAAAAAAATACTTTTTAAAATAAATTATTTATTTTTAGAATAAATTAAAATTTAAAATGAATATTCATCCAAATATAACTTATAAAATTTTAAATAATCTATAAAAAAATATATAAAATACGGTAGTAATTTTTTTACTCTTATTATCCTATACCAAACGGTCACTAGGACTTTCTTTTAATAGCCATATTCTTTCTCATATAACACATATATTTTAAATAAAAATTTAAAATTACCACTACTTTTATTATCTCAATTTATGATAAATTATCTTCAAATAAATAAATTAATATTAAATTATAAATCTAAAATCCTCAACACATGCCACTTCATATAGTCTTTATTTCAGATATTAATTTACTAAACAAAGCTTAGCTTAATGTTGAGGATTGACCGGTGTGAATACATAAGGCCTAAATCAACTAGACTTACGATTTGTAAGATTTATTAATAGAGAAAATCATTTAGTAACACAATTGAGATACTAAATGACTTTTATATGTATAGATTCATATATTATAAGAAGAACTAATTAATAATCCTTGTCACCCATTCTGCAAACAAGTTCTCTCTATCATGTTTTTAGAGAATACAAGAGAACTACAAAATAATAGGCCACACCTAAAACTAGCATGTGCTGACCTTATAGATCAATCAACTTTTATTTTGATTGCAACAAACTTAATTATGAAATTAGCATGTGTTGGTAAGTGTGCACGTGTATCAAAGAAGGCACTAAAATATTCAACAACTAACTAAGTCAATGAATTTTAAGGTTATTAAGTTTCCAAATCACATCTCAATCACATGCCCAAAATTAATAAGGAAGACAAAATAAGATTTCTAGCCTATGGTGATATGTCTATGTCTTAGGTTTTTCTTGTAATGTGTCGATTTGATGAGCATTTAGGTTTCACAATGTTTTGATGTTTTTAATCCTCTCTAAAATATCATTTTCAAAGGTTTTAAAATGATTTCAAACATAAAAATGTTTCTAAGTGTTTACATAATTAGATGTTCAAAATCAATCTTTTTAAGCCCTTTTGAATGTGATTTGATTTTAAAAATACACCAAACTTTTATGGATGTTATATTTGGGTGAATAAAAAAAACAAAGAAAGAAAGATGACATTTAATTTTGAGCTCTATAACTCAAGTTATAGTCTCATTTTTTTTTTTGTAAAGCTGCACAATGGTGGTTCAACCAAATAACTGTATACTCTTCTTTACCAAATACTAGTTCACTAGTGGTCAAGACTAGTCGATTAATCATTGGTTGCAAATTCTTCTCATCTTTGGACTTTCTCACTTTGACAATCACAACACTAGGTAGTTGATTAGTACTCTTGACCTGTCAATTAGTTAGCACTAAAAAATAGTTCAAATTTTTTTTGGCTATACTTTGCCTTATTTTGCCTAGATTAGTCTTACACTAGTCCAATGGTTTGATCTAACCAATTAACTAGCAACTATAATGGCTATTTTTATAATTCCAATGGTAACTTTTTTTAATAGGAAAAATGAGTTACCAATTAATTAGCCATTAAGCAACAAGGAACTGGCCTATCTTGTTTTTCCAAAAAAAAAAAGAAGTTTTGTTAGACATCCTTCCTCTTGTATTAAATGTTGACAATGACATCATTTTTGAGAAAAGGATAGAAAATATCTAGTTTCAAATTCAACGATAATGATTTTTGAGGTCATTTAGTATATGGATTGAATCCTCTCATTCTTCAAACTATCATATCTTAAGTTTTATTGAGAATATCTTTGTGTTCAAAGATTAAACATAGTATCTAGATTGATCTTCATTATAATATCATTCTTCTAGCTAATATTAATTCCCACAAGTTGCTTTTACACTCTCATATTTTGTAATTGCATGATTCTTTGTAATCACAATAATCTTCACAAAACTCATTATCATGAAAGATGTTATGTGTGTCTAGCATTCTTAAGAGAGATTATTGCGATTGTAGGATCAAAAACCTAAAAGATGATAAATAGGAACATATAAATATGTTCTTAGATAGGTCATTGAGATTGTAGGTTCATTAACCTAAAAAAGTGATCATCATTAACACAAAATAAATGAAAAGTTTAAATATAAAAAGGGGTGACTTTTTGAGAGTGGATACAAAGGTGTATTGAAGCTGTTGAACCACTACAAATCATTGTATATAATTTTCATTTATCATTATATTTTATTATACTCCATTCATCCTACTCTAAAGTACTTTCATGATGCAAATTACTGAAACAAAAAATGTAATTTGGTATTGAGAAATACATGACCCTCGTATTTTTTCCCTCTACTCTAGGATTGCCTCATGTAGAAAGATATGACTTGTGTTAATAAATAACACCCTTATGTTTCCATCCTAGGTATATGTTCTTCATTCATTCTTTGAAAAATTTCACACAACAATATCCATCAATATAACCTTTGAGTGACTCTCTCTTTTTCCCCCCCCAAATATCTACACATAACCCTCCATGCTAAATATAAACAAATGAATTTAAATACAACAATCTCTACATTGACATAAATTTTGAACCAGCTAGCAACAACACAAAAGGTCATTAGAAAAACACCATATGCCTTGAAGAGTCTCATGGAATATATATGATCCAAGTTTGAGCCTACACAAACTTGAAGATAGGTAATGGCTCTATTAGCACATTCGCTGCATCATCCTTAGTAGAAAATCCTTGCTTTAACCCAACTTTATTAGTTAATACTCCAAGTAAAGCTAGCAAAACCTAACTTTAACTTGACCTATTTGAAAATTCATCTAATTTTAATATTAAAAAAATTATAACTTTAAAATTTTTGAATTAATTTAATGCATAATTGAGATTCTGTATAACCTATAATTTTTTAATATGAAAATATCAGACCCAACAATTACCCAAGGTTTTATATGACTTTAGATAATATAGATCTAAAATATATCTAGTTTGATCCAATGGCTATTTGATACCCAACACTTACCCTAAATATTATTATTATTATTATTATTATTATTAGGTATTACTAAGCGTATTATTATTGTTGTTATAATTACTACTAGTATTATTATTGTTGTTGTTGATAGTATTAGTATTGTTGTTGTTGTTATTATTATTACTTATGTTATTTAAATTATTATAGTTACACATATCACTACTATTAATGCTTTTATTTTTATTTTTATTTTCATCATCATCATCATCATTATTATTATTATTAAAAGTAGATGAATATTTTTTTCATAATTAAATATTAGTTTTATTATATAAATAAATGAATAAATTATTTTATTTATGTGGAGAAATATTTTCATATCCATCATTGAAAATTAGAGATGAAAATATAAAATAGCTCTATAAAAAGTTAAAGCTTTCCAAAAAGGTTGAAATAACATGATTATCCAATGTATCATTACCTTAGAAAGATAAACTAATGAAAAAAAACACATGAAATCCAAAAATACTTGAATTTAAAAAAAAGATAAAATTATTTAAAATAATATAAATTAAAATAGTATGACTTTATCACCTTCAAATATAGTTAAATACACCATTTTTGATCAATCCTAAATTGAGGACAAAATGAATGAGAATAACCTAAACTTATTTTAATATGATCTAAGAAAAAATAATTTGATATTACCTTAATATAAAATGACCTAAACCTAATTTGAAAGGTAGAATTATCAAAACTTATCTTAATACCAAACCATTAGATATCAAGTTGGTTTTACCTGAGTTAGTTGAATGATATGAAATATTCATTGAGGTCCTTCGAGGGAATATTGAGCCCTCGAGTCTTACATCCCTTCTTATGGCTTGGAAGAAGAGGATTTTGCCACCTGTGAATATCAAGTCACAGACAATAGACTATGAGAAATAATCCCTTGGTGAGGTAGAATGTTCATAAGTGATTATAGACGCAAGTGTGGGAATGACATATGAGGGTTTGATTGATCATGAATTTTCTCAATCAATTAACTTACTAGAGGTTTCAACGTCTAGGATTCAGGAGAGAAAGATCAATAATAATTCATAGAAAGTGATTGCCACTACACCATAAACCTAGGAGATGCCAATTCTCTATTATCCCCTCGAAGAATGATGTGCCTTGGAAGGGCAAAGTGATGTAGAGTTAAAATCCTAGTAGCCTTATACAGCTGAGATATGATGCACTAGACATCTAAGATGGCATGATTTTTACCACCATCTAGGAACAAGATGCCATTAGGGAGGATAGGTTTGGTGAAATACAAATGTGGCTTATGTTTTTGGTGCCAGATCTATATACAATCAAGTGTAATTTTTCGTGAAAAAATAATGGAACCATGTGTCAACTCCTATGATCTTTACCCATGAGAAGGGATATTATGTTTTCTAATTTAGCAAGGAGGAGGAATGCCAATTGATACTAGATCAAAGTTATTAGACTCTATTGGGGATGCCTATGATGCTAAAAAAAAGTGGCATGCAGGTTTTATATTTAATCCATCAGAGTTCTTGTATGTGCATACTTGGATTCAACTCCCAAGATTGCCTCTACATTTATGATATTTTGATTCTTTGATTAAGATATCCAATTGTGTGGGAAAATTGGTAGGATTGCATGGGGTGGCTACAAGGAAAGGTAGGATCTCATTTTCATGGGTGATGGTGGAGATTGTCACTCATTATAACCCCTCGAGTTGGTGATGATCAAAATCCCTACTGGACCACTATTAGAACAACTAATAATCTATGAGTGGAGACCCAAAATCTATGCCTTATGTACTAAGGTAGGGTATTTGGCTAAGCACTGTAAGAATTTAAATGCCGCACTTCGCTAGATTTGGATTATAAAACATGATGGTCGAAATGATAACAAATGTACTGAGACCCTACATGAAACTTTTGATAAGACCGTTGAACCAACTAGCTCCCGTATGATTAATATAACAGGACCTTCTAATAAGACTCACAATTGAGACTATTCTAGATACCATGCTAAGTCAAAAATCCCTTTTAACCTAGATGAACAGGATGTGGACAAGTTACTTGGACTAGAGAAGGCCCCCTACCCATCGATGAGAGTGTATAATGGAAAATTTATGGTGGCAAAAGAGTACCATCTTGCTTTCGTAGTGAATTTAGCATGATATTAGGTTCTTGTAATAATATGGGATATAAAAATTCCCAAAACTAGTAGGAGGTTAGAAAATGGGTAATGGAGAATAAAGTAACATTGATAGGATTAGTAGAAACAAGAATAAAAAAAATTATGAATCGAGTATAATTGACCTTACTACAAGGTTGACACTAGGAAACTAACTCTTTTTTATCATCCTAATGGATGGATTTGGCTAGGAAGGGCACCACATACTTGGAAGAATGATGTATTACATGCATTTGATCAGGGGTTGGTTTTCAAAGTCATGGACATGAAAGGAGATCTGCAATTTTATTTAAGCTTAATCTATGTTAGCAACTTGAGATCACAAAGAAGGGTACTTTGGCAATGATAGAATCTCACTTAGTCTTAGACTCCCTATAGCTAATTATGGAGGATTTTAATAATGTTATAAACCAAAGTGATAAGATACAAGGGAATTGGGATGCACAATAATATTTGGAGTTTAAAGAATGCCTTCATTATCTATAGGTTGATGATATGGGACCCACATGAGTGCATCTCACATGGACCAATAGATAGGACACTCCTCATAGAATAACATGTGAATTGGACAAAACATTATGGAATCCAGAATGAGGGTACATATGGAAACTCTCATATGATCTTTCTACCACCAGGATTATCTTAACATGCATACATAGTGGTGAAAATTAGACAGGAGACTCAACTTAGCCTTATACCATCTTGCGTCTATAATATGAGAGTGGATGATCCTATATTTTACTCCATTGTTCAAGATAACTAGTGATGTTGTCATAGAAACTCCATGTTGGAAAGGGTCGGATTGAAATTGAAGATGCTAAAGAGACCACTAAAAAGGCTAAGTGAATTAAAGTTTGGTAATTCTATTTGTAGGTGAATATTGTAAGATAAGAGTTTTCTTTTATTCAGTAGAGGCTTGATGATAATCTTACTTATGTGCAACTTATTAAGCAAGAAGATCAAGAAGGAGATTTGAAAACCTTATACGGTGTGAGAAGAGATTATACAAATATAATTTAAGAGTTAATTGGTTGAATAATGGGGATAGAAATTCTAAGTTCTTCCACTCTATGGAAGAAGAGAAATACAAGTAACACAATTCTTTTTGTCCGAGATCACAATGAATGAGTAAAGGACTCCCCAAAAGAGATTTTCTAAGCATGTTTACTATTTTATAAACAATTTCAAGGTACTACATCCCCTATAATGGTTATTTTTATAATGAGGTGGTCACTACAGGACCAAAAATGTCTATAAATTAAGGAAATACCCTCCTTCTACCTATCACTAAAAATGATTTATTCTCCATGGACAAGGAGAAAACCTTGGGGACAAATTGTTTTAATGCTTTCTTTTTCGAGAAAGCTTAGCACATATTAGGAGATTCAATTTGTCAACCAATTGGGAGATCAATATGTCAACCAATTGAGGACTCTCTTTTTTTTGATAGGGCATACATCTCAAGCCATAAATATCACCTCTCTCAATGTAATACCTAAAAATATTGAATGCATAAGGACCAGGGGACTTCAGGCCTATTGTATGTTGTAATATAATCTACAAGATAATATCAAAGGTACTCACTAATTTATTTCAAAAAGTTTTTATCTAAAGTAACAAGGGATATTCAAGACACTTTTGTCAAAGGTAGAAGTATTGGTGGTAGCATTTTGATGGCCTATGAACTAGTCAATGATTATAATAATAATAAAAAACTATCACCATGATAGATGATCAATCTAGACATGAGAAAAACCTATGATTCTATGAGTTGGTATGTCTTGAAGAAGATGTTGTTAACATTGAAATTCCCTATCCATTTTGTTTAGCTACTAATGCAATGTGCTACTACAATTAATAATTTCCTCAATTTAAATGGAGTATTGCACCCACTTTTCAAGGCTTGTAAGTGTTTATAACAAGGTGACCCCATATCACATTAATTATTTTTTATTACCATAGAATATCTCTGTAGATTATTAAGTACTTTAAGGAACATTCCTTAATTACACCCTCACCTTAAATGAAAATAAGTGAATCTCATTTCCTTGCTGACGATATATTTTTCCTAAGTATGGGAGATGTTTCTTCAGTTTTAACCCTACTCTAGATCTTCTCAGAGTTTTCTAATCTCTTAGGTTTGCAACTAAACACTTCTAAAAGTGTTATTTACTATATAGGAGGGGTCAAAGAGGAGATTAAGTGCAATTTATTCTACCAATTCAACATTCTAGAATGTGTTATCCCTATCAAGTATATATAGGGTTACCCCTTACTAGAAATTCCTTGAATGTAATAGAATACCAAGAATTGATTGATAAGTTCATGGTAAAGTTTCATGCTTGGCAAAATAGATTTCTTAGTCAGGCACATAGGTTGCAACTGATTAAATTAGTCTTATTTGGAATTCAAGCTTACAGAGCTTTGATTTATTTGAGGCTTAAAAAAATTTCCTCAAACTATGAAGGCTTTATGTATTTTTTTTTGTGGTCAGGGTCCCTAAATGTTACTAGAAAAAGTTTGGTGGCCTTGGATCAAGTTTGTAAACTAAGGAAAGAATGAGATTTGGGGATTTTTGATATAGAATGGTAGAATATTTTTTTACTAGGAATGTTACTTTGGAATATTGGAAAAATAAGGATGTGCTTTGAGTGAGGTGGATTCATAGTTATTTCCTCAAGCATCAAAGTTTTTGGTAGTCTTCTATTAGTAATAGAGTTTTCTGGTGTTTCCATTGATTACTAAAGTCAAGACCTATCTTTCACACTATATTTGATGATCGGGTGTGTGTTAATGGGGTTTACAAAATTTATAAATGCTATGATTTGCTACAATCTAAGGAAGAGGTGGTGAGATGGAATGAAGTTTTCTAGAATCCTGTGGCACTTCCTCGCTACAACTTCCATTTATGGCTTGTAATGCATGACCATTTTTAACAAAATATAGGAAGGAAAAGATGGATTTTGATGTGAATAAGAATGTGTCTTATTTCATGCTTATATAAAATTGGTTTAACATCATTTTTTCCAGTGTGCTTTTTCCAACCACGTTTAGAAAACTCTTATGTTAGGCCTAGGCTGCACACACTACTGATACTTTTTCTTGTATCATACATTGGATGCAACGAGGATGGAGGGGAAAAGGATTAGGAAGCTAATTATTAATTATTTATTTGTTGCAATCACTTATCATGTATTGAAGGAAATAAATGCTAGAATTTTTAAGGCTAAGGAGAAAACATCACAACAAATTCTAAGAGAAAAGATTAGGGAGTTATCTACTGAGCTTACTAGTTTCTACAAATGTAAGTCTTACAATACTTTGGTTGCTAATGTCAATGTTTTAGGGTGATGAGTTTGTACTGAGTGTCTTATTGGATACCGTACCATAATGTTTTATTGGTAAATAAAATCTAATAACTACTTACCAAAATAATAATAATATGAAATATACAAAACCTAAGATAATTTAATTTTGATGTGAGAAAATTCATGACCTTAACCAACCCAAACATGAATTGAGCTCAACCTAAGATACTAAGTTATGGAGTTAGCTACTAAGCTTACCAGATTCCACAAATGTAAGTTCTATAATACTTTGGTTGCTAATGTCAATGGTTTAGGGTAATGAGTTTGTACCAAGTGTCTTATTGGGTACCGTACTCTCAAGTTTTATTGATAAATAAAATCTAATAACTACTTACCAAAATAATAATAATATGAAATATACAAAACCCAAGATAACCTAATTTTGATGCGAGAAAATTCATGACCTTAGCCAAACCGAACAAAATTTGACCTCAACCCAAATTGACTCGACTTAATAGTAGCCTAACCTACTTGATTACTAAATCTAACTCCAAGCTAGACATCATCATTACAAGCACCAATCATAGCTATGCACATAACTTTAAAACCCTCAAGTGTCAACATAAGAACACTAATGAACCTCTAATCATCAAGGTTACAACCAAAATTAGAGTTCACAAATGTAGTTAACATACCATACTCCATAATATTTTATGTTTTACTCTCTAAGTACCTCATAACTGATATCATACTTAGCTAGTGTGCCTCCACAACACTCACCATATACCAGCTCACAACACCCACATCTTGAGCGATATTAAACATGTCACCAACGTCAAAGTACATTAAGAATTATATAACTCTACAATATGTAACCATGGTTAAGTAAACCATCTCATTAACTTTGAATTTAGCATCATCTAAAGGTTTTAGCTTATTCACCTTAAACATTTCTTTTGTTGCAAAGTATATTATAAACACACAATTAAACATCACATACCAATACTTGAGTCCTCAAAAGATCATATATCTTCAACCACAACAAAATTTTACAATGCAAAATCAACACCAAGAATAACTTCTATGTTTAACACTAGTTCAAGCACATCATCACTACTACCCATAGTCTATAAGACATATAGCAAATTAAATCCTGAAATCCATCACTAACAAGAACCTACGTAAGCCTTTGTGTTTTCCTTGAAGCAACACCTCTTTTTTCCACTTACTAATTAGACTCCTATACCTCAAGAGAACCTATATCATCTAAATAAACTATAATCCCATTTTATCTAGAGCAATTTACATATCCTTATACTACGCCGCCTTAGACAATACAATTCTTAGTCTCATGATAATACATCGACTCATAAAAGGTATCATTAGGACAATTGGATGTATCCAGGTCATCTAATATGGGCCCATTATCTTTATTCGTGCCTTAGCCACTCTTTTTTCCCAATCACAATAGTATTAAAAAAATAAAAATAGATGACAACTCATATTTAACAGTTATACTAAAGAAAACCATACATAAATTTCTGAGTAGAAAGAAAAATAGGGGAGATTTAGGAGGCTTTATTTTTAGCAGCATAGATGGTAGTGTAATGCACCAAAGTTTTATAAAATTTTAAACTCGATGTATCAACATTTAAACCTAGTCTAAATTCTAAACTCTAAGTCATTTTATTGTATTTTAGCCTAACTCCAACCCTAGAAAAAAATTAGTTAAATAAAATCTTAATTGAATCCCTAAAATTTAAACATAAACTTAAATCCAAACTCTAAACTCAATATTTTCCTTTTCCTTTTCCCTTTTCCCTTTTCCCTTTCCTTTTTCTCTCTCTCTTTCTTTTCTTTTTTTCTTTCCTTTTTTTCTCCCCCTTCTTGGGTTGCATCAATCGACCCAACCCACCTATATTTTTTTTCTACTCCCCCCTCTTTCTTTACCCCTCCTTTTATCACAACCCGTGTCACCTAGTTGGTCCATCTCTCTTTCTTTCTTTTCTTTTCTCTTTTTCACCCCCCGCATTGCCCTGTATTCTTCACCTTCTCTCTATCCCCTTTCCTCTTTTGACCCAAATAGGGCATTTCCTTCTCTATATGTGGCCTCCCTTTCCTTCCTCAGCCATGCAACACCATCCTACACCCTCCAACCACTAACCTGCAAAGACCCTATAGCACTGCCCCGACACTACCCTACATGCTGAGCCCTGTCCTTTTCCCCCTTGTTGCCCCTTCTCCCTCTTGATTGTCCCTATACACACACACACACACACACACACACACACATTTACATGCACCATGCATGCTCCCTTTTCATCTTCCATATTTTGCCTCCCATCTTGACACATCCTCTAATACTTTGTTTTTTTCTCCTCATTGTTACCACATGTCACAACTAGAAATGCCACCCTTGTCGTTGCCCATCACCCTAGCTGATATCCCTTCCTTTCTCCTTCCTCCCCAGTCGGCTAATCCCACACCATCCCCATCACACTAAGTTCCCTATTGTTTTCTCTCATTTCCCTCTCGGCCACCATCATTCTCTTTTAACTCACACTATCACCAACAACCACTTTCAACTTCAATCGCTACCTGCAGGCCACCACCACTTTCTTGGCATTTTTCAACTCCCCCGCTATCAACCTTCCTTAACCACCAACCACCTGCCCCTAAGCTGCTATCACCACTAGTTGTGCCACCTTTGCTGCCGGCCACCATCACCACCACCACTCCCTAGTGCCAAACTCCTATTGATCTTAGCACCACCACCACCTCAAGCTTTACTGCCAACCCTCACTCCATCCTCAACCTCTTCCATCACCACCACCTATCCGCCATTTTTCCACTGTGATAAGCACCACACACCACTCTACCTGAGCTGCCTACTTTCAATTATTTCTATTTTATTCCCTCTACCTTGCCTTAGTTTTATTTAGGTTAAATTCTTAAGTCTAAATGGTGTACATTTTTATTCTAGGTTATACCCCAGTGGTAGTAGAGGAGGAAACTTAGGTCTTACATGCTTAGCGAATAGAGCTGCTTCGGTAAAGATACTTGTCGTAGCCTAAGATTTTTATATATGTTTTTTCATTATACCATGTTATTTTTATTATGTGATTAAATTTATGTATTATTAATTTTATGATATGAGGTTGATATTACATGATAGAAAATAAATTAATGGATATTATGCGATATTGTTATTCTAGGTGGAAAACGCTCAATGTGATGTATGGTTGTAATACGGGTTTATGAAGGCTTGATGAGTGTGAAGTGAGTATAACAAGGTATATAGAGATAAATTTAATATTTGGAAATAATGTTACCAAATGTATAAAGCTTGTGTGAAATTAGGGTTTGTTAATGGTAAGGCCATTTTAGTCAATATGGATTTAATATGGATATCATGGTATTTTAAGGTGTTATATTATGATAAGGAGTTTATAGGACGTGTTTAGGGTAGTTGTGAATGGCTTAAGTTTACTAAAGTAGAAAAATGGTTTGATTTGGGAATAGTAATTCTAAAATAGGAAGGTTATCATCATATGTGTGAAATGATAGAGTGAAACCTCAAATTTCAAATATGTTGTTAATATTTGTATTATGGGAATGTATATTGAACTTAGTATTTGTTTTAGGCTTACAGGAAAGTTTATGACTTACTTGTGAAATTAGGTTTGTAAGACCCAAAAATAGTAACTCTTGATATAGAGTTATTATCGTATGGGTAAGACCTTAGGGTTGGGCCTTCAAATTAAAGTAAACATATAATAATAATATTTTCTAGAAAGGGCACTAATTTTGGTGGATAAGCTATTTAAAGAAGAAGAGTTATGTCTAAAATGGGAAATTAGGGTTTTTGAGGAATAAAAGGTTCCTAACCCTAGAGAACAACCTTAGGATCTTCGTGATATGCTTTACCTACTTTAAATGTAGTATGTACTTTTCAAATAAATCATATATAAGACATTAAACATTTAAAGTGAAAGAGCACGTGAGTTGGGCTGAGGTGTTTTATGGGTCTGTTCTACTAGATGATAATAATAGCTCGGAAGCATTTTGCCTTGTCAAGTGCATCAATCTGTTCCACCTAACTAATAATGGTGGGGCCCTAAAACCAAAATGAAAAATAATAATATTTGATACAAGTAACCTAATGGATAAGATATTAATAATTTAAAGGGGAAGAGTACGTGAGTTAGGACCGAGGTATTTTATGGGTCCGTTCCACCGGAAAAAAATAGTGGCTTAGGTGTTTTGTCTCTAAGTGGTGCTTCAAATTGTTCTACCGATTTAAGAATAGTGGCTTAGGAGCATTTTTTCTAAAGAGGTATTGGGTTCACTCTACCATACAATAATAGTGGCTCAGGAGTGTTGTCCTTGAGAGATGCTTTAGATCGATAAACCGGTTTAAGAATAGTGGGGTCCCTAAACTCATTATAAACCAAAGAATGAAACTATTATATATAATAAAGAGGCATGGAATCGTACCCACCTTGTGATATTATTTGTGTTTTGCATGTGTGCTTTTTTTTTTCTATCGTGAATGTATGTATTTAACTATATCCCTGACTTGACAATATTATCACCTTTCTCAATACATAGTGTATTGATCACCTTTTTTATGGGTGCTGATCATTCTCACAAGCAGAGAAACCGTTTGAGTTTTTGTAGGTCATTGAAGACCCACTAGATGATTATGCTCCTTATCTACTCTTATCCTCCCAAGAGGGTCTGTCCCATATCTTGAGACTCTGCACCTCCTAACACACCCCAACATCCTTTTCTTCTTCCACTCACTCACACTAGAGGCTCAACTCCTCGGTGTGTGGGTCAAGGCCCACTACCTTACGCCCTTCAACTCCACTCACTACCTTACCCTAGGGTTTTCTCCTAAAACCCTAATTTGGGCCTATGTGGCCCATCCTTCTCTGCCTCACACAACTAAGACTGCTTTAACACCCCACACATCACCTCCCTTAGATTCAACCCCCATCATTTCACTTTACTCCCCCAAATACATGTGTGACCACGAAACCCTAGTTAGTCACACCAAGCCCTAGCACCCTTCTTTTCCACATGCCATCCTCAATTTCTCACCTGCCATCCTTGCTTTCCCATGATACCCATACTCACCCTACACATGAAATTCTTCCACCCTCATCCCATACTCCACTCAACCTCAATTATTTTTACTTTCACAACCACCTCAAATTAGGGTTTTCCTCCTAAACTCTAGCCAGGTCTCCTGTGCACCCTTATACCAACCCACGTAATATTTTTCACCTAAGTCTCCAATCACCCCCAACAACTCTTCCCTTAGCTTAGTTACAACCGAAGACAACTTTTCACACGTAAAGATAATCCCCATGCATACTCCATCCACCCCATGCAAACCCTAAAAACTCCCCTACAAAGTTCACACACTATTTTATTTTATTCATAATTTCTTTTTATTCACCCCCTCATGGATCATGAGATAATTAGATCAATCCCATATCCTCTTGGTAAACTCATTTCCCCTTTTTTATTTTTCAACCTTTCACCCCATATCAATATATTAAGTATCCTAGCATGCATGTCCTAAAGGGCCACATCATATAATATCATAAGCACAACATATACATATTATACATATGCTATAAGAAAACACATGTGTATGCCTCAACTTCAAGCTACACTACACATAAAATAGTTATAATAATAACCATAAGATACACAACATAACATGGCACATGGCATACAAGACACATAACACACACATAGAGGGCCTTAGCTACATCCTTACCTAACACGATGCCAGTATTAGAACACACTCCTATGCCTCCTTAGAGTTTTGACTAGGTTCACCTATAAGAGGAAAAACTAAGGATTAATTTTCCTCCTACCAAAATTACTATTATGTCCTACTTTACTCTAATATTAGGGTTACTATTATTAAGAGAATCTTTACAAGTAAAAATAGGGTTTTAATTCTCAAGTTAGCTAACTAGTAGGTTATTACTAGTCAAATTAGGTCCATGTTAAGTATTTATAGCCATATTTATATTATTAAAGATAATAGATTTAATACTACTAATAATATGAGTAATAATAATAATAATTGTAGCAATAATAATAATAATAATAATAATAATAATAATAATAATAGTTATAATCTTAAGAATAATACTTAAAAGAGGCTTTAATAATCATAATAGTAGAAACCATAGTGATAATAAGGTTAAGGCTAGTAATAGTGTTAGTAATAAAAGTAATAATATAATGATAGTAATAATAACAATAATAATAATAATAATAATAATAATAATATTGTTACGGATAATGCTAATAATAATAATAATAATCGAAATAATGATAAGGTAAAGGTTCGAATATTTACAAAAATAATGATAGAATAATCTACTAAGGTTAGCACATATACTAATACTAATACTAATACTAATAATAATAATAATAATAATAATAATAATAATAATAGTAATAATAATAGTAATAATAATAATAATAATAAAGAAAAAAATGATATTAATGGTAATAAAAATAAGGATAATCATAATAATAATAATTAAAATAGGGTTTCATATTCCTTAAATAATAATGGGATAAATATCCCGAGGCTACATTTAGTAATAATAATGATAAAAATAATAGTCATGATATAATAATAATAATAATAATAATAATAATAATAATAATAATAATAATAATAATAATAATAATAATAATAGGGATAATAACATAAATACAAATAAAAGAGGTAAGGATATCATAACTAGGGTTTTAAAGGTTAGGGTACCACCTAGGATTGGTGGTGACTAGGTGGCACCTACGGCGACACATGGTGGCAGCGGCAGCGATGGGAAAAGGAGGAGAAAGGTGGAAAGTAGGTTGTTAGGATAGGTAAGGGGGATTTGAAGTAGTGGAGGATGCCTAGGTTGAGAGGGCTGGAATGGTGGTGGTGGCACAACCAAAGGAGACGGCGCAAGAGGAGGCGATGGGTGAGTTAAAGTTGGTTGAATGGCTAACTTTACACAACCAAGGTGGCTCATACAAGGAGGATTGAGGGTGGTGAGGATTGTAGCTTGGTGGAGGGTGGTGCAAGGAGTAATTTGGGTGGTGGATTGGGTGGCAGCACTGGACGTTAGCAACGGAATGGGCGACTGAATAGGTGACGATGCACAAAAGGGAACAAATTTATAGGCTGAGAAAAAAGGGTTGAATGGGGGAAGTTGAAGGGTATTTATAGGCCATGGATGGGAGAAAACGACAGAGGGGAAAGAGAGGAAGAGGACGTCACACGTGTAGGTTGTCGGCTAGTGGCGTACAACCGGTGCAGGCCTGCAAAATTGTAGGACCTGCCAGCTTAGGAAGGGAGAAAGGAAGGGGGAGAGAGTCACACGTGAGGAGAGAGAGAGGGCACGGTTGGGTGGAGAGGGGAGAGGGGAGAGGGATTGACAGGGAATAGGATAGGGGTGGCAAGGTAGAGTGCAACGGTGAAGAGGCTATGTGCCTGCACCGGGAAGTGGGGAAGTCGAGGCGTCAGGGAAGAGGGAGGGCGAGGGGAGAAGAAAGGAAGAAGAAGGGTGGGTGAACCAGTTGGTCTAAGGAGAAAAGAAAGAAAAAAGAAATAAAACTAGTCCAGGCCGGGCGGTGGGCTTAGGCCGCGTGGCAGGAAAAGAGAAGTCGGGACTGTGAGGAAGGGCTGGCCTAGATCGGGGAAGGAAGGGAAGAAAGAAGAGGAGAAAAGACGGGAAGGAAAGAAAAGAGGGAAAAAAAGAAAAAAGAAAAATAGGTGGGTTGGGGTATTTAGTATATTTTGGGTATTTTGGGATATTTAAAATCATAATATTTTAATAAAATAATAATTAATTTCCTTTTTAGGTTAATTTAGGATTTTTGAAAGATTTTTTCTTAATTCCATTTTAATTAGCAAAACACCTTAATTTTTTTCCAATTAAACTATTTATTAATTTCCTCTTGATGTTGCCTTGATTACTTCCTCTTATTTTAATAAAATAATTTAGTTAATTAATTTTTATAATAAATTTTTTAATTTGTCATAATTCTATAAATTAGGATTTTGGGGTATTTTAGCATTATTACGAGTCTAGATTATTCGATCATCGATTAGATACAGAGTGTTAGTCTAGCGTCAAGTGTTTTACCTTCGAGAGAGATCCTAGTTGGTTATGGTGTCTTTCCTACTTTAGATACTGATGATTTATTAGGAGTTATCAATACTAAAGGGTTTGTCCATTATAGAAGAGTTACTTTGGCGTGAGCTAATCCTTATGCCCACTAGTTTACTTTAGCATGAGCCTAGTTTTTATGTCCATTTATTTGATTTAACTTTTATAGGTATTGAGAGAATATGGAAAATGATCCCACCTATTACTCAATAATTTTTTAAATGAGTTATATGTTCACCTAAATCAAGATAATAACTAGAGTGAAATCCAAATATATATTAAATTAGTTTTTTCCTATTTTATGCTCAATCTTGATACAATTATTTCACTAAAAATGGTACTTGGAATTGCCTCTTGAGTATTTAAGAACCCACACATTACTTAAGTTATGAGTTAGTGTACAATCACGTTCATAGCTTATTAAATTGCCATAGCAGGAATGTTATATATATATATATATATACATATATTTTTTAGATGAAATATTAAGGAATTTTTAGGTTGGATCAAAATATTGGACTAGATAGGACTACAACCAATAAATGATCAGATTTTTATTTTTATTTTTACTTTAAGAATGAAACACAAACTATAGACCAATATAATCGGTCTCATCTTAAACTAAAAGTCAAAATAACTGGTTGGTCCAATCCAAATTTTCTATTCAAACCATATATTGAACATTTGATGATTAAAAAGTGTAAAATTAAGGTAACATAATGTTTTTCAAAAAGAAAAAAGAATTATATTGTATATTATGTCTAAACTCCCTAAATATAACTATAATGATCGTTATGGTTCTCATGATAATTATGATTATTATCATTTTTGTAGTAAGTCAATATCATCATCATCGTCTTCTTTATAAATAGGGTTCTATTGTTATGGTTATCATGATAATTGTAATTATAAAATAATTTCTAATTTTAGTTTTTGTATTTTTATTTTTATTAAAACATAAATATCTTGTATTTTTTTAAATTAATTTTTTTTTGCTTGTATATGTCCCCATATGTAAGGTTGTGCAAAAAAATTCGGAATTCAAAAACTCAATCCACTAATCAAAAATTTTAATTTGCATTTTTTTCCTTCAAAATCATATATGACATCTAAAACTTTCATTTTTGACCAGATTATCTAATTTGAAAAAATACGTAATTTTTTATTATTTCAATAATATATCATACTATTATGTTTTATAGTGTTAAATTTTTCAAATTTATTTGTTTATATAATTTAAATATTAATGATAATATTTTAATATTTTTTTAGATTAAATGTGACCCTTATATAAATATAGGTATGAATATTAACAGATATACAATGTTTATTTATAAAATTTTCTTATAAATATTATTAAAATAATATTTTTAAACAGATATTGGATATATTATATATCTTATCTATATTTTTAAATATCTAATTAAATAGACATGGAGAGGCTATTATTCAGTTGATATAAATATCTCATTAGGATCACATTACCCGCATATGCATCACTAATTAGTATTTTTTAAAAAAAAATAAAAATAAAAAGAGATGGCATAGATTAGCTAGATTAACTTCCTTTCCGCTATAGGTAGCAATCGGGTCAGGCGGATCAGGTTATAGCACATTGGGCCATTATCATATCGGGTTATTTGTGGGTTATTTTCTTTGCAGGTCGGTTGTTAGTTGGGTTGGATCATTTTGGGTTTGGATTATTTTGGGTCCCCTAATTGTTTGGGTCAGATTTGGATTCGGGTCATTGCAGATCTGGATTGTATCTGGTTAATTTATTCGGTTAGGTTGGATTTGTGATTAGATAGTTTGGGTTTGAATCCGGTCGGTTTCGGATTATTTCGGATTAGCTTATTAGGTCTGGTCGGATCTATGGATGTAAACGGGATGAATTTTATTAAAAACACGCGAAGTTTTATTCGTCGGATACTTAAACGGATATGAACGATAAAAAAATATCTGCTAGATGCGGGTATGAAATATCTATATCTGTACCCATATCCATACGTGTCTCTATATCCATACCCGTTTATCTGATATATAATTACCCTTTTACCCTTAATTTTAAAATAAATATAGTATAAATTAAGGTTAAAATTGTTGTTTAACTTAACTCTAAATGGGTTTATCCGTTGAATAATTGATTTATACTATGGATAAAATCCATTAACGAGTATATGGACTATTTATCAAGTAACATATATCTAACGAATACAAATATGGATGTATAAGTGGATACCCGTTCAAGTACAAGTATAAATTCGGGTACCAGTACAGATACAGGTATGAACGCACCCGCCCCATTTACATCTCTGTCAGGTCAACATTGGGTCAATCAATCTCATATTCTAGTGATTTCATATTTTGGTTAATTTGATAGGCCAGATTCGGATTAACTTGACGAATCATATATTTTTAGGATTTAATGGGTCGAGTTGGGTTCAAGGTAAGCTAATCTTTGATCGAATCACTTTAAATTTGGGTCAAATCAAACATTGACCACCAAAATTAATCTAAATCATTAACTTCGTGTGCAAGCATTAAGTCTAACTTCGTGTAAGCATGTAATTAATAATGTGTTATTAATTGTTATTTATTTATTTATTATTATGGCTTTATAATATTGTATTTTTATATAAAAAATGGGTAAAATTAGAATATCATTGGTGAATAAGTAAATTCACAATAAAATTAATAAAAATAAATAAAATTTAAAAAATAATATATTTTTAAAAGTTTTAAATAAATAATAAGACTTGTGTGTGTGTGTGTGTGTGTATATATATATATATATTATAATCATAACTAATTAATATTGAATTTTGTTTTATTTAGTTGGATCAGGTCGGGTTGATAGCGGGTTAGATTGATAACAGGTTGGATTAGTGGCAGGTTATGGGTTAGTGACGGGTCCAGTCGGGTCATTTATATTTAGATCAGTATTGGATAAGGTTAGTTTTAGATCATATTTGGATCGGGTCGGGTTGATAAATTTAAGGGGCTATATCGGATCTAATTTTGTGCAGATCCGATCAGATTGGACAGGTCAATTTAACTTTTACTAGCTCTATTTTCGGTTGCTAGTTTTTTTTTTCATTTTTCTTCCACGTATAAAATCATAAATATACTATGCCACAATCATTGTCTCCTTCCTCCTCATTTCGTCCCTCTCACATAAAAACATGATTTGACTCGCTCTTACAAAATTGACATGATCGACATATGAAACATGATCTTCCACAATCAGAAAGCCGAAAGGCTTTGGCGGATTAGATTGGCAAGAAAGTTTTTTCCATCGGCACCGCCATAAGCAAAAACAAATACGCATCTTAATAGATAAAAAAATACATTTGATATTATAATAAATACACTAACAAACTAAAATATGTACTTATTATTAGGTTGAATATCCGATATTTTAGATATATGATTATTGAATATTCAAAATTTTAGATATCTAAAAATAATATTTAATATTTGATTTGAAATTTCAAATATCCAAATTTTCGAATTGCATATCAAATATAATCGATATTATCCGAATAAAATTTCAAGTATAAAAAAAACTACCGAATCAAAAATATATTTGATATTATAAATCTACTGAGAATATATCCAATCCACTCGGTAAATATCCAACTTTTTCAATAAAACATCCGATGTTAAAACTAAAATTAAAGCTACAACATCACAAGATTTAATTAGATTTTATCAGATCTAAATAGAAATTATGTTAAAAATATAATTTCAACTAAATTAAATTTTGGCCCCAATACTAAATCAAGTAAGTAAAAATTATACACACACACACATCTAAGTTTACTTATATATAATTATATATAAAATATCTTCGGATCATATATTATTTGTATTTGTCGGATCGGATATCTAGTTTGTTTGACTTTTTGTTAAACGGATCGGGCATTTGATTTGGAAAAAAGAAATCAAATCGACTATTTGCTTTTTCGAATATGATCGCTTTGGATATCAGATAACATAAACAACTCTACTTATTACCGGACAATATATTAGAGACCCATTCACCATTATATTAAATACACATCAACAACAAACATAAATACACATTCATCATCATATAAACAATATAGACATCTAGATAAGCGGTGGGGTCATAGTTTGGTAGTTGACAATAGACGTCCGATTACAAAAGAGCCCATGTTTGAATCCATTTTCTCTCATTATTATATTACCTTAATGATTATAATACCTATATGATTTTTTCTACTTTATCTTGTGGATGTCCTATAAATTAAAAATACACGTCTAGATATGCATATTTTCTAGTATACAAAATATCAAACACATTTACCATAATACTAAATGCACATCTAGGAAAACAAAAATATAGGGATATAAGTAGCATTGTGAACATATAAGAGCAAAATAAGCTAAATCCAGGGTTTACAATATTCAATAAATAAAACATTCAAATAAATATAGTTAGAGAAACATAAAATCTATATTATGTATAGAGAAATAAGATTTTAAAGTGAATCAACATTCCTTTCAATCTTTCATAACATCTCTGAAGTACAAAAGAGGTTTTAAATATCTCTATTCTCTCTCTTAGGGATCTAAACATATAGGAAAAGAAGAATATACAAATTAATTGTCTAGGACGAAAATGAAGGTTATATATAGCATATGAAGTTGTATGATTCAAAACAACTTCGAGGCGATGAAAATTAATGTCACATGAACGTGTAAGGGAACACAAAATTGCCATGATTGACAAAATGAATGTGTTATTGAACATGAGTCAACCATGTTTGTCTCACAAACATAATAAATCATTTGCAACTCAACATGAGGAGAAGGCATGTCCTACAAATTCTACTCGTCATGTATTGACTTATTTGATATTAGAGCCTATTGTTTTAGTGGCAGTTGAAGATTTTGGCCAAAATAGCAAAATTGTGTATGATATGGAGCTTACTTGATTGAACATGGATTAAAAAGAGACTTAATGATCATTATCAGAATCATAATGAAAGCACATATGGAACATATGATGCGGATGACATTTGGGGGAGAACCGGCCATTAGCTAAAGACATCTAGATATTAGAAGATTTAGTTAGTTAGATATTGTAAGAAATTTAATCTTATTAGCTTAGTGTTTTATCTTGCATTCGTTTTATTTGTAAATTTGTTGGTGATTTTCCTTTAGATATTTAACTTATCTTTCATAAATGATTCAAATTTGAGGAGCTGTAATTCACATATTAAATCATTTAGAATTGTAACATTGAAGATCATTAAATGCATCGAATCTAGTTTGAATCCTGATTGAATCTCTTTGTGAGTTCTTTTTTGATTTGTTATTTATGTGTGACTCAAAATTAAAGTTTTATTCACCTTTACACACCATATGATCCTTTATCTATTTGAGGGGACTAGTGGGTGTTCATGGATTGGATATCTGATTAAAAAAACCTTGAATATTTGAAAGATCATATATCTTGAAAAAATCTTTAGATATTCGACACTTCAGGTATCTGAAATATTGGATAGTATAACAAATAATTCATCGGAAGTTTGAAACTTTTGAGTAGGCAAAAAAAAAATATTGGATAAAAAATTCTACAATGGAAAATTAATAAATTAATCAAATTTAAACTAATATGATATAATGAATTGATTTGAGTATTAAATTACATTATATTAAATAGTAATTCTAAATTTTGGATAATATTTAAATATTTAATCAGAAACATAATTATTAAAAAGTATAAAATTTACTGACAATAAACATTCTCATTTTAAATTATACACACACATACATGATTATATACAATAAAATTTTATGAAAAATAAAAATTGTTTAGATTATATATGAATAGAATTTATTGGATCTAATAGTATTTGTATTTTTTAGATTAAATATCTAATTTATTTAATCTTTTATTGATGAAATCACTTATTTGATTTAGAAAAAAATTAGATCATTTATTTATTTATTTTTAGATCGAATCAATTTAAATATTATATCAGATCATTAGATATCGGATAACATAAACATCAATGAGCACCATATAACATTGAGTTTTTAGATCAATGTCGCTCAATGAGTAGGGGTGTGCATTGGTCTAAAATATAACAAAACTAAATTGGTTTAGACCGAATTGAAATCCAATTAAGGACCAAATATTTTTAACTGGGACGGAGACTTGATCGAAATTACCATTCTTAAACTAGTTAGGATCATAAATCCAAGAATATATATAATCCATGCAGAGTTTTTCTGGTGGGATCCAAAGATCAAACTCGATAGGTCTAGAACCAGTAAAGGATCAATTGATTATTATTATTATTATTATTATTATTATTATTATTATTATTATTATTATTATTATTATTATTATTATTATTATTATTATTATTATTATTATTATTATTTACCTTAGAAACGGAATCCAAACCATAGGTCTATATGATTGGTCCAATCTTAGACTAAAACTCAAAATAACACCCCTATTAATGAGTAAAAGTGAAAACTCAGGGTGCCATTACTTTTTTCGAAAAAAAAATAGGGTGATATTTATACTATGCCTAAAAATATTGTATACTGTATATTTTATATTATGTCTAAATTCCCAAAATATAATTATAATGATTGTTATAGTTATCAAGATAATTGTGATTATGATCATTTTTATAGTTAGTCAATATTTTCATCATCATCATCATCATCATCATCATCATCATCATCTTCTTCTTCTTCTTCTTCTTCTTCTTCTTCTTCTTCTTCTTCTTCTTCTTCTTCTTCTTCTTCTTCTTCTTCTTCTTCTTCTTCTTCTTTCGCATGTCGATCCATGAATATTACTTATTAAGAACTTGTAATGACCTGTGATTGATGTTTGTATTAATTGAATAAAGATAGTGGAATTTAATTGTGTGTACTTATGTTTTGTAGTGATAATTTTTTCCCTAGTAGATCGACTAATCTCTATGACCAATCGACTGGTCTAGCAGACCCATCAATCAGGGAGCATGTAACTTTGGTGGTTTTGGTCTCGGGTTAAACCCATCAAATGATTTGACTAAACCAATCAACTGGTTCTTAGAACAATTGATCTGTTGGTATGTGACCCTAGTTATCTTAGCCTCTACTTAGATCCATCAATCGACTTGACCAAATTGATATATTATTTCCTTTAAAATAGAAAAACGGTAGTGTTAACTAGTCAGCTGATACACCACTACTATGAATTCTTGATAATATTCAGACTAATTGACTGGTCCATGACACTGATTGAGTGGTCAGTACGACTGATCGACTAGTTCTTAGAAATCTAGATCTCAACCACATTTGCATTTCTGACCTAATTCTTTCTAAATGTGATACTTGAGTTTCTTTATACTTAGGGGGGTGATATAAGATGCCAATAGATATATATTTACCTAGATTAATTGAGTTTAGTCGATGGACTAAAGTTAGTAAAGAGAAAATTGATCCTAGTTAATCAATATTGACCTTAACCTAGCAATTGGACCTTTCCCTTGACCATGACATGACTAGGTGATTAGATGGATAAAAAGAGATTCTTCTTATATCCAGTATCTATTTAATGAATTCATAATTATGGCTAATAAATTTCTAACCACTTATTCATGGCCTTAAAATGTGGAACCTTATAAGTTTAAATGATTTAGCATGAATGGAAGAAGTTAAAATGGACCTAGATGATAGCCTGAAGTTGACCTTCACTTGGCTACTAAGGTAAATGGGTAAATAACTGGAGTTAGAAATTGAATCTAGTTGACTACCAATTGGACCTTCATGCTTGACCTTAGGAATTAACTTGGAATACTCTTTAATGTATGGTAATATTGTAGTCAAGTAATGAGACTATGTCTTTGAGCTATACTATAACTGTGAACAAAGAGAAATGCATGGAAATCAAATGTTGGCTTGGGCATTATGGTTGATATTAACATTTGTATAATTTAGCCTTTGGCAAAATTGATCAAGTAATGGGTTGATCACTTTAGATACCCTGAATAGGAACACGAGATGATGTGAGAACCTTATATGATTGCTTTTAGATTTAAATGATTTTTACTTGGTATGATATTATATGTAGAATTTGGTGTGTTACAAGATCTTTATCCAATAAGATATTAATCACTTAAAGTGGATTGAGCATTATTATGGGTCTAGATTATTTGATCATCAATTAGCTACCGGCGGTTAGTTTGACGTCGGGTGTTTTGCCTTCGGGAGAGATCCTAGGTGGTCTTGATGTCTTTACTACTCTAGACATTGCTGATATATTAGCGTGTATCGATACTAAAGGGTTCAGTCATCATAGGAGAGTTACTTTAGCATGAGTCAAGACTTATATCTACCATGTTAATTTAGCATGAGCTAGATCTTTTTGTCTATTTATTTGATTTAACTTCTATAGGTATTGAGAGACCATGGGGAATGTTCCCACCTATTGCTCAATAATTTTATAAGTGAGTTCTATGTTCACGTATTTCAATATAATAACTAGAGTGAAAGCTAAAAATGTATTAAATTGGTCTTGCCCTTTTTATGCTCAATCTTGATACAGTTATTTCAGTTAAATGATACTTGGAATTGTCTCTTGAGTATTTAAGATCCCACACATTATTTAAGTTATGAGTTAGTGTACAATCACGTTCATTACTTATTAAGTTACCATAGTAGGAATTATATATATATGTGGATAAAATATTAAGGAATTTTTATGTTGGATCGAAAGATCGGACTAGATAGGAGTAGAACCAATAAATGATTGATTTTTTTTTTTAAACTTTCGGGTTGAAACCCAAACTATAGATCTATATAATTTGTCTCATCTTAGACTAAAACTCAAAATAACTAGTTGGTCCAATCCAAATTTTGCATTCAAACCATATGTTAAACATCCTTATTGATGAGTAAAATGTAAACTCAATGTTACATAATGTTTTTCAAAAAGGGGGGGGGGAAGGGTTATATTGTAATCTATCTCTAAACTCCCTAAATGTAATTATAATGATTGTTATGGTTCTCATGATAATTATGATTATTATCATTTTTGTAGTTAGTCAATATCATCATCATATTTGTAAATAAGGTTCTATTGTTAAGGATATCATGATAATTGTAATTATATAAAAAAATTTAATTTTTGTTTTTGTATTCTTATTTTCATTAAAAAATATCTTTTATTTTTTTAAATTACTTTTTGCTTGTATATGTCCCCATATGTAAGGTTGTGCAAAAAAATTCAGAATAATTTTTTTTCATAAATTATCTTTTATTTTTTTATATTATTTTTTTTGTGCTTGTATATGTCCCCATATGTAAGGTTGTGCAAAAAAGTTCAGAATTAAAAAACTCAGCCCGCTATTCAAAAAATCTAATTTGCTTTTTTTTCCCCTTCAAAATCATACCTAACATCTAAGAATTTGATTTTTGACCAGACTATCTGATCCCAAAAAGTACATAATCTTTTTTATTATTTCAATAATATATCATAATGTTATGTTTTATAGTGTTAGGTTTTTCAAATTTATTTTTTTATGTAATTAAAATATTAATGATAATATTTTAATATTTTTCAGATAAAATATGACCTTCATATAAATTTAAGTATGAATATTAACTGATATATAATATTTATTTATAAAATTTTATTATAAATATTATTAAAATAATATTTTTAAATAGATATTAGATATATTATATATCTTATCAATATCTTATATGTATTTTTAAATATTTGTAAATTTAAATATCTAATTTAAAAGATTTGGAAAGGATGTTATTCAATTGATATAAATATCTAATTAGGAACACCTTACCTGCGTATGCATCACTAATCAGTATTTTTTTTTTATTTTAAAAAGAAATAGCATAGATTAGCTTGATTAACTTCCTTTCCGCCACTAGAATTTTCTTTTTCTTTTTTTCTTTCAGATATAAAATCGTAAATATATTATGCCACAATCGTTGTCTTCCTTCCACCTCATTCCGTCTCTCTCATATAAAAACATGATTTGACTCCCTCTTACAAAATCGACATGATCGACATATGAAACGTAATTTTCCACAATCAGAAAGCCGAAAGGCTTTTGTGCGGATTAAATTGGCAAGAAAGCTTTTTCCATCAGCATAATTTCCCCCGATTTTTTTGGAATTTCATATTTTAAGCGTTGGTAGCCTACTTATTTTACTTTAAAACATATTAATTCCTCCGGTCCGTCATAAGCAAAAACAAATACACATCTTAATAAATAAAAATATACATTTGATATTATAATAAATATACTATAACAAACCAAAATATATATATTTATTATTGGACAATATATATTGAACACCCATTTACCATTATATTTAATACACATCAAGAACAAATATAAATAATATATGCATCTAGATAAGCTGTGGGGTCATAGTTTTATAATTGACCATGGATGTCAAATCACGAAAGAACCCATGTTTGAATCCATTATCTTTTATTATTTTCTATCTTATCTTGTGGACATCCTATAAATTAAAATTACATGCCTAAATATGCATATTTACTAGTATACAAAATATCAAACATATTTTACCATTATACTAAATGCATATCTAGGCAGCACAAAATATAGGGATATATAAGTAGTATTGTGAACATATAAGAACAAAACAAGATAAATCTAGGGTTTACAAGATTCAATCAATAAAACCCTAAAAAAATACAATTAGAGAAACATATAATCTATATTATATAAAGAGAAATAAGATTACAAAGCGAATCAACAATCCTTTCAATCTTTCATAAGATCTTTGAAGAACAAAAGATGTTCTAAATCTCTCTATTCTCTCTCTTAGGGTTCTAAATATATAAGAACATATATAATAGTATACAAATTAATTGTCTAGGATGAAAATGAAGGTTATATATAGTGTATGAAGGTGTATGATTCTAAACAACTTCGAGGCAATGAAAATCAATGTCACACGATCATGTCGGGTAACACAAACTTGCCATGACTGACAAAATGAATGCGTTATTGAACATTAGCCAACCATTTTTGTCCCACAAACATAACAAATTAGTTGCAACTTAACATGATGCAAAGGCATGTCCTACATATTCTACTCGTCATATATTGGCTTATGTGATGTTAGAGTCCATTGTTTTAGTGGGGGTTGAAGATTTTGGCCAAAATAGCAAAATTGGGTCTGATATGGGGCATACTTGCTTAAAAAGGATTAAAAAGAGAATTAATGGTCATCATTGGAATCTTAATGAAACCACATGTGGAGCACATGATGCAGACGACAATTGGGGGAGAACCGGCCATTTGCTAAAGACATCTAAATATTAGAAGATTTAGTTAGTTAGTTATCGTAAGATATTTAATCTTCTTAGTTTAGAGTTTTATCTTGTGTTCATTTAGTCTGTATAAATTTTGTGGCGATTTTCTGATAGATTTTTTTTCCGCATATCTTTCATAAATGATTCAAATTTGAGGAGGTGTAATTCACATATTAAATCATGTAGAATTGTAACATTGAAGATCATCAGATGCACCGAATCAAGTTTGAATCCCAATTGCATATCTTTATGAGTTCTTTTTTGATTTTTTTTGTGATTCAAAATTAAAGTTATATTCTTTTTAATTTTACACCTTTGCAACCATATGATCCTTCATCTATTTAAGGGGGGATAGTGGTGTTTGTAGATCAGATATCTGGTAAAAAAATTTGAATATTTAAAAGATCGTATATTTTGGAAAAAGCTTTAGATAGTCAACACTTTGGATATCCGAAATTTGAATATCATCATCATCATCATCATCTTCTTCTTTTTTGTAAATATAGTAATCATTGTTATTATTTTTAGAAATATAATGATAATTAATATAATAATAATAATAATAATAATAATATATCTAAATAGCAAAGGTTTTAATGATAATAATTATAACAACGGTGATCTAATTAGGTCTAATATAATAATATGATATGAGAATAAAGTAAGGAAAATAGAAAATTACTAGTTTAATTTTATTTGTTGTTATACGAGTGGAATATTATATTTTATTATACAAAATTTTGTTAATAAAATTAATTTTTGGTGGTTAGTTTGTAATTTGATATGAAGTAAGAAATTTTCTTTTTTGAATGGATCTGACTTTACTTTGGCTCTATATTCAAGTCGGCTTAGAATTTACGTTTGGTTTAAGTTTGGATTAATGAGTGTGCTTCGTTTCATGTTCGGATGATTTCGATCGGCATCGGTCGGAATTACTAATTAGGGCCGTGATTAACTAAGATGGGATAAAAGTTTGGATCCGTTTGATCTTGGAGTGAAGACCCGTATATATAGAACGTTTGGATTAAAACGTGGCTTGAATTTGAACTGTTTGAGGTTGGGGATATTTAGCTGGAGTCAGCTTTGCCGGTCGAGTGGAGCCCGACGCGGCCGACAGCCTACAGCAAATGTCGTGAAACAGACGGACGTGGCGTCGGGTTAAAAGGACGAAGGTCGTCTACCACATGGACTACGGCCTCTCCTCTCCTGTGCGCTTAGGGGATCGATCGTCTCACGTTTCGAGTCTTTTGACGCAGCTGATGGAGCCCAACATGACGTCATATTCTAAACTTTAGTGAAAGAGTTTGCCGGGTTTACCCTTTCGATAACCAATGATGTTAAACTTTTGCCTTTATTTTTTTAACAAATCAAAAAAAAAAGAAAGAAAGGGGGATGAAAATAATTACAGGGGTAGCAGATTCTGCCATTTGGTCAAACGTTCTAGATTTGCAGGAACAAAAAGCCATGCGGGTGGGCACACACCGGCGCATCTTTCATTCGGTCAAGCGAACGTGCAGACGAATCGACGATATTATATAATTTCGATCATATTGTGGTTGACACGTCTCTTTCCCTTTATCACATTTCTTATTTGAGTCCCCGTCGAGCTCGTAATAGCAAGAGGCGGGGCGTGGCGAGGGGGGATCGAGGAGGGTTTACACATTATGCCTTCAAGCTTTTCTCCTCACTTACTTACCCCAGAAAACGTCTTCTACTACTACTACGACTACTAACTTCTGGTCAAAATTACTTTAATTATAGTTAGGAGTTGGGTCCAAGTTGAAAATGTGATTAACAGCGAAACGCTTATGATTGATAGTTAAAATAATAGGTCATATGACTTTAGGGTTAATATATTTGGTAAAATTAAATGTAAAGGAAAAGCATTGAATGGCAATGCCGGAATTAAGGCTTATGTGTATAGATAATGGATGGATTTAGAATCACCGACAATCAAAATATATATAGTTTTTAAGATAAAATGAATCGGACGAGTCGATATCGAACCCAATCTTACCGAAAAGATTTGAAGAAAAAATATCGTAGATAAAAATAAAGTAGATAATAGTTAACCAATACCGAAAGAAAAGCACGGCCATGTTAATAAACACAGACTTAATTGTCTCGTTTTCTAAAATTATACAACCACTAAAGTATACGAGCAAACAATGTGCCACTACTTACGTTTACTGTAATCAAACCTCCGACGCCCCTAAGCCTTATCCGTTACCACGACCAAGCGCACAAGAACAACGAGGGAGGAAGGCGATTTGGTATTATATAAATATATGTATGTTTGTATGTATGTAGCAATTAAGAATAGATGTTAATATATAGTGGCGCACGGCGACACCAAAGACGGACGAAAGGGCAGGAGGACGAGAAAAATCACTTCTTTTCCTCTTTTTGTAATCATCACTGTTTTCTTTTTTCTTTCTTTCTTTTTTATGCATCAGACGTCGGATATCCGATGACGACATCTTCAAACCATATCCGAAGGATCAAAGCTTGTTAGGTAAAAACAGTAGATATGGTCAATAATTCTCCTGGCTGGCAGGCTACACAGGTTCCGTATCATTCATTCCCCTGCTTCTCTATCCAAAACCGGAACGTCGGTCCGCGGTGGAATATATACATTTTTTTTATACGGCCGACTTTAACTTATGCGTGACCGCGACGGTCTATCGTATTCGTAAATGGGCCGGCAAACTAGTGTGGCGCAGAGATCGATGCGTTCCACCCCCACACACACCCTTTAAATATGGCTACCCAGTAGTACCACCATTGATTATTATAACTACCTAGCTACTGATTCAAAGAAAGGAAAGAAAAAAAAAAATAAAAATTAACAAACAGTGGCAGTGATGATAATATATTATGTATTAGATCGGAAACGAGTTTAATTATTTCCGTAACCTAATCTTAATAACTACAAGTGGATCCGTCCACTTGCACTCTATCTGTCGTGCGTGCGAGATCAGAATTCACCGTGTTTACGACTTTTAATACGGATGTATATATATATATATACTCATTAAAAATAATAATAAATTTAATAGAATAAAATATTTAACATGAGTATTATATCATTAAATAAATATAATTTTCTAAAATCAATCATTAATTAATGAATAACAATAAGTCGAGGATGATGCAACATTTTATTTGCATGAATTTTTGTAATATAACTTAATTTTTTTTAATAATAAAAAAAAAACCCACAAAGAAAAGTTACCACCGTGATACACCATATATACTATGTCATTAAAATACATACATATATGCGTATGGCAGAAATGGGGCACGCGTGTCGAAAGGGACGTGGAGATGAGATATATAATCTATTTCCAAAACTAATTTCAAAAGTCTTTCTCCATTTTTTTTTTCTTTCTCAATTCAATGTATAACGGACTTACGTGTGTGATTTCAACAAGTAATTATCCTCACATCAGCTACCAGTGCAATGTATGGGTTTCAAATGACTAGGGTTTGTCGGCCGTAATTTTCAGAAAGTAATTACTGTGGCTGTTATCATTAATGGTAACTATGAATTTTATCAAAAATTATAGGGAGTCCGCAAAGGTAAGTAGGAAATAACTATGTAGATAATGTACGGATAACAAAGACGTCACGGCATAATTAACATGAAGCGAAAACGAAATTTAAATTGAAAATACGGGGGTTTAATAATTGGTCTCTAATCATTAGATCAAACCTCACGGACCGAAAATCTACCACTAAAGTCATGTGTTTTGTGATTTAGAGCTTAATTAATAGAAAAGAAAATAATTGGCTCCAGGACCAGTCTACTCTGTGCATGATAGCCTCAATGAAATTCATCTCAACTTTTATGAATTATGACTACAGTAGATACATGCATCCGAACCCTAAATTCATTTCCTGATTAAAGCCATTAGAGTCAGGTAAGAAATAGTGAAAGATGGACATATATAAATATATATTTGAAGATGCCGGGGATGAGCGAGGAACAATTCACCACGTTCAAATTATGAAAAGAAAAACACAAAATATCGCTCCTGAAGCATAAGTGGAAACGTTGGAAAAGAGATTGGAGAGTCAGGACCGAAAGATCTTTAACGTCGTAGTCGGGTTGAGGTCACAGGTTCATGCACCCTGAGAAAAGGACAAACAACAAGTAGTTAGTAAGATGCCATCGTAACAGAAGCGATCGAGATGAAACATTTTCGTTTAACTTTTTATATAATAAACTTCGGTGGAATATATATATGCTGTTCATGTGCTGGGGGTGCGGTACATTAATTAAGTTCGGCCACCTGTAAAATGGACGCATGTTAGTCCCACCGAGATGAGGAGTAGAATTATCAACTCATTAGCCGCTCCCCCATTTGAACGCACTCGGGATCAAGTCCGATCGTATTTACATTGGAATATGTTTATATTATCTAAATTTAAATTAAATTCAGATCCGTCGGATTTAATAGGTAAACATATTTTAAATGGCTTTAGTTATTTTTAATTTAAAAAAAATAATATATATAAATATAAATACATTTATATTTTATATAGTTTAATATATATCTTCTATTAAAAAAATTTTTTTTACTAAAAAACTAAATATTTTTAAATAGTTACTTCAAATTTTTGGTGAAGATTATTCATTATAACCGTTGTTGAATGTTGTTCTAATAACGGTTTCCACTAAAATTGTTATTAAAACAATAATTTTTATATACATTGTGTGCAGTTTGTTCTAGCTCACATATACAGATGTATGCTCGAATATTTATCAAATATGCAAATACTACCAATAACTCTGGAAATTCATAAGCATACCACAAGTTTGGTAGCTCTATACACTCGAAACTCAAAATTTTTGGAACTACAATTCCGAACTAAAAGTTGGTAGCTAAATACTATAATATACAAAGTCTTACACATATATGCAGGTGCATCTTAGTCTTGCATATATATGTATATAGCTAAAAATTCAAATGTAGTAATGATATGAAAAACACAATAATCTGATGATGTAATGATATGAAAAATAAAATAATATAATGGAGGAATAACAAGCACACTCTCAAACATGTTAAAATGTTATTACCCTCATTGCATTATTTTTCTTCTATTTTTCTTCCCTACTTTTTGATTGGTTTCATGATCTGATATATATACATATATATATATTACTTCACAATGATAATCCCTTACATGTATTTCATCCTTAGCAATGACATTGCTATACTCTATAAATGATTGAGTTGCTTAAACTGCTTCAGCACATTCTTTATCCCAATTGGTATCATTTTCATCATGATATTCATTCACAGTTCTTTTTTTAGTGGCTAAAACCACAAACCATCTTTTATTAGTAGGATCAGTGACAAAGAAAACTTATGTTGCTTGTGACGCTAAGATGATTGGGTCTTGTTTATGCCCTACCCTATTGAGATCTACTAATGTGAACCCATTCTTCATATATAACCCCATGACTATTATCAACCCATCTACACCCGAAAACATATACTTTAAACACAGTATAATCTAGCTCCCAAATCCATTAGATGGCACAATAATAATTCATATTTGCATATGTTGGATTCTTGTCCTTCACACTAGCAATATGCATTGCCTTAGCGACTAAAGTCACTCCACTATTCTACATTATACTCCTCTAATCTTGTTGTTTTGTGTAAAAACTATAGCCGTTGATAGCATAGATGACATATGATAATACTTTATATCGGGACATTTGGGATAACCAGTGCAGAGTGTAGAAAATAGATGTCGGGTGATTTCCAATGAGTGGAATGATGTGATCTCGTAGCTAATGTATGAAGGAAATATTACGTTTATCAATTACCCACTTTTCAGCCTTTGATGGATTTTCAATCCTCAAAGAATGTATATGTTCTTCAACATATAGCTAACCATCATCATTGTTATGTAATACATAGAGATGTACTTTACAGAGCATGTCAGGGTCTACTTTCCCAAATTTTGTGGCCCTAATACCATGTCCTTTGACTTTTCATGCATGCCGAGACTTAGGAATACCAATAGCTTCAGTATTAGACAAGTAATTTGTGTAAAATTCAACTACCTCTTATACTAGGTAAATCTAACAATGCATCCTTCTGGCCAATATCAATTCTTTACATAACCTTTTATCAACTTCATAAACCATTCAAAGAGGTACATCTATTTCCTATGAACAAGTCCTAACATTTTTACCTCATAAACCAAGTAAACGGTTAGATGCACCATAATGTCAAATAATGAGGGAGAAAAATATATTTCAAGATGGTGCAAAGTGATCACAATTCTTCTTCACAGGACATCCAAACTATCAGGGTATATGGCTTTAGAGCATAGTGTGTTGAAGAACCATTAAACCCTAGTGATAGCATTTTGAACACACTTCAGAAAAAATTTCACATATGCCTATTGGCATCAAATGTTACATCAAAATATGATAAATTGATAATCATGAGACTTCATTGTTAACATTTGAAGAACATCTTTTAGGACCCTGAAATTATTAAAGAGTTCATAAAATGTAATTTTTTCCTTTCTAGAAAGAGTATGGCAAGCCGGTAGTAAATAAGTTGTTATTCCATTGTCTTGTGGTGCTATTTCATGCCCAATGCCTATTTCCTCCATATCCAGTTGAGAATTTATGCCATCTTTAAGTCTTTCGTAGAACATAAAGTAATGTACTAACAAAGCTATCACAAATATTTTTCTCGATATTCATGCCTCACGTATAGAGATTCCCAACACAGGAGGTTAAATAATATAAACATCTTCTTCCACCCAACTGATGGAGGCTTATCTTTATTCTTCTTCCTAAACTGTACCTTCAAATGTTCCATCTTCATATACACTTGTCTGCTCGTTAATTCGATTGGTGCATGCCCTTCTTCTAGTTTCCCATTGAATGTATTTCCTTGCCTATGATAATGATGATCCCTCGATAACTGAACAAATGAAGTAATATTCTCACATATAGGGCACAAGTAATGACCTTTCACACTATAACCTGATAAGTTACCATATGCTGGAAAATTACTTATAGTATATAATAACATTACTCTCAAAATGAAACTTTCCTCACCATAAGCATCGAACACTTTAACACCCATGTCCTATAATAACTTCAAATCATTAATCAAAGGCTGCAAATAAACATCAATATCATTCCTCGGTTGGTTTGGCCCCAAAATGAGTAAATACTGCATCATTTACTTGTGTTTCATGTAGAGACATTGTGGAAGATTGCATATAACCAACATCACCAACCAAATACTGTCTGTGCCTTGATTGTGTAGATTAATACCATCCGTAGAGAGTGCAAGATGTAAGTTTTTTGGTTATTCGCCAGATTTAGGAAATAAACCATCAATCATCATCCATGTTGGAGAGTTAGATGGATGTCTCAGAAGCCTGTCATTTATCTTCTCATCAGCATGTCATCTTATGTTCTTTGCATCTTGGACATCATTAAACATTCACCTAAATATTGGTATTATAGGGAAATACCATAACACCTTTGTTGGCACCTTATTCTTCTTGTATTATGGTGCTTCGTATTCTTCATTAGGACAATAACCTAAACATGCATATTCATTGTGAAGTAGTATACAATCATTAAGGCATGCATTTAAGTGATAATAATTATGTGAAACTCTTATCACTCCATATGTTACATGCTTTTAAGTTGTACAACGTTAAAGTACTGGATATTCTAGTAAACTTCTTGCAATCATCATCCAAAGGTTTTTTTTGAGTTACTCAATAACTAGTCAAACATTTTTGGATAATCTCGAACACTTTCCTCAACCTTTCGAGTCATTTCCTCTGACGAATCACCCCCATTGTTGTCAAATGATCCACTACTATCCCTCCTCCCTTCCTCATTATTATATTCAGACTCTGTCTCACTATACCATATCTAACGTGTGTAAGTTGTATAAATTTGGTATAAAAAATGATCTCTCAAATCATTAGTATTGACACATTGAATATAAGCACTGTTCAAACGAGGACACACTATTCTACTAGCATCCCAAGCATGTTCTGTTACAAACTTGATGAAAAATTTAACTCGTTTGTCATATTCTCTAGACAAACAAATTGCAGACATCCATTTTCAATCCATAGTTTTCCAATCTATATGTATCCCATGAAAAATATTATTACAAATCAATTCACTTCTACAAACTAATTCACATATTGCTAATGCTTAGAAGGAATTCATATTTGTATAATGTATATCATGCTATTTTAAAGTTATATATATACATATAAACAATTCCAACAACGTTTCCATATCCCTTACTAATTCACAAATCACTCATGGTGAGAAAGAATTCATATTTCTATAATGTGTCATGTTATTATGTTGCTATATATACAAACCATTCCAATAAAGGAATAAAAATATACCAATACATAAATTACTCTTGCTTATAAAAAGTTCATATGTATATACATATCAAATATTTATACAAAAGTTTTAAATTCAAAAGTAAATACATACTATGTGTTTAAAACAATACCCAAAAACTAAAAAAAAACCTAAGGCAATAGCAACAATGTATACATAAAAAGGTTGCTACAAATCAAACAACTAACAAACAACACCCCCTAACCATCCTATCAAATCCGTTAGTAGCCTTGCATAAACTGACTAGAACCCATCACTCTCATAGTCTACTCATCTCGATATGTCATCTGCTCCTTAACATCATCAAGGAGAGTCAGTTGACATATACTCTAGGGTAACCTAGTGAAATACCCCAAAAACCCTAATTTAGGAAATCATGGCCAAATAAGGGATTATTAGGAAATTAATTAAATAAATTACTTTGTTTACATTAAGAAGGATAAAATAATTTCAAAATTAATATAAACTTTATAAATAATTTAATTGGAGAAAATTTGAGCGTTTTGTTAATTAAAATGGAATTTAAGAAAAATTCCTTCAAAAAAATCCCTAAATTAACCTAAAAAGAGATTTTAATTATTATTTTAATATAATTATTTTATTAAAAATCCCAATTACCCGAATTATACTAATTAATCCAACCACTAATTTTTCCTTTTCCTTTTCTCCTTTTTTTCCCCCTCTTTTTCTTTTTCTTTCCTTTCCTTCTCTTCCTTTTTCTTTTCTTTTTACCCCGACTTGGGCCGACCTACTGGCCCAACACCCCTACGCAGCCTAGCTCTCCCCTGCACACCTCTTCCCTTTCTCCCGGCCGGTTCGGCCTTCCCCCTTTTTCTTTCTTTTCTTCTCCCCTGGACCGCCGGTCCGCCCCACCTGCAATTCATCTTCAACCTCATGCCACCTGCAGCCAAAAATCTCGCCGGAAAACAAAAGCTTCAACACCACACCATATCACCGGTCATTTCGCCCCTCTTCTCCCCGTTGACTTCCTTGTGGATGTGACCAAACGACTCAACCCCTCTCTAGCACGCAAGCTCCTCCTTTTCCCGACAGATCATGGTCTGCAAATTTCAAACCATGCATTGGCTATTCTCGCCGGACAACCTACCCTAACCCTACCCCCTACCCTCCCTCGAAGCTTTGTTGTTTCCTGTCCCAATTGGCTTATAAATATCCCCAAGAGCTGCCTGGATTGGGTTCGAAAATTTGGAACCCAGAGAAACCCGTCGCGCGCCGCCCCACCTTCAGCCGCCCTTTCCTCTGCTGTCATCCACCTCTGCCGCCTGCCCTTGCCACCAAAATCCTCCCTGCACCGCCCTCTACACAACTAACCCCCTATATCTCCCTGCCTTGCCCCGTACGTGCCGCCCCGGCCGTGCTAAATTTCCTTCCCGAAATAGCCCTTTTGACCCCTTACACCACCGCCACCCATACCGCCACTTGCAGCACCGCCACCACCCCCCAAAACAACCAGGGGTTCCTGCTCTACCACCCTACACCTCCACTTTCCTCTAGTTTCCCCTCCCCTAGCCTCCATAGCTACTTTCCCCATTTCTTCCTCCCTCCATCGCCGCCGCCGGAGCCACCACCCCAGCCAGGTTGCCCAACTCCCTAAACCCTAGATCTTGACTAATAGAAGTGGTTAACGATTTTAATACTATTAACTATTATTATTAATGTTATTATAATTATTATTAACATTATTATTATTAATACTATTACTATAAGTACTATCATTACTACCCTTATTATTATTATTACTATTATTAGGTCCTAACATTACCCCTAAGAACTTCTAATTAATGGTATTAATTAATACTAAAACCTTGTTAAGTTATTATTATTATTATTATTATTATTACCGTGTTTAGTACTCTAACTATGACTAATGTCGTTATTATCTCTATTATTATGATTATTTTAGTATTCCTACTACTATTATTATTATTATTATTATTATTATTATTATCATTATCATTATTGTTATTATTATTATTATCATGGGTATGGCGGTTATTATTATTTCTATTGTTGTTCTTACTCTTATTATTATTATTACTATTATTATCAACAACATCATTATTATTATTATTATTATTATTACTATTATCATTATATTCACCATATTTATTACTTTAACCATTACTACCATCATTATTATCCTTATTATTATTATTATTATTATTATTATTCTTTAACATTATTACTTTAGTATTCTTGTTATGATTTGTATTATCCTTATTGTTATTATTGTTATTGTTATTATTATTATTATTATTATTGTTGTTGTTGTTGTTGTTGTTGTTGTTGTTGTTGTTGTTGTTGTTGTTGTTGTTGTTGTTATTATTATTATTATTATTATTATTATTTTAGTATCCTTATCATGATTTGTATTGTCACTAACGTTATCATTACAATTACTATTACTATTCCTATCATTATCATTATTATTAGTACTACTACTAGTATTAGTATTATTAACCTTATTATCGTCATTAATATTAGCGCTATTTTTATTATTGTTACTACTGTGGTTTGATTACTATTATCATCATTACTATCACTACTACTATCATTATTACTAGTATTCTTATTTGTATTAGTACTTTTAACAACATTATTGGAACCCTTACCATAATACGGTGAAACTGATAAGGCCTACTTCGAGTAGTGGAAAAATTAATTAATTATCTTAGGAATAATAATAACCCTACCTTTTTATTTATAAACTACTAGTTATTAATATTAGCCTTAGTATTAGGCCATGATAAGGGTAAGATAGGGGTTTTGGTATTTCCACTAGAGGGAGATTAACTTATAGTATTTCCCTCTTATAGGTGAATTGAGTGAGAACTTTCGGGAGGCGTAGGAGCGTGCTCCAAGCCCGGCGCCGATTTAGGTAAGGGTTTAACTAAGGCCGCTTGCGTGATATGTGAACTATTTACCTTGGATGCCTCGCATGATTATATGTCGTGTTTTAAATGTCATTATCTTACCTGTTTTACGTGTAGCGCAGCTTGGATTCAAGGTACGTCTATGTGGTCGCCTTTGTTTTGTATTAATGTGGATGTGCTACAAGTTGTGTTATGATGTGGCCTTAGGACATGCATGCTAGGGTATTTGATTGGATGATGTAGTTTGGGGACACGAAAAAGAAAATTTGGAAAGAAATAACCAAGGGGAAATAAGTTGGCTAGAGAAGGAATAGGAGAAACTAGGGTTTGCATGGGGTGGTTAAGGTCCGCATTGGGGCGAACCTTACGTACAGAAAGATGCCTCAGGGTGTGTGGAAGGTAAGAGAAGTGTCGTTTGGGTATTTAGAGGCTTCAAGCGAAAAATAGTACGTAGACCAAAATAAGGGTGCGCAGGAGACTAGGCTAGAGTTTAGAGGGTGACAAGAAGAAAAAGGGGAGAGTTAAAATAATAAGTGAGGATGAGGGTGTCATGAAATGAGAGTTAAACTGAAGGGTCGTAAGGTGTAAGGGTGCTAGGATGGTTCTGGATGTACGAGGCAGGAAAGGGTGGGCCACATAGGCCCAAGTTGGGTTTTCTGGAGAAAACCCTAATGGAAGGTGGTGAGTGGACTTTGGGGTAAAAGGTGGTGGGCCCAGACCCACACACTTAGGATACGGGTTCCGGAGTGAGTAAGCTAATTAAGGGAAGGATGTCGGGCGAGTTAGGAGGCGCAAAGGTCTCAAGGTATGAGACGGGCCCTCTTGGGAGGATAAGTATAGCGAAAGTTAGCTATGCATGTCTAGGGCGGAATTCGTTGGAAAAGATACAATAAAATACTAATCACTTAAAGAGGAAGATGCTGAGCCGAGCCCAGACCGGTCCACCAGCGAATAATAGTGGCCAGGAGCCGGGGTACCCTGGAGACTGATCCACCGGCGAATAATAGTGGCCATGAGCACTTTCACCTGTATATATTTCCGGTCCACCGGCTATAATAGTGGGGGTTTCCGTGCTCAGCAAACCAAATATAAAATTGATAAGACATGGGGAAGATACTAAATACTTAAAGTGGAACACTATGTGAGTCGGGGCCAGACCGGTCCACCGGCAAATAATAGTGGCCAGGAGCATTTTTCCCTGGAGACCGAACCACCAGCAAATAATAATAGTCAGGAGCGTTCTGCCTTGTACATATCTCCGGTCCAACGGTTATAATAGTGGGGCACCCGCACTTACATGGATTAATAAAGAGTATGTGGAATTGAGTATGGTATTAAGAGATTTAAAGGATAAGTCTAATTGGAACACAATCGGCCTCACTATTTGTATTGTCTTATGTGCCTATATGATCATGCATGTATTGTGTACTTTGTCTGTACGGCCTTAGTTATTCGGTTACCTTGCTCAGTACGAAGCGTACTGACCACCCGTTTTATGGGTGCTGCTCATCCCCATGAGCAGAAGGCCCCACTAATTTAGTGTAGGTAGGTGACTCTATATTTGATGCCTACGACGCTTATGAGGCATCGGGCGGGACCGAGAGCTGAGTCCGGACCTAGCTTGGGGATCGAGAGTGGCATGGCCGGAGTCTTTTGTCACTTCATCTTTCTTGTGTATTTAAGTTTGTTTATTTCTGGTGTACGATGTTTTAACCTTCGAAATCCTTAAAACTGTATCTTTGAATTGTACTTTGACCTTCCGCACTTTGATTCTGTATTACTAGGGTTTTACCTATGACCGTGTTTTACTATCGACTCGTATTTGATGGTTAATCTGATTTAGCCTTAGCACTTAGTACCGGAACGGTAGGAGTGAACCGTTCTGGTATTAAGTGTGGCGGTAACGCCCCCAAATTTACAAGTGTTATCTCTTGTTTCCGATAAACTTTTTTAATTAAACGATATTTTTCAGTAGTAAATTTGGGGGTGTTACACCTAGGTAGTTACTTTGGGATAAGATATGATGAAAACTCCACTTGTCATCTATGACCATCAGCTGTCTAGCCATCCTATCATAATCCCTTGCAAAAACCTCAACCTCAACAAATCTCGAGTGTGGTGTATTGGTATGGTTAACAAACAAATCAAAATAATTAGCTAATGCTCTGACCATGGCTCAATCTGAGGCAACGCCAAAAGCAAATGATACAATCTGAAATGGAACTGATCATACTATGACCAACTCAAGAACAACCGATGAAGCTCCTCGTATAACCATGTGACATGACTCCCAAATCTGAATCAGGTATCATGTACAAATATGTTTGTGGAAATTATATAATAGGCAAATGTGTCATCTCTCTAGTCCACTACCTATAAAAGAGAACAACTACTAAATCATGTTACTAAGATTGTTGTCTGACTTTTAAAATTATAAAATATGTAACACTCATTTGCAATTTTTAACGTGTTATAATCTAATCTCATGTCTCTAACACTAGCAAAACTATTTTTTTCATTAATATCAAAGGTATCGATATTGTCATGCATGCATGAACATATAGAGAGGTAAACCAAAACCCATAACAACAAAACAACAAACAACATATATCATATAGATAATAATACAAATAATACCTACTAAATAGTTAAAATGCATATATATATATATATATATAATAAAAGTAAAAGAAAAAAATTATGCTAAGCGAAGGTTCTCGGGTAAGGAGCTAGGCTGTAGGGTGGATAGTAATTGTTCTGGTTGCAGGAGCCATGAACATTGGGGAAGGGTTCTGGTAGAGAGATAGGAGGTTAAGTAAGAGGCGGATGAAAAATTTGAAGGGTTGTGGGAGAAAAGACATATGGAATGTGCGATTTGGGCAGGAAATACAAAAAAGAAGACGACGACGATGAAATGAGATGGAGAACGACTATCGACGAGTAAGAAGAAGGCACGACAGACATAGAATAGTGAAATGATGACTACTATTAGGAAAAATGAAGACGAGCACTAAGAGAAAGAGACAACACATGAGATTTTAAGTTTCTGTAATAGATATAAATGAGTGAGAGGGTAGGGAGGGGTCTTTAATGTGCAAGTTTTGATAACGGTTAGTTATATAACCGTTATCAAAGCCTATTTTAATAACGGTTCTAGAAATAACTATTATTAAACCTTAGCAGTATTTCAGTTTTGATAACGGTTAATTTAAATCAGTTATCAAAACAAGCACTTCTTTACTTTTAATAATGGTTAATATCTAGAGCTGTTATTAAAACTTGCACGACATTCCTGCCCTTAAATTTTCACGTTTTTATCAATAGTTTTGATCAAACAGTTATTTATGTAGTATCATTAATTATCAGTTCTATAGTAGTGAATAGATCAAACACATTTACCATTATACTATTGTGAACATTCAAGAATAAAATAAGATAAATCTAGGCTTATAAGATTCTATAAATAAAACACTCAAAAATACAATTAGAGAACCTTATTATATATCATATGTATAGAGATACGATATTACAAAGTGAATCAACAATCCTTTCAATCTCTCAAGAACACAAGTGTAACACCCCCAAATTTACTACTGAAAATTTTTGTTTAAAATCAAAAAGTTTAGCGGAAGCGAAAGAATTAAAACCGTAAACTTAGGGGTATTACCGCCACACTTAGTACCAGACCGGTTCGCTCCTACCGTTCCGATACTAAGTGCTAAGGCTAAACTAAACAATCATTAAGTAAGAATCATCAAAACATAGGTCCATAGTTAACATAGACCATTCACGAAAACCACGATTCAACAACAGTTAAAATATCGTTAAGATTGCAACTTAAGAGTACGGTTTCAAAACAAGAAGCGTAGTACAAAATATAGCTAAATAAAACAGATCCCAATGGACCAAAATCTGGATCACCTACTCACTCAAGTCAAGCTTTCCACCCCAAACTAGTAACCGATCACACCTGCATAGGAGGTCTGCTCCCCACCATCGGTGGATCATCACAGGACCCATTCAATCAAGGTAGTATCAGTACGGGTCCAATACTGAGTAAGGGCGCAGGTGCGCTAAGGCCAAGCATACAAAGATACATAACATAGCAGACATAGCATAGATACGTAGATAGCATGCAATAACACATATAAACAATACAGGTTACGAACCAGATAACATTTTTCATCAGGTCTCTGATTATAATCGATTCACATCATCGTCTTTACCAGTCCATGTGAGTGCGGGAACCCCACTATTATAGCCGGTGGAACGGTCACGAGGGCCATGCCCTGCCACTATTATAGCCGGTGGACCGGTCACGAGGGTAACATACCCTGCCACTATTATTTGCCGGTGGACCGGTCTGGCCCCGACTCACAAGGTGTTCCACTGTAAATATTTGTATATTTCCCATGTCTTATCATTATTCTGATTAGTTTGTTGAGCACGGAATCCCCCACTATTATAGCCGGTGGAACGGTCACGAGGGCCATGCCCTGCCACTATTTTAGCCGGTGGACCGGTCACGAGGGTAACATACCCTGCCACTATTATTTGCCGGTGGACCGGTCTGGGTCCGTCTCAACAATCTTACTATTTAAGTAGTTAATGTCTTATTCGTGCATTATTAAATAAGGTTCCACCCTTGACATGCATGTCTACCGCTCTCTACTTCTTCCCTTCGAGGAGGCCCATCTCATATCTTGAGACTGTTCTCCCCTTCTCACGCCCGGTTTCCATCCCCTCTTACTCTTATACATAAGGAACCGTAGTAAGGGCACACTCTCCCGTGAATATGGGCTAACCTTAACACAACGATATCGGTCCCGCATGTCCTCACCCCTCTAGGGCTCCTCCTTGGAAAACCCTAAATTGGGCCTATATGGCCCAACTCTTTCTTACTCATCCTGACTTTACTTTGTTCCTTGTCTCGCACCCCGTCTCTACTAAGAAGTTCCCAAAATATATCCCTTTATTCCCCAATCCCGCATGTGACCGCCAAACCATAGTTGGCCACACCAAACCCTAGCACTTTACTTCCTCCCCAAGTAACCTCCCCTCTTTGCCCCAAACCTCTTCTCTCATTTAGAAGCCCATACTCATCCTTCATACAAGTGGACTCTCACTCTCAACCCCATACTCCATCCCTCCTTGATCATTTTTACCCTTGTACCCTTCAAATTGCTCATTTCCTCCCAAAACCCTAAGTGGGTCCCTTAGACACCCTTACATCGACCCACGTGAAATTTTGCACCCAAGTCTCCAATGGACCCGTAACTTTGACATTATCTTATTTACTTCTTAAATCAACTTTCCCCACGTAAGAGTCATTCCCCTGCATAATTTAAACACTCCATGCAGAATCTCCAACCCCCACTTACACCCAAAACCCTAATAAGGTCGCCTATACACCAACTCACGTACTATTTTTCATACCAAGTTCCCAATCACTCCAAGACTCTCCCAATCTCTTACTTAATTACAACCCAAATCAACTTTTCACACGTAAAGATCATGCCCATGCAAGGTCTATTCCCCCTATGCAAACTTCCCAAACGTCCACTTCCCCGTTGTTCTTTTATTATCATTTCATGCTACCCAAAACCCTAGAATGCATGTCCTAAAGGGCCATAACAATTCACATCATCAACATCAAATATCAACATAGAACATGCCATACTCATATAATGTAAGGCACACACATCATACCTCATTATCCACGTTGTGCTACACAAAATGGGTTATTCATAACACATGCATAATACACATTATCATGGCATACTCATCATTCATCAACATATTATATTACACATAGCACAAGGCCATAGCTTCGTCCTTACCTAGGTAGACACCGGGCTTGGAGCATGCTCCTCTAGCTCTTTAAGGCTCGGATCGGGGTCACCTATGAAAAGGGGAAAAATGCTAAGTATTAGTTTCCCTTATAAATACTATCAAACCTTATTCTAGTTTAGGATTAGGGTTCTTATCCTTAATAGGGGTGTTATACAAAACTAGGGTTTTTACTCTAAAATTATTATGCTAAGCATTACCAATCGATATATCTTTATCTTCAATACTTATTGTTACACTTATATTATTAGACCCTTTAGTTCCATTCTTATAATACTAGTGTTCGCTAGTCAAAGTAAAATAGTGATAATAATAATAATAATAATAATAATAATAATAATAATAATAATAATAATAATAATAATAATAATAATAATAATAATAATAGTGACACTTATGTTTCAAGTAATAGAACCCTAGCATTTTTAAGATTAAGTCTAATAATGGTGTTAGGTATAGCAAAACAATATTAATATAAGTACAATACCCACATAAGGTTGGATTAAGTAGTAATAACACTAATAGTGGTAATAACCATAATGATAGTAGTAATAATAATAATAATTCCAACACTAATGGTTAAGTATGATGAAAGCTAGGGTTTTGAGGGATGATGGCCTTGTAAGAAAATAACACATTTATGATAGAGAAATTAATAATGACAATAATAATAGTAATGACGATAATAGTAATAATAATAATAACAAAATAATAATAATGTTAATAATAAAGATGATGACATTAACTCTAAGTTAAGTATAATAGGGGTTAGGGTTGGAAGGGGTGATAGTATGATAAAATTAAGGATAATAAAGGATAATAATAAAAATGGTATTAATTAATAATGATAATGATAATAATAATAATAATAATGATAATAAGTATAATAATACTAAGGACACTAAAAATAATTAACACTTGAACAACAAGGATTTAAGGGTTGGGTGAGTTTAGAGGGCCACCTAGGGTGCTGGTGGCACAGGTGGCGGTGCACGGCACACGGCGGCGGCGGTGATAGGGGGAGAAGGAAGGTGGAGAAGTGGTGGAGGGGGGAGGAAGGAAAAGGAGGGGTTGGAAGGGGAGACAGAGGGTCTAGGGAGGTTGGGGAAGCTCCCTTGGTGGTTTTGGGAGGTAGAGGGGGTGCTGGAAGTGGCGGCACGGCGGTGGGCTGCGGTGAGAAGGGCGGCGGAGTTTGAGGCTGGCTTGGTCGGGAAGGGTACTTTGCACGCCTGGGGCGGCACGTGCAGAGCGAACCGAGGGGTGACGGAGGCCTGGGTCGGTGGAGGATGATGCGAGGAAGGGTTTCGGGGGTGGATCGGGCGGTGGCGATGGGCGGCGGCGACGGGGTGGCTGTCTGAAGTAGGGGCGGCACAAGGTGATTTCTAGGCTTTTGGTTTCGAAAACCCCCGAAGCTGGATCCTTGGGGGGTATTTATAGGCTCGAAATGGGGGAGAATCGAGAGAGGGGACAGGGGGAGACAGGTCAGGTAGCACGCCGGCCGGCGGTGGCAGGCCGACGCGGGTCTGCCATCGCAGACCTGCTGGTTGGTCGGGAAAGAGAGAGGGGCAGGAGCAGGCTTGGTAGTGGTGTTGGGGGTGTCGGCCTGTCGGGGGAGGGTGGTTGGAAAGTTAGAAAGGGGGCGGCGTGCAGGCGGCGCAGGCAGGTGGTCGGCACAGAGGTTGCAGGCTTCGACGGTGCAGAACAACACATATGCGCGGGGAAGACGAAGGAAAAGGAAAGAGGGTGGACCGGTCGGTCCAGGGGAAGGAAAAGAAAAGGGATAGGGGAACCGGCTAGGTGGTTCGGGCGACACGAGGAGATGGGCAGGCTTGGCACGCGAGACGGGAGGGGGAAGAAAACTAATCTGGGCCGGTGGGCTGGCCCAGTCGGGGGAAATGGGGAAGAGAAAGGGAGAAGGAGAGGGGGTAAGAGAGAAAAAGAGAAAAGGAAAATAAGGGAGAAAAAGGGATTAAGGAAAATAATTAGGGAAGAAAATAATTAAAATGACTTATGGGGTGAGTTATAGTATTTTTGGTATATAATTAAAATTTTAGTAATTTATCTTAATATATCTTATTATATTAGTTTAAAAAGGTAGCTTTTAGAAAAATATTGGTTTGAACCTTATTTAAATAAAGTGAGTATGATACAATAGCAATTTATTTATTTTAATTTATTAAACACTCACACCTAATTTGGTATACTTAAAACCCACAAAATAATTAAGTTAACTAAATTTAAAAGACAAAAATCCTCAACGTGATTAAATTAAATAAGTTTAAGAGTTAAATTATCCCTAATAAAAGTAATTTATTAAATTATAGGCTTTTAAAATTTTTGGGGGATTACAACAAGAGGTTCTAAAAATATCTATTCTCTCTTTTAGAGCTCTAAACATACAAGAAAATAAGAATATACAACATAATCTTCTAGGATAATAATCAAGGCTACATATGGCATATGGAGGCATGCGATTCTAAATGACTTCGAGGTGATGTAAAACAATATTAGATGAGAGTATTAGATAACACTAACTAGCCATGATTGACAAAAAGAGTGTGTTATTGAACATAACCTAACCTTGTTTGTCTCTCAAACATAGCAAATCAATAGTAACTCAAATTGATGCGAGGGCATGTCCTACAAACTATACTAGTCATTTATTGACTTATTTGATATTATAACCTATTGTTTTAGCCGTCGTTGAATTTTTGGCCAAAGTAAAAAAAATGGTCTCATACGGAGCTTGCTTACTTAAACATGGATTAAAAGGGTGTTTAATTATCATTATTGGAATATTAATGGAATAACATGTGGATTTCATGATGCAGATGACAATTGGAAGAAAACCAACCATTAGCAAAAGACATCTAGATATTAGAAGATTTATTTCATTAGATATTGTTAGAAACTTAATCTTATAAGTTTAACATTTTATCTTGTATTCATTTAGTGTGTGTCAATTTTGTGGTGACTATCTTTTAGAATTTTAGCTTATCTTTCATAAAATAATCAAATTTGAGGGGCTTTAATTCAATTATTAAATCATGTAGAATTCTAACGTTGAAGATCATTGAATTGCATTGAATCAAATTTGAATTTTAATTAAGACTTTTTGTGAGTTCTTCTTTGATTTATTTTTTATGCGTGCTTCAAATTTTAACTTTTTATTTTTAATTTCTATGTGATTTTATTATGGAGGGTTTTTGTTTGATTGAACACACTCATACCCACATTCAGAGGTCCCGTAATTATCCATACACACAAATCTATTCAACCCCAAATACATCTTCTTCCAAATCAAAATTGCTAACCCTAACCATCTTCCATAACCATGAAATTCCAATCATTAAAACATCCAATAATCACAATATAACCTGCCTTTATTACCCCCATGATTCAAATCATTAAACCTTTCATTAATATCCCATAAACCAATCATAAAGCCCTAAACTAAATTGTTAAACCTCGATTCACCAAATGATACCCTAATTACCAATTTTCAACCCTAATTTCTATTTTTTCTTGTTCAATTCTTTCAAGATTGAATTAAATTACATTATTTTGGCATTGTGTGATTCTAATACACATAGAAATCGGTATCAAAGCTAAGTTTTGTAGCCATAGTCACAAGCCAAAGGTAAATCATTCAAATCTTGCATTTTTTTCTTCAAGAATTCAATCTTTCTACCAAGACTCCATCAAGATACTTCCAAGAATCCATCAAGTATTCATCAAGAACCCTCCAAGATATATAAGTTTTGTTCTAAATTAAAAATAAACCCATGTTTGTGCTTGATAAGTTCTACCATGTCCAAAACAAATCCAAATAGGAAAAGGGATATCAAGTATGAAGATTTGGTAGTTCAATTCCAACTACTAACCTCGCAAATTGCTAGATAATATGAAATATAATGAGAGAGGTTGTCTAGCATAAAAAAGGACTCTATAAAATAGTGAAGACATAAAACCAAGGAGGGGGAGAGATGGGAAGAAGGATGTATTGGTAAAAAAATATCACATGCCATCTTATCATCCAAATAAAATTAAAGTTGATGATGAAGAAAGGGTTAGTCACATTTGGAGGTTGATTTAAAATTGATAATACATTATGATGATGTAGAGAAAGGTCTTAGATTTGATCACCGTGAGTTGGAAGGAGATAAGGATTCTAAGGTCTATCTAAATGATAACAAACCATAAATTCAAGATGATGAAAGAATATGCAAGTTGAAGACTTTAAAACACAATTTTTTTTGCTAGAGTATGGTTTGAAAATTTGAACATCCAAGGCCAAGATTAAGTCATGTGATGTAATACCTCGTTCTTTTGGAAAACCTGAATTAGTCAAGATTTCCATTAGAGGATGTTAAGTTTACTTAGATAGATATTTATCACATCTTTATAGCATTTTGAAACCTTAGTTGTACTTTAAGAATATTTTGTTTAATACTCCTTGTCATTTTTTTTATAGATTTGTGATATATGATACTTGCAACTCACTTTTAGCCTCTAAACTATATTCATATTCTTCTTTTGTGTGGATTTTTGATAAGCTCACATTTTTTATGAGCCTCCTAGGGTTTTCAAAATGTCAAACCAATTTTTTGACAAAAAGACACTATTTATCAATTTGATAGGCCTTAATTGTATGTTTTGAGCCTGTTATACCCTTTCTAGTCATTTAATTTCTACGAATATTTTAGGATCGTACTATTTTATTATTACTAATTTAAACATGATCTAAAAATATTCTAATATCATTCATATAATTTTTAGATTAATTTATCGTAAAAGTTACCTCATTTTTAGATTAATGTAGATAGCCAAGAGGAGAATTAGCTGAATGTATAAGCTTGCAATAAGAAGTCTTCTCTTTCGTATGCCACATAAGATTATATGCCTTTATCCATAAGAAACTTATGCTAGAATCTTGGTATGCTTGGAATGTACTACAACACCTTGTCGGAAACTATAGCTCTCTTGAATAGTAACATTTGGCATTTAGGACATGTATCCAACGATGCATATTTATTATGATACAAAATACAATCATTATGACAAGCATGATTTTTTCATAATTCGAGCTAATATTCATTGATTCATATATTCTAGGAAGAATTATAGCTTCATCTAGAAGCATCTCTTTTAACAATTTGAGAAGAGTAGTGAAATTTTTATTGCTCCTTTTAGTATCTGCCTTGTGGTTTTCTAACTCTAAACAAGCCCATAGTTTTATAAATTTAGTACAACTTTCATATAAGGGTGTTTTCGAATCATGTTCCAGCTTCTCAAACTTTTCTAGACGGTATTTAAAATGTCCTTCTATATTATTTATCAAGTATTCCATGTTAATAAGGTCATTATATTCAAAATCATTAATTTTAGCATAATTAATTTGAATACCGATGGACTCTCCATGTCATATCCAATTAGCATAACTCTTATCAAACCCATGCATAATAAGTTTATCTCATATTTCTATTGTCACTTTCTTCTTATTATTGCCACAATTGATACATGGAAAACATATGTGCAACCATAAATTTTAAGAAGTCATCTACACTATTTATATGTTCTCTAGATAACCTACTAGAGTATACCCTCTACCAATCCATTATATCCTATATTAAAAATAAATTCGAGCAAAATAATTTAGAAACAACTACAACAATGATATACACATTAAATGTATATAAAATGTACATAGGTTGGTATATACATACATATATACGTGTGTGTGTATAGATAATTGCAAGAGGGTTTCTTATTCAAGAACTAAAATAACATCTTAATTAGTCAAAGTATGGAAAAAATAGTTAATAAATATCATGTCAACAATAAAGAATAGCTAAGATGAAAAATATAAACTTCTAAGGGAATGGCGATGACAACAAGTAAAGAAGAAAAAAGAAGATTGGTGCCAATGACTATAGAGGTGCCCAGCTGAGAGCAAGAAGGAAGAGGTAGATGAAGTAACAATAGTGGAATGCAAAAAAAAAAAATAATAACCAGTTCATGTGGCAACTATCTATAAATGTTTATGAATAATAAGGTTAGAGGGAGGCATGTTAGGTTATGAGTTAAAATTTTTAGAATGAAAAAGAAATCCATACAGGTATAGATGGTTGTTTTAAGTAATAACCATTGTCTAGACCCCCTAAAATTGGTAAAAACTCATGTCACTTTATTTAGTCAATAGTTTCAACTTCTAACGATCGTCTAAATCCAAAATATTTACTCCCAACTATATACGACAATTATATTCTTGTAACTGCCTGTAACACCCCAAAATTTTATTACTAAAAAATAATTTAATTTTTTTTACAGAAGCCTATAACCAACATGCTGAGTGTTACTACCATAATTAATATGATTTTGGATTATATGCCATCCTTATATCAATTAAAAGGCAAAATAAGTTAGAAACACAGGCATAATAATAAACATATAGTGGAAAAATTTTATAAACATAATAAGAGTTTTGAAGGCTAATTCTGAATAGGAGATCTAAATACATAAGTAAATATCTTGGAAGAAAATTCAAAGAAAATAATATTTTTAAACAAAAATCAGATGACATAACCCTCGGAACCCTAAACCACAAACATGATATAATCACTCCACCCCATTCATGTCAGATTGTGACATGCATGTCTAGGGTGAAACTTGTTGAATAAGATACAATAAGACACTAATCATTTAAAGTGGAAGATTTTTGAGGCGGGTCCAGACTGATCCACCGACATAATAGTAGCTAGGTGTCGGGTGCCCTGGAGACCAATCTATCAACATATAATAGTGGTTAGGTACGTTATTCCCTATATGTTTCCAATCCACCGGCTATAATAGTGGGGAATCCTGAGCCCAATATACCAAACTCTAAGTTATGATAAGACATATAGAAGATACTAAGTTCTTATAGTGGAACACCATGAAAGTCAGGGCCTGACCGATCCACGGGCATAATAGTGGAGAGGAACATCTTGCCCTGGAGACTGATCCACAGACATATAAAAGTGGTCAGGTGCCATATACTCTATACGTTTTCGATCCACCGGTTATAATAGTGGTGTTCCCATACTCGCATAGATTGATAATAAGCATGATGTAAAACGAGTATTGATCAAAAAATTAAATAATTAGTTTATCCGGACTATATCTTGGCCTTTATTCTCTGCATTGTTGTATGTTGTTTATGTGAACATGCTTGTGTTATATGCCTTTGTGTTGGCCTTAGATGCATGGTTACCTTACTCAGTACGTAGCGTATTGATCACCTGTTTCATGGATGCTACTCATTTCCACGAGCATAAGGCCCTTTTTAGTTTGTGTAGGTAGGTAATGTTGTTTTCAATGTCTTCGATACTTATGAGGCATCGGGTGAGGCTGAGAGTTGAGCTTGGACTTGGCCTGGGGACCGAGAGCAATATGGCTAGATTTTCCTTTTTATGTTCCTTCTTCTTGTATCGGTTTACTTAGACTTATTTTTATCGTATTGTAACTTTTATCCCTTTTGAGGAATTTTAATTATGTACTCTTGGATTGAAAACTCTTTACGCGTACTATAATTTCACATTATGAATGTTTCAATTCTTTTATGAATTCTTGATCTAAGTTTGATTAATGAGGGATGACAATCTTTCTTTAGCCTTGTGGTGAGTACGAGACCAGCCGAGGGCTGGGCTTGTACTGATCACAGCAGTAATATGCCCAAAATTTACAAGTTTGCTTTACTTGCTTCCGTTGAATCTTCTAATATAACAAAATTTTTTAGTAGTGAATTTTGGGGGTAATACAAATGCTCATTCTACTTTAAGTGATTAATATCTTATTGAATCATGATCTTGTAACATGCCAAAGTCCACATATAATATCATAAAAAGTAAAAATCATTTAAATCTAAAATCAACCATATAAGGTTCTTATATCATCCAATGTACCTATTAAGGGTATATTAAGTGATTAGACCATTACATGATCAATTATGCCAAAGGGTAAATTATACAAATGCTAATATCAACCATAAATGTCCAAGATAACATTTGGTTTCCATTTATTTCTCTTTGTCGACAATTATAGTATAGGTCAAAGTCGTAGTCTCATTACTTGACTACAATCTTACCATACATCAAAGAGTATTCCAAGTTAATTCTAACTCCTGTTATTCATCCGTTTATCTTAGTAGCCAAGTGAAGGTCAACTTAAGGCTACTATGTAGGTCCATGTTATCTTCTTCCATTCATGCTAAATCATTTAAACTTATAAGGTTTTACATTTTAAGGTCATGAAATAAGTCGTTAGAAATTTATCATCCATCATTATGATTCATTAAATAGACACTAGCCATAGGAACAATAAGTTTTTATCCATCTAATCAACTACTCATATCATAGTGAAGATAAAAGCCCAATTGATATGTTAAGGTCATTATTGGTCAGCTGGGATCAATTTTCTCTTTACTTACTTTATTCAATCAACTAAACTCAATTAATCCAGGAAAATGCATATCTATTAGCATCTTAGATCACCTCCTAAGAATAAAGAAACTCAAGTATCACATTTGGAAAGACTTAGGTAAGGAATGCAAATCTGGTCGAGATCAGCGGATAGGTTTTTAACAACTAGTCGATTGATCGTACTGACAAGTTGATCGGTCTAGGTATTGCCAAACCTTCATTGTTGTGGTGAACCAGCTGACTGGTTAACCCTACTATTTGGCTATTTTAAAGAAAATAGTTTATCGATTTGGTCAAATTGATTGTTGGGTTTAAGCAAAGACTAAGACAACTAGGGTCACAGACCAACCAATCGATGGGTTGGCTCAACCGATCAATTGTTCTAAGAACTAGTTGATTGGTTTAGTCAAACTAGTTGATGGGTTTAACCCGAGACTAAGACCACTAAAGTTATAGGCTCCCCGGTTAATGGGTCTACCAAACCAGCCGATCGGTTGGGTTAAAAATAATCCCTACAAAACATAAGTACATAATTAAATTCCCTAATATTTATTTGATTAATTCAATTATCAATATTAGGTTATTCAAGGTTCTTGATAAGTAATATTCATGGTTTGACATGCGAAATACCAAAATCATGCCGATAATCTCAATAAAATCACACTTGAACTTTATGAAGTTAATAAGAGCTAGGAGTTCATACATCATATTCTCTTCATGTTAGGCCATCATGTAACAACATATACCTCATATTACACATGGCGATGTTGTTAAGATTCTTAGGATGCCAAGGTTAGCTAGTAAATCTAAATCATACCCATGGCGATTATGCACACAGTCTTAAGTTAAACTTCTTATTGCTTTTTCCATTTATTTAATATTAACAATATAAAGCAATTTTCACCTCTAATACTATACCACCCCTATTTTTAACTACTAAAAAGTTTTGTTTTCAAAACCTTAAGGGAGCAAAAAACTAATAATAACTTAGAAAAAATAAGGTGTTACCACCGCACCAAACATATGATAGGCGCTAGACACCTATCTAATGTTAGATACCAATATGAGAACCAAACCAACCAAAACTAAATCAGAGTACGCTAAAACAAATTATATAAATACCAAAAGAAAGGCTTTCAAGTACTGGACCTTAACAATCCACAATATTCAAATACACAAGAAAAATTAATTAAAAATACATGATCTTGAATTATAGAAAGAAAAGTAGGGCGTAGCCCTAAACTCTAGTACGTCAAGGACCGTTCAAAAGTCTCTGGATGACCACACTTTCAAAACCCATGCCCAATATGAGGTTAGCCTACTACTAATCATCCCCAAAAACCTTCATATACCCCTATGTTCGTAGGAATGAGTAAGTGACTAAGCAAACATATACATCAATATACTTCGTACTGAGTAAGTCAAGTTACTTTCTCAAAGGAATCACTTGCACACAAGATTCTAGCATAATATTTCTTTCTCCAAAAAAAAAAATATATAGTATAACATTGTAGATGACAATATATAAGATACAAAGTAGAATGTCCAACTAATAGTAAGGATTCATTCATCTAGGCACATAATTTCACTATAAGTCATTTCCATGTACCTAATTTATCAGGTAATTTAAACATATATAGGCCATTATGTCATTTGCTGTTTTTTCCTTTTCCTTTTATCTTTCGCTTTCGTCACATTATTATTCCAAATTCTTATCCAATTGCTCTTTCAAATCATTATACAAATACTTATCCTAGTTATTATTGAGCAATGGACTATGCACCACCCTATGGTCTCACATACCATTGAAGTCTATCCAAACCAAAGAACATAATACTTGAACGAAGCCAAGTAACTACCAATAGATAAGTCTCGGCCGAAGCTAAGTAACCATCAGTAGATATAAGTACAAGCTGATGCCAAAACGACCTACGTGACTTGACTCTTTAGTATCGATACCTCCTAATACATCATCAGTGTCTAGAGTAGGTAAGGCATTAGGATCTATTGGGATCCCACCTAAAGGCAAAGCCTAAAGGCACCGGCAAACACCTGAAGACAAACAAACCCCCGGTAGCTAATTGAGGATCGCATAACCTAAACCCATAAACAACTCAATTATATATCTCTTTAGGTGATTAGTGCATTATTCTTGAGGTTACGTGATCATAAAAGACCCATACAAAATGCAAGCAAGGCATTCATATACTTATTTCATCTTAACCATTACCATTCCCCAACTATGTGTGGGATTTCCATTAATGTTTACTCAATATTAACCAGGTTCCTTAGGTTAATCTATGTCAGGCTAAAGTTCACAGTGCATTACCCCTTTAAAGCCATTAAATACTTATTTGGGTTTACCCATTAAGGACTTTACAAGACCCTTTGAGTAAGGATGAATTTTTTTTTTCGTAGATTCTGGCCCCCATCGGGGATTCGCCATTCGAGTTTGGGTTCAGGGAAAGATTTCAGGGATCTGGTTTGGGGATTCTTAAGGGAGATTCTTTCGAGGACGGGGCGGGGATGGATTTGGGGTCCCTATCCCTGAACTTGCCCGAAAATTATATATATATATAGAATATAAATTAAAATATATTGTAAGAAAATAAGATTGGGTATAGGGGATGGGGTCAAGTTTTTAGTATTTGGTCGGGTTTTAAGGTCGGGGATAAGAAATTGTTTAGGGATCGGGTTGGGGATTCCTCAATAAGAAAAAAAGGGGATCGGGGCAGTTGAAGGATAATTTTGCTTATCGAGTTAGGAGAGGGGGATGGGGTCCCCGTCTTGGACTCACTCTATTGTCATCCCTACAGCCTCATTTCCATCCCTACCTTTGAGTATACTATGAATTATGATCCATTTAATCCATCCATTATATTGTCAATCTATGCCAAAAGATGTAGTTCACCCATTAAACAATCATATAGCAACATTAGGCATGGTCTCAAGGTATATCTAAGTCAAAAGATTAAAATTAAAAAATCTTGGATCGACCCGACCATCGGTTTGGACCGACCAGTTGATTGGTTTGGCTCAGCCAAACCCAGGGTTCCCTCAAGCATATTAATCAGTTTGGCCAAAACAATTGACTATTCTAGGACTAGCCAATTATTTCTGCCAAACCACTCGATGAGTTTAAACATACTAGTCAATGGGTTTGAGCCAACTAGTTGATTGTTCTAGGGATCGGTTAATTAATTTGACCTAACTAGTCAATCGGTGTGCCCCTAACATCAAAGAAAAAACATTTTTCATGCAAATCATCCTCAAAATTCCTACCACATCCAAACTAAAACATATCACGGCATCATACTAATACTTTTTTAGCTCATAAACTGAAACATGTTTCATAATTACTCAAATTGACCCTAATTTCCCTAAAATCATGCCTTTTTTCTCGGGATTCATAAGCTAATAAACATGCATCATGCTAAAAATAAATTCACATGCAAACTTGTAAAATCAGGAATTTAACTAATAAACCAGAACACATGATAATATGGTCACATTTCAGAAGTAAGAATGACTTACTTGGTGAAAACAATACATTTCCACAAATAGGAAAACTCAACCTGGATGATTTTTTAACTTCCAATCCTTTAAAAAATAGAATTTAAAGATTTATAAATCCGAGGAATAATTTCATACTTTAGGATTCAAATTAAGAGAAAATAAACTTACCAAACCTAAGAGGAAAGCAGAGGAAATTTTTGCTGAAAGAGAGACTCAACTTACGCCTAAATATAATCCTCTCTTGTTTAAAGATAAACTAGAAGGAGATAGAAAAAGGATCAGAAGTGGGGAAAGGAACCAAAACTAAGCTGAAATTGGGGAGAAAAAAAAACAAGGTTAGAGAGCTGGAATATTTTAGCGGGTGGAAGAAAAGTGAGTGGAAGGGGTGATTTGGACTATTTATATACAACAAATTAGTATAAGAATGATTGTGGTTATGCTTAGATTAAAAAAACTTAATTTCTACCATTCAAATTTGAGCCGAATGGAAAATTGTATTAAAGATAGAGGAACATCCCTTCTAGAGCTGAAATGATGATTTTTGGAGAATGCAGGTTGCCTAAAAAATGTCAAACACAGGAGAGGAAATGAACTGTCGGTATGGAAAGAGTCTCCCAGTAGAGTAAATATATGTTTAGGAATTAAAACAATAATTCCAAAAGTGTGTAGAAGGGAGAGGTGAAAGAAGATAAAGCTGAAGTCATCCTCTCCCTTAATTATCTAAATTGAACCCTCAAATCAGTTAGAGGCAGAAGTTTGAGCTGAATGCATGATAATAAAGGTTAATAATCTTTATAGAATAAATTGGATTGGGATTATCAAGGTTCCATTTTGGTATAATAAGGTTTTCAAAAAAATTGAATTTCAAAAATATACCTAGCTCAACAAACCTGTCGATTAGTTTGGCTTACCAATTGATTGTTTTATTGACCAGTCGATTAATTTCCTAAACTAGTCGATTGATTAGGTCGAGTAAAAATCCTTTAGTTGAAATGACGAACCAAATGATAGATCCACCTAAAAACTCATTTTTTTTCCATTTTCAAAACTTATTCAAATCTAAATTTTCCTCAATTTAATTATAGTTCCAAATCAAAATCAAACATTATCAAATTTTAATAAATACCATAACTTATCATTTAATAAATTTACAAAAAATATGTGGTATCACAAATATTCATGCTTTCACATAATTAAAGAACACACACTACACCTACCCTATACTATTTTCCATAAAAATAGGGAAGATAATGGCTTACCTCAAAAGAACTTAGCAAATCCATCAAAGAGAGAAAAAATCTTTGAAATTCCAAACCCCTTTCCAACACTTGAGAACCTTTTAGAAAAGCAAGATTAAAGTTAGTAAAATTTTAAAATCATATGAAAAATAAAACAAAATCAAATACTAGGGAGAGAAATAAGAGAGAAACCACCTCCTTAAGAAAAAAATTGAAAACCCATAAGATACTAGCTAATCCATCTCTATTTTCCCAAATCTAACCCTATCTTATTTGATAAAGAAAAACAAGAAATCAAAATCGAAGGCTAAAGGAAGGAATTGTGGGTGTAACAAGTGTGAAGAATAATAGAGAAGTTTGGAGGTCAGAGAAGAAGGTATAAGATTGAAGGGTTTTAATAGAATTGCTGATTGTTTTTAGTAGAAAAGAAGGGTGATGGGTTTTGTAAATTGAGATCCTAAACCCTAGCCTAAATACAAGATTCCAAGTCCACACTTCAAAGTTTTAAGGCTGGACTTTCTATCTTAGAGCTCAAATGGAAAAACTAAAATATTCTAGAGTAATGTGCCTCTAAATTTTGAACATAAGAAGGGATTAAAGACAAAAAGGAGAGGTAATTGAAGTCAAAAATATTTAAAGGTTGTAGAGATGAATTGCCTACTCAGGAATCTTGTAAAAGAGAGAGAAAGGGAAGAAAAAGATGATAAGGGAGTTGAAGTCATGAAAATGACTTATGAAAAATTATCCCTTTTCAAATCTGTTGAAAATCGATAAAATAGGTTCAGTATGCCCAAAAGTTTTGTGAAAATCATAAAAAAACCGCTCAAACATAATCATGATGCTAAAAAAAATGAGAAAAGATTTGCAGTGAAAATTGAGCCCAAAGAACAACCAACTTAATCGAACCAGTCGATGGGTATCCCAAACCAGTCAATCAGTTGATTGGATTTCAAAACTCACTTTTAAGGAACAAATTAGTCGATTGATATCTCTAAACCAATAGACTATTTTCCCGATAAAACCAATTATTTTCCAAAATCCAAGTCAAGCTCAACCAAAATCATACCAACTTTAAAAGCACTTCTAAACTGCAATCAAACATATTATATCAAAATTAGATGCATAGATTAATTCACATTAAAGACCCTAAAAATTGGGGTATTAAAATTATTTCCTAATGACTTTTCATACTCTCTAGAAAAGAGAAAATACATTTTGTGAATTCTTTGACAATGTAAATGTTTTGGAAGGGTGTTATTCAAATATCAAAAGGGTCATGTCAATGAAATATTTGAGTCTAATTGACATAAAGTCTCATGATTGCAATATTTTGATGTATGATTTGTTGTCAATAGCCAAACATGGAGTTTTTCCTAATCGTGTTTGAATTACTATCATTTGGCATTGTTGGATCTTTACAACACTCTAGTCTAAATCCATAAACCTTGATAATTTGGACTCCTTGCAAAGAGGGGTTGTGATTGTGTCATTTTAAATTGAAACGCATCCTATAGAGGATGAATAGGTGTTTTGGATTGAGTTTTGGAATATAAAAATCAGATGCCAAATTTATAATGGTTTAAGTATTGAATTCCTCTACATCCACTATCTAGTTTTTCCTTTTGGATATTAGATATCTTATGTATTTTTATTGATGATCTCTCTCTCTCTCTCTCTCTCTTAGTTTACTACAAACTCAATGATTTTTCCAAGAGATGATTTATGATATTAACCTAGTTACCTACTCTAGATTCTTCACACTATAATATCTATAAGAATACTAGACAACACACAACCTCACGTAATAAGTTTTATAAGAGTTTTGTGGTTGAAAGCAAAAAGGCTCACAAATAATACAAATTTGAATATTTATGAGCAATTTGTGAGTGTAATATAGATGGAATAAAAAATATATTAGTTGAAGAAATATTTCTAAAACATTTGAGTGAACAAGAGTAATTTTGAGAAAATATCAACAGAATTAGAATTTCAAAGTTTGTAGTTGAGAATTAATTGCAAGAGTACAGAAATAAATTTTCAATTAATGAGAGATCAATTGTTATTTTTATTTTCCCTTATAAATGTTATACACACTATGAAACAACAATATGGACATTGGGGGTAAATTTCATATAGTCGCTGTGTGAGTAATGGGCTGAAATTTCAACATTTAATGTTGATCAATTCGTTGGTTTATGTAACCAACTAAAGGAATATGTTTGGACCTAGAATAAAATGTTATAGTTGACTAAACTAGTAAATTGATTTGTGGCACCAGTTGGTTAGTTTAGTGCTTTCCATTTTTGGTCATTTAAACATATAAGAATAGTTAAATGATTCAACAAGCTAATAAATGTGTTTAAATCAAACCTCACTAATTTTTTTAGGAAAAAAGTCCCTAAATAAACAATTAATCAATTTATCAAACTAGTTGAATTATTTATAGGGTTTTTGAAAGGTTATAGTCTTTATTTTGAAAACAAAAACCAGTTAATCAATTCTGAAACTTATTGATTGGTTCTAGCTAGAAATAACCCTTTTGAAAATACTTAGAAAAAGGTTTGGAAATTAAAACCAAAAAGAATTTACATAAAATAAATTCTAAGGGAGATTTTAAAACATTTTAAGAGATGAAATATTGTTGTTAATGCCGAAACTACCTTATAAGAAAACTTAAGACTTAAATGATAGATCATGAGACATCTTGATCTTGATATAAGAGTCTTTTGTGCTTTGAAACATGATTTTTCTTTTAATTCTTTCACTTGAAAGTATTATTGATTTGATTGCACTTGAAGGATGATTTGACCAAATGATTGTTGTAGTTTATGAAAAATTTTAAAAAATAAGTTAAACTTTTAAAACATGTGTGTTATCATCAAAACAAAGATTGAAACATTGATTGACCTTAGAGATCAACAAAAATTTACTTCATACTCTCATTATTTGACATGATGGCATATCTAAGAGTTCACTTAGTTCATGAGGTAACAATGATAGGACGTGTTCATGGGCCTCAGATGTACCCTTCGAGTAATTTATGAAGTTGAAAAAAAGGTTATATGAATAATTGATATAGGTCAGAAGGATATATTATTAAGAGTTACATTGTAAAAGAGGTAATTGAATTTTTCACAATATACTTGTCAAATGTTGAATTTATTGGTGTTTTTAAGACCTGACATGCAAGGAAAATTAAAGGAAAAGGGATTGAGATAAAATAATTTGGGCATGTAGATTATAACTTATTTTGCAAATACATCTATATGGGTTACATAACGATGATGATGTTTAACCATATGTTGAAGAACATATGCATTCTTTAAGAAAGGAAAGCCCATCAAAGAGTGATAAGTGGATTGCGGATAAACATAATCTTTCCTTCATAGAATGGCTCAGTGATCGTGTCATTTTAATCATAAGACATTCACTAACCCTAATTTATGAGATCTTACATTATTTATCATAAAATCCCTGATATGATGCTTTTTTTATATACTAGCTACGCCATAAATGGTTACACTTTCTTTAAAAAATAATAAGATGAGAAGAGTATCATGCAAAAACATGGGTACCTTTAGGTTGAGGAAATATATATCAGTGATATCACTGGTGCGAATACAAAGAGTCCAACGTATTCAAATATGAATTATTATGGTGTAATTGAACATATATTGGTGTTTGATCACACTATATTTAAAGTCCCTATTTTTAATTGTAGATGGGGTGATAATAGTTATGGGTTTAGGCATGCAAATGGGCTCATATTGGTAGATTTCAATAGGGTAGGGCATAAACAAGACCTATACATGTTGGCATCACAAGAAATACAAGGTTTTTTTGTCACTGATCCTTTTAATGAAAGATGGTATGTGGTACTTTCTACAAAGAAAAGATAAGGTAATGATTGTGATGAAGAAAATGACACCCATTAGGAGAGAGAATGTCTCAAAACTGCTCAAGCAACTCGACCATTTAATGATGATGATAATGGCATTGTTTAGGAATAAATCTATGTAAAAGATGATAATTTTGGAGTGGTTTATGTATTAAATCAAGAAACCAATTGAAAATCAAGTGTAAAGAAGAAGGATAAAAAAGGTAATGATAGTAATTACATGAAATTCTAGTATGATATGAGTTAATTATGTTATTTTTGTATTTATGTAATGAATCATGTGGTGTGTTAGCATCTTGTGTTAATTTGGTTATTATGATATTGTACTAATTCGTTATTGATATTTTATAGACACATAAATATGAAAAAGAAGGTTGTTCATAAGGATAATAGTGATGAAGAAGGGAAAAGAGGACCTGCGGTTATGATGATTGACACATACATGAGAAATAGAGTAGAGGGGTGGGGTTGGAGTGGAGCATTGGAGATCTTATTGTTGGCATGTGTAGAGAATATTTCCTTCCTGACTTAAAACTACTTACTTGAAATTATGTCTCTATTAGTATCACAATTTGGAAGCAGATCAATTAAGGTATCAATGAACATATTTAGCAATAAATTAGGGTATTTTTTATTCATTTTAATATGTCAAATGTTGATAACTCCAACACATTCCTTTTAATATTAGTGCTATACAAGTATGTCTTACCTTGTAGAGAGAATTCATTATCTAAGATGAGAGGAGGAAGTGGCTACTATGCCATTGCGGTGAGAGAATGAGAACTTTCAAGGTGCACTTGGTAAATAAAAATATGTATAGAAAATAGATGGAGATTTATGTCCAAATCCAAAGCTTCATTAATCAAAAAACTTAGGATGAGTTTGTGGCACTTCGCCTAAGAAAAGTATATCATATATTTGTTACATTACAATTATTCTTTTTGACTAAGAATATTATATTGTTGTTTGATATTTCATTGCTATTTTAACTTGTAATATAGGAAATTAGTGCCAAAAATTCATAAAGTTATTAGAATAATAATTTCCACGATAATGTAGCTTACAAAGGCTATGTGGGTCTTGAGAAAGAAATGGTATGATACTATAATTTATGTGTTTAAATTTCTAAGTCTAATGTTATAATAATACTCTTTAGAGTGATATTTATGTTTGCCTTATGTGTATATAATTGAAGGTAGAGAAATTGGATCCATTTACCTCATTAATTAATGTTGTTACCTTTTGGAGGAAGGGTAGGATAACACCCAATGGAAAGTATGTCAATGAAGATGTATAGGAAGCTCTTAAGAAAATTGTAAGTTTAAAGCATGTTTGTAGTTATCTATTTTATTCACAATTCTATTCTATATATTATATCTATTTCCATATTCTAAACTCAAATATGTTATGCACATATCAAGAAGAACTTGAACGATAATACTTAATAGAGGACAATGATGAATATAACATCATTCTAGAAGTACCATGAAAAGAAGAACATGTCAGAAGGCCACCTCCAAAGGCGCAAAGGCCTTAGATTAGGGGTTGCAAAAATGAATAATGGTATACACCATAGACCTTGTAAGGAACACAACCAAGTGTATCTCCTAACTCAAAAAACTAAGCTAAGCATTTTACCGAATGGCTACTATGGAGAAAGAGTTGTCAATTATCAAATCTCAAAGGGTTTAGCGAGCTGATTCACATGATCCATTTCACATACCTAATGTGGAAACTTAATCATACCACATGAAAACTTATAGAATTAAGTTACTATGTGTATATATCATTTTCCAAGACTCAATTAACTAACATATACATGAATCATGATCCATCCAACACAATACTTTTTCATAAAAATCAACCAAGACTTCACATGCTCTTAAGGTTAATTTCATACATTTATTTCCAATCAACCATACTTAAAACATGAGACCATGTCATAAATCATAAAAATCATGCTAAAATCATACAAAACCCAATATCACATTACACATAAAGTTGATATCTACAAGGTATAGCTAAATTTACATAAATGAAGGTATTTAATTAAAGATGAAGGACCAACTAGCTAATCTAAAGTCACTTACTTGGAACATTGATTATCTTAACAACAATAAAAGAAAACACTTAGCAAAATTCATTTGGAAATAAGATAAGAGATAAAATATATAAGAAAGAGAGTAGGAAAGAAACAAAACCCTTCTAGTAGAGCTATTGAACTTAAGAGAAAGGAAACCAAGGATTTCATTCACAATATGTAACCTTGGCCCTTTATTATTTAAGACCGTACTAAGAAGTTAAAGTATCTGACTTTAGAAAGATAAAAACAAAAGGAAAAGTGGAAGAAGATTAGAGAGTCAAACTCAGTTATGGAAGGAAAAGAAGATGATCACAAGGAAGAGGGTTGAATAAAAAAAATGCCTATATTACAAGTTATGATAGAACTAGTTGATAATTTTGGTAAACTAGTCGATTAGTTCCTGATAAATAGCAAAAACAACACACATTTCTTGGTTAATTAGTTTGCCATACCAATCAATTGTTCCCTGATTTGGACTACATTTTTATAATTTATTTTCATGCTGAGTAATTCTAGTAAAATAGGTTTTTAAATACAAGGTATTACAAGAATTATGAGTTTATGCCTAATATATAATATAACACATAGTTTTTTTTTTCAAAAAACACCAAATAATCTAGAGTTTAGAGCACTATATACCATATCACGTTGGTCATTGATTAGGGACAATTCTTAAAAAAAAAACAGTAATGAGCTTATTGAATAACCATAATAATTTTAAAAAGGTGCATCGTTTCCTCTTTATTTAAATGATCCTCTAAAGGCAAAAATACTCTTACATCAACTATATATCTTTTCCTTATATTTCTTCACCTATTTTCTTCTTATTTTTTTTTTATGAAAAAAAAAGTGTCCCAACATTTATATATAAAAAAAGGAAAATAGTAAAATTTCTAAAACAGTTAAGAAACCTCTTTGAATTCTCCAAAAATTAAAATTTTATATGAATTTCTAGAATTTTATTATATATATATATATATATATATATATGTATCAAATTTGATAAAAGTATAAGAATATTCACAATTGTCTTAAAATATTATAATGATAAAAAAAACGAACATGATAAACGTCAAACTTTAGAATAAAGTTATAGTTTCAAGATTACACTTGTTTCTAAGCTCAATTTTTTTTAAAAAAAAAATAGTAATAAACTACACTGCACTACACTGTTTGAGACAGACTTGTTCATATTGAGCAGGTAGAGTCGCAGACGAAGTTGCTTGAGGCAATGAAGATGTAGTGGGAGGAAGCTTGGTATTCAGACTTGACGAATGGCTGACGTGAAGAATGCTTCGAAATTCCGAAGGGATGCCATGAAATGGATTCCAGGCAGAAGGACGTTCAAAGAAGAAAGCTAATGGTGCTCGGAGTGTAGGTGTAGCTCAATGATGACGAAGAAAAAAATACGGTGAGAATAATCCCCGGAAAGAATTTCCTCAGCAGCTTTTCAAATTTCCATATGTTTGGGTGGGGAAAACGACGGGGGATAACTTTGTTCTTACCTCTTTTTATTCTTAATTTTTCAAACGGCGAAACAACTAGAAATATAACTTCCTTCTATCTTTTTGCTCCTTTCCTGGGTAAGTTCCTAGGACCAAACTGACCCGAAGCGTCAAGAGGACACCTCAAAAGTGAGGGTCATATGACCGTCTTCGCAGTGACTTCGAGTCTTTCGACAACGGTAGACCTTACATAAGGTTGATTTGATTCGATAGATATGATTTAAATTATTTGATTTGAAATTTAATCATAGTTTTAAAAAGATTAAATTATTTGCAATTCAAAATTTTGAAATACCTCGAATGAACATGATATGAATTTAATTAATTCGATCATAATTTATATCCAAAATGATCTAAAACGAAATAATTTAATTAAAAATAATAATTCGACTTGAATCCGAGCTATTTTTGTACAAAAATCCGATAATGATCATTTCGAACTTACCCAACCAAAAATAATCCGATTCGAACCCAACTCATACCCAAATTAATTTATGATTTTTCGTAACTTATTTATGAATTTTTTTTCCAAAATCAATTTTCTTTATTTTTATCATTTTTGATTTGCATATGACCTTTTTCAAAAATTGTTTAAATTAATCTCAATTTTTTAGACTATTATTTAAATATTTCTATATATTTTTAAATACTTTTTGATGTCGTATTATGAATTTTCATAAATAATATAAATCTTTGTGTTCATTGGTATTTTCTTCCGAAAGTTTTTTTAGAATCCTTTAAATAATTTTTATATTGATTTTATACCTTCGGATTGTTAAATGAGTTTTAGATAAAATCATTCGTTAATGTTTTTAGATATTTAGTATTCTCATTTGTACATATGTATTAGTTAAGAAAAAAAAAACCCGAAACCCTCCACTTCTCTTCTCACCCTATTTTCTTTCTTCCTCTCCCTTGTTTATTTTTCTAGCAAACCTAACACCCTGAATCCCAACCTTCCCTCCTTTCAAGTCTCATATCCTCTTCTCTACTTCAACCACCAAACCACCTCACCGCTTGCCGCATGACCACATCACCACCATCTAGCCTGTCACTGAGCTCTAGTGCACCAAAGTGAGCAGCACCAATATTGAGAGGCAACAACAACAGTAGGTAGCGGCAGTAGGTCACCTCTAGCGTTGGTTGGCCACCCACGAGCAATTCTTGACCTCCGACGAAGCTCCGACAATTGTTATCCCTTCCATTTCCACATAAATTCGTTCGATATAAATCACCCGAAACCCTAACTTCTGTTTTGAGTAATTTTGTATGAATTGGCTTATGATAAACTAAGTTGGTTGTTTAATTATATATTTTTATGTTGTATGATTGATTTAGAGGGGTTAATTGTAGTGTATGTGGTTGATTTGTGAAAATCAGAATTTTGACCTGATTATGTCCAAATTTTTTTTCTAGACTCTTCCAATTAAGCTATTTTTGATAAATTGATCATATAATATGCTATAAAATGTATCTAATTTCATATTAGAACTTTCAATTGAGAAGTTTATACAAAATTAATTGGAATTGGATTTCTAGGTCAAAGCCCATGCATAACAAAATTGAATTATATAATTGAGTTATTTTACTCAATTGATTTTATAATATGATTTGAAATATATTTAATTTTATGTTGCAAGTGACAATCCGGAAAAACTATGTGAAATCAATTGGAATTGGATTTTTGGGTCAAAATTGTTGTGGATCTAAATTAGATTGTATAATTGAGTTATTTTATTCAATTAATTATATAATTTATATTATAATATATGTAATTATAATTACGAACCGTCAATTTAAATATTTTAATGAGAATTGATTGAATTTACATTCCAGACTCAAATATCCTAATTATATGAAATTAAAATTTTCCTTTATTATTTTTGATCAATTGATGTCACAATATGCTATAAAATAAGTCAAATTTCATTTCTATAAATTCAATTTAAATAAATTAATAAAATTAAGTTGAATTGCATTGCATTTTTAGGCCTAAAGCCCTAAATTTTTAATGGAATTATAAAATTCGTCATTTATATAGTTGTCTTTATGAAATTAAATTTATCAAAATAGTTGAAATGATTTTAATTGTATTCTAACACCTTCAATTTAGATTAACTGATTTGGAATTTCCGATTTTATGTCTTAGGCTTTAAAACCTTAATTTTTGGGAAACAATTACCTTGAATTGACTACTCGTAAGATTATTTTATTGAAATTGATTATCTATAATTATTTGAAATTAGTTTAATTGTATTTTAAGCTATCAATTTAAGGTAATTGAAGTTAATTAGTTGGTTTGCTGTTCGAACTGAGAAATCCTAATTTTTGGAGATAGTTATATGAAAATGATTTGCTTATGCTTTTTTCACCTAGCATATTACTAGCTTTGATTAAAAAGCATTTGAATTGTACTTTTATCTTATTGGTGTGAATTGGTTCTTTGACATTAGTCGGTTTGTCTTTTTAGTAGTAAAGCTAAACTAGTATGTCATTTTGATAAAATTAACTTATCATCTATTATTCTTTTAATAGTTTTTCAAATTAATTTGAAAATTTCTAAGTGATATGTGTTGAACCTGATTTGGTTAATAATTAATTTTAAATCTTAGTAGAGCTACGCTCATGAGTCTTAGGTTTTGGACATGTTTTCTAAAAAAAGACCGTCTATGTCTCTCTTTGTTGATTAAATTGTAATACTTGAATTATTGATCAATAAGATAGTTTCTAACCTAGTCTTATAATTTCAATAAGCGATCTAGGGAAACATTATCGATCAAGCGTGTTTATGTCTCTCGATATCTCTCACTCTCTTTCTCAATTTACTTAGCTAGCTTTGGATTTAGGTAAGCCATTACTTACCATTGATTATGGCGTAATTATGGGATGTATGTTTTCTTAAAGTAGAAGGTGATGAGTATGTTTTATGTTATTTAAGTATATCAAGCGTATTCTATATTTTTAAATCGTAATTTTATGTATCTATGAGTTTATAACTCCAATGTGAACACACGTTAGTATGCCTATTGATTATTATATGTGTTTAAGTATGTGAAGGGTTGTGCATGGTTATCTGGTTAACATGTTCAACTAATTATGAAATGTTTAGGGATTTGAGAGTATGTTCTAATGTGTCTAAATTATAATCTGTTTGGAAAATCGTATCATTGGTTGAGTATATATTGAAATTGTATGATATCTTATGCTATATTTTTATACTATGAAATTATTTGGCTCTAATGCCACTTGAATTATTCAACTTTAATGCCACTTGGATTGATCGACTTTAGTTCCACTTTGATTGGATCGGCTTTAATGCTACTTAAGATTAATCGACTTAAATGCTACTTGGATTGGATTGGCTTTAATGCCACTTGAAATTCATTTTTTAATGCCACTTGCATTAGATAAGCTTAAGTGCCACTTGGATTGGATCGGCTTTAATGTCCCTTAAAGTTGATTGGCTTTATTGCCACTTGTAATAGATATAATAATAGAAATTCATTATCTTGATGGAAGTAATTTAAGTGTTGTTATGTGAGCCTGCGAGCTTGATTTATGCTTGGTTAAATTTTTAAATAAAATATTAATCACTTAAAGTGAAAGATCTTGAGTCAGAACTTATACCACTTGAGGTAGCTATCTGAGTTAGGTTTAATATTCACTTCGTACCATTCTGGTATTTTTTTTCTTCTGTAATCCCGGATATCTTATAAGGTCCAGAGATGAATTTTTCTACTCTATAGGTGTCTTGATATATTTCGACCCTATAAGGGGTATACATACTTAAGTGATTAGGTGTCCTGTTATTTGGTGGTCTAGTAACATTTCTATGCGGGCTAGCTGGGACTAGTGCCATTCAAGTACTAGATTAGTTTCCATAATTTTTTTGAGCCTTCATCATCAAGTTAAAATAATCCAATGGATGTGATCACAATTATGGAATACAACAATTGATTATTCTCGTCCATTCACAGACTTTATATTTCATTATTCTATGCATATCTCTTGGTTGTCTTCCCTACAATAGTGCTACCATATGATACTTGTTCATACCCTATCATCACATGATCTATTATTTAAATCGCATGTGGACTTTATGTGCATAATGTTATTTCCTAGGGTGGTTGTGCTACTCAGCATGCATTCATGATACCTTATACCCTTGTACTCCATGTGTTGCCATGTTTAATCATGTATTTATAAGTATAAATTCATGACCACATGTTTTATCGTATATTGTCGCATATCTCATATATCCTCTCCTAATACCACATGTACCCACATGTACCATTGATAATTATGACTAAAATATTTTACATGGACATACTTTACTTTAGTTATCATGTGTGTTTCACTCTTGTCATTATATGTCCGACTTTCCCTAATACTTATTGAGTAGACAAATAATAATTTGTTATATACTTCGTAAAATAGTATGAGTAGTTATATGAGTGGAATGATTTTTGTATCACATATATACTTGAGTACGAGTATCGTAAGTTATAGATTATCATATTATATGTGCGTCATGTTTTCAATATTATAGGTTATTTGAAAAGTTACAATAAAAAAGTGTATTCCTTTTCAAAGTTTATGACTTTTTATTTGAGTCATCACAACTCTCTAATTAAATTAATTAATATATAAAATTATAAATTATTTGAAGAGTTATAATAAAAAATACATTTCTTTTTAAACATTATGATTCCTTTTTGAATCATTATAACTCTCAATTAAATTAATTAATTTTTAAGATTATGCATTATTTAAACAGTTATAATAGAGATGTATATGAATTTTCAAAGTTTATTATGATTTTTAATTCAAGCCTTCATACTTTTTTAATAATAATAATAATAATAATAATAATAATATAGTCACTTTATTGAAGATTGAGTTTTATTCGCGTTGTCCTGTTGGTGGTGCCATGAGTCATGACTAGAGCTGGCAAAAGTTGACCCGATCCGAAAAATCCGACGAATACCGACTCGATCCGTCCGAAATTCGATCCGATTTTATCCGAGTAATTAAAAGCCCGAAATCTATCCGACCCGATCTGATACATATCCGATATCCGATATAAACAGAGAAATTATAAGCCTGAAATGAACCCGACCCGATCTGCTACTCACCCGAAATCCGATATAACCCGAAAAACTATAAATTCGAAATGACCCGACCCAATCCATTATTTATCCAAAATCCGATATTATCTGAAAAATTATAAATCTATAAATATTCAACTTGGTACTATCCAAAAATTAATATTAACCCATAACTCAAAATTTTCAAAACTTCATAAAGCATGAAATAATATAGATGTGCAACTAATCCATACTAGCACTTACTTCAAAATCTAGAAATCATAAAGTTTATATCACTTATGTATATACAAATAAAATATCCATTGATACCAATATAAAAGTGTAGAAATAAAAATAGAGAAAAAAAGAAAAACTCTACCATGTCATCTAAATATTAGTTCACTTCTATGATTCCATCTAGTACCATAAGATAATAATAGTGCATCCTTGAACACTATATGTTAGTATCTATATGGCCATACCTTGCAATATAACACCTATAATATCATAGGAAAGTAGAAAAAATCTAGAGTGAGAATATTAGTCATTCATTATGAAAATTGAAGATTAATATTTTTTATTACATCTACAGTGTTAAATAGTAATAAGTCAATATTAGTTGGTCTTTTGTCAATAATAGTCATTATTACTTACTTTATCTAATTTTTATCTTATTTTGCTTGATATAATATAATCAAAATATATAATGAAAAAAATTAATGTGTTGTTACTATTATTTTTTCCATAATTGATATTCATTAATTACTATTATTATTGTTATCATTATTTTTGTATTATTATTATTATTATTATTATTATTATTAAAATTATGTTGATATGATGTGATCAATTTCTTATAAAAATAATATGAGAAACACAACCTTAAAAGCCTTCATTTGTTATCAATTATCAATGATTATTATAAGTTAATATTATGTAAGGAGCGTATAAGATATAAATATAATATAAACTTAAAATAATACTCGAACTCAATATGACCAAGCTAATAATGGAGTTGAATTATAATCTACACCTTAACATAAAAAGAAAAGTGATACGATTTGAAAATTTTTAAATTTAAAATGTCAAATACATCTCCAAAGATGAAATAATGATAAAAAAATTCTAAGGCCCCAAAACAATTAATATAATAATTCACTTTTAATTTAATAAGATAAATTAAAATAAATGATCTCAAAATAATTAGCTTTTAATAATATCTTGGAATAAAAAAAATGACACAAGCATGACTTAAATATGAAATAACCTAAATCAAATCTAAATTCGACCCGAAAATATAATAATTCAAATTTACCTGAGCCCGATCCGAACCCAAACTGAAATTAGAACAACCGAAATTTATCCGAATCTGAGTCCATCCGATCTCAACCAGACCCGATCCGAGACCTTAGAATGACCCGAGATTATCCGATACTGAGTTGATCCGAATCAAACCCGACCCAGCCCGACCCGATAAAATGATCCGAAATTATCCAAAATCGATATGATCCGATTATCATATAACCCGATTCGATAGTGATCCGACTCGCCCGATTGCCAGCTCCAGTCATGACACATACCATGAAGTCATGCATGCATGGACGGGCCTCGGAAGAAATTCGTGGAGGAGCAACTATTGAAAAGGCTAGAAGTAAAGAACATTGGGATAGGCGATGAGGGCAACGAGAATGCCGTGAGAGTTCACAAGGCAGATACGTGTGATTTCTTTCTTTATTTTTAATATTTACCTTCTTATATGGAAACCTGCCTATTGGTGAAGACACGTACTACAAAATATCTTTTGAATCCTGATGTCAACTACCAACGTTAATGAATCTCGAATTCGATTCAAATTCATAATTTGTAGCGAATTTCATTTAAAAAAAATCGAAGTCTATAATTTTTAGGGGAAACAGATTTGAATCAAATTTAGGTCTCTTTCTGTGTGCGAGCTCATCATCCTTATTTTTATTTTTATTTATTTATTTTATAAGTAATATATATAATAATTTATCTTAAATGCATTGAAATTTTATTTTAAAAGTTAAAGTAATTATTTTTAAATATTTATTTTTTTACTTATAATTTTTTTTAACAAAAAAATACATATCCATCTACATAAAATGTAAATATATTAGTCTTTATATAAATTATTTATTATTTTTAAAAAAATTACCGGACACATTTAAGATTTATTCATATCAATTTATTTTCTATATCCAATGAATTTAAATATAAATTTTAACTTTTAAAACCCAAAAAATATGTGTATAAGTAAATATGAATATAAATCTTAATGGATCCTACGACCTATTATCATCCTGCATCACCTCACTAGCTTCCTATGATCCATAAACGCGGTCCATGCGTGAGGATCTTCTTTGGTTTTTTTGGTAATTAATTAAGGATTTATTACCAAAAGGAGAGAGGTACAAAGTGTTTTAATTACAAGAATCCAAGGAGCATACCCCTAGTAAGCTCATACTATCCATCTATCAAGACTACTTAGATATTTTTTAATATAAATATTTCTTACATCACTAAATCTAACAAAAATCTTGGAAATAATCTGCTTAATAGTAGCCATAGAATTCCTTTGGATAAGCTGGAAAATAACCTTGTTTCTATTGATCCAAATATGATAAGTAAGGGCATTGAAAATAGCTGTCCAAACAATCTTTTTCCCTTTCCTTGTAGTCTTTCTCATCAGCCAATCCTTATAGCTATTCCAATTGATAGTATTTCTCACTAATTTCAGCCATCTTAGGACATAATTCCATAGGAATCTAGCCCCATGATAGTATAGTAGCATATGATTGATGTCTTTGTCATCATTTCTATACACTTCACAAATGTTATCTGCAATAACCCCCCATTTAAATAGTTTTGATTTAAGAGGGAGGACATTGTAACATAGCATCCAAGTAAAGAACTTTTGTTTTTCTAGGCCACTGTGATTTCAAATAAATGACTTCCACTCAACCTTTGGCATAGAAATTCTGATAGTCAGATACACCATTTTTGTGCTTAATCTCCCAGAGATACAACACTTTGTATAGCATGTTCTAATTTTTTCTCTGACTCTTAACAACTGTCTGAAAGTCCAAGAATAATCAACTTTCTCCTTCACTTGCCAAACATCATTTCCTCTGATATATCTTTCATGCATCCACTTAACCCATAAGCTTTTTTTAAATTCAATGAGTTTCCAAAGATATTTAGCCATACAAGCTGAGTTTTAGTGGATGACTTGCTTGAAACCCAGTCCACCTTCTTCTTTAGGAACACAAATTTTCGACTAGGCAACAGGTTCTTTATTTCTCCGAGGATCCATTTTGTTCTATAGAAAATCTCTACAAAGGCTATCAAGCTGATGAATTACAGCTTTAAGTAAGAAAACATTTGCATCCAAAAGTTTTCAATACCAAAAATAACATACTGAAGTAATTGAATTTTTCCAGCAAAACTCAAGTGTTTGACAGTTTAGGATTTAAGCTTTTGTGTGATTCTATCAATCAGAGGCTGGTAATGGGTAATCTCGAGAGATCTTGGATTAAGTGGAATGCCTAAATATCTGATAGAAAAATTTCCTTATCTGAAATTCAGCGGCTGTAGAATCTGAAATTTTGTATTTTCATTAACTCTACCAAAAAATATGCTACTTTTTTTTGGATTTACTTGTAGGCCTGGGATGAGGTAGAAGGTCTTCAAAATTTCCCTAATTAACTCTGAGATGGCATTTATAGAAAATCAGAAGATCATCAGCAAAACTAAAGTCGATGATTTTTGCAACTTTACAATCAGGGTGCCCTTTGAAAAACTCAGAACCTACGTAGTGAGCACCCAACTCGAGAAACCACGCTTTATGGCTGTCATACCAGCTATTAATGTAGTATTTTATCGTAGCTTGCGTGTTCTTTAGCACAGGAGGGAGAGGGGGGGGGGCACAACCAAAACATTATCCCGCTAATGAGAAGGTAAGTTTTGTGCTGTAACAATGATTAGTAACATCGGATAAACATTATCCATTTATAACATCAACAACAACAACATTCTTGTACAAAAATGCATAATAGCACTGCAGAGAAGGTGTTTAAACTACATCAAAGAGGATCATAACAACATAGAAGTTCTGCAATTCAACCAAGCTGAGAAACAACCCATGCCAAACACAGGACATCGTAGCCTGTTACGGCTTAGCTATCCAAATAATTTCACTTTTAAAATCAACCTTTTCTTTAGTACATGTGGATTTCTATTAACGTACCAAAGTCGTCCCCTCCCCCTTAGATATATATATATAATGTATAATTTCGAGAATTATGTTAGTCAGACAAAAGAGTTTCCTCTCAAAGCATTATGGTAAGTCATTTTATCTATAAGCCGAGCCAAGTCTCAAACTCAAAGTACAAAAACCGCCTAAGAATTTTTGCGAAAGAACAAAGCCCCCATGCATATGCCTGCCTACAACACTTCGGCCCCAACAGAACTGGAAAAACAAGAGAACTCGATCGCACATGAACCCTACGATCAGTGGTGGAGCTAGAGTTTTGGGTCAATGGTGTTCCTACTATATTCGTTCGGTAAATAATATACTAAAATATATATTAAAACAAAATAATTTTTTTAGGTACTTAAATAAATATTTATTTATTTTGAAAGCACTTTGTTTTAAATGGTGATTAAAAAACTAATAATTGTAAATCTTTAAAAACAATTATGAAATAAGTGTAAAACCTATTAGAAAAATTATGGAACAGATATCTAACTAAAATATTAAATCCGATAGTCTCAGACTAATATAGCAAACAAAAATTTATTCTCACACAAACAAAAAATGAACAAAGCTAAAAGTGGTACAGAGTAAAAGAGAATAAAGGTAAAGAAAGGTACTATAAGTAAAAGAAGAACAAATCCACAAATCAGTGCACTATTAGGATTTCGAACTCCAGTCTTTTGCCATATATCAATGGGTGCACTAACCAATAGGCTAGTATAGATTAATGCTATGAGAATGCATTTTTTTGTATTATTATGGATTTCAATCGTGTCCCAGGACACCATTGAAATGCCCTGGCTCCGCCATTGCCTACGATGTCAAGCACCTACCTCGCTAGCTGCCGCATGACCCAAGGACGTGAAAAAGGACACCAAGAATGAAAACAAGGATCGGAAAACAAAACAAAAACAGCATACAAACTGACTTAACCGTTCCCATGACCTGAAGCAACTCCTTAAAAGAAGGCACCTGCACACAAAATCAATCGGCTGAGAATTTTTGATCGGATACCGATATATGCACCTAATCTAAGGCACTCAAATGCTTGATCGACGATCATGTCATGAGCCATCTCTGTAGTAGGATCATAACTCTTACAAAGGCATACATCACATCTAATTAAACCAATTACTAGAATAGCTTATTTTCGTTTGGCAAATACTAAGATAGTCATTTCAATTAAACAAAAACTAAAATAACCATTCATTAGTGACAACCTTCTGCTATTCTAAAACACATCTAATGATTAAAATGTTGTTAGTCTTGTTTCAAAATGTCAGGCTTTTGAAGGCGCGAAATTTAGGTGAAAATGCCTAATAATTAGGTGTATTTATAAAAATGTTTGGTCTATATACGCCTATCCATCATACCCTTTTTTTAGCTATAAATATGAACCAGCTTCCTTCATCTTAACACCTAAATTTATTTTATTTCTATCATTCTCTTATTCCCCAACTCAACACATTTATCTTCAACTAGCTTCAAACTCTAACTTCAACCCTCTAAAAAATTTCCTCTTCCATACTCAATTCGACTAGATTTGCATACTACATTTCACTTTTACACTTTTATCTAATAATTTCAAGTAATGATTTTATATTTAGAATAACTTGTGTAACTATTTTATTCATATAATATTTCATAAATTTTCTAACTTTTTTGTCAAAAAATTGATAATGTATGAACATATTCCTATATGTGGCCTAATTTAGTTAGAGTATAAGTTATGCCTGACATTAGTTATGTGTTTTAGATAGATTATGATATGTGTAGCATATTAACATATGTTGACTGCTACCATAAATTTGCTTATGATATTTTAAAGTAAAATATTATAATGAGATTAGTATATTTTTTGTAATTAATAGTAAAAATTAACTGTTGTAGATTCATGGGAAATTGAATTGTACATTCTTGCAACATTAATGAACTAGACAATGTTTATAGTTATCTATCAAATGTACAAAATGTAATATTTTCAAGGACTTCTTTTTCTATATTAACAAAACTACCTAATATGGACGCAAGTAATACCTTATTGTGTTGGTTATTATCTACTTGGGATGAATAAAGAAAAATGATTCAACATTCGAAGTAGATGCATCGCTTGCAAAGTGGTTGACATATCTTCACTATTAGTACTTAGAGTTATTGGCATTTTAATAAAGTTAGATACTAACTACAGACTTGATAAATTTTAAAATTTATCTATTTGCAATAACCCTGTATCTCTTGTAATGATAAAATAGATCATCGAAGCTTTAGCAATTTTCAATTGGATGACAATAATTAATAAATAATTTGTTATTATGTTTATCATATATATTTTTGTGAATTTTTTGTTTTCGATATTATTCTAAGTGATGTAGTGTAATCTTACCAGACTCTTCGAAAATTTTGAACATTAATCATATAATGAATGGGATTTTTTTGGTGTATAAGTTTATAGTGGAAGAAAGCTTAACCACATTTTAGAAAAATAATGCAAGTTATAATTCTTCTTATTTGGATGTGCTCATGTCTTGAAGGTATAAAAAAAGACTTGTAAATTTTTATGTTGTAATCTATATATATATATATGACTTTAATAAGGTGTCAGGTCTTAACTATTAAGCATTTATCACTATATAATCCTTCATCAGACATGAATTTATGGCTTAAAATTAAAAATTATTAGAAGGGAAAGATTTTTAAATAGTTGATAGAGACATTGCATAAGAGGGAGGAATTAAAAAAAAGAGGTTAGTTTGGTCATAAATCAATGTATTTCACTTGGTATAGTGTTCATAAAAAAAAAAAAGAAGGTGTTATCATATTTTTGTAGGCTATGGTTCAGCTAGATCCAAATGAACAAGAGATGAACAACTAACTATAAATTAAGTGTAATCATATAATTTTGATTCAAGTTCATCATCAACATTGATATGATGTATTTTTAGACACAATTATGTTTAATTCAGTAACTCATTTTCTCTATAAATAAGTGCTTATAGTAAAATAGTTCATTATGTTCTTTGTATTCTCAGCATTACCCTACACTTCCTGATTTGAAGTTGAAATACAAAGAATTACAATTTGAATATAATTTGTTACAACAACAACACGGTGCATTCTTAAGAAAACACAATGTTGGCACAAGTTTTGAGGCTAAAATTTTGATGCCCACTACATTTAATGAAGACCATCATGAAAATGAATGTTTTACATAGTTTGGAGTAAATGTTGATGATGCTTATTTTGAAGTCATGCATTACTCCGGTTCTAATAAAATAATTAAAGAACATGCTTTATCTTTGAAACCTAATTGGGTGCTACGTATTCTGTATGAAGAATTGAAGGGAAAAAAAGTTAGCGATGAAAACCAATTGGTATGCACTTTAGAAGAACTACACAAAGATATGTTTGTTGAATATATATATGATTTATCTTATGTAAATTATCTCTAACCTTTTTTGGTTATATATATAGGCTTATTGGCTATGGTTTCATATATTTAACCAACTTGATAGCCATACAATTCAATCAATTAATAATTGGCTATAAACTTTCAATAATGAGTAAGTGAGGTTGTGAAGTAACTGTGTCATATTGATAACCCATTATGTATAATAGTACGTTTTTTATATGAGTTGTTGATTATACTTGGAATGAATCATATGGGTCTACTTATGGAATTTGTCATGCAAATGATATAGGAGATAGATAATAGAGTAACTGCACCTATTTTTCAAGTATACATACATATGATAAAGATAAAACATGATGCTTTCAAGAATAACACTACATGCAATATGATTGAAATGTTTGGGGCAACATTTTATAATTACACTATGGAGTTTTTGATGGTACCATGATATTCTATGAACTAAAAGTTTAATGTGTAGGCATGGGTAAGAATGTAATATCAATTATTTCAAAGAGAAGAAATTAATTTATTTGAGTACCATCGAATCTCAGCCATTACCTTCTTCATCAAAGATATGAACATTAATAAGTTTATAATTAAACAAAATGATAAAATTTGTCAAATAAATATTAATTTATATGTTTCTTTGATGTAATTTTTTTTAATCATTGTGTTATGAGGGGTACCACAATGATAAATATTTATATTAGTTTAATTCAATGGATATTAAGAGGTATCATAAGATCGTAAGGAATTTGGTAAGTATATATCAATTGTAAAGTGATTCATTTTTCGGGAAAAAAAATTAAGTTATGTGACATTAAATATGTTGGGTTCTAGACATGTTGGTGGTTTGAGCATGTTACAAGAGGTGTCTACCAAATGACTGATGCTGATAGTTAGAATATTATCATTGGTTTTGATTTACCTCAATAATCACATGGATAAGTTGATGCCATATATGTATCATTGTGTTAACAAGTTAGATTTATGAAGTTACACTAATGACTATAACATTTGCAGCATTTTATTAGGAATGATTTTGGGGTGTATATGTCGACATTCATGGCATCATTTTCATCAGTGGAAGAATAATTCAATTTTAACCAATATTTTTTTTTGTAATTTTACACTATACTATGTTTATTTTCATTTTAAATCACCTAAAATAACATATTTTTTAATATTTTAGAGGAATATGTCTCAAATGAGACAATGTATTGTCTATGAAATGAGTCTGGGTCATATTATTCTATAAGAAGATGGGACTTCTGAATTTATAATTACTGTATGCTAAAAATTTTAACTTTTATACTATACTATATTATATTATATATAATAATTTTTTATTATTATATTATATAATATAGAACAATTTTATTTGAAAACCAAAGCGCATCATTTGTACACCATACCTCATCAGTTATACACCGTACCCTATCATTTTTCTATCATACCCCATAATTTATACACCATACTCCAACATTTTTTCACTATACTTCATCATTTGAACACCATATCCTATCATTTATACACTATATCCCATCATTTAAACACTTACCCCATCATTTCTACATCATACCTCATCATTTGAATATCATACACTATTATTTCTACATTATTTCCTAACCTTTGAACACCATGCCCTACTATTTGAACACCATACATTGTCATTTGTACATCATACTCCATCATTTGAATACCATACCCCTTCATTTTTACACCATACTCCATAACTTCTGGTTTAGAAATGATGGGGGTATGGTGTTTAAATGATAGGGTATTGTAACACCCAAATTTTTAGGACTTAAAAATTTTGTTTAAAGAGTTAAGTGTGGATGCTAAAACAATAAAAATAAAGGGTGTTACCGCCACACTTTGTACAAGTTTGGTTTCCTATACTATTCTTATACCAAGTGCTAAGACTAAAATCGTTACTCCTCTTAAATTAATAAGATAATCACAAGATTTAGAATAGAAAGAACAAATAGATATACATCATTTTGAAAATAAACCACATTAGCTATTATAAAACTTAGAGAGAGAAAATATAAGAGGACATAAGATTCAAAAAACAACCAAAATTAAAGATATCAAAAGGGACTCCGGATAGTCTTAATCTCTCAACCCAAACTACTAGCTTACGACTAAACTTGTAAGCTGATGTGCAAAAACTGCTACTCATTGAATAGGTAGGAGCTCAAAAAAGAAATCCTTTCATACAACAGTACCGAAAAACCCATTATACCAAAAAAATATAAAAAACTAGCGTGGTTCACATATAAACCATTACAACCATATATGCTATAAAACGTTGGAGTATGCATACATTAATAGAATATGATAACAATTCATATAACCAAATACTACTAAAGCCATATAATACTCATATTCGTTCATCTAGAATAAACTAAAACTTACTAATTAAACATCAAAGGGATGCTCTTTGAAGTATAATTAGAACCATCATCAATCCAAAACATAACAATAACAACGACCACATATCTCATTATGAATACCAAATAATCTCATAACATCATAGGTGGGATCATAGGCACAAGACCAAATAAATCCATAATATCACAAATAGGAATAAAAGTTTCTTTTGAACCACAGGTAGATACAAAGGTTGTTACTAAACTACAAGTAGGTAAAAATGATACTACCGAACTACAGGTAGGAACAAATGCTACAATTGAGCGATCCAATAATCTAATAATCTAATAATTATTTCCATTTTTATTTACTCAAGGGGAGATCATATCAACCTTAATACACTAGTTCACCAAGGCAACAAAATATCATATTGCTTATCAACCCAATGATATAAAGGTACCCTGGTCCCATTAGTACATAAAGGTGACACAATGCCCTGCTGATAAGGACACCTAATCAGTAAGTATGTATCCCCTATATAAGTCCGTAGAGTTAAATAGAATAAGATATAGAGCTTGTTTGGGGCACTAAGGAATACTAGGAAAAATCTATAATCAGGTGTAGGTTAAACCACGTCTTTAGGGTAACAACCTCTAAATATCTACCATTCTTAATCTTGGGGTCTTTAATTTTAAATATTAGTATTTTATTAAGGCAAGCACGAAATCACAATCAATCACATATATTCGGTTTCCATACTTAACCATTTGTATTCATTTTTTCATTTATTCAATATAGCCATAAACAAGATCATTACCAAGTTCAATCATAAAAATATACTAAGGGCATACTAGACTCAATTATTCACATTTGGGCCCATTAGACAACAAATAACCAAAATATCTTTGAGACTAAAATTTTCCAATTTCCATCCATTTAAAATGCTAAATCCATTTTATTTATTAATTTCTTATAAAAGGCTAAAACACAACCACTAAATTAGTTATCAAATGAATTAAATTATCATATTCACCAAACTGCACATAACACCTTAGCATGCATATCTAATCCATCTAGAATCATATAATTTCATGCTCAACGATATATAATTAGATTTTGTATTTAGGTTTTGATTGGTTCATTACATATTTTAATTATATTTTGTATAATTGTATTATTAGACTATTGTAGTTTGGTTTTGTATTATTTATTAATTAGATTTTGTATAATTGAGCTATTAGATTAGTATAATTAGATTATTTGTATAATTATATTATTGTATATAGTTGTTACTATGCATGCTAGATTAGAAAAAATAATTGTATGCTAGAGTATAATATATGTTTTTGTTGATGGCCAGTAATTAATATACGTGGTAGTATCTTAATATGTGTATATGTTTTTAAAAGTAGCATGTTAGTAGATTTTAAAATTGGTGATATGTAATTTTTAATTTTTTTTGTGAGCTTGTTGGATTTAATTAATATTTGTTACTAAAAATAAGATAAGAGATAAATAGTTAGAAATTTTGATTTTCAATTGTTATTGTATAATAATAATAATAATAATAATAATAATAATAATAATAATAATAATAATAATAATAATAATAATAATAATTAATTGTTCTAGGTCTTCAAATCGTTATGAAAATATAGAAACGTTCATGACCTTAGAGGGTAATCAATAAAGATAAACAAAATTATTTTGACTTTTTCAATATTAATGAATTTTATATAGTTAGACTCTTGTGAAATTATACAACTAATATATTTGTGGTCATTGGATATAAAAAGAATTTATGTGTAAGGTCATGACCAAAGAAAATAATTAATATTTATTCTTGAACCTAATTATTAAAAAGTTGAAGGTAAAAAAATTTAATGTTAATGAATTTGGCAATGCACAAATTTATTTAAGATTAATCTATAATAGTTAAATATTTTAGGTAAAAAATTAATCTTTAACCTTATAAATTATCTAATGAATTGGTATAAAAAAAACTCAAATATTTGTTACTATTTAATTTTACATAGTTAAACATTATGGAATTAAAAGAAATGAAATAAAGTCAATGTTAACTTAAAATAAGGGTCTTCATATTAAGGTTTATTGTGATTTTGTGCCATTTTAGTAGGTGGTAGGATGCTACTTTATGCATACCCTCTATCCTACTTTATAATGTCTCCAAATAGGCATCATGTGAGATAGGTACATAATGTGCTAGATCACATAGTAGAGAAGGATTTGTATTTGGGATCATACGAGTTTAGGTCGTATTATCTTTTTCTTACCTTACCACTTATACAACCATTGGTAGAGGTGATGACTAGATATATATATTTATTTGTTACTGATGTTCCATACTCTAGATTTATTGAGGGTGAAAATATGAGACACTATGATCAAATTGCTTGAGAGTTGATAGTGATTGATAATGAATGGAAGTCTCTCCATTGGATGCCAATAAGTGTATACCCTAATTATCCAAATGAGTCATTGGAAATAGACGGGACTTCTTCTGAAGAACTGAAAGAGCAAATGTTTCCACAAGAATTATGGAAATAATTGAGAGTTGCTCATCATATGTTACCATGGGCTTTGGTAGGTGATTGATAGCATAAAAGTGCATACTTTAAAGGTTGTACTAGCGTACTAAATAATAATTTTTGGTATTAGGGTTCCTTATTAGATATGTACCTATGTTTTGACTTATTGTTGTACATTGTATTTATAATTAAGTTAAAATTTGTATGAATTATATATTTAGTTACTATTGTAGTAATGTTTTTTCCTAAATTCAGTTATTGATAAAATAAATGGAAGTTATTTACTTAAAAAAAAGATTAGATGACCATCGATAAGAGTTGGACGAGGTTATGGAATCATAGATCTGATGAGTTTTGGAATAGACTTCAAACTTTTATTGAAATGACAAGTTTGTCTAAATTCAGATGGGTTTTTTTGTTGTCATTGTAAGAATTGTAAAAATTATATTTGGTACCCTGTTGCTATAATTGAAAGTCACATACTATACTTTGAGTTTATGATAACTTATGAGAAGTGGGTCTACCACAGTGAAACATAGTCAATGTTAGTTGAAGATGAAAGAGGAGATAAGATGACACATATTTTGGGTGATTTGTTAAGTGATACTTATGAGCATCATACAGATGACATAAACGATAATGAAGCCTTAGGTGGATAACAAGATTTTAGGTGATGATTTGGGGAATGATAAGGATTAACATCGTGAAGAATTATTTGAGGAGATGGTGACAGAATTATATCCTAGATGTAAGAATTTCTCTTTTTTAAAATTTTTAGTAAAGTTAATGCATCTTTAAGTGTTGAACAAATGGAGTAACAAGATATTTGATAAACTATTAAATTTGTTGAAAGAAGCTCTTATGGAGGGAAATAAGTTGCCTGTATCACATTACGATGCTAAAAAGATGATGATTGTGCACTTTTTTGGAAGGAAAATGTTGAAAGAAATAGTTTTATGGTGTGTGGTACCCTCTCAATGGGTTGATGAAGGTACAAAGGAAAAAATACCTCATAGAGTGTTGTGGTTCTTTCCTCTAATACCGAGATTGAAGAGGTTGTATGCTTGCAGTCACATTGCTAAAAATATAAGATGTCATTTGATTAGAAATTCTAGGGAACTAGAGGTGCTACAACATCCTGTTGATGGACAAGCATGGAAAGATTTTGATTTGAAGTATTCAGATTTTGTTATTAATCCTTGGAATATTCATTTGGGGTTAGCATCTGATGGGTTTAATCCATTTGACATAGGTAGAAATTATAGAATGTGGTCGGTAATTATGACTACCTATAACTTACCCCCATGGAAATGCATGAAAGACCCATTTTTTATGTTGATTTTATTAATCCCCGGTCGTCATGGACCTTCAATGGATATTGGTGTATTTCTTAGACCATTGTATGGACTATTAATGATTTTCCTGCTCGATCGTATCTCTTAGGATGGACTGGACAATGATATCTTGTGTGCCCTAGTTGTAATAAAGACACTCAATTTGTTAGATTGAGAGGTAGGGTAGGATATATTGGACATAAACAATTTCTTCCAAACAATCATCCAATGTGGAAAAGAAAACTATTTAATGGTAAGGTTGAGAATAGAAGTCCTCCTCAAAAGTTCTTACCTACTAATATCTTGATGCAGATGAGTCACGTACAAAATTATATAATTTCTAACTTATGATTATGTATATATGTAAAATTATTTTAATTTAGCTCCATGGAGGGAAAATTATTCATGACCTAGGATTGAATTAGGTCTTTATCGAATGATGGCCGATCGATACAAACACTACAAGAAAACTCTTTTATAGCAATAATACTTTATTGTTGAATTTTTTTAGCAACAATAATTTTATGATGGTGCAAAAAGTTGTTGCCAAAAATAATTTATTTATATGGTGATTATTAGGAAATATTTTGCAACGACATTTGTTGTTGGCTTGTTGCAATATATATGATGGTTTATTTGCAACGACATTTATATGTTGTAATATACAAAATGTTATTGCAACAACTTTTTCTTTAGTTGGAAAACGTTCATTGAATTTATCGCAACAACTATACTTGTCTAAATATTTAGATTATTTTAACACAATGACATTTATATGTTTTGCAATGACATTTGTCGTTACAATATATGTGATGGTTTATTTGCAAAAATATTTATATACTGCAATATACAAAATATTTTTTAATGAATTTTTTTGTTATAAAATGTTGAGTAAATTTATTGTAACGACTATACTTGTTGTAAATATTTAGATTATTTTAATGCAATGACATTTATATGTTTGGCAATGATACTTGTTAATGAAATATATGCGATGATTTATTTTGCAACGGTATTTATATATTGCAATATATAAAAAAAATTTACAACAATTTTTTTTGTTGCAAAATATTGATTGAATTTATTGTAATGAATGTACTTGTTGCAAATATTTAGATTATTTTGATGCAACGACAAGTTGTTGTAAAAAAAAATATCAACAATTTTATTGCAATGTCTATTTGTTGTTGCCACTGCCTTCTTCAACTCTTAATCTTGCCTCCATTGTGTTAGCCTCATCTAATTATATTGATTAGACATGCCAATTTGTGTCGGCGTCCATCAGTACAGTCAAAGTCCTAATTACAAAGCAGAATTCCGGTAAGTTTTCATTCAATTTGATAATTTTTTGCTTGATATATATATACATATTAAGAATAATTTATATATTTTTTGGTTATATTGATATAAACAAGAAATATGTCTATAACATAATTTATGGATATCAATTAGAGGCTTCTTAGGTTATTTATTGCAACATCATTTAAATAAGTTATTACGTCATTGCAATTGTATGTTTTTGCAACGATAAAGATTGTTGTTAAAGTTTTATGTTTAAATTTTGGCAATGACTTTATTGTTGCAATTATGTATTTTTTTTTCAACGATAAAGTGTAAGACTCCCAAATTGAACGGAGTGTTATAAAGATTGATATGACTACTTATATCAATACAATATACCATCCTTTTGGTAATTCTATCATAAAAACTTTATAGTTAAGCGTACTTTCCATGGAGATATTTTTAGGACGGGTGACCCTCTTGGAAAGTTTTGAAAATGATTCATGTTGATTTGTGAAACTAGCCAATCAATCCCAAAGCTCTTCATGATAACCCTTGCAACTCTTGTGGGCCTAGGTGGCTACCAAGTGACCCTATGTGATCGTTTCAACTAGGGATGTTAGAAATTTATGGGTCCCAGGTGCTATTAGATGACCCTTATGTGTTCCTATTGACTCAATGTGCTTTGTAATTTTTCATTCCTTAAGTATATTTAATGTTTTGTAATGATATAAGTCATTGCAATTAATATATTTTTTGTAACGACAAATATTGTTCATATAATATGTATTTTTTTTGCAACAAATTTTGTTGTTGCAAATAACAAGCTTTAGTAATGACATAATTTGTTGCCAAACTACAACCAATTTTTTTTTTCAACGGCAAAAGTGGTTGCTAATTACAGGTTTTTGTAATGACATAAATTGTTGTTGAAGTAGGATCAATATTTCACAATGACAAAAGTCATTGTAATATATATATATAGTTAGTTGAAGTGATGTATTGTAACGTCATTTATTTGGCAACAATAATTTATGTTGCATTTGATTACTTTTTTGCAACGACTATTGTCATTACTTTTTTTTTGAAACACCATGATGCACAACCACTTCACAATAAAAAATATCATTACGATATTTACTTTTTGCAATGACTTTCTATCTTTAGCAAAAAAAAAACATTGTTTCTGAAAATGGTTTTTGTTTTTGTTTTTGTATAGTGAAAGATCATAAATGTGATCGTAAAATGCATCGACAAGAAGTCAATAATTATAGGCATTCTTTTTTCAAATTAGATGTGTGATAAAGATATATAGATCTATGGAATTCAGAGGATGTAAATGTAATATTAAATTGTGGTATACAAATTGAATAAAATTACATATAAAGAACATGAACAAATTACTATTTTGTTCATGAAGGCTTTAGCAGATAAAATGCTGCTAACATTGCAACACAGAGTACTCCTTGTTGTCACGGTATACAATCACTGTCACAATATCGCTACAAAAAGGTATTTTGGGGTTTTTGATTTTTATTTATTAATCATGTAATGTATTAAATTTTCTCTTATATATAGGCCAATCTTGAGACAAGTAAAATTTTACTTGCTGTCAAAACCTATAGAGAAATACATTTTAAGAATTATAAATAGGTCACTTCCCAAGTTGAGGAGAATTTTACAAGTTAGTTATATGAAATTAATTATAATATATATTATTAACATTTCTTATAATATGCCTAACTGTTACTTATAGGTACATAACAAAATGTTAAGAAAATGAGGGAACTTGTTACAAATGGTTTCTTATAGTGCTGACGATCCTAGACCCTCTAAAATTAATAAAGAAACAATACTCGAGGATATCTTAGGTAATCGTCTTAGTCATATAAAATGTGTGGGATGAAGGCTTGCAGGCAAATGGTTTCTTGTAGTGCTGAAGATCCTAGACCTTCTGAAATTGATGAAGAACTAATACTCGAGGACGTCTTAGGTAATTGTTTAGGTCATAGAAAATGTGTGGGATGAAGGCTTGTAAGGGAGGTCTCAAGTCATGCTGCTTCTCGCACGATTTGGACGCACACTAATCAACTACCAAAACAATAATGAAAATTTTCAAATAGAGCAAAACCAAAAATCAATAAGCGAGATTATAGCTTGAAAACAAGCAACATTTGAGCATCAAGAGGAAGATTTAATAAACATGTGAGCTTTTATGGCTAGATGGGCTCAAGTTCATCCATCTCCGCCATCTAATCAAGATGAAGATGAAGATGAAGATGATGAAACTAATTTTTATGTTTTGTGCTAGTATTGACAAGTCAAATGTAATAATAATATGTTCGTTTTGTAAATTATATTTTTATAACAACATTCATCTTTAAATTATTATTTAGGAAATATTTTCAAAACCTTATTTTTGATTTTATTTATTATTTTAAAAAGTGAATTTCTCATGATAAATTGTCAGTAACTAGGTTTTTAATACAAAATATTGTTAAAATAAAAAATTAATTATCGTCAGTATGAAGGCATAAATATTGTCGATAATAAGCAGTAATCATCAGTAATAAGGTTTTTTGAATTCAAATAATTTTTCAAATTTAATATTTTCAATCGTCGGTATTAAGCATAATACGGACGATTTATTATCGATATTAAGGTCCATTTAATTTTTTTTTTATATTCTATTATTTTTTTTGTGGTAATAAGCTGAACTCTAACAAACAATTGTTGGTGTTACACCTTTTTACCAACGATAATCAAGTCTTCGGAAATAAACTTATTACTAACCCACTTATTTCGATGAAACATTGTCGGTAATATATATTACCGACAAACTTTTTCTTATTATTGATAATTAAGATTGTTATTATTTATCCTTAATCCTGTAGTGATCTCAAATCTGTTCGTTTTTATTTATTTATTTATTAAGGGGTCATTTGGTATACTTACAGTTACTTCCACAGTAAATACAACTTTCAGGAAAGTTAGATATTGGAAAATAGTTCCCTGGAAGAAATATTTATTTGTGTTTGTTATGTGTATGTATCTCCTGAGAAGTATGATGACTTCCTTAATTATTTTGTTTGGTTTATTTTCTTATTACTTAAGAAGTAGATATAAAATTACATTAATATCATTCGCTGATGAAGTGGTAAAAAGTAACTGAAATTTAGAAATTATGAGTAGTTAAGGATAATTAGGTAATATATAATTTATGAAGTATTATTTATTAAATCTCGTCCTAAGAATTAGCTTTCTCAACGTACGAGTGATTAACATTTTAGGAAAAATAGTTTTTTCAGAAGTTATAGTTTCTCCGTCTACTTTTTTGATACCAAACGACCTCTAAGGAAGTTATATACAGATGTCTTTGGTACAACCGTCGTAGGTGTTGTCCATTTTAACATGTCTCATCCTCCACTATCCTTGTCAAAGCCACTTTTGATCGATCATTCTCCACTTAAGATTATACATAGATTCCCAATTGCTGATCGAATTCTCAGTAGGAGTTCGATGCACACACACCACGATCAACCGGTTAGCCTCACTAGCAACTCAACCAGTCCGCCAAATCCCGACCAGAATAACGGTCTGTGCATCGACGCCCAACCCCCAGCGCCAACTGGTACCAAGTCCAATCAATCCATACCAAGCAGGGTATCAATTCAGGCTTGCTCTAGCCATGGAACCTTTTCATTTGCATGCAGAGGATCTACAAGAAACGTTAATCGCCTTCCCGGTGCACGATTGGTTCGTGCAAGTTTTAGCAAGAGGCAACGGATACAACACTAAAAGTTGGTCCACACGATACTCAATCCTACGCTCTCCGAGTCCCCATCGCAACCTATATCGGAGGAGGGATTTTCAAAAGGATAGCTGAAGTGGACGGAAAAGACCCAGCTTAGTGGAAGACTTCACTCTCCATTACTACTCGAACTAAGAAGAGCGCTGGAATCCACAGCTCTCTACTGCTTCATGAGCATTCCATTAACGTACGGATCCATCTTGGTCCTGTGCAATCCTCCCATCCCTTCAAGAAACAGCGATCTAGGCACAAATCTTCTCTATCATTGGACTCTAAGGGCACCCTCATGCCTAATCTTAATCTCACCTCGAACCCCACACTTGACAATAACAGTAGAGCCCCATCCAACGACCGATTTTTGCATGACGGATAGGTTTTTAATAAGGGAAATTCCAAATGTGGTGATCACCCCGGCGGTACCTCTGGTATAGGGATGGTTGGAGGAAATGCTTGACTCCGCCATGATAGATGTTCATGGAGCTGTCACAGCAACTAACTTTAAACTCCACAACATCGCTACGAAGGTTCTGGCTTGGAATGTCAGGGGAGTCGTCAATCCGAGATTTCGCTTTGCTTTAGATAACTATAAGACACAACATCGCCCTTCGATGGTTATCCTAACGGAAACAAGGGTAGAGGCCCAAAGAGCGAAAGATATTTCAGATGATTTGGGGTTTTAATTGGATGCCAATGGTTTTGCCCGGGGCCTATGGGTATTATGGAAGAAGGAGTTTCGAGTCCAGATTCAACAGGATGCCCCCCGGTGCCATTACTATGCCTATGTATCCTTTTCCATATATTTGGTTTTTAACTGCTTTACATGCTTATCCCAGATCCATCTCTGGGGCTATTTTAGTTAGCTTAGGATGAACCATTTCTAAGCCCTTATGTGTGATTTTAATGAAATCTTCCAGCCCAGCGATTAATTCGGAGGCTTACCTCCCAAGTTTCAACTCCAACCGCACATGCACAAGTTTAACGATTGTATGAATCAACGCGATCTCGTTGATTTGGGTTTCACTGGCCCCAAACCTTATATTCCTCAGTACTTACTAGGTTCGAGACTCGGCCCAAGCGTAAGGAACCCATGTGGCACTGTGGCGTTCGGTTCCTTAATTTTGTCAAAGATTGTTGGATTACCTACATAATAATATCGTTGACTTTATGTCCTCAGAGGCTTATCTTTGGAATAAATGTTGCAAATTATTTTATATAGAAAAGGATTAGAGATAGAAATATAAAAGAATTATTTATTGAACTACTGTAATTTATTATTCAATGATCAATGCCTTTAAATAGGCATAATTCAAACGGGATAGCTAGAAATTAGGAATTCCACTACCAAATTCTCTGCTAAAGACTGGTCTTTTTAACCAATTGTTTGGACTCAATCAAACTCGACATACACACGTGCAGCCTTAACAAACTCTCCTTTAAACCAAAAAATGGCAAATATTTTGTTTAAAGGATTATAGCTTCAAACGGACGGATCTACTAAAGTGTAGACACCAAGCAACCTTCTTAAATTTTGAATTAAAGCTATCTTTAAAGATTTAGTAAAAATATCATAAACTTGGTCTTCACTCCTACAATAAATCAAATCAAGGACTCCATTATTTGTGAGATCCCTCAAATAATGATGCTTCACATTTATATGCTTGCTTTTTTCCATGTAACACCATATTCTTGGAAAGTTTCATTGCTGAAATTTTCACATAAAATTGTTGTTTCTCCTTCTAGTAATAAGTGTAGTTCTTCAATTATATTCCTCAACCAAACAACTTGACAGGCACAAGCTATTGGAGACACAAACTTCGCTTCAATTGTAGATAAAGTGACAATTGGTTGCTTCTTTGAAGACCACAAAATAGTCGCCAAGGCCAACATAAATGCATAACTTGAAGTACTCTTTCTATTATCTTGATCACTAGCATAATCACTGTCAGTAAAGCCAAACAGATCTGATTTTTCACCCTTTTTGTAGAATTGACCATAACTAGTAGTACCTTTCAAATACCGAAATATTTTTTTAAGCTAAAAGATGAATTTCCCTTTAGCACTCCATGAACCTACTAATGAGACTTATAACGTGCATAATGTGTGGTCTTGTTGTAGTTACATACATCAAGCTTCCCACCATTTGGTTGTGGATGGTGCTATCAATCTTCCTCCCTTCAGGATCTCGAATAAGGTTTATGCCCACTTTAGTAGGTGTGCAAACAGGGTTGCAATTCTTCATTTGAAACTTACCTAGAATTTCTTACACACATTTATTTCAAGAAATTAAAAATTCTAGCAGTACATTCCACCACTTCAATGCCCAAAAAATAATGAAGTATACTAAGATCAGTCATATTAAATTCAATCATCATAGATTTCTTGAATTTGTTAAACATGGCAATATCATTCCCAATAAAAATAAGATCGTCAACATATAAGAAAACGATAATCATCTTATCTCCATAATCAACCTTGGTAAAAGTGTATGCTCATATGGACACTTTTGAAAGCCTTCTTTTAGAAAGTAAGCTTCGAGGCGACTATACCAAGCCCTTGGGGCTTGCTTGAATCCATACAAAGCCTTCTTTGACCTGTACACCTTGTGCTCATTTCTTTGCTTCACATATCCAGGAGGTTGATCAACAAACACTTGTTATTTCAAATCACTATGTAGAAATGCTGATTTCACATCAAATTAGAAAAATAAGCCATTAATTTTTAGCTGCAAGAGCAATCACCAACCTAATTGTATCATGACGAGCAATAAGGGCAAACACCTCTTTGTAATCAACACTAAATTCTTGATTATAGCCTTTAGCTACTAAGTGCGCCTTGAATTCGTCAACCTCACCATTTTCCTTCAGTTTTATCTTGTAAACCCAATTCGAACCAATTGTTTTATGCCCTTTGGGAAGTTAAGTCAACTCCTAAGAGTTGTTGTGTTTAATAGATGCCATTTCTTCATTCATTGTCTTCCTCCATTTGGACTCTTTGATAACTTATTCAAAATCTACAAGATCACAATATGAAAATAGAGCAAAATGAGTAACTTCCTCTTCATGATTAATTCCCTCTACTATAAAATTCTCCATCCATGCAGGTCTCTTCCTGTTATGTTGAGGACTCACATTTGCTGGTTTAGCTGCTTGTTGCTCACTTTGCACTTGCTTTATTGGCTGTTGCCTCCAATCTTCATTAGTACCATCAAAATTAGCTTCTATCTATTGTTCAGCTTTCTTTGCATCCCAATTCCAAAACCGATCCTCATCAAACACCACATTACAGGTAATAAAAATTTTCTTGGGGATAGGATTGTACAATTTGTATGCTTTTGATTGCTCACTAAATCCAAGAAAGATGTATTTTTCTCCTTTGTCATCAAGATTTTTTTCTCTTATGATATAGAACATGGGCATAGGAAACACAACAAAAAATTCTGAAATAATCTACGATGGGTCTTTAGTCACTCCAAGCTTCTTGTGGGGTGATATTTTGAACAAATGCGGTGGGGTTTCTATTCAAGATATGGATGCTCCAATTGACTGCTTCAGTAAGAAAGCTTTTGGAACTCCAGTCCTTGTCAAAAGACTTTGTACCATGTTCAAAATTATGCGATTCTTCCTTTTGCAAATACCATTTTGTTGAGGCATGTACGCTGCTATTAGTTGCTTCTTTATTCATTGTTCCTCACAAAAAACAACAAACTCTTCTGAATTATAGTCTTCACCATGATCATTGCGCAACACCTTGATTGAAGTCCTTGCTTCTTTTTCAACTAGTGCTTTAAAACTTTTAAAAGCTGTGAGAGCTTTAGATTTTTCATGCAAATAATAAACCCAAGTTTTTCTACTAAAATCATCAATGAACGATATAAAATAATGTTTACCTCCATTTGAAATCAGTGTTATAGGTCCACACAAGTATGAATGCACAAGCTCCAATGCCTTCCTCACTCTCCATGATTTTCCTTTTTGAAAAGGTTCTCAATGTTGTTTACCAATGCCACATTCTTTACGTACTTAAGAGTGGGCATGCTTATGACATTAAAAACACTCAACATCGTACTTTTTTGCTGACTTTAATCTAAAATATGTAGAGTGATGGCCTCCTCATCCTCCTCTCCTTTAGAAATGAGACTCATGCTAGTGCTAGTGATTTTAGTAACCACGATCATTGTTTCTTCTACCTCCACCTCTTCCTCTATTTTTTCCTCTACCACGAACTCTTCTAGTTGTGGACTAATTATTTGTAGAGCTATCTGATATGATTTTCTAAACATACATCACTTCTCCCCAATAAAAGAAAAATATATATGCCATCAACAACAATCAAGTTAATGAGCTTTAGTGATAATCTTTTGAATATGGATGGATAATGTTTTTTCCCTTTTGACTTATAATAATCTATACATTTAACTTTATAATCATACATGAGGAATAAAGGCTTTAAATAAAATAACTAAATTTCAAACAAAGTTAAATCTCATATCCTAAAAAAATTAACAATTATTTTTATATTAGGTTGAGTGCATATCAACAATAACTATCTAACTAGAAACTAGCAATCTAGAAATCTCTCCTTCACTAATGTATACACATAAGAAAAAGTGTTCAAAATTAAAAATCCAAAACTATCAGACTAGTAATTCTCATACTAGAAATCTTGGTGAAGAGAAACCTAACAAGTCACTAAAGAGTTAAGATCCATTTGGTTATGCATTCTCTTTGTCTCAATTCAAAAGCATGCATTCCTAGACTTGTGAAGCTATGATAAACCAAGAAATGGGGTAAAAAGAGTCCACAACCAATTCATCTACATATAATCTCATGATAGGGAATGTCTTAATTGTACTTCAACTAATCACCAACATTTAACAATAAATAGGAATGAGATCCACATTCGAGTAGATATACAAATTATAGTAATGATGACCTTAGTGAAATGGGATTTTAAATCTCTCAAAAGAGGAAAAAAAGGCATAATAAACGACTCACAAATCACTATGTACAAAGATCTAACTACATAATAGTAGTTGTGAGCAAACTCTACACAGTATAAGCATCATGAAAAGAATGTCTTCCATCCCTACCGCTTTCCTTTGATCCTCTCCTTTGTTATTATAGATTATTGCAATATAATACATAAAGCATCATCTCTTGCTACACAATTCACAAATCTAACACACAATCAGCCTCTCGTCCAAAACAAAATCCTTGCACACCCATTCCCCCCACAATTAAGAAAATAAACCAGGGCTCTATTATTGTTGGTTTTACTTAGCTGACTTTGGTAACACAATAGTCCCTCAAGAGATCACATAAACCAGGGCTAATGCAAAAATAAAGATACCAGGTTGATGAATTAATTGCTTCACGTGATAGCAATGGGGCATTTCCCAAATCATATAGGCATAGCTATAGAAAAATACATAGACAACAATTATAAAAGTGGTATACATGGCGGTTTGTAACCGCCACTTGATCTATTATTGTGTTTAATATATAAAAAAGTTTTAAAAACTATTGTTTCATTTCTTAAATTTTGCTAAAAATTTATTGGCTCGATAATATACAATATACATAATTTTTTATTTTATAATATGCACATATAGGATGGGTATTAGTCTAAACCACTGTGTATACTATTAACAAACACCCAACATTCTAAGAGGGGGTATACACAGAGGTTGTGGCTAATAACAGTTGTGTATATGCACAATACACAACGGTTATTAACCTAAACTATCGTGTATACACTTTCTCAGAGTATTTGGAGTCTTGTTAATAGTATACACATCGGTTATTAGCCTCCACCTTCGTGTATCCTATACTTTTTTTAGAGCACATATGCTCATTGCCATACCACATTTTTTCCTACACAAAAAAAAACTCTCAGATGTTTCTAAGATACTTTCAATAGCATAAGCATTTGTCACATCCAAAACAAGCAACTAGAATTTATAAGGTTCTTATCAAAATAAATAATTTAATACTTTCATTATATACCTTGCATACAAAATCTTACACAAAATTTTTTTTTCATTCACATTTATACTCTAGATACAAAAACTTAAAGGATCACATATGATCCTATAAATAATCATCATAAAAACCTTGTAATAAAATCTAACCATTCTTTTCTATCTTCATCAATCATGTTATTATCATATTTACAAATTTTAAAAGGTTGGTAGGCCTACAAAATATAGAAAGTACCACATTAATATTAATTTATATAGCTAATCATAATTAATATGAGCTAAACAAAGTAAATACATACTTCCCCTTATCACTTCCAATGTTTGAAAATGATTTCCTTCATGAATATCATGACATAATATCTACAACTTACATTATCTTTTTGTTGTGGACACTAAAATATAAAATATAAATTACATTATATTGTTAGTTTCTTACACTAAATACTTAAAATTAAATGATAATGATTCTTAAATGACATAAAAGCTACAAACCTTAATTTTTTTTTGTCTAAGATATACAAGGTGGTGGTGTCCTTCCTTTCTTTTGTGGCTCAAAATAAGTTTTAAATGATCTAATTCATGTAGGTAGCCATATACTAAAAAAAATTATATATGTGTGTGATTCTAATTAATATCATTATATAGATATATATTTATCATTCAATAAGAGATTTTGGTCAAGACAAGGATTTCCATCAATTGAATCCATCCAATATATAGTCCCTAAAGATGGTTGCAATATCACTAGTACCCAATGTATGTAAAAGGAAAATGGAGCAAACAATAGAGAGTTTAGAGCCATCTTTATCATGTCAACCTTATACAAAACATGTTCAACATTATCATTTTCTTTGGATATCATGTCTGGGCATATAAATCTATATACATCAGATTTATCCAAGACATTGGATAATAAATTCTCTTTCAAGAGCTTATGACCATGAAAGAATAAATTACATATTTAGTGTGAAAAATATTGCTTCTTGTTAGTAATCAAAATAAAGTATAATGTAAAAGGATTTACATTACCTCGTACATTATATTATATGTTGAAATTGTAACATTTCATATTGTAACAAATCTAGGATATCCTATGCCCCAATCCAGATACTAACATCTTTTGATTTCATGTGAAAATCTGTTGGAAGAGAAATTCTAATAGAATTACCATCTAAAGATACCTCCATGTCCAAATACAACCAAAATTGAGGTTATAGGTCACAATTCTTGATTATTGTTTCCATTTCCAAGGCTTTTTTGGCTTCTACATACTCCATATCATTTTCCCCTCTTGTTAATAATTTGTACTATAATATAAGCTCCCTAAGAAAGTAAGAAAAGTGGAAAAATATACTTATTAGTTTGTATATGATCACTTAAGTGAATGTAACCTAAAATTGAGAAAGTTTGGGTTACCTCATCCTTAATAATTATAAGGTTACTCGGTCATCCAAAAAATTTCCCTGCTAGTAAGCGAAGTATAGGTATATCCTCTTCTTTGCAACTATATATCATATCAAATGACAATGGATCCATTAAGTATTCCTCAAAGACATTAATAATTGAGACCCAAATTTTAGCAAACCTAATGGCTGAGTATGAAGGGTTGAATTGGAATCAATGAAAGCAATAAAATTTTCTACAATAGGCCCATCCTCTATGACTTGCAAGCTAAAAGATACTAAACCTATAATTAATAGTTAAAAGATTCAAGCTATGGCAAAAAAAAATTCAAGTATATAGAGTATAGTGTAGTATATTACCTTATTAACTTTTATAGAAATGGTCTAAGAAAACTAGATGTAGAGGGTTAAACTAGACATTGTGCATTTGATAACATATTATCCAACCTTCTATGGATTGCCTCTTGTAATTCCCTTGATGACACCATTTCTTTCTCCATTTTTTCAAATTTGTCTTTCGAAGGGCGAGAACTAGGGTGATGTCCAAATATCTTAGATAGTTTGAACCCATAATTATGTCTTACATTGGCTGCTATACTCTTGAGTGCCTAATTCATGTGTCAAAAGGTCATTCATTCCTTCTTTGTCGAAAGCACAAGCTAGATAATGCTTTCTCAAACCATCATATTTAAAGTTAGAAAAATAGTTAGGGATAAGTAATCATATTAAACCAAGTAAAGAGAAATGTTGTGTGCCTTACAATTTTCTCAACCACCTATTGAGTTGGTTCATTGGTAGGCTTTTCGTTCTTTACCTTAGCGTATATCTAAACATCATCTAACTCTAGGGGTACATATGGGATATAGGTTAGCTCTACTTCCTCTATCAATTTTCTCAACAAAAAATTTGGTTAGCTCTACTTGGTAGCAATATTAGATCATAAAAGAATGACATCGAGGTATATATATAGACACCCACACACACCCACCAAGGATTCTCTAGATTACTTGTTGCCTCTACATCCTATCATGTGAGCATAAATATTTTTTTTCTACACTTGCTTTGTTCTTGACACCCTTCACTTGTCACATTGAATAGATAGATTATGTTAGCTTGAATTGTAAGCTAATTACACTCTAGTTATGTTAGAAAGTCAATAGTAATATGTTCTTATGTAATTCATATTACTTTGAAGTTCTCCATGAATATAACTACCTCCATTGGTTGAGGGTGATCACATTCCTATGGATATCTTAGTGCATGGACATGATAGTACCATAAGCTGTGTATATATGATTTTTAGCTATCCACAACTTCCAATTTGTCCAGGACTTTTGCAACTCAACTTATAACAAGTTTCTTATGATGCTATCGAACATTAAATTTTTACTAAAATATTTAAAAAAAATCGTTAGTATGCATATAATTAAATTATCATATGGTAATAACAAAAAAAAGTCATATATATTTCTTATATTCAAATCATACCATAGTGTAGTTCTACACCTTATCCTTAAAATGTTTTGGGGCATCCCTTTAAGTCTAATGAATCATGGGGATGTGTGTACGAGCCGCAGAGTTACAATAATTAATGAAAAAATCTCTATTATGACCTATTGGATACCTTGATTCATTAAAATCAACACAACACCCCTTTCTTTGTTTCTAGCAATTTTTGTCGAGGTCATTCTCCCCTTTTCTTTATGTTTTTCCAACCTCTTAAGCATATGTATCATCTTCACATGGATCTATACCTAAATGATTGAGTAAAAGTTATATATTAGGAAGCAATTAAAGGAATATATGATGTAATATAGTTAAAATATAAAAAATAAACCTTTATGCACAAAATAAAACATATAACACATAAAAAAATAATTAATGAAATATGTGATGTGATATAGTCAAAATATCTAAAATAAACTTTTATGCAAAAAAAAAGGAACATGTAGGAAGTAATTAAACTTTTCATCTATAACACATTAATTTGCGGTATGTGCCCTATTTTATGCACAAACTTTGATTTAAGTACATAAAACCCTTCTTTGTGATCATCTTTCTCATAGAGGTTATTATCAATGTCATCATGGTTGTATGAGATAGGTAAGTCAGTAGTCAAAACATTATCCCATTGTATGCCATTTTCCCATTTTTTTTCCTTTAAGATAGTATACCGTCATTTTTTAGTTGGGTTAGTAACATAGAATACCTATTTCTCTTGTGAGGATAATATAAATAGGTCTTACTTATGACCAAGCCTTGAAAGATCCACCCTTGTAAATCCATCTTCCTTAGTACAAACTCCATTTTGATTGTAAACCCATTTGCACCTAAATAAAGGAACTTTAATAGTGGTGCAATTCAATAGACATATGCGCTCTATCACCCCATAGTATGTCATTGAAGCATAAATATGATATATGAAAAGCTTCTAATATTACACTTGCACCCTTATTTTGTATATTACTCTTATCATCTTGCTCTTTTATGTAGAAATTACGACCATTGATCATATATAAGTTGTAGGACATCACTTCCCAATAAGGAGGGTGTGACAACTAATATAAATCAGTATTAGATTCAAATAATTGAGATGACAATCACTTCACAAGGAGTTATTGTAACTATTTAATATCTTTTTCTTACTCCTAGTTGGATTTGAAGCCTTCAAATTATCCATGTACTGATCCATATATGGTTGAACATTATCTTTATTGTGATGGACATAGAGGTGAGCTAGCAAAAATATTTTATCATCATCAATGATAACCATGTAAAATCCTTTGCACCCTTTTCCTTGTTCCTCTATACCTAAATGTTGTGGTTTAGGAATTCCTATCACATTAACATTGGGTAAAAACTCACAACAAAATTTCATTGACTTCTCCACTAGATAACTCTCACTAATACAACTTTTAGGCTTGTTCATATTCCTCACATATCCTTGTAAAAATTTCATATACCTTTCAAATGGATACACACAATGCAAATGAACTAGCCCACATAATATAACCACCTTAACCAAGTGAACCATTAAACCAATCATGATTATAAAGAATGATGGAGTAAAATACATCTCAAGCCAGCATAATATAGTTACAATCTCACTCTACAAATTGTCTAACATTTTAGGGTCAATAATGTTACTATATATTTCCTTAAAAAAGAAACAAAATCTAGTGATGACACTCCAAATTCGATATAGTAAAATAGAAAATATAGCAATCGTCAATAATTCTTGAATGAGAATATGATGATTATGATATTTCATACATACTAACTTCAAATCTTTCATCAAAACAAGTTTCTTGATGTTTGATGAATATCTTTTAGCAACATTTACTCCGTGGAAACACTCATAGAAAGAAATCTTCTCTTTCTTAGAAAGAGTATAACAAATAGGAGGTAAAAAAAGTTTTATTTCCCACCTTCCTTTGATATTATTCTATTCTAATACCTATGTCAACCATGTCCAACTAAGCATTAATGTTGCCCTTTGTCTTTTTTGGCACATTCAGTAGCATGAAATTTAGACAATTAGATATATTCTTCTCGATATACATCATATCAAGACAATGTTGTACGTGCAAGTTTTTCCAATATGGAAGGTTAAAGGTCAATTTGCTCGAATTATATCTGATTAATCACCATTATTAGAATTTAAGCCATTAATTCTATCTTTACACATCTCTCAAATTATATTTACGTGAGTACGACAACCAAAATATTATAGCCGGAGGATTAGAAATACAACTCCAGGGAAAAACACACATATCCACTATTATTTGCCGGTGGATCAGTCTCTAAGGTAAAATGCTCATGGCCATTATTCTCACCGGTGGATCTGTCTGGCCTCGACTCACATGGTGTTTCACTATAAGTGATTAGTATCTTCCCCATGATTTGTTATCATCTAAGGTTTGGTTTATTGAGCTCATGATCCCCTACTATTATAGTTGGTGGATTGGAATACATCTCTAGGGCAGGACTCACCTAGCTACTATTATTTGTCAGTGGATCGGTCTCTAGGAAAAAAAATGCTCCTGGCCACTATTCTCACTAGTGGATCGGTCTTGGCCCGGCTCAATAATCTTCCACTCTAAATGGTTAGTATTTTATTCGTATCTTATTCAATAAGTAACCCCTTAAACTAGACATGTATGCCCCCAATGGGCTTCCCCAACCTATTATCACTCTTCCACCTCAGACTTCTTGAATAACCCTATCCCAAAACTTGGGACCTCTACCCTCCCTACGAACCAAAGACCCCTTTTTCTCCTTCCACCCTACTCATTATAAATCCTAAAGCCCCCACACATGTGGGTCAAGGCCCGCTTTCCTATTTCCCCACCTATGCTCACCATTGCCAACTAGGGTTTTCCTTTGAAAACCTAATCTAGCCTATGTAGCCCTAGCCTCTCCTTTTCCTATACACCCCATACTCCCCCTTGATTCCAACACCATCACTCCATGCAACCCACATCCAAAATCACAACCCTACTCTCCAACTTCCACACGTAATAAAGAATCCTAGTTGGTCACTCCCAAAACCCTAATACACTCCTTTTCTTTTTTGCCTTCCTCTCATGCATAACTCCACCCTCCATTTAACTTGACTCTCACCCTTCATATGACATACCCCTAATTAAAACCAAAAATCCAGCCAACCTCTTAAACTCTCTCGTAATACCCCTATACTTAGGATTTTCCCCCTAAAAACCCTAGTTAGGCTCCCAATCATAATTCTACAAACCCACGTACTATCTTTTCTCCAAGCACTCCAATCACCCAAAATACTCTTTCCTCCCTATGTTTAACCCTCAAAATAACTTTTCACATGTAAGCTTTTCCCTCATGCAAAGACTAACAACCTATGCAAGACTCACACTTCCCATGCAAGATTGTACCCTAACTCTTCATTTTTATTACTTTCTTCCTTTATTTTCTTACCCATATTTCATAATGCTCTTAAGCCTTTCTCCACTTATCCTTACTCACTCCACTCTCTTTATTTCTTTTAGTTTCCCCACAACCACTCAACCCACCTAAGGCTTTTAAGCATGCATGTCATACCATAATAGCCATTCATAAGAGCATGTCATATATAACAAGTCATATCACCCATATTACCTATAATATAAATCATACACAACATACCTTAACTCCTTGCAAGCCAAGTTGCACTACACACATATTTAGTTCACATTCACATATAAGTACACAAGACATACCATTATACCCATAAGCACATAATTCATAACAAACCCAAAGCGTTAACTATATCCTTACCTAATAGGACACCAGGTTTGGAGCACGAATTCTACACCTCCTCAAGCCAAGGGTTTTGCTCACAACCTATAAAAATAGCATACTAGTCATTTAACCTTCTTCCTACTTCTATTTACTTTTTCTTTATTTCCCTAATTAAATATTAGTATTAGTATTAGTAGTAGTAGTAGTAGTAGTAGTAGTAGTAGTAGTAGTAGTAGTAGTAGTAATGTTAATAATAATAAAATATTTAAAATAAAATATATATTAAGTAAGTAAAGGGGGTAAGGGCATAGCCAGAAGGGATAACAGGTAAGGGGTGGTCGTTGCGACGCAGCACGGTAGCTGTGGTATTGTTGATTGTAAAAGAATGGTTTTGGGGTTGGGATATAGGAGAGGAGTTAGGGTTTCTTAGGTGGTAGGGTTTCTAGGTTAGAAGGGGTTTTGGTGGTGGCAGCGGCGATGGTGGTGTCTCATCGTGGCAGCGCAAGTGGTGGCTATGGTGGTGGTTGAGAGGAAAGAAGAGAAAAAGAGGAGGAGGAAGGGGAAGGAAAGGGGAAGCGGTGGTGTGGTAAGGCAGGTGAGAGTTTTCTGTGTAGGAAGGGATGTAGTGAGGGTGGTCGGTGTTGCAGTGGTGGCGGCACAGGCTGCAGTGAGGGGTGCAAAAGGGCAGCTTGAGCTGCCCACTTTGCACAAGTGGGGAGAGAAGAGGAAGGGGAGTTAGGGGAAGATGAGTGTATTTTTGGGTGGAGGGTGATGCAAGGAAGAGTAAGGGAGGGTGTGGTGATAGTGGTACAATGCGACAATGGCGGTGGCGATGGCTGAAGGGGTTGTGCAAGTAAGGTTGGGGGTGTTTGATTGGTAGAAAAAAGAGATGATTGAGGGCATAGGGGGTGTATTTATAGGGGAAATGGACAAAGGAGGAAAGAAGACAAGGGGAGGGGTGGTTGGCTACTAGTCGGTATGCGGGTCGACGCAACTATAAGACATGGTGATAAGGTAGGGATGTTGTAGGGGGTGTATGGGTTAGGTTGAGGAGTTGGGGGTCGCAGGAGGGAGGGGACCAATGTATGGCAGTGCCAGCTGCATGCCCTGCAGGTCTAGAAGAGGATAGAAGGAAGGGAGAGAAAGGGATTGAGGTACTAAGCAGCCATGCCCAACTACTCCAATCAGGCTGGGGAGGTTGAAGACAAGGGCAGAAATGGAAGAAGGAAAATAGAGAAGGGAGAAAAGGGGAAAAGAGGGAGAATGGGCATGGTTGCTCGTGTTGGGCTGTGCGGAGGTAAAAGAAAAAGAGAAAGAGTGGGTTGGGGGAGGGAAAAGAAGACAGAGGGGGAAAAAGGAGGGATTGGGCCTGCGCTAGGCGTGGCCCAATCGACAAGGGAGGGAAAAGGAAGAAAAAAAAAGAAAAGGAAGAAAAAGCAAAAGAAAAGGAAGAAAAAAGGGAAATAAAAAGGAAAAATGGGATTAGTAGGGTGGTTTGGGATTTCTTTTGAGTTTTAGGAATATTAAAAATTAGTAATAATAATAAAATAATTTTTTTATTAATTAGAAATGATTAATATTATTTACTTATAATTTATTTTAGTTTAGCAAATAATTCTAGACTCCACTAAGTATATCCCTAAATCATTTTTCTCCTTTTATGGCCATAATGATAATTATTATATTATTATTATTTTATTAGAAATGATATATTTAATTAAACCTTATCCAATAGTTCTTATTTTATTTTTAATTTCTAAAATAAGATTTTGGGATATTACATCACTACCCCCTTGAAGAAAGACTTTGTCTCCAAAGTCATGGGCTTAATTCTAGGAGTAGGGAATAAGGGAAGAATAATTCTAAGGCGATTCGATAGACAGAGGCATAAAACATGATAATACTAACCTCTTAAAGAAAATAGGGTTTCCTAGGAACTGCCATACCTAAGGCAAAGAGTTTTGGATACGCCTCACACATGTCGTTATCGGCTTCCCAAGAAGCTTCCTCGGTCCCATGGTGGCTCCAAATAATCTTCACGAATGGGGTTGCACTCGTATGGGTCTTCTGAAGCTTAGTGTCAAGGATCCGCAAAGGTCTCTCCTCATAAGTCAGGGAAACATCAAACTCGACCTCATTGTCATCAAGATGGATCACATGAGAAGGATGAGCAACATACTTTCGTAGCTACGAGACATGGAACATGTTGCAGACGCGTGCCAACTCTAGTGGGAGTGCCAACTAGTATGCAACCTCTCCAACCCGCTCTAAGATCTCGTAAGGTTTGATGTATCTTGGGCTCAACTTGCCCTTTCTACTGAACCTCTACACACCCTTGGTGGGGGAGACCCTCAATAATACCTTCTCCCCAGGCTCAAAGGTGCCACCTTGGAATTTTTGATCATTCTAACTCTTCTGTCGACTTTGAGCAGCTCCCATCCGATCCTAAATCTGATAGATTTGCTCGGTCATTTCTCCAATCATCTCGGGTCCCAACACCACCGTCTTGTTGATATCACTCCAACACAAAGGGGTTCTATAATTCCGTCCATACAATACTTCGAAGAGAACCATCCCTATGCTAGTATGGTAGTTGTTGTAAGAGAATTTGATTAGATATAGATGATCTTCCAAACAACTCTGAAATTCCAAGACAAAGGCCCTTAGCTTTCCCTCTAGGGTTTGTATAGTCCTTTCGATCTGCCCATCTATGGTGGGATTGAAAGTTGTACTCATCTTCAACTTTGTTCCTAGGATCTCCTACAGCTTTTCCCAGAAATGAGAGAGGAACCTCGAGTCCCTATATGAGACAATATCCTCAGGCACCCCATGCCTACTAACCACGAACTTCATTTAGGCACAAGCTAACTAATCCATGCTCTAGGTTGACTTTATTGAAATGAACGTGGTTGACTTGGTCAATTTTTCCACGATAACCCAGATAGTGTCACAGCCTTTTCGAGTCCTTGGCAGACTACTGAAAAACTCCATGGAGATTGAATCCTACTTCCGCCATGGTACTTCTAGAGGCTGACGTAGTCCTATAGGTTTGCGGTGCTTAATCTTGACCTTCTAACAGGTCAGACATGTAGACACAAATTCAGCTACCTCCCACTTTATACGGGGCCACTAGTATACCTTCTTGAGATCCTTATACAGCTTTTCCCTCTTGGATAGACAAAGTATGGGGTCTGGTGTCCCTCTTCTAGGATCCGGCACTTCAACTCTAAAAAATCTTGGGGTACACATTAATGACTTTCGTAACAAAGACTACTGTCCTTATGTATCCAAAACCCTTCAGCTTAGCCTTCCCATAAATTCTGACGGATCCTCTCAAGCTTAACATCTCTAGCTTAGCCGGCTCAGATCTCTTCAAACACTGTGGGAGTGATTATCAAGGCACTCATACAGACCTCAAGGTCATCTTGCTGAATCAACTCGATCTCCAGGTTAGACTACTCCTCCAACATCTGGTTAGCAACCACACAAAAATTTATAAAATGTGTGGTCTTTCTACTTAGTGTATCTACAACCACATTGGCCTTACCCTCGTGGTAGGTCAAATCAATGTCGTAGTCCTTGACTAGCTCCAACCACCTTCTTTGCCTCATGTTCAACTTCTTTTGTGTGAGAATTTACTTGAGGCTCTTATGATCTATGAAGAGCTTGCACTTAGTCCCATACAAGTAGTGCCTCTATATCTTCAAGGCGAAACCAATACGGCTAACCCTGAATCATGAGTTGGATAGCTCTCCTCATGCTGCTTCAACTGTCAGGGGGCATATGCAACCACTCTGCCATTCTGCATTAGCAAATACCCAAGTCCATGCTTGGATGCATCACTATAGACCTTAAAATCCTTGGAACCCTCTAGCAGTGTTAGGATAGGTGTGGTGGCCAACCGCCTCTTTAGTTCTTGGAAAGCCCCATCATAAGACTTGTCCCATTGGAACTTGGTGGTCTTGTTAAAGAAGTTGGTTAGGGAATGGGCAATCTTTGAGAAATTCTGCACAAAATGACGATAATATCTGACCTATCCCAGAAAGATAAGAACCTTTGACATGTTTGTGGAAGACTTCCATTCGGTGATTGCCACGATCTTTGCTAGGTCAATAGATACTCCCCCGAATGACACTATACACTAAGATGTTGTCAATGAATACTACCACAAACTGGTCGAGGAATGGCTTGAAAATCCTCCCCATTATATCCATGAATACCACAGTAGTGTTGGTGAGCCCGAAAGGCATCACCGTGAACTCATAGTGCTTATATCGAGTTTGGAATGTGGTCTTCATAATATTAGCATCTGCTATGCACAATTGATGGTATCCCAATCTCAAGTCAACCTTAGAGAAAACTATGGCACCCTGCAGCTAATAGAAGAGATCATCAATCACTGGGAGAAGATACCAGATCTTTACTATCAATTGGTTCAACCCTATGTAGTCAATGTAGAGACGGAGACTCCTATCTTTCTTCTTTATGAACAGGACCAATGCTCCCTAGGGTGACACACTTAGTCGAATATACCCATTTTCCAATAACTCCTCCAATTGAGCCTTGAGTTCCTTTATTTCAACGGGTGCCATCCATTAGGGTGCTTTTGACACGAGTTCAGCTCATGGTACTAGCTCAATCGTGAAGTTGATCTCATATGCCAGGGGCATATCCGATATTTTCTCAAGGAATACATTCAAAAAATCTCTCACTACCAGAATGCTATCTAGAGCTGTTAAGTCCTTGTTCATCTCTTGCACACTACATAAATATAGTAAATATTGGTTCTGAATCAGGGAACGTAGTGCAATTGCAGACACCACTTTGTTTTGGGATTAGACTTGATCTTTCTATACAAAACCCTAATACCCTTTGGGCCTCGTAACATCATGTGATCTTGAGCCTATTCAATCACCATCTGATACCTCCCAAGCCTATCTATCCCTAGAATAAGTTCGAAATCCCATAAGTCTATACCAATCAAGTTTACTAATAAGTCAACCCCGCCTATGACTAAGGCCACATCTGAGTAAAGTTCAGTATAGTTCATCCTATCTCTTGAATGTAGCGTCATAGATTATGCTACGTTAGCAGATGGTGATAGCTCAACCTTAATAACAAATGAAGTAGACACGAATGACAAGGATGCACTCAAATCAGGTATAGACAGTATGGTGAACATACCCACAATGTTGCCCAGCTGACGATTAGCCTCTTCCTAGCTAATAACATTCAGGCACCCGCCTAAATGGTCTCTCTAGTACACTCCTTAGTATCCTCTGAAGCCCTACGTTCAACCTCCTCTTTGAGGGAAAGGCCGTGGTCCCTAAGGCCTTCCCTTGAAATCCCGAACTGGTGTACTGGTTAAGGCAGGTGCTCTCTATTGGATCTACTAGGATGAGGTCTAAGTGTGCTGCTGGTAGGCCTACCACTAGGGCATCAAGGATCCCCTCTATTGGAACTATTGATCCTGGGGCAGTTAGAAATGTTGCTGCCTCAAACACTCAAAAGCTCAGTGGCCCAACTTTCCATAGTTCAGGCAAGTTACAAGTCTACCCCCACAATCTTGGCCTAGGTGGCTCCTACCACAGTGTCTGCATGAGGATCCTCTTGGTGGTTTCTGACCTCTGAACTGACCCGGCTGCTGGTGTTCTGAGGGTCCTCCTACTTGGGGTTGGGCCTTACTCACGGAGCTCTGGCCCTTTGGTCTCCTCACCCCTAGGATGGATGCTTGCTCTTATATCAAAGTGGTGTCAATGCAGTCCCACTCGTACAAGGTGGCCAAGTCTGAGAAGACCACCTCTCCCATCATGTGACAAATGCTGAAATGCAACCTCAACTCGAACTAGAACAATACCGTGGTCTTACTAGCAGTAATCCCTAGAGTAAACCTGATCAGCTTGGTGAAGCGAGTGTAGTATTGTTGAACTGTCATATTACCTTGGGTGAGTTACATAAACTCCTTGAGCTTATCCCTCTTCAAGGTCTCCGAGTATAATCTTGTGCGTAGGGTGGCCTTGAAAGCTTCCCAGGTCATTTAGATATCATCCTGGGTACAGTGCTCAACCCACCAAGCATTTGCTACACCCCTAAAAAAGAAATCTATAATGTTGGTTTGCCTAGCTAGAGGGAAGCCCATGGCCTCAAAGATGCAATCCATATCTCGAATACACCCTTCTAAAACCATAGGGTCCTCCTCATCAATGTCCAACGGAGGTTGATGCCCAGTAACTCTCTGGAGCCAGTCCTCCCTGGTGCCCTCAGAGTGATGTTGTGGGGGTAGGGGTGGTGGCTGCATTAACAGAAAGCACTGGAAAAACTCTATAAGGCCTCGAAGGCCTCTTCCAAATGGCCAACCCTTCCATTCATCATGTAGTTATGCTATAAGAGAAAACACATGTTAGGAGGGAACCTATTGGTTCCATACATGTACAACACATTATTTTTCCTATGGAAAATTCCTAGGCTACCCTTTTATTTCCTCACCAGTGGAACTAGACTTAGGGTTTTTAAAACAGGAAAAACTTTTTAGGGTATAAACATCTTCAAAACTAGGGAAAAACTTGTTAATCCAAAAAGTTTTTGAAAAACAAAGCCTAATCATTAGAGCCAACGCTCTGATACCAGCTTGTAATACTCCTAAAATTTATAGTTGAAAAAATATGTTTGTTATGAAAAACCATGCACTAAATATTGGGGAGGGGGGTGCTACCGCCATGATTAGTATAAGATTGACCCCTGATAAATATCATACTAACCACAAGGCTAAATATATAATAATTATTAACACAAATGATTAAGGACCACAATAATTCAACATTAATTAATAAAACTATAGCATGTAAATGTCAAGGTTAATATAGAATTGAAATGAGGTACAAAACAAAGCCCTTTACGAGGAAATACAATGGTAGAATTAATAGAAAACAACAAGTTTAGAGAACACCATCTCTGACCCTACACTAGGTACATCACTCTACCCCACCCAAGGCATCATACGCATCAAAATCAACAAGGGCATCATCTCCAACCTACACAAACTTAAGAAGGGCTACTGCTTGTAGGAATGAGCAGCACCTATGATAGGGGTGATCAGCACGCTACTTACTGAGTAAGGTAACCATATAGCTAAGATAAGGAATAACATATAAAAGGCAGATAATGCAAGTAGTAAGTCAATTAGATTAATCACCATTATTATAATTTAAGCCATTAATTTCATCTTCACACATCTCTCAAATTATATCCACGTGAGTACGGGAACCCCACTATTAAAGGCGATGGATTGGAAATACAAATCCAAGGTAGAAATAACCTAGCCACTATTATTTGTTGGTGGATTGGTCTCTTGGGAAAAATGCTCTTGGCCACTAATCTTGCCGGTGGATCGATTTAGCCCAACTCATATGGTGTTCTACTATAAGTGATTAGTGTCTTCCCCATAATTTGTTATCATCTAAGTTTTGGTGTATTGAGCTCAGGATCCCCCACTGTTATAGGCATTGGATCAAAATACATCTCCAAAGTAGAATGTACATGGCCACTATTATTGGCCCGTGGATCAATCTCTAGGGCAAAAATCCTCTCAGCCACTATTCTCACCGGTGGATCGGTCTATGCCTGACTCAAAAATCTTCCAATCTAAATAGTTAGTATTTTATTCGTATCTTATTTAATAGGTAGCCCCTTCAACTAGACATGCACGCGCCTTCAACTAGACATGCACGCCCCCAATGGACTTCCCCGACCCATTATCACTTTTCCACCCCAAACTACCTGAATAACCCTATCCCATAACTTAGGACATCTACACTCCCCAAGACTCCAAGACCCCTTTTTTCCTTCCACCCCTTTCACCATGAATCCAAAAGCTCCATCACATGAGGGTCAAAGCCCACTTTCCCATTTCTCCACCTAGGCTCACTAATGTCTACTAGGGTTTCTTCTTGAAATCCTAATTTGGCCTATATAGCTCGAGCCTCTCCTTTTCTTATACACCCCATACTCATCTTTGATTCCAACACCATCACTCCATGTAACCCACTCCCAACATAATAAAACTACACTCCAACTTCCATATGTGATAAAGAACCCTATTTGGTCATCCCAAAAGCCCTAAGACACCCCTTTTCTTTTTCACCTTTCTCTCATGTACAACTCCACCCTCCATTTGACTTGACTCTCACCCTTCATATGAAATCCTCCTAATCACAACCCACAATACAACCATCCTCTTTAGACTCTCTCATAATACCCCTATACTTAAGGTTCCCCCCCCCCAAAACCCTAGTTAGGCTCCCATGCATAATTCCACCAACCCACATACTATCTCTTCTCCAACCACTCCAATTACCCATAATACTCTTTCCTCCCCATGTTTAGCACTCAAAATAACTTTTTCCATGTAAGCTTTTTCCCCCATGCAAAGACTTAACACCCCATGCAAGACTCACACTTCCTATTTAAGATTTTACCCTCACTCTTCATTTTTATTACTTTCTTTCTTTATTTTCTCACCCATATTTCATAATGCTCTTAAGCCTTTCTCCAATTCTCCTTACTCGCTCCACAATCTTTATTTCTTTTAGTTTCCCTACAACCACTCAACCCACCTAAGGCCTCTAAGCATGCATGTCATACCATAAGAACCATTCATAAGAGCATGCCATACATAAAAAGTCATATCACCCATATTATCCATTATATAAATCATACACAACATATCTTAGATCCTTGTAAGCCAAGACGCATATATTTAGTTCACATTCACATATAAGTACACAACACATACCATTAAGTATTAGTAGTAGTAGTAGTAGTAATAATATTAATAATAAAAAATATTTAAAATAAAATATACTAAGTAAGTAAAAGTGGTAAGGGCACAACCAGAAAGGACAACAGGTAAGGGGACGGCGGTAATGACGGTGGTGGTGATGGTAAAAGAAAGGTTTTGGGTTTTGGAAAGAGGAGAGGATTTAGGGTTTCTTAGGTGTTAGGATTTCTAGGTCATAGGAGGTTGTGGTGGTGGTGGTGGGGTCTCACGGTGGTGGCGCAGGTGGCTGCTCTGGTGATGGTAGAGAGGAAAGAAGAGAAAAAGAGGAGGAAGGAGGGGAAGGAAAGGAGAAGGGGTGGTGTGGTAAGGTAGGGAAGAGTTTTCTGGGTAAGAAGGGAGGTGGTGAGGGTGGTGGTTATTGCGGTTATGCTGACACAGGTCGGCACAGGTGATGGTGAGGTGTGTAAAAGGGCAGCTCGAGCTGCCCACTCTACATAAGTGAAAAGAGAAGAGGAAGGGGAGTTAGGGGCAAGGGAGTGCCTCGTTGGTTGGAGGGTGATGCAAGGAAGAGGAAGAGAGGATGTGGCGACGGTGGCGAGGTGCAACACGTCGGTAACAGTGGCGATGACTGAATGGATTATGTGAGTACGACTGGGGGGTTTTGATCGACCAAAAAAATAGAGGATTAAGGGTGTAGGGGGTGTATTTATGGGGAAATGGTTAGGGGAAGTGGATAAAGGAGGGAAGAAGACAAGGGGAGGGGTGGTTGGTTGCTAGCTAGCATGCAGGCCGGCGCAGTTGCACGATAAAGGGACAGGGTAGGGAAGTTGCAAGGGGTGCAGGGGTTAGGTAAGGGAGTTGGGGTCGTAAGAGGGAGGGGACTAATGCAAGGTAACGCTATCTTCACGCCCTACAGGTCTAAACAAGGAAAGTTGGAGGGGAGAGAGAGGGACGGGGCTGTGAAGCAGCCATGCCCAACAACTATAATTGAGGGGAGGTTAAAGATAGGGTCAAAAAGGGAGAAAAGGGGGGAAAGAGGGAGAATGGGCATGGGCGCCTGTGTTGGGCCGTATGGAGGAAAAAGAAAAAGAGAAAGAGTGGGTCAGGGGGAGGGAAAGGAAGAAAAGGAGGGGGAATGGAGGGACTGGGCCTGCATTGGGCATGGCCTAGTCGGGGTAGGGAGGGGAAAGGAAGAAAAAAAAAAGGAAGGAAAAGGAAGGAAAATGGGAAATAAAAAGGAAAATTGGGGTTTTTAGGGTGGTTTGGGTTTTTTTTTGAGTTGTAGGAATAATAAAAATTAGTTATAATAGTAAAATAATTTTTTTATTAATTAGAAATTATTACTATGATTCACTTATATTTTATTTTATTGTAGAAAGTAATTCTAGCCTCCACTAATTAGATCCCTACAACATTTTTCTCTTTTTATGGCCATTACTACTGCTGCTGCTGCTGCTGTTGCTGCTGCTGTTGCTGCTGCTACTACTACTATTTTATTAGAAATAGTATATTTAATTAAACCTTATATAATAATATTTATTTTATTTTTAATTCCTAAAATAGGATTTTGGGATATTAGAAGCACATCGGTGGTTGTAGAGGTTTGTCGTTTAGAATCGCCATTTTCTAGTATCAGGAGGTAAAATGAAAAGTTGAAAGTGGTTCTAGGTTAAAGAAAGATAAAGTAAAAGAAATAGATTGAAACGGTATACATGATAGTTTTGATTTACAACCACCATATATTCTATATTCCAAATTGAAAAAAAAGGGAAAAAAATACACATCGTGTTATAGAACAAAACTGTCTAGTATAGCTAGCATAAAATGTACTATCACAATTAGGGTTTACATGAAAACTTTTATTTATAACCGCTATGTATACCTTTACTTCCCATATTTTTAATATGAAAAATATTATACATTGTGTGTTATAGAACAAACCTACATAGTATAATTGGCATAAAATGTACTATCACCGTAAGATTATACACGATGAATGTGGTGTATATTAGGCATATATACCATTATAATCAATAAGGGCATACACTTGGATTCTAAGACAAAACTGTCGTGTATATCCTTCTCCACTATTGAAATTTATAGTTAAAGGTATACATGGTAGTTTTACCTTAAAACCGTCGTGTATTCGTCCTACTTAAAATTCCAAAATGACCTATTAGTGTTTTTTTTTCTTGGGTAATGGGATAGACAATGACTTAGTTTTAAACCGCCTTATACTTGCTGTCATTTATTTCAATTCATGTACTAGTGAGAATGGCACAAAAATATATATCAAGCTAGAATGAAGACTCACAAAGGTTTGGCTACAAAATATCTCATAACTTAGTAATATTAATTAATAAGAACAATGCCATTAATAATATAGAAATTTTCACCAAAAATAAAAAATTAAATTCTTATATTATACAACCATTATAGTTCCACAAGAGATCACTTAATAGAAATGCCCTCTTAAGGATCAATAAATAGATTTGATGGTCAAATAGAAATAACGATACGTTCTTATTAAGAATTCAAGATAGATTACTACTGTCACTTGCTAACATAAGTCCTCCTCAAGTTTTAGACATAAAGGATGGGCATGTTAGATGAAGAATAATGTTATTGATTTGTTTTAAACAATCTAATGTACTATAGGAGTGGGGTGATGAAGGAGGGAAGCATTAAGAAGAACTCTCTACATCAAAAGATCTTTCTTGCATATGTAATTTCTATAGAAAACACTATGTATTTCCATTTTCATATCTTAACATTTACATACCACACCAAACTACTTTCATTTTTCTGTATCATTAGGAGGTATTAGGCGATAACCATACTAAGTACATGGATAACATAATCTATAAGGTATATCTCTTTGTGGTTAATTCTCTTTGCATTCCCCAATCTTTCTTTTAGGAAATCCTCAATTGGAAATTACAGGTTGGCAACTTCGTCGATCACCTTTGAAAATATTATAGCATTCTTTTGACAAATGATTAGTTTTATTAACCTTCTTTGCAACAATATGTCAAATGAGTCATTTCCCATTATCGTAATTGCCAATTAGTAAAAACTAGGAAAAAAAACATGAGCTCGTATACTTCTATGCCTGTCCTTTATGAGCCATCAAAGGATCTTAGAATGGACATCATTCTAGGTAATCTTGCTAGAGGTGATGATTTGATTATTATTATGGATAAAGATAACCCATTTTATCTCGTGTAGTAAGACTTCTAATGTAACCCATATAAACATGTTTTGATCCTCCATGATTTAGTTAACCTCTACACTACAAAATCTACAACAAGAATGAGATTTAATAATGGCTAAAAAGAGGCTTTCCCATCATCGTATCTATGATAATGGTTCGAAAAACCATGATAAAAAATAAGAAATATCATGTGTGTTATGCCAACCTAAAATAATTTTGATGATGGTTCTTGGCCAAATTTGTTATTAGAAATTCCTATGGCTAGAATAAATTGAATGTTTGACAACAATTCTTGATTGAAACTATTATCAATGTTACACTTTATATAATGGTTACAATTAAGAACCGTTATCAAAAATTTAGATAATAATAATAATAAAAAAATCCCTTTTACCATATATTTATTTTTATGTTTCTAGTAGAATTGAAGGAGAGTAAGGGATTTGAATCCTCAATATTTCATTAATCATAACTATATCATTCCTTCTATTTATGTAGTAATCAAATGACTCTACCTTTAGGTGTGAAACAATGGTAGCCATGACCCAATCTAGTTCTTAGAGAGCTTTGTTATGAACATATGAGCAAAGTTTCCCATATCAGATTAGGATTCTAAAAGTAAAAAAAAAAATACTTCAAAGCATAAAAAATGATCATAGAAATTTGGCCGACCTTTAAATAAGACTAGAAATTAAAAGCTAAAATTGAAGTTATGAAAAAAAAAACCAATACCTTATACCCATAAACATGTATTTGATCCCTTAACTCAAATTTCCAAAGCCTTCAACCTTTCACATTCTAAAATAGTTTAGCAAACATAAAAATTAGAAAGATAGTGATTGGTGCTTTTGATTTTGGCAAAGAAGATGAAATTATTGGCTAAAAATACACAAGATGAGAAATAGATAACAATGACTTGAGCATAGCAAATAACAAAAATAAGGAAGGTGTCTCACCGAACAAAATGGTGAACAAAAGAAATCGTGAATGAGAAGATTTAGAAGTAATTAGCTACGTTCCAAATAGTTATGCCTAATGAGATTGTCTATTTTATCTTTTCACCCTTTTTCCCTTATGAAGGTCCTTCATCTTGCATGGTCATGTTATGTCTTCAACTTTCAACTATCAAAACTATCAAACACACAATTGTGAGGAAACAATGTGATCCTATATCTTAAACTAAGGTAGTTTTTAGACAATTTACATGGGGGGGTCATCCCTCCATTCTTGAGCTACTTTTTTGGTAGATTTAAGGTTCTTCTTAGGAAACTATGCCTAGGGACTCCCAAACGATTACATCTTTATAATATATATTAGCTATTCTCAAGCAATTATGCTCGTGTGTTTTGAGTGGGGCCTATTTGGTATGACAATATATAATTTCTAGACTATTTTGTATCATCTAGTATGAGAGAATGACCTCAGTCAAAACCTTCTTCTGAACTTGTGTTGATTGCTAACGGAAGTAGCGTGAGTACTTTTAGTCTAAAGGGGGTGGAAATGATGTTATCCCACATTGAAAATTAAAGGAATCTCTGGATAGTTTATATGGAGGGCCAACCCTCTACTCTTGATCTAACTTTTAGGTAGAGTTACGGTTCTTCTCGGGCATTTACACCAAAGCCCAAGGCTTCCCTAGTGATTATGCCTTTGGGGTCCCTATTAGCTAGTCTTAGACAATAATACCTTAGGGTTCTGGGTGGGGCTCATTTGGTATGACAATATTAATCACTAGATAGGGGTCCGTATCAAGAAAGGAAATATTAGAAGGAATTTATATGGTGAAAACAAGAAAGGGCCTAAGAAGAAATGAAATCGGAAAAAGGAAGGAGAGCAGTGGAACCAAACACTAATAACAAGGTTCAACATAAGGGACAAAAAACAATGCTCCTAAAGTAAATAATTGGAGGGTGAAGTTTGATAACAGGTTGGTTTGACAACAGTTGTCAAAAATCTTAGATGTTTTTTTGGGAGTGAGTTTTAGTATAAATTTTTTCTCTAAAGCTTTTATCTAAAATTTATCACAGCAGTTTTTTAAACTATCATTAAATGTTCAATTAGTAATGGTTTCTACTTACAACAGTTTTTGAAACCCTTTTTCCAAATGTTTTCTCTACTTTACCCACACTTTTGAAATCATTTTTGTGGTAACCATCATATATTAGGTGTTATTAAATCTCTGTTCCGTAGCATTGAAATCTCCTCTACCACTTTTATATGACCATTAACCCATTAATTAGTAAAAGGAATCATACCCACATTGAGGTTTTTAAGTCCATAATAATAATAATAATAATAATAATAATAATAATAATAATAATAATAATAATAATAATAATAATTTGACATTGCCCCTATTTAGTACCCAACAAATTCAAAGTCCCAAATATTATAATCCCATTATTTTCTTTGGGTAATTAATATTAATTTTATTGCCAATTAATCATATGGTACATCACGAGTATACACAATTCTTCATAAGATCACTCTTTCTAATTAATGTAACTTATGTTGGTATCTATCTATTCTAGCACAATGAGTTGGTTTTATAAATGCAAGCCTAATAATATAGCTAACCAAGACATTCAGTTATATCATTTTATGTTAAAAAATGGCATAATTCATTTTCATCCACATACCATATATGACTGCATTAAATATCACTCTTATGATCCCTGCTCCCCGACACCTTCTCTTTGTGATTTTCATAATTTTCCCCTGCCATGCCTCACAAGTATCTGCCTATTCCATCACTCCTAGCCATTGCATTAGCTTTATCCAACAAGTAGAGGCAAAGCATCAATTTAGTAGAAGATGATTGAAAGTTTCCTCACTATTTTTGCAAACACCACAATAATTCTCAATGTTTAGCTACCATTTTGAAAACTTGTCTCTAGTTAGTAATGCCTAGTCACATGCTATCCAACAGATCACCATATGCCTTTTCATACCCTCATGTTTCCATACCAAGGAGTACCAAGCCTTCTCTAATTTTTATCATATTAGATCATAGGCATTCTCTCAATTTTGTAAAATATTTATCCTATCCATAGTCTCCTGTCATATTATGATGTAGAAATAGTCATCTCACCTTCATCACTACCTTGAAAGTCTAATATTGTTGAGCTTTAGTTGCCACTTCTTTTATATTATGAGTTTTGATATATACACTATGTACCCACTTTATCCACGGGCTCTCTTTGTGTTGTATCAGTTGCCACAACCATTTTTCAAGTGCTGTAAAATTCCAAGTCTTTATATCTTGAAATGCCTGAGCCACCTTCCTTATTTGGTAAACATACAATCTTCCACACTACTTAAGCCTTTCCCCCCTCTGTATATCCTAAACATAAAAAACGCATGCAAATTTGGTCAATTTGATGGATAACTACATTAGGTAATGGAAGGATTTATGACCAAAATCTTATAACACCATTCAGGACAAAAGAAACTGGTGAACTGATCTAACAATTCCTTCAAGCAAATCTCAAAATGTTTGTCACCTTTACAATATAGTAGTAAATCATCAGCAAATCCGAGATATACAATTTGTAACTTATCGCAACTTGGGTGCCATTTATAAATTGGATTAGTATTAGGAGATATACTCTGTCCCTATATCTTATACCATTATATTAAGACAAGTAACTTGGATTAGTATTAGGAGATTTACTCACTTTTCTCCTCCCCTATTTTTTGCACTATTGTTGTATATATACATTGGTCGTCATCATAGTAATATGTCATTTTGACTTCATTCTTCTATCCTTTACTTTAAATGGTATTAGAGCTTAATAAGCTAACACCATATGATCCAATGGCATAATTACCCAATTCTGATAACCTACTTGTAGTTGCTTAATCCAATGCTACTCTTGCCAATCTTCAACTTCCTCATATATCTATCAAAATGGGCAAAAATAATTACTACCTATGGCAAAGCAACATTCTCTCAACATTGGAGGTGTTTGATCTTGAGTATCTTATTCTCACCACCAAAATACCCCCTCAAACCATGTCATCTAATGATGATGATTTACAGCCTAACCCAATGTACACAACTTGGAAAAAGGACAAATTAGTCCTATTATGGCTCAAAACCACTATCTCCAATCATTTTATAAGCTATATAGCTTGGTCTACTACTTCCTATGATTCTTGGTGCACACTTGAAAAAACTTTCAAGCCTAAACCCATGCACGTATTATACAATTCATGCTTCAGTTGCATGCCACCACCAAGGGAGACCTTAGTATCCTTGAATATGTTGAAAAAAGAGGTCTATCTTGGACTCTCTTGCTCAATGTCTTTGTGCTATTATCGAAGAAGACATTGTTGCCAACATTCTCTTTAGGTTGGACTCCTCTTATGGACCTTTCAAGATTTCTTTTAATATGAGTTCTACTCCAACACGTGTTGAAGATTTTAATAGGATTCTATTAAAATAAGAAGAAAGGTTGGAGGAAGAACATCGTCTTCATGCTGACCCTATCACACCATTAGCCAACATTGTGCACACCGGTTACAAAAACAACCACTCTAAATCTTTCTCTTCTTGAAATAACAACCCACATTTATCATCTTCCATTGTTAGTTATTCTAATTTTCCTAGAAACTGATGCACAAAAATATGTTATATTTGTAATAAACATGGAAATGAAGCATTAAATTGTTACAAGTGTTTTAATTAACAGAACTTTCCTCCCAACAGACACTCTCAGAAGTCAACTAACTTAGTTTCAACCTCATCCATTTTAGCCCCATAGTGGTACATGGATTCTAGAGCCACAAACCATGTTGCCTCTAATCTAACAATTCTCTCTCCTCAATATAAATATCACAAAAGACAAATTAGTACTTAGTAATGGTATGACACTTCCCAATACTCATCTCGATCATAATTCTATTTCTACTCATTCCTATTCCCTTCGCTTGCATAATGTTCCTTGTGTGCCTCAAATTAAAAATAATTTACTTAGTTTTTCTCAACTTACTAAAGATAATAATGTCTTCATGGAATTACACCCCACTAAATTCTTTGTTAAGAACCTACAAGGATACATACTTCTCCAAGGGACCATTGATGATGGTCTATATCATCTTCACCTCAACAGCTCATCTAACTCCATATTCCCTCATCCTCCTCGTGTTTTTCTTGGTGAGAAGACCTCTCTTCCAGGTTGGCATCATCGTTTGGCTCATCCCAGGGAGTCAATACTTAGGTCCTTAGTATCTCGATTTCATCTCCCTGTTATAAATAATAAATTTCCAAATATTTTCAAGCCTTGTAAACTTAGCAAGAGTCATCGCCTTCCCATTCCTAATAGTCACATTTCATGTAATGCTCCTTTCGAGATAGTCTACTATGATGTTTCAAGTCCTTCCTCGGTTCCATCCATTAATGGTTGTCGATACTTTGTTATCTTTATTAATGATTTCACCAAATATATCCACATCTATTATATGTCTCCCTAATTCTATACACACATCAAGGCTCTCCAAACTGATTAGGGTGTGAGTACCATAATGTATCCACCTTTCTTCATTCACTTGGAATCCTCCATCGAATCTCTTGTCCACACACTTAAGCCCAAAATGGTTTTGTCGAAAGCCAACATATAATCATTGTTGAGAAAGGTCCTACTCTTTATGCTCAGTCCTCACTTCCACATTGCTATTAGGAATTCTCCTTCTATACTATCGTTTACTCCTCAAATCAAACTCCAACCCATGTTCTCTCTCTCCAACCTCCTTATCAATATCACTATAATTTTCCTCCCTACAATGGATTTATAAAGTCCTTTAGTTGCTTATGCTATCCCTTTCTACGCCTATATAATCACCATAAGCTATAATTTTGATCTCTACCATGCATATTCTAGGGTTATAACTCAAAACACAGGGGTTATTTATGTCATCACCTTTCATCCTCTAGAACATATGTGGCACGCCATATGGTGTTTAACGAAGATTTATTTTCTTATTATCATCATATTAAACAAATATCTTCCTCATCCCCACCACCATTCCCTCCATCACCTTTTTCCTTTTCTTTATCCATACCTTGTCCTCTTCTAAATTCTCCCACACCTTCTTCTCCATCACATTCCTCATTTGTGAAGAACATGGTTCCTTCACTCCTTTGTACAACCATACTTCTCCATCATCTTCTCCCCTTGTACTCAGCACTTCACCCTCTTCTCCTACTCTCCACCTCCTTCTTCACTTTCCCTATTGGACTATTGTAGTGTTAAGGCTACTGATCAACAACAACATCACTCGTATATTTGCCCTTCCATCACCTCCTCTCATCCCATGCTCACTTGAGGCCACACCAACTCTCTTAAACCCAAATCCTTCCTCACTAGTGCACATGTTCTTCCTTCTTCACCTTATCCTTACCTCGAGTCTCACACATTTCTTCAAGCATTTAAATCCTATGAATGGAAACAAGCTATGCAAGCTAAATTCTATACTCTCATGCATAATAAAACATGGACCCTTATCCCTCACACAAATCACATGAATATTGTTGGACGTAAATGGGTTTATAAATTTAAACACAAGTCTAATGACTCCATCGATTCCTTTAAAGCTTGTCTCATTGTCAAGGGTTTTTATTAACAAGAGGTTATGGAATATTTGATACCTTTAGTCTTGTTGTTAATTCCACCACTATTCATGTAGTTCTATCACTTCCTTTCACTCATAACTAGTGCATTCACCAAGTTGACATAAATAATCCCTTTTTAAATGGAGAGTTGTCTGAGGTCATTTACATGGAGCAACCCTAAAAATTTGTGAGTTTTTCTAAATCCACTCATGTGTAATGGCTGCATAAATCCCTTTATGGTCTTAAGCAGGCCCCATGTGCCTAGTTTCACAAACTTAAATTATTTCTTCTCTCTTGTGGATTTTGATTGTGTCATTCTGATTCCTCCCTCTTCATTAAATGCACACCATCCTCCATTTTCTCTGTCTTAATTTATGTTGACAATCTCATATTAACAGGTAGTAACTCTTCCTTTATTCAAAATTTCATACATACTCTTCATCACACTCTCACTCTCAAGGAATTGGGGCATCTTTAGTACTTCCTTGGTATAGAATTCAGCTGTGGCTCCTCACATCTCCAGTTATCTCATTCCAAATACATACATGACATTCAAGTTTGCATGAAAATGACTAAATGTAAGTCCATTGCCTCTCTAGCTAAACCACACTCCTGCCTTTCTTTTTAAGGCGATCCCTTTTAGGATCCTCACCTCTATCACAGTGTAGTGGGTGCTCTTCAGTATGTTACCATCATAAGACCTGAAATCTCCTATATCATGACTCGTGATTGTTAATTTATGCATCATCTAATCGATCTTCATTGGTTTGCTCTTAAGCGCATTCTTTGGTATCTTAAATGCACCATTGAACTTGGTCTCCTTCTCAAGATAAACTCAACCAACTATATCTGTGTTTATTCAGATGGTGGTTGGGCCTCGGGCCCTAATGACTGTCGTTCTCAACATGGATTTGCCATATTTATGGTGGAAATCTTTTTAGTTGGTCATCAAGAAAGTAACGAGTTGTTTCTTGATCAAGTATAGAAGCCGATTATCTGTCATTGGCATTTGCTTCTACTGAATTGCTATGGCTCGAACGACTCCTTTATGAACTGTCAGCTCCACTCTCCTCCCCTCCTACTATTTAGTGTGATAATCTAAGTGGAACCTATCTTACTGCTAATCCAGTGCTTCATCATCACTCCATGCATATACAAATTGATTGTTAATTTGTTTGGGAACGTGTGGCAGCAGGTGATTTTCTTGTTTTTCATGTTCTGTCTTTATAGCTGTGGGCTAAAATCTTCACAAAAGTAGTTGGCACTACATGCTTTACTCTAATTTGGTCCAAGATTCATGTCTATCCCTATCCATAAGCTTATGGGGGAGGACTATTAGGAGATATACTCTATCCCTATATCTTATATCATTTTATTACAACAATTGGCTAGAGTAAATATGATATTTACCATGTACTACCTAATCTTTAGAAGTAAGTTAAATAGGAGAGATTTTCTCCCTTTTCTATTACACTGTTATTGTATACATGAATCATTTATCATCACAATAATATATAATTTTGAGTTCATTATTAAATCCTTTGTTTTATAATTAGTATTTAATTTTTTTAAAAACCCCATGGAGGTATTCCATGTAGATGACAAACAAGTATAGGTAAATTAGATCCCTTTCTTTTAAACCTCATCTATTTAGAAAAGGCTTCATCAGTGTTCCATTGATATTAATGGATATTCACATAGTAGATAAGCACTAGATAATAATCTCTACAATAATCCATGGATACTTTATAGCAATAAGCACTTGTTGGATGAAAATCCATTCAACTGAATCATATTGTAAGTCCACCTTTACCATCATTCTTAGGCTCATATGCTTCCTTCCATAATGTTTTAGTTTATCTACCACCAATATGCCTCTATTCAAAGGCTTCTTAGGAGTAGCTAACAACCTCATGGATAGTTCCTTATAGCTTGTCAGTTAAAGATGTAGAGAAAATTTTATATAAAATGTTGTAACAATATATGAGTCAAAATTCCTTCACTCTACAGGTCCCATTACCTTGAGGATCAAGATTATGACAATATGGTTTAGCTGTTAAAGTAGATTCCTAATCTACCAAAACCCGTGTACAGCTACCACCACTACAGTCCCAACAATATGCTATGCTTTGTTGAAGAATAGTGCAATAAATCCATCTAGTTCGAGGGCCTTCAGTTTACCCATTGCAAATAATGCTTTTTTTAATTTCCTATTCTTGTGGAGTTCTACACAATATATATGCACAAATCGGAGAGAGCACCCTTCTTTGACCAAGAGTTTCATCCATGCCATGTAAGGCATAATGTATGGCATGGATTATAATCAATAATTAATACACACAATTCATACACAATTCAAATTCAAACATTTGAAACCCCAATGCACATTACAAGCATTCAATATACAGAATTTAACTTTAGAGTGCTTGTTGAAGATTATTAAGACGTACCTCTGGCCATTAATGGAATCAATTAAATTAGAATGCAATTTGTGATCACAAAAATCATATTTTTTTCTATTCCACTTCATTTTTCCTAAAATCTAATGGTGCGTTCTTTTTACAAGGAGTAGGAATATGGACGTTCTTTAGTTTTCTTCTTTATCTTTGATTTCACACATAAAAATCACAAAAAAAATTGAAGAATCCTTTCCTTATATATCTCTCTCTTTCTCTCTCTCACATATATTTATGAATATGTGTGTATATGTATTGAAAATGTTACTATTTACTTCTACATAAAGGATAAGGCACACCACACTTTTATGCACTAACTTTTCTGATGTGCAAAGTTGTGGGAAGTTGGTTATTATAACCAACACTTCTTTTTCCCTCCTTATTTCAAAAGTTAAATTTTCAGATATAAATAAATTAAATAATCATTTTATTATATCCCTTATTTCCTTATCACATGATACACATATGCTAGCATCCATATTTATTTAATTATAATTCTACCATTAAGAATTAGATAGAGAGATTAAGGTTAGATTAATTACTAACATATTACCATGTAATATAAACTTTATGACCAAACTTAATATCTAATTTAATATGAACCGCACCAAGGTTTGATATATACATAAAATATAAAATACTTTACTTATTAAATACTAACAATAATTTTATAAAACTAAAATATATATTAACATTATCCCACTTGGTCCATATAAATTAGATTATTGGCATGGCCTCCTCATGTTAGTACAACCTGAAAGATGAAATGATATATAGATCATGATAAAAAGCTTTTGACATTTTGAAATTTATCTTCCATAAATCACATTGTATTAATTCCATCCACAACTTTAACTTTATGAATAAACCTAATGTTTATTCAAGGTCCTTCACTTAATGTGATATTTCTAAGTAACCTATATGTATACAAACTAAATGAGAAATAGAAAGAACTTTATTTAAAAGCGTCATTATGTATTATAACAATACAATCAAATAGTGGGTCTAACACTCATATTGCATACATGATCCTTAAATTTGTTTGATAGCATGCCCTTAGTTAAATGATCAGCTATCATACAACTAATGCCTATTTGTTCGAAGACCACTTCTTTTTTTGAAATAAGTTCCTTTATTGTCAAGTACTTAGTGTCTATGCCCTTGGCATGACTATCACTTTTGTTATTTCTTAAGATAAATACGGCAATTGAATTGTCACTCTTAAGCATTAAAGGTATAGAAATAGAATATACTATTCTAAGACCTAATATAAAATTGCTTAACCAAACATCATGCTTAGTGGATTTAAATGATGAGAAGAGTTCTTCTTCCATTGTAGAAGTGGTTGTGTAATCCTTCTTTTTTTTCCAAGATATTGCTCCACCAGCTAGTAGGAAAATGAATCCATAAGTAGATTTGTGTAAATATATATAACCAAGAAGGTTTTCATCTAAATAGCCTACTACTTCCAAATCCTCAACATGATCATATATGACCATGTAGTCCTTAGTTCTCTTTAGATACCTTATAACTTTCTTTGCAGCTTTCCAATGGTTAAATCCTTGATTAATCTTGTAACATTCCAATACCCCAACAATATATGTAATGTCAGGTCTTGTGCAAACCAAAACATACATCAAGATTCCAATTATAGAAGCATATGGGATGTTCTTCGTCTAATCTCTCTCTAAGCCATTCTTAGGACACTAACTTAACTGCAATTTATCATCCTTGACAATAGGAGCTACACTCGATGTATAATCTATATTTTATCTTTTTAACACCTTATTGATATATACTTCTTGATATAATCCTAATGTCCCTTAGAATCTATCTCGGTGAATCTTAATGTCAATGCCATGAGACGCATTGTCCATATCCTTCATATCAAATTTGTTAGAAATAAATTGTTTCACCTCATATAGCATCCTTTTATCATTACATGCAAGTAAAATTTCATCTAAATATAAAACCAAGAAATAAACCTTACTCCCACTGACCTTGATGTATGTACACTGATCAATGGCGTTCTATTCAAATCCAAATAAAGAAATGACATAATGGAACTTTAGATACCATTTTCGGAAAGCTTATTTCAATCCATATATGGATTTATTAAGCTTACACATAAGATTTTTGTCTTCATGCTAGGAGAAACTTTCAAGTTTTTTTATGTATATATCCTCCTCAAGATCACCATTGAAAAATATCATTTTCACATCCATCTGTTATATCTCAAAAATTAGAATAAGCTACTAATGCCATAACAATGCATGTGAAATCCTTAGTGGACAAATGAGAGAAAGTCTCCTTGTAGTCCTCTCCCTCTCTTTGAATGAACCCCTTAGAAATTAGTCTAGCTTTGTACCTATCAATGTTCCCTTTTGAGTCTCTCTTTGTCTTAAATGCCCACTTACAACTAATAGACTTAGCCCCATCAGGTAACGGTACAAGGCCCCAAAATTTATTGAACTTCATGGAATTCATCTCTTACTTCATAACATCATACCATAACTTTGATTTTAAACTATTCTTAGTATGTGAAAAGGTTTCGGGATCATCAATAATATAAATGTTGTAGTCATACTCTTGTAAGTACACATAATAGTCACTAGGTATAGTTGACCTTCTTTCCCTAGTATATATTCTTAAAGTTATCCCCACATCCACTAGAGGACCTTGCTCAATAGTTGGTTGTTCAAAAAGTTATGAAGTTCCTAAACAACCTGATCTACGGGATATAAGTTAGCATATGATGGAGCTACATTGAATTATTATTAAATTGTGACTGGAATTAGAACTAGAAGTGGACAGTGAAAAAAAAGTAACGCTATCAAATGGAGTGGAAACTTCATCTACTAAATGAGTAGGTTTATGAGTTGGATTCGTGATCGATCACTCCCATTGATTGAGTCATGTTTAAGGAATTTAGCATTTCTTGACTCGACAAATCTAATGTTATGTGGTGGACAATAAAACCTATAACCCTTAAACCTTTTATCATATCCAATGAAATACCCAATAATGGTCCTTGGGTTAAGTTTCCTTTCTATTGGATTATAAATTCTTACTTTACATGGACAACTCCAAACTCGCATATGTTCTAAACTTGGTTTCCAACTCTTAAAAGTTGGAATGATGTCTTAGAAACCACTTTAGTTGTAACTTGGTTTAAATTATATGCCTCCATCTTGAGTTCTTCATTACATAGTGACTTAGAAAGATTAGATTTTCTAACCATACTCTACACCATATCTAACAAAGTCCAGTTTCTCCTTTCAGTTATGCCATTTTGGTCCTATGAACTACGCATAGCATATTGGGAAACTATCCCATTTTCTTGATGAAACTTTGCAAATGGACCAAGTGATTTTCCATCATCAGTGTACCTCCCATATTACTCTCCACCTCTATCAGACCTCACAATTTTAATTTTATTATCACCTTGTTTCTCTACTTCAACTTTGAATACTTTAAAACGCATCTAATGCTTCATGCTTATTATTAAGCAACTAGAGATACATGTATTATGAGTAGTCATCAATGAATGAGATGAAGTATTTCTAACACTGTGAGTCCATTTTAGGACTACGTATGTCAGTATGTATAACCTCAAGTAGTTGATAAATCCTAATGGAACCTTTCTTAGACTTTTTTATTTGTTGGCCCTTTCTATAATTTATACAAGTGCTAAAATCAATAAAATCTAGAGTACCAAGTACTCCATCATATAACAATCTCCTTATTTTCTCAATGGAGATGTGATCTAATATTTTATGCTAAGGTATTGATGAGTCCTCATTCATAACACATATTTTTAAACCAATATCCAAATTTATTGCTACATTCAAATCATTATGCATTAAATCAATAGAGTAAATACATATAGGTAATGCAACATAATTTTTTTCATAAAACAAATTAACTGAATTGTCTTTGAAAATAAATAAGTATCCAAACAATACAAGTCTTGAAACAAAAATCAAGTTTCTAATGAAACTTGGAACATAAAAGGTCTTTTCTAACATTAATACATGACAATTAGATAGAAATAGCCTACATGAGCCTATTCGATGAACAACCGAACGTATCTTTCTACCAATAAATATACTCTATTCATTTCCTACCGGTTCTCTCATCCTTGATATAACCTGCAAGGACTTGCAAACTTGGATTGTAGAACTAGAATTAATTCACTAATTGTTATGATTTTTATCTACTATGTGAGATTAAAAATATACCAAAGAGGTTACATTACCTTTCCTAACAAGCTAGGCTTTGTGCTTAGTATAATCCTTCTTCACATGTCCCTTCTTTTTACAGAAAAAACACTTTGATTACTTCTTTATCTTTCCCTAGGATAATACTTTGTCTTTATTCTTTTGGCATGTTTTGTTCTTGCATTCCTTATCCTTATTTAGCACTATAACAGTCTCCCTATGATCCATCAAAAGTCATTCCTCATTTTGCTTCCACATGGTCATTCATTCATTTATTGGCTATTTCACCATTAGTTGTGCTCCTAAATCCCTCATTTTCATGATGTGCTCCCGCACACCCTTAATAGTAGTGAGCTTCATGGATGAAAACTTCATTATCAATGTAATAGCTAAGGCCTTTTCTGAATATTAGTATATTTATTGGTAGAAAGGTTAACTTTTGATTTGGAGGGATTAAATTTTGATGTGGAAGATTAACTTTTGATGTGGAGGGATTACAAATTCACAAAAATGAACCAACCGATTGACTTATTCACTTGATGTTGATGATTCTCGAATGCTTTGATAGGGTGGATTAGATCTATACCATGTTCTAATGCCTTATAATGAGAAATATTTGATTTCTCAATAGAACACTCTTGCTACTCCTCAATACTCTCAATTGGAGAAGGAGAAGAAAGAAGAAGAACTCACTTGTCTCATGATGCTCTCTCTTTTTAATTGACAAATGAACTTCATATCATGTTATGTCACGTCGAGTTCAATGAGTACAAGACTTTATATATACATGCACCCATGTAGGCCCTTTCATTAATAAGCCCACTAAGTAGCCCTTATTAATGAAATCAACCTCTAATTCGTGGTACACTTCATATTTAAAAGTTACAATTATAATTTATAAGTATTTTAAAGTATATAACAACTTTAATAATGTAATACATAGATGTAATCATATGTAATTCAACTTTGTAGTCTTCTAGCCTTATTCTTCCTTGTACTTTTTAATCCTTGTAATCCATTTTCATTTCCTTTTTCATCAAAGATCTTCAATCAACATGAACTTCTTGCAAACATGTACAATACCTATAAGAATTACTTAACAAAATATTAGAAGCATGAGAATTTTCAAGCACAATGGGTTCCATCTCTAAGTATTTCTTCTTGTTCTTCATCACTTGAAGAATAAGATTGAGAGTGTTCTAAATATGATCCTACATCATTCTCCCCTTGTAAATAAGAATTTGCCCTCAAATTAGCATCACTATAATAAGGAGATAAGTGATCAATGTTGAAAGTCCTAGATACTCCTCCATAATATCCAAGGAATTCAAGTTCATAGGCATTATTTTCAAATTTTCTTAAGATTTTGAATGGTCCATAAGTTCTAGTATTATTATATTCTTTATTAAGTTTGTAAATCTCTATTTTCTCAAATGCTACCATAACAAATCTCCTGGTTTAAACACTTGTTGAATTATGTTTTTATTTGCTTGAGCTTGGTATTTAGCATTCAATTTTTTAATGTTGTCTTTAATTTTTTGATGAAGTTTCTTAAAGAATTATATTCTTTCCTTGACATAATAATTCTTTATATTTCCTCTCTTAAATGACAACATATAAATGAGTAGATAAGGATTAACCCTATAGACAACCTCGAAAGGACTTGATTGAGTTGTACTAGAAGGAATTCTATCATATGCAACCTTAGCATATGCAAGCTCTATATCCCAATATTTGGTACTCTTATTCACCAACCCTCATAGCAAAGTACTTGGATTTATATTAGTTGCTTTGGTTTGACCATCCATTTGTGGATGATGAGAAGTACTAAATAACAACTTACTACCTAACATGTGCCAAAGTGTCTTCCAAAAGTAACTCAAGAATTTAACATTTCTACCAGATACTATATGTTTTGGAACTCCATGTAACCTTACTATTTCTTAAAAATATAGGTATGCTACATATGTTGCATTATTAGTCTTTTTGAAAGGTATAAAATGTATCATTTTAAAAAAAATCGATCTACTACCACAAGAATATAATCTTTACCCCTCTGCGTCCTTAGTAATCTTAAAATAAAATCTATGCTAATAATTTTCTAAGGTTGATCAGGCATTGGTAAAGGAGTATACAAATTCTTATAGAAGAAGCTTTTACTTTCTTTTTGACAAGTTATGCATCTTCCTATAATTGTTTGTACTGGTTTTGTCATCCATAACCAGTAGAAAGTTTCTTGTAGTATTTCCATGGTCTTATAAACTCCAAAATGACCTACTATACCTTCCTCATGTACTTATTTACCAAGCAGATCATATACACTAGAATGAGGTATACAAAACTTATTAAGTTTAAAGAGAAGCCAACAAATCCTCATCCTTATTATACAATTCCTTTAACATCTCAAATCTGAATAATTTAACATCCAATATGACTAATATCATGGATCTATGAGACAAAGCATCCACTACAATATGTTCTTTACCATTGAAATTTTTGACAAAAAAAACATGAGGGATTGTAAGAAATTAACCCATTTTGCATACCTCAAAATAATTTTATTTTTCCCATGAAAATATTTCAAACTCTCATGGTCTGAATGCAAAATAAATGGCTTAGGCCTTAGGTAATGACTTCATGTTTCTAGAAATTTTATGATGGCATAGAAATCTTTATTATACTTGGAATAATTTAGCCTCATTCCATTCAATTTCTCATTAAAAAAAGGCAATAGCTTTTTTTCCTGTGAGAGTAAACCTTCCATTCCTACCCCACTTGCATCACATGTAACTTTAAATCATTTCTCAAAGTCGGGTAAATCTAGTACGGGTGCATTGCATATCTTATTTTTTAAAGTTTGGAAGGCCCTAATTTCAACCTCACTCCAATTAAATTCATCCTTTTTCATGAGTTGGTTATCGGTGCGGCAGTAGTAGAGAAATCATTAATGAATCTCCTATAGAAACTTGTCAAACTATGAAAACTCCTCACTTCATGAATATCCTTATGTGCTGGCCAATCCTTAATAGCCTTAATTTTGGGGGGATCAACTTTAATACCTTTTCTACTCACCATGTACCTAAGGAAAACTATACACGCAAGCATAAAGTCACACTTCTCCATTTTTCCATAGAGTTTAGTCTCCCTTAGTTTATCAAATAATTTCCTTAGATGAATAAGATGGTTATGCTCACTTTGAATGTAAACAAGTATACCATCTAAGTATACTAAGATAAAAACTAGAAAAAAATGTTGAAGAACTTCATTCATTAATCTCATAAATGAACTTGGTGCATTACATAAGCCAAAAGGCATCACCGTCCACTCATAAAGACAGTATTTAGTTTTGAATGCAGTTTTCCACTCCTCCCCCTCTCTTATTCTCATCTGATGATATCCGCTTCTCAAATCAATCTTAGAGATTACCCATGCTTCACATAACTCATCCAGCATATCATCTAATATTGGCATTAGAAATCGATAATTGATAGTGATATTATTAACAACCCTTGAGTCGATGTACATACACCTTGTACTATCCTTTTTAGGGACTAATAATAGAGGCACACAACACAAACTTATGTTATCCCTCACATAACCTTTTCTTACATGATTTTGTATTTGTTTTTCTAACTCCTTAGCCTCCTCTAGATTACATTATTATGTGGTCCTATTAAGTAAGGATACATCAGGAATTAAATCTATGGCATGTTTTATTCCCCTCTTAGGTGGAAATACAGGTGCAACTCATTAGGAAAAATATTGTGATACTCATCAAGGAGTTTATCTAATTGAGGATTATCATTATCTCTCTCCACTTGTATATATTCTTTCATAACCATAGCATATCCTTCTTCTTGAATACATTTAACCTTAGTCTTTTCATGCAAGAATAAACTCTTGTTATCCTCAACTATGCTCTCATTATCGCTCTTACAAGGTTTAATTTTATGCTTCTTCTTTTCCTTCTCAACTAGATATTAATTAGTAATACCATTATGAATAGCATTATTATCATACTGCCATGGTCTACCTAATAAGATTCCATATGCATCCATAGGTAAAACATTGCATAGGACCTCATCATGGTTGTTAACAATTTTAAATGATGCTAGGGTTTGTTTTATTACCTTGATTCCCTTGTCCTTATTCAATCGCTGAATAGAATAAGGCTTTGGATGTGGTGTAGTTTTCAACCCCAAATCCTTAACCATCATCTCATTGGCTACGTTGGTACAAGATCCACTATTGATGATAATACAACAAACCGTATCTCTTACTCTCCCTTTTATCTTAAATGTCTTCTCCCTTCGAGTATGTTACTCAGTAGCTTGTGCTTGAAGTACGATCTTCAAGAAATAAAAAACACTCTCTTCTTCCTTGGATTCACTAGATATTTCCTTGACAAAAAATTAGAAGCATAAGAATTTTCAAGCATAATGGGTTCCATATCTAAGTGTGTTAATTCTTCTTATTCTTCATCACTTGAAGAATAAAATTGAGAGAATTCTAGAGATGCACCTGCATCATGCTCACACATACCCTTAAAATAGTGAGCTTCATGGATAAAAACTTCATTATCAAAATACTAGCTAAAGCCTTGTCAGAATAGATGAATTGCTCATCAGTGGCCCTTAGAAAGTTATTAACATCTTGATGATGATCAACTAAGCCTATGATGGAAGAAGACATTCATATAACTTATGCGACTGGTTTTCATGAATCGCTCATGTGCAACATTTTCCTCATTAGTTCTTTCTTTAGTTATCAGAGGCTTGGGATACTCAAAAGTCTCATCCATATCACAACATAGAGTATATACTCATTAGTATTAAGTTGTAGGATAATTATCTCCTTCAAAACCTTATAGTTGTCCAATTGAGGGGCCTCAATGTTAAGATCAGACATCAAGTAAATATCAAGAAAATTTATTGTAAAATTTAAATATGCATACATGTTCATGATTAATTTGAAGCAAAAACATCTATATACATGCTCTACTAATGTATAGCATGCTAAAAATCAACTAGCATTAATCAAAAGACATCGAAACTGCTTATGGGCTAAGTATTTAATTCAAATAAACTCATGCATCTTAATATTAAAAATATTAAGCCATCCTATAACTCTAAATTCCTATAGGTAAATAGAGAATAATGACTTAATAATTTAATCCAATGTAATTTTCATATATTAATTAATGGTCCTATGGGACTATACCCATTATATATGCATAATACATTACAAATGATATTATTTAATCTAGATTGATCAATAAAAAAAAAAGATGCAAGATTTTCCATGATTAGAACTGTTGTAGGTAAGTCCTAATCATTTTAATCATGCTAATAAAAAATGATACATGCTTTATGTAATTAAAAATTCTCCAAGTATGGCCTTAAAATGCATTAGAACATAACCATAATAGAAAAAAAATAGCAATCAAAAGGAACGGAGAAAAACACGGGGCACTCGTGTTTTCTTAATATCAAAGATTGTTGAGAGTCAAAGGAAAAACATAACCCCCTCCCTCTGCGTGTTAAGAAACATGAATCGTGTTTGCTTTCAACAAAGAGTAGTTTTGCTACTTTCTAAAACTCAACCATATAAACATAAAAAAAAATTAAGAAATTATGATTACACTAAACCAAATCCATCATAATAGAGGTCATTAAGGCTCTGATACCAAATTTAAAACATAATTTATGGCATGAATTATAATCAATAATTAATACATACAATTCATACACAATCCAAAGACAAATGTGCAAAACCATAACGCACCTTATAAGAATTCAATATACAAAATTTAACTTTATAATGCTTTTTGAATATCATTAAGACATACTTCCAAGTATTAATGGAATTAATTAAACTAGGAACACAATCTATGATCATTGAAATTGAAATTTTGTGTGTATATGCCTAATTATCATAGTCCTCAAACTCGGTGGAGAATGCTTCTTACGAGGAGTGGAAATAATGACCTTCTTTAGTTTTCTTCTTCATCTTTGATTTCACACATAGAAATCACAAAAAGTTGTAGAAGTCTTTTCCCATCTCCCTCTCTTTCATGTACATATGAATATGTGTGTATATGCCTTGAAAATATTACTATTCACTTACGAAGAAAGGAGACTACACACCACACTTTTGTGCACTAATTTTTCTGACATGTAAAGTTGTGGGAAGTTGGTCATTATAACCAACACTCCTTTTTCTCTCCTTATTTCAAAAGCAAAATTTTCAGATATAAATTAATTTAATAATTAATTTATTATCTCCCTTATTTTCTTATCACATGACACAAATGCTAGCATCCATATTTCGTTAATTCTAATTCTACCATCAAGAATTAGGTATAGAGATTAAGGTTATACTTAATTACTAACATATAACAATATAATATAAACTTTATGACCAAACTTTATATCTAATTTAATATGGACCACACCAAAAATTAATATATACATAAAATATAAAATACTTTATTTATAAAATAATATAAATAATTTTATAAAACTAAAATATATATTAACATGCCAAGCAATTGTGGTGAAGATGTTTCCAAAAGATCTTAATAGAATTGCACAGTTCATCTTGTATATCATGTTACCTAATTATCTCTTCTCTGTCATTTAGAAGCCTATAAATTCTATTCTTAGACCTCCAAGCTTGAACATGAGAGTAGAAACATTATGCTATGATCTCCTAGTCCCACATTACTCAATGTGTGATTTTTTCTTATAGTAATGTTCCTCTTCCTTTTGTTGATTGTAAGTATGGTAAAGAACAAAGATTAAAAGATGAAATTATTGTGTCGTGAATTGATCACTGCGTTGAAAGCGAATTGGGTCCGTCTGACTATGATGCAATTGTTGAAGACTATTCACTCCGTAAGAGTTTATACATCTTCCCTCAACCTTGTGCACTTAATATTGAAGGAATAGATAATTGTAAAATTCAATTACTGCGTTGAAAGCGAATTGGGTCCGTCCGACTATGATGCAATTGTTGAAGACTATTCACTCCGTAAGAGTTTATACATCTTCCCTCAACCTTGTGCACTTAATGTTGAAGGAATAGATAATTGTGAAATTCAATTACTTAGGAATTCATAGGAAAGACAAGAATGTAGCTTGTGAGGGTGGAGTTTGATGTCTTCCAAGTTCAAGTTACTACAGGTACTTATATGTGATTTTTAAGTAATCTCACACCTACCACTCACCCCACTCCCCCGTCAACAAGTAGTGGAAAAGTGAAGAACTTATGGAGAATATAGATCATATAGTGGATACATGGAGAGAGTGGGTGGTTATTAAGAAAATGAAGAAGTTTTATTGTAGTTACCCAACACCTTTCCCATCAATGCCAATTTTCAGCTGCAATCCTCTCCGGTGCAACTAAATGTTGATCAAGGAATTGTTGCATCATCCTTGCTCTCTTATTTTACACACAGAAAATCATTTTTCCAACATGTCATCATACCACTATTATTCTAAGAATGTATTTTTCATGTTCATACCGAAAGACATGTACTTCAACACATCATCCCCTGTCCTCATGGTTTCTCCAGCCCATTCTGCCCTTTCGACCTTGAGATATTTAGAGCTATTAGCATATACTTAAAAGTGGTTGTGTTATCATTAATTCTTAAAAGTCTTTCAGTCGTTGATGAGACAATCATTGTGATGAAGGCACTTGAAGATGTTTGGGTTGATGAGGCAGGCGGCGTCGAATCATCCACAACGAAGGTGAATATAGGAGATGTCGCAGCCGGTAGTACTGCAACAGGTGTTCATTAGCAGTACAGTGTAGGTTGGGATGCCTGAAGTACGTCGAATCATCCACTAACTTACAGGGAATGGAGTCATGATGGTGTTTTGAGTTAAAAAGTTAGTGGATTCTGGACACGTCTCCCCAGATTCGATACTGTTGATCAACTAGTTTTCTTGCAGCACGAAAACCAAAATGAATCAGAACTTCCGAGTCAAGAAACATGGTAACGAGATGGACTTTTCAAAGAAAGGGAAGAACGTGCACAGAAATCCCAACGAGTCAACCAAACAAAATAAAAAGGTAGTATAGTTGGTGCAGATAAAATCACTAGATGAAGCTTCGGAGAAGGGAAGATGAACCTGAAAAGAATGTTGGAAGAGGACATATATAGTCAAATAAGGAAGGTGCAGGCTATAGAATGAAAGAATACCTGAGTAGACTATCAAGCTCAGCTATGAGTTTGCACCAATTTAGTCCTCTGAATGACCTTTTGGAAGATCTAGTCTCGTATGTCATTCGTTTACTATGGAAGAGAGTCGAGATGTGAAAACTTTGATCTGTCGCAAACTACAATCCAATATCCTGACAGATAATGTTATCTATTGAGAACCGTAAAATCCAAGTTCATTGGTTGCTTTGAATTCCATCAGACCAAAAATTTAAAGAACAATTTCAAAAGAGAAATTAACACACACACACACACACACACACACACACACATATACATACTTTCTCAAATTAGACTACCTCCGAACTGATATTGTCTTCGAATTTCTCGAATTGATGCTGTTCCTTTAAGTTTTTCCCTCCAACTCATTACGTTGTCATCAGCATGCAAAAGATGGATACTACAACAGTTCAAGAAAACCAAAAGGAAGGAAAGAAAGAAAAGGTCACTTCAGGAATTATCTTAAGAGGACAGCTATGCAACCAAACGAACAGAGAGAAGCATAAGCAATGAACCCTAATGCCAACGATGGTGATCTCCTAAAGAGGACAGGTCATATACATGTGCCAGCACAAATTGAACATGAAATACATGCTAATTGGGCGAGTGTACTTCTGTTGCCGTCAGAACACTTATTATTGTATTATCATTACATAGTATGGATTTAACAGCCACATAGGTGTGATTCCTCTGACCAGTTGCAGGGTGCTAGTACTATAACAATGGCGGAGAAGATTTGGGGTGTAGAGATTAACTAAAGCAAAGAGGATCATAACACAGTTCATAACTGACGCACCTACTGCATGGCCCAACATGAAAAAGGACACCAAGAATAAAACAATGGCCGAAAAACATCACAGAAACAGCATACACATGTTACTTAAAACCGTGTCCAGGACCTGAAGTAGCTCTTGAAAAGAAGGCACCTGCGCTCAATCAATCAGCTAAGAATTCCTGAAGCTTCCGCACATCCTTATATCTCACGCATCACCACTAGGCTCACAAAGCTGATGATCTACTCTCTCGTGCAATTAGAAAGAAAGAAGTCAGTAATCACACTGAATGAAGCATAAGACGTCACCTCCTCTTTGCTCACACTTCTTCGGCCTTATTAACTTTAAAGGTATGAGTAGACCCTCATATGCACCTACTCTAGTCTAGGCACTCACCGCCTCGTCGGGTCACAAGCCATCTGCTGCAGGATCACACCTCTCACAAAAACATAAATCACATCAAAATGTAGAAACTAGAAACCACGGAACGATCTCAACATCCTTAGAAACGCTCAAAGGAAGTAAATCTTCATAAAAATGGCAGCATCACAGAGACGCCAATGACCAGCCATTACATTAGTCACTTTCCTCATACTTCCCATCTAGCTGCATTACATAAGCAAGTCTACTTGATTGTTCCTTTTGCTTAAGACTCAAGCTTGCTATTTTCTATGTCCAAACAAAGCTTCTCATCGATAGGTGTACGCTCATCACAATGACATGGAAGAGCCACTGGGAACCATAGATACAACCAAAATGAGATTAATGACAAGAAATATATTTAGTCCAAATTATGACATACTTACGGTACTAAAGCTCTTGTTTATCATCAAATATACACTTAATATCTACAAACTTCTCCGCCACCTCTGGAGTTTTCTCAAGACATTTCTACACAGTGATTTCTGGTTTTTTTTTTCTAGCTACTTATTAAAATAGTTATCCAAGATAATTACTTATTTTAGAAACTTTTTATGCTAAAAATTTCTCGAAATAAGTAATTATCTTAAATAATTACTTTTGTTAAGTACTTCCAAACAAGGCTTTCATTATTTCAGGTATGTTAGATGTTGAAGATAATAGAAAACAGAAGGAAGCTGCATGGAGATCAGATGCATGGGAGGAGGGGGGAACTATTAGAACCACACGCTGAACAAGTATTTCTGTATCCCTTACCTCTTCTAGGCTGTTGTTTCTCAAGTTCTTCCATTATATGTATTTAGCAACAGGGCAAACAATTTGTATCACTTTTTCATCCAATTAACTTTATTTGAGTGCAGTTCAACCCATGTATTTACCAAGCAAAGCCTGAATCCAAAATAACATGATGTTCTTTCTTAGGTTTGGCAACTGTTAATTCACACCATATTTGGTTTTGACAAGTCTGATTTGAGCATAAACATAGGCCCTATTTTATTTTTTTCCCAATTTAAACTTAAAACTTTTAAACTTTATTATTAAGTGAATTTCAATTAAATAATTTCATATAAATAACAATACTATAAGCTACTCTTAATAAAACATATGAATCACCTAATCACTAATAAAATATATGAATCACCTATTGTCGATCTTGTTCCTCGTTGATATTTGACCCTTTCCGCTCATTCATCTGCCATGATTGGAACTCTTTCATTAAGGGGTAAGTATGGATCCCTAGCTCTAATATATGCTGGTGCAACATAAAAAATTTGGACTGTCTCGAGTTTCTTTGTCTTGAATTCGTAAGACATGAAATAGACTAGTTCATTTGGTTTTTGGGTTGATCCTAGTAAAATCTGGATTCCACCTCTGACATAAGCCGAAGGCAATGGATCATAAAATTGCCTTGAATCAAAACCTTCCTCGGTGAGGCTGAATAACTTAGCCCAATAATATTTTACGCCATACTCCTTAGTGCTCGTTTGGGAGGGGTAATAATAGTAGAAAAATTACTCCTATATTTTATATATCTTATACAATCTATTTAAAATTAAATATTTTTATTCTAATGAATACCCATTTTAGACCTTAATTTGATCTAAAATGAATATTTCATTAAAAATATATTTATTATTATTAAATATTTAATATAAAAGATATAAAATAGAGAAAAAAAATTTCCACCCCTATTACCCCATACCAAACAAGCCCTAATCCACAAATTTATCCTTAAGCTTCTTTGATGGAGCCGATAACAGGATATTCTAAAGGATCCTTGCCTTGAGTTTAGGCATAGGCAGTTCATGATATTGTTCGATGGCTCGTTCAAAACTCATAATTCGTCTTTTGCCAAAGGTCCGGTGGAAAGCATCATTTAGAAATACCAAATTCCAATTAACACAACCATAAGAACAAGGATTGCTTCCTCCACGAGTTGCTTCTCAAACTGTAAATAAGGCCAAACTTTTCAGGAACCCTCCAAGTGTCAAAATATTGTAGTCATCATCGTTGGAATGATACCCAAACCCTGAAGGGCCAGCTGATACGTTATAATCAAGAGCAAATGATTGTCACCTAGAAAGCTCACCAGTTGCTGGGTTATAAAGAAAATATCTATGTGGGTAGATATGAAAGCAAAGTAAGTCGTTGCAAAAGCCTGCGAGCCAACTACCTTCAGGCTAATCATGATCATTATATATAGGGGAGTCGTCAGGGACAATCACAGAGGGATTTTACCGGGCCGGGTACATTGGGTAATCACCTCGTTCATCAATGAGAAAAACAGAGGGATTTTACCAGCCTTGGTACTTGTGATGGAGTTTGACAAAGTCCATATCAGAAATTAAGTTGCAGCTGTATTTAGAGACAGACTTCAAACGTCGAGGAGAATCTCTTCAAGAGATAGAACAAGTAGTCGTACGAATATCTCAACTACGATGAACTCGCTTCCCATCAACTTGTACCAAGTCCTGCAAAAATTTACATCTATAGAGACCCTTCAAGCCCAGTTATGAGAGTATATTTGTTATCAATTCCATCGGAATCGCCATTCTGTATCGATGTATGGCTCTCCAATTTTGTACGGCTGAGATTACTAATCTAAAGCAGGGGAATAATCTAATGGAATATGAGTCTAAGTTTGATTCCCTTTTCAATAGAGTCAACTTACCAGAGGATTACCCAGTTTGTTGATATCTGGGAGGATTGATTCCAACGGTGAAGAACCAATTTAGGATGTTTAAACCCAAAACCTTAGCTCATGCCTATGGCCTTTCTAAACTTCAACAAACAGTGATACAATTACAGTCTTGAGAACCTAGACTACCTCTCTTACTTCCCATCCCGATGTTGTCAAATAACAATCCAAATGTAACCACACATGACCTTAGCCAGAATAAACTTGACTCCAGAAGAAATAGATGCTAAAAGAGCTAGAAATGAATGCTTTTGGTGCACCAAGAGGTTTTCTCAAGGCACAAATGTGTTAAAAAAATTTATAACAATGAAGTGGTGGAAGAGGATGTGGAAGGAGAAATAGTGGTAGCAGAAGAAGTAGAATCGACCAGAGTGGTGGATAGTCCACACATATCAATACACGCTTTGAGTGGTATTACCACTTATTATACTATGAGAGTCACGGGTTTTGTTAAAAAGAAATCAATCAGTGTACTGATAGCCAGTGGAAATACACATAACTTTATGGGCATGCACGTGGCTAAGCATGTCGGGTGCAAGCTAGACTCAATTCAATCTCTAACTATCATGGTGGTAGTCGGTAGTGAATTACATAGCTCATATATATGCAAGGGTGTGACATGGAGGTTCGTAGATTTAGAATTTTTAGCAGATGTTATGGTATGGCCTTTAGAAGGATGTGAGATGGTGCTGGGAGTGCAATAGATAAGCACAATAGGGGCTATTACCTAGGATTTACAAAAGTTAAGTATAGAATTTTGGGTGAAAGGGAGAAGAGTGCTATTTAGAAGGGTGCAAGATCTTAATGCCTAAAGTATGAAGGGGAACCACCTAGAAAAAACAATGAACAACAACTCTAAGCAAATTGTAATGCGGTTATGAGCCTTGCAATTATCTAGAAATGACAAAATGTACCTCCCACATCTCATAATGCTAAGTGTTGACATAATCAAAGAGGCATAGTAGGAGTTGCAACCTATTATGGATAAATACTCTAGGTGTTTGCATTACCCGAAAGGTTACTACCTCCAAGTCACATGATCATCAAATAATCCTTAAGCGAGGATCAAACCCCATCAATCTAAGACCCTACTGCTATGCATCAACACATAAATATGTGATTGATGGATGATATAAGAGATATTGCAATAAGGAATCATACAGCTAAGTACCATCCCTTACTCTTCCTCGATGGTATTGGTTAAAAATAAGGATAAAAACTAGAGTTTGTGTGTGGATTATAAGGAACTTAATAAGAAAACCATGAAAAACAAATTCCCGGTTCCCATTATTGAAGAAATTCTAGAAGAACTACATGGAGCCCACTATTTTTCTAAGGTAGATCTTAGATCAAGTTATCACTAAATGAGAATTTATGCTGGCAATTCCTACAAAGCTGCATTCAAGACCCATAAGGGACATTATGAACATTTTTTTTTCTTGGAAGTGAGGTAAATATATATCAAAAAATGATTACTGTACAACTACACAGGGCATACCCTGGTTAACAGGCCCTAAGCTTACAAAAATATGCTACCAACCTCCATATGCAGGGAGAAAAGGGGAGACCCTAGATTACACTAATACTTCTCTGTTAAGCCTTCCCTAAGGTTCCTATCAAAAAATAGGGCACTGTACACAGATTTCTGGACTTGTACAATAATACTCTTATGGTCAAAAGTTTTGGATTCAAACAGCACAGAGTTCCTACTCCTCCAAATGAACTGGACAACTGCTGCCACTGTTAAGGCTCTTGCTTTCCAGATATTGTGATGTCTGTGAGTGTTTCTCTGTATTGTTCTCATGGCACTGAAAAGGGTAGTGGAGCCCCTGGTAATGCCAAGCCATTTCCTGAGACATTGCCAAATGCTTTTAGTTCTGTCACAATCAAAAAATAAATGTTCATGTGTTTCTTCCTCCCTCTTGCACAGCAGGCACTGTTTGGGCCCCTCCATGAGTCTCATTCTGTCCCTGGTATATAATCTTCTATTGAGGGTTAGCCAGAGCAAGAAAGAGTACCTTTTGGTCTTATTCAGAACCCATACCACCCTATGGGGTTTCCACTTGGGGGCCTTTTCTCTGAAAAAATTATAAGCCATCCATGTAGCAAAGCCTCTGTACATACCCCAAGACTTCACAAGAGCCATTGCCTGTTCCCTGGAGCCCTGATTATGTGCCAAGTTGTCAAGGATCTTGCAGATCTTCTTCAAAAAGGGTGAAGTATCCTGGCTGGGCCTGAAAGAGTCCAGGCTTTTACCCTTCAAGTAGTGTGTATGGATCCATTTGGTCCATAGAGTTTCCTTCTCATCCTGCAGGAACCAGATGTATTTACAAAGGAAAGCAGAGTTCCAGGCAGAGAGATTTTTAACCCCAAGGCCCCCTTCTCCTTTAGGGAGGCAAACCTTATTCCAAGCCACAGGTGGGGGTTTGCCTTGCCACAAAAATTTTCGACACAGGGAGACCACTCTTTTCAGCACCACAGAAGGGATGGCAAAGATTGACAGCCAGAAGCCAAGAATGCCTTGGATGATGGAGTTAATCACCTCCAGCCTTCCTGCATAGGATAGGGTGTTAGGCCTCCACATTTTCAACTGGTCACAGATTCTGTTAATGAGCTGCTCATAATCAATAGTTCTGATCTTGCAGGGATTTAGAGGGACCCCTAGATATCTGAATGGGAAGGATCCTTGACTCATGTTGGTGATGGACAGAATCTGCCTCTGGATGTTGTGGTTGATCCCTGCCATGAAGATCTGAGATTTGTGCCTATTGACAGAGAGACCAGAGCACCTGCTGAAAGATTGAAGCCCATGAAGTAACATCTTGACAGAGGTGGTGTCTCCTCTGCAGCAGAGGATCAAGTCATCTGCAAAAGCCAGGTGCTGGAGGTTCATTTTCTTGCATTTAGGATGGTATGCAAAATTCTGTAGATGTGCCTGCTGCTTAAGAAGTCTGCTGAAATATTCCATGCAGAGAACAAACAAGTAGGGTGACATGGGGTCTCCCTGTCTGAGTCCTCTAGCTCCCTTAAAGAAACCAAATATATGGCCATTGAGTTTTAAGGAAAAGGTGGTGGTAGTCACACACTCCATGATCAACTCAATGAAAGAAGGGGGAAAGTCAAAGGCCATAAGAACCTGTTTCAGGAAGCTCCATGAAAGGGTATCATAAGCTTTCCTAAGATCAATCTTGATCAAGCATTTAGGAGAGGTTCTTTTCCTGCTATACTCTTTCAAGATCTCCTGCAGAAGTAAGATGTTTTCAGCCATGAGTCTTCCTTTAACAAAGGCCCCTTGTTCAGGGCTAATGAGGTCTTGCAGGCATTGAGATACCCTTTCAGCTAAAATTCTTGCTATTACCTTATAGAAGATGTTGCAACAGGCAATGGGCCTGAAATCTGTGACAGAAGAGGCCTGTTGCATCTTGGGAATCAAAACCAAAATTGCATGGTTCACTCTCTTGAGAAGTTTCCTGTTGCAGAAGACTTCCTTGACAGCCTCACAGAAATCCTCAGCAATAATGTCCCAAGCTTCCTTGAAAAACTTAGCAGAAAACCCATCCGGGCCAGGAGCCTTGTGATCCCCTAAAGCAAAGACAGTTCTCCTAATCTCAGCATTAGTCACTGGTCTAATCAGGGCCAATTTTTGTTCTGCAGAGAGAATTTTTCCTTTAGTTATTACTGTACTATCAAAACCTGAGTGCCATTCCTCAGTTCCCAGGAGCTTCATGTAAAAATCCAGAAATTCCTCTTGTATTTCCTGCTCTGACTGGGTCACAAGGCCATCTCTCTTGGTGATTTGGATAGTCCTGCTCTTGTTAAGCCTGGCTTTGAGCATACTGAAGAAGAAATGAGAATTCTGGTCCATATTGAAGAGGAACTTATTTCTCTGAATCTGGGAAACATAGCTAGCAGCTGCATGTTTGAGGAATTTGGCTTGCTTCTGTAGGGTGGCAAGATGCTCAAACCCCTGTAGGGTTTGGTTTGTTAAAAAACCTTCCTGTGCCACCTTGAGCTGTGCATCTGCATAGTTAGCTCGAGTCACAATATGAGAGAAATCATGGTAATGAAGCATTCTCAAGTCATGTTTGAGCAGAGAAAGTTTACTGCATAAATTATATTGGTATGAGCCACAGAAAGAGAAGCTCCAGTTTTTCAGCACAGTTGCCTTGAATCTGGGGTGGGCACACCACATGTTATAGAACTGAAAGGGCTTAGGTCTGTGTGCTTTCTTTCCCAGCTCTAGGAGACAAGGGGAGTGGTCTGAAGAGATACCTGGGGGTAGAAAGCTGGCAGTGATATCCAGGTCTGCTCCAAAGCCCTCAGCATTCATCATTGCTCTATCCAATTTACATTTGACATTGTGGCCCACAAACGTGAACCAACATCCAGATGCAGGGATGTCAGACAACTGGGCCACTAAGTTGCATGCCTTGAAATCAGCAGTTTCATAGTCTTTAATTTGCCTATTTCCACATCTGTCAGAGGAGTTAAGGGGGCAGTTAAAATCTCCTCCAACAATCCAAGGGCCTTTAATGTTTCTAGCCAGCATCATCAAATTTTCCCAGAGGGGTTTTCTGTCCCTTACACTATATAGTCCATACACGACAGTGATGGTAAGAGTTAGGCTAGAGGAGATGTCAGTTATAGATCCAGTGATGGTTTGGGGGGAAATCTCAATCAGCTGGAACTTGATTAAATCAGGGTTCCAGAGCAGAAAAATTCTTCCATTGGGATGGTTACCAAAATTATTATGGTGCCTCCAGCCCTTAAAGTGTAGGTCAATAAATTGCTGTAGTCTCAAATCATCAAGCTTGGACTCCAGGATACCAATCAGAGAACAGCTATGCTCCTTACACAGCTTGCTGAGAACCTTTTGTTTCAGGGGAGAGTTCAATCCCCTTACATTCCAAAGGATGCATTTCATGTGATCTTTGCAGATCTAGACGACCTCTTAATTGAGCCTATATTGAAATGCTTCGTATCAGGTTTCCTCTTCTTCCTTTTAGCTGCCTTTGTGACCACCTGCTGCCAACCTGCAACTTCAACAGTATGAGCTTCCTCAGTGCCTCCATCTTTACCCTCTCTTGGCTCACATATTGGGGGGTCAGGGGCCTTTTCATGTGTTTGGTTTATCCCTTCAACAGCAGTCCCCTTCTCTGTAGTCTTCCTGAGATTTTGGGACTGACTCACAGGTGCAATAGTCCTCTCCTCTGTTGCCTTACTGAGATGTGTCTTATCCCCCTGGGGGTTAAGGTTTTCTCCATTCATATCCTGCACATCATTTTTCTTACTGCATTCAGCCTCAGTATGCACAACTGGTTCATGTCTGAGTTTTGGTTTCCTCTTTTGCTTTTGATCCTGCCCCTTAGAGACATTCTGTGGGATTAGTTCCTGCTGGTAATCAGTTTCCACAATGGGTTGCTTCCCTTTAGAAACATGATTGACTATGGTCTCCATTTTTTCCTGTACATCCAGAGGGCATTTTAATTCCAGGTGTCCCAGTGCCCCACATTTGTTACAAACTAGGGGCAAATCCTCATACTCTATTATTTGAGTATATTCCTCTTCATCTCCCCTTACTCTAATGGCAGTAGGGAGGCTATCTTTGAGATCAATCTCAACCAGGACCCTTCCATACTCAATTTTTGATCTCTGCAGTGTGAAATCATCAATTAGGATGGGCTTGCCTATGTAGGATGCAATTTGACTGATTGCACCACAGTTCCAAAGTTCCATGGGTAAGCTAACCAACCTCACCCATACTGGAACCCTAGTGATTTCTTCTTTGCCAAAAGAGAAGAGTTTAGGGATTTCTTTCAGGACAAAGACTTTCCCCTTGATAATGTAAGGCCCCCCGGCTAGAGCTTGCTCTTTATGACTTAGGTCATCAAATTTCAAGATCACCCATCCAGAGCTGTGTATAATGTATCGAAAGGGAAGTTTCAACACATGCTTAACGATGCCCAGCTTATATTTGTCAGGGTTTGTTCCAACAAAGCAGCCAAGAAGGCATGCACCCCATGCCTCATCCACAGGATGAATATTCTGCTTAGAGAGGCAGACCACTTCCCCCTTAGGTGGTACATAGTCACATTTTTTGTCAGCAATTTTGGGGAACAATTGGGCAAAGGATTTCAGGTTTTTGGGGGGTACCTGAGCTGTCTGTTCCTTGTCTTTATTCTCCTCCTGGGAAATGGGTGGAGGATTAGTTTCCTGAGTGGAACCTTCAGGTCCAATGTTGACCACATCTTCCTCAGAGTCAGAGAGTAGCTCAGGCATTGAGGATGCATTTGCATGTTCATCCAAGCATTGAGCTTGCACTGTAGCACTCGCCCCAGCCAATTTACTAGCCAAAAGAGAAGTTTGGCCTTCCTCCTTACTGGGACTGTAGGTGGTAGGTTGCAGAACAGAGACACTGTTCACTAAGGCTGCCTGCATATCCCTCGAGACAGAGACAGGTCCTGGAGAATCTTCAAACACAAAAGAGCTGGTCTGAGCTGGACTAGAATCTGCATGAGACTTTTCCCCAGCTCGAGCCCGAGGTGCCTTCCTTTTGTTCCCCATTCTACATGAACAGCAAAAGGAATGAGCTGCAGGCAAAATTACAAGAAAGAAGACAAGAAAGAAGGGAAAGAATGAGAGGACAGGTTCAGAAGTAGCTCGATGGAACAATTGAGTCTGCAATTCAGCTGAAGCACCATGAGAGGGCTGTAGCTCGAAGAGAGACAAACCGAGCCTTCTACATTATCTAATCTCTCTTTCTTGATTAGATGGTGAAGAAAATGAACCTTTCCATTATGAACATTTGATTATGCTATCGGACTAAACCAGTGCTCCATCCACTTTCCAGGCTCTTATGAATGAGGTATTTAAACCTCACCTTCGATAGTTCACTTTGGCATTCTTCAATGATATGTTGATCTATAGCATTAGTTAGAAAACCCCATATGCATCATTTAAAACTTACCTTTGAGTTTTCAAGCTTCCATTAGTTGTTTTCCTAAGAAAGTAAATGCTCATTTGGGGCCACACACCTAGAATACTTGAGGCATACCATCTCTAGCCAAGGCATGGCCACCGACTCAAAGGAGATTAAGGCAATCGAAACTTGGCCATTACCTACCAACTTGACTCATAGGTAATTTGTGAAGCATTATGGGATCATTTGCAGGCCACTTATAGATATGCTTAGGAAGAATAATTTTCGGTGGTCAGAGCTAGCAAGAATTGCCTTCTAGAAGCTAAAGTTGGAACTTAATTTAGCTCTAGTTCTAGCTCTATCAAATTTCTCAAAGAACTTTAATATATAAACATATGATTCCATCTTGGGAATGGGAGTAGTACTGTCGCAAAAGGGACAACCTTTGCCTTACATTACTAAATTATTTTCTCATAGGCACTAGGGACTTTCTGTGTATAAAAAGGAGATGATGGTTATGTTATTTGTAGTAGAAAAGCAATATCATTATTTAAGGGAAGACAATTCCAAATCAAGACTGATATCAAACCCTCAAATACCCCCATGATCAAAGTGTTAACACTACATTTGTGCAGATGTGGTTGGCATAATTAATGCCCTATGACTATGAGATTGTATACAAGAAGGGGAAGGAGAATTTAGTAGCTAATGTCTTTTCAAGAATACATGGGTTAAATTTATTAACCATGGCTACCTCCACCCTTAATCTGATCTCATAATTCAAATTCACACTATTTGGATAAAGGATAACTACTTATAGGATATCATAGCCAAATTAAGCCAAATTCCAAGTTCTAAAATTATGAACATTCTCAAGGCTTGTCAAGAAGGAAGGGCAAGTTAGTAGTAGCGAGAGAGGCAGCGTTACAACAAAAATTGATAAAATTATGACATGATGATTCCATAGGGGGTCACTCAGGCATATAAGCCACCTTCAAAAGGCTAGCGGCTTTATTTTATTAGAAAGGATTGAAGAAGGTAGTCAAGGAGTATGTATGGTGCTATGATACATGACAAAAGAATAAATATGAAATTGTGCCCACTCGGGGATTATTAACCTCTGCTCATACCTAGCATTGTATGGTCTGAAATTCACATGGACTTTATGGAGGGACTACCCAGGTCACGAGGTACGGATGTGATATTAGTAGTCATTGATCAATTGAGCAAGTATGCTCATTTTATTGCCAAAATTCACCCTTACATGACTACTACAGTTGAGAAAAGGTTCTTTCACATGGTTCATAGGCTCCATGAGCTACCACAAAGTATGAGTAGTGATAGGGATCCTATCTTTATTAGCACCTTTTGGCAGGAATTATTCAAGCAAAAAGGGGCCTGGCTATGGCTTTCATCAGCTTACCATCCTCAAACCGATGGACAAGCTCTAGTGCTGAACAAATGATTAGAGATGTATCTAAGGGGCATGAATGGTGAGATTCATTTTGAAAGGTGCAAGTGGTTGCCACTTGTTGAATTTTGGTATAACACCACCTTACATTCTACCACTCAAACCACTTCTTATGAAGTACTCTATGGTCATCCACTCTCCATACATTTATCATACGTCTCAGGAAACTCATTAGTGTAAGAGGTGGACTGTACTCTCATAGCTAGGGAGAATGCAATATAGTTGTTAAAATCTCATCTCACCCAAGAACAACTTAGAATGAAGAGATTAGCGAAGCAATAAAAAACATAGAGGGTGTTAAATGTAGGAGATTAGGTATATGTCAAGCTATGACCATACTGATGGAAGTCATTAGCTCACAGGATAGTACGCAAACTATCTCCTAAGTACTATGGTCCTTATTAAATCATGGATAAAGTGGGGACAGTGACATACAAACTATCCTTACCATCCAACTCATTGGTTCACCCAACTTTCACCATCAAATGCTTCCATAAACCACCACTTCTAAGCTAATATATGAACTAGAAGCTATCTTGGATTGGCATACGGTGAAGAGGGGAAGAAGGGCTGCCACCCAAGTCCTAGTAAAATGGTCGAATGGGTTAGTAAAGGATTCCAATTAGGAGTTCTATTGTGATCTCATGGAGAATTCCCTAATTTTAACCCTTGTGGTCAAGGGTCTCTTGGGGTGGGAAACAATGATATGAGCCAGAAAGAGACAAAGGACATGTTAACACAAGCAACCACATGGAAGAGACGCACAGGAACATCAATGGTCTCTAATTAGCTAATCATTGTCATTTTTAATTATGTCTTCTATTTTGTTCTTTATGTCCCAACTATACTAAACATAATTCAATTTCATTGGAGGGAATTATTTAGTAATTGTTTATTTAGCATTGGTTGTGATGTAGCAAGGGACATGAATCAAAATAAAAATTCCTAGCTTATTCTCTCTACATCTATTCATAAGGTGCTTGACTTTATTCCTCAAAATTCATTATTCCTTGGACTCTAGCTCTTCATTTAGAATCATAATTGGCTGGTTTGTTGACCGTATCTCATACAAGAGAGGAGATTGAAAGCGTAATTCGTATGATGCACCTAGTTGTGAAAAATTATCACGTAAATCCAACTCACCATATGGATTGCCGATATAATAAGAATATAAAATCATTGAATCTAAATAACATTTAACATCTTGTTAATAAAAATATTTTTTCCCAAATTTGGTCTAATAGTAGGATCATAATCTAACCAATTATTCTAGTTAGTAATAAAATAAATATGGTATAGATGTTAAAATTTTAATGGATATGTACATCATTATATAAGATATGCTAAATAAATTTTATAAGAAATTTGGACTTGCTTACTCAGTGAAAATATACACACTACTAGTTAAATATGTCATTCTACCTCCTTTTTTGGTTATTTTCTCTAACGCACATAATATTTTATGAGAGTAAATATTTAATTAGCTAAAAAATGTTGTTTACATTCTTTATCAATTTAAATTAATAATTCTTTCTAATTATAATGATTTAGCTTACATCAACAATTTGAAAATCACTATTTAAAAGAAATTCATTTTAGCTATTTTGATTCAAAATATATGTAAAACAAATTGAAAATTGTAGTTACTTCCATATTACTATAGGTGAAAATCAGATCGGACGGGTTGGATTTGGGTTAGGTTATAGTGGGTCAAGTCATTTACATGTCGGATTATTTGCGGGTTATTTTTCTTTACAAGTTAGTTGTTTGTTGAGTCGGGTCGTTTTGGGTTTGATTCATTTCAAGCCGCCTTTTTTTAGGCTTGTGTTAGTTTTTCTTTTGGGTTGTTGCAGATCCAGATTGTATCAAGTTAATTTACCAGTTTGGGTTGGGTTTGGGTTTAGATAGTTCAGATTCTAGTCAGGTCGGATTTGGATTATTTCATATTAGCTTATCAGGTTGGGTCTAGAGATGTATATGGGATGGATTTTATTCTAAACTTGATAGGTTTTATCCATCGGATACTTAAATGGATATGGATGATGGAAAGAAATATCCATCGAGTTTGGGTATGGATACGAGTATGGGATTCCATACCCATTATCGTATCCATATTAGTACCCATTTATCATATATTTATAATTACCCTCTTACCCTTCATTTTAAAGTAAATATAGTATAAATTAAGGTTAAAATTATCATTTGGTCTAACTCTAAATGAATTTATCCTCGAATAATAGATTTATCTGCTAGATAATATATGTTAATGGGTAAACGTATTATCTGTCAGATATCCAGCGGATATGGATATGGAAGTGTTGGTATATACCCATTCAGGTTACGAGTATGAATTTTAATACGAATTTTTTATCGGGTACGAGTATAGGTGTACCCACCCCATTTACATCCCTATTAGGTCGGGTTTGGGCCAAACAAGCTTGTATTTGGGTGATTTCGTTTTAGGTTTTTATAGGTTGGGTTGAATTTAGTCCGAGTTAATCTTGGATCAAATCACTTTGGATTTGGGTCAAATTAGATATTGACCAACAAAATTAATCTAACTCATTAACCTCATAAGCAAGCATTAAGTTTAACTTCATGTAAACCTGTGATTAATAATGTGTTATTGATTTCTATTTGTTTATTATTATGAATTTTTATTGTTATATTTTTATGCAAAAAAATAAGTAAAATTAGAATTAATTGGAAAATAAGTAAATTCACAATAAAAGTAAGAAAAATAAGTAAAATTTAGATATACTATATTTTTAAAAGATTTTAACAAATGATAAGATATATGTATTTTTTATTATTATCATAACTAATTAATATCAAATTTTGTTTTTTCGAGTCGAGCATGATTGATAATGGGTTGGGTTGATGGCAGGTTATGAGTTAGGTTAGGTCAACTTTTATCAGCTCTACATATTACATATCTCTTATTGATTTTTTTTTATCTTCATCCTCTTTTTTTATATATCTTTAAATTCAATATCACAATTCAAAATATACTGAAAATTTTAATTTAAAATCATAGTTAATTTGTATTACTCTCAAACTAATTCAAAACACTAATAAATTTGCACTTGACAATGATTTATAATGAAGGGACTGGACTGTTGGATAACAATAGAATTTCATTAGGTATATTATCCATTTCTACAAGTATGTATATGTAAATTGTTGAACTTTTATAGTAGTATATTGATGAATACCAATGAATAAATATTTTACTAAGTATGTTCATGTTAACATCAATTTATATAATGCCATGTGGTTAAAATAAAAAAAAATGTTCCTAAAATTATTTGGAACACAAATGTCAAAACAAAATATTCTAATTCCCAATTCATGCTCATATTTTATTAAATTGGGCTGAATAAATAATTATTCTTAAATTAATTAAATATAATCTAGCTTAATATTACAATAGACCATAACTCCAAAATTAAGCCAAAGGGACACTAACTCCTTAATCTGCAAGGTAACCTAATATGCCCAACCCAACTAGCCACTAGCCCTTTTCCTCTATAAATAGATGCCTTCCCTCATCATTCAAAAGGGGATTGAAGTCTAGAAATCAAGAGCCCAAAGATAATGCTCCCAAGAACTATAAAGCTAAAGTTCAAAAATTAAAGAACGAAGGTTGAAGAACCAAAGATTGAAAAACTAAATATCAAAGATTTAAAGATCAAAGCATTTAAGAACAATGATCTAAGAACCAATGATCAAAGAATTGAAGATTGGAGGGTTCAAGATCAAAGCATTAAGGAACATTGAAGTTGAAGATGCTAAACCATTCTTCATTATCAAGCATGCTATAAGAGATCCACTATCACCAAAATGTGCCCTCTTCATGTAATACCCCATCCTAAAATCTTTAAGAATGTGTTTGAAAGTATCTTCATGGAGTTTTATAGTGGTTATCATCATATCCACATGGTTCTTAAAGATAAATAATACATTGGCTTTGGCACTCTAAAAGAAATATTTTGCTATTGGCTCATGCCTTTCAGATTGAGGAATGCAAGGGTCGCCTACCAAAGGCTATGTAGAAGACCTTTCACTACACTCTATATAATATGGTGCAATGTTATGTTAACAATTTGGTAGTTAAACCAAGATGAAGAAGTAGCCATATCTAAGACTCTGAAATAGTGTTTGATCGCTTGAGGAAAACCAACTCAAGATAAACCCATTGAGGTGCACATTTGATGTTACATCAAAAAAGTTAGTAAGCTTCATTATCTAACATAGAAGCATCGAGATTGATTGGCCAAAGATTGATTCAATCCAAGAAATTGCCAAAGCTAATGAAACTTAATGAGCACTGAAGATTACAGGGTCAACTTAGTTATATTTGATAATTCATCTTAAAATTTTGAATGGTATAAGGTATGTGATGATTTTATAATGTTTTTCGTATCAAAAAGTATCTCCTCAGTCCAACTATTGTAACAACACCCATGCAAGGAAAACCACTCCTCCTATATGTGGTAATATAAGAATATTTAGTAGGGGTATTATATGCACATGAAAATGAGAAAGGGAAGGAATGAGCACTTTACTAATTGATTCACACTCTTATCGACGTAGAGATCAACAACACAATGATAGAGAAGACATGTTTAGCCTTAGTGTTCAATATAGAAAAGGTGAAGCATTATATGCAGGCACATATTATACATCTTATATTATATGTATATCCAATTAAGTATGATAAGCGAAGACCGGTGTTGATTGGATGAATTCCAAAATGGGTACTTGTGATAAACCAATAGGAAATTATCTTCACCCCCTAAAAGACAATCATTGGCAAACTTCATAACAGATCATCCTATCCCTACTAAATGGGCACTATCAAATGAGCCGCGTAATGAGGAATCAATTGTCATTGAGATCCTCCCTCCATGGGAAATATACTTTGATGGTGTTGCATGTAGAGGTAACGCTAGAAATGGAGTGGTGTTTTTCTCCCCTCAAAGACATGTGCTTAAATATTCATTTGTACTCATAAAATTATGCTCCAACAACATGGAAGAATATAAGCTTCACCAAAATGTGTCATCTTCACAAGGTAAATTCAAACATTCATTAACAAGTTTGGATCAAGCTCACCAAACTCAAGATGAACCTCAAATAGGTTGAGTTTGAAATTCAAGAACACAACTTACAACACTCACTTATGATATCATTGACAAACTTGGAGATTAAATCAAAGCATATTAAATTTGGTAACAAGCTTATGCAAATATTATATCCATAATTGAGTATAAAATTTAATAAAAAAATAATTTTATTCTTCATTTTTCTATCTGTATAATTTTGTTGTTAACAGTTGGTATTTTATGTTTACAATTTTTTTATTTTTTATTCAACCCATAGGATGCTTAGATCATCACATAAACCATTTAGGTTAAATAGCTATTGAATATATGTATTCAGGTATAGAGGGATGTATTTAAAACATGTGTATCTTAAACTATATAATGAAAATTTGTTCAACATGTGTATCTTATTTATTCAAATTATTGCTTTTTCTATAAAAATATCAGGAGGTTTATCTTGATAAACATTGCATTAATATAAAATTGAACCTAAATGTTGTGTTCATTTAATATGACATCTCTATAACTAAAGATGAAAGTTTTAAACTATTATTAATAACTATTCACTTTGAAGATGGGGTGTATGGGTTGTAAAACAATTATGCACACAATGTTGGATTTATTATCATAAAAGGTTTCAAGTTGATGTGAAACTATCAAGGAAACAGTATGAATGTTATAAATTAGGGATGAATTCTTATATGGAGAAGCATATGTTAAATAAGGGCATTTGTTGTGGTTGTACGGACATGGTTGTAATACCCCATTTACATAAAATATGATTTTTGTTTAAAAACCTTTTTGAAGAATCTAAATAAGAAAAAGAGGGTGTTAACTCCATATCCACTAAAAAGAAGGTATTTCTAATACCCAATCTATACCAAATGCCAAGCTAAAAAAAACTTGTACCTAGCAATCAAATGTGTAATACACTTGATTCAAATGCAATACAAGTTTATAAAATGATACTAATCGAAATAAAAAGATAAAAAAAAAAAAGTAGAAACAAGTAGCATTAAGAGATATTTATATATACATAAAGTGATATAAACTTGGATATAAATATATACAAAGAAAATAGTAACTAGATAAGATTAATATATACCCCACCCCCAAGATACACTTGTTATTCTATGTCCTATTGCAGACTCTCACATCTAATCTTGTACAAAAATGCTTGGAAAAAAATCATAGCATCATTACAATAAATTTAATGAGTAAACATATCTACTAGCTAAAAGTGATGGGGTACAAACATATAAGATATATGGGATGATGCTAAACCAAAAGAATACTAGGAAACATTCTAACAGAATAATCATGATTAAATTCACTTAAAAAAAACTATTTACACTATTCCTTATTATTTATATCTATTCATAACTATTCATGCCAAAACCCTAAAGTCACATAAAGCAATTAAACACATATGAACACATAGAATATGATACTAATTACTAAGTACATAATATAATATACTACACATGCATGGAAGATCCATTGGTTATTTATCTCCTTATCCAATGATATTCCACCATTTTCCATATACTCACTAATTTTCACATATCATCATTCATTTATCCCACTTATTCCTCATATTACATATGATATTACTATTCACTTATCCATTTCCAAAACATGATATTACTCATATATAGGACATGATAGCCAAGGAATCCACATTGAAAGCTCGATGGCTATGGAAACCACATATAAGGCACAACAACTAAGGAAACCACATCTAAAGCTCAATAGCTAAGCAAATAATAATGTTTCTAGCACTATCGACTATGACATGACTAAGCAAACACTATTTATGCATTTCAACATAAAATAACACGAAAGACGTTTATTGCACAACCCTACCCCAAAAGCCATCCCTAAAATACCCCACTTTCAAAAATTCATTGTTGATATTGTCTCATGTACCAATTTTTTAAGTGAAGAGATAGTTAAAAATCTTATCTTGAATACTACAAAGCACCCAAGACCTTACTATCTTCTATGACTCAAAAAAAAACGCAGGAGTAAGAGTCTCTAAGAAATTCCTTGTTACTTTAAACATTGGTAATTATATTGATCATGTGTTATGTGACATATTACTAATAGATGCATGTCATATCTTGCTTGGGATGCCATGTAAAGTTATCAATCAATATATGGCATATAAGGGGAAAATGAAGTTCAAGTTAAAGCATATTTTTGAGCTTGCAACCAAATCAAAGGGGCCTCAATAGAAGCCTAACTTTAATAATCTATTCCTCCAAGATCACGACATAGTGGAGACCATCAAAGAAAAAAAGGATTCATTATACTTTGGTGGTGAGAAAAAAACAACATGTGGAGTTTATCAAGTTTGATTCAAGCCTTACCAAGTTGTTTGGAGACTTATTTGATGTGTTCTAGAACATGCCATTCATTTTATTTCTACTAAAAAAGGTAGATTACCAATGTAATCTTGAAGAGGAAAATGAGCTATAAAGATGGATTCAAGAGTTGTTGGACAAAAGGTATTTGAGGGAAAGCATAAGTTCATGTTATGCTCTAGCGTTGTTGGTACCTAATATGGATTGAACATGGAGGGTATGAATTGATTGAAGGTTGGTCAACAACATCACAATCAAATACATATTTCTTACGTTGATATTGAATGACATCTTATATAGGCTTTTATAGAGAAAGGATATTCTCTAAAACTAATTTTAGGAGCGGTTACTATCAAATGAGAATTAAAGAATGGGATAGGTGGAAAATAACTTTCAAGACTAATTATGGTCTTTATGAGTGATAGGTGATGTCATTTAAGTTATGTAATGCGTATAGTTATTTTATAAGATTGATGAATGAGGTGTTAAGGCCATTCTTAGAAGATTTTGTGGTGGTGTACTTAGATGACATTTTCATTTATAGCAAAACTGAATGAGATCATCTAATTAGTTTAGAAGGTTGTTTTATAATTTGAGAAAAGTATATTTATATGGGACGTTAGAGAAGTGTCGCTTCATGATAAAGAGTGTAGTGTGTTACGTGTCTACATTATGAGTGGGGACGGGATAAGTATAGATCCATCAAAGGTTGAATATATTCAAATTTTTCCACAACTAACCAATTTTCATAAAGCAAAAATCTTTCAAGGGTTGGCATCCTCTTATAGAATATTCATCAATGAATTATCAACTATTGCATCTCACATCACAAAAATTATAAAAAAGTTAGAGTTCAAGTGGAGTGAAGAGGCTACAGGTGCTTTTGAAGAGTTAAAGAACAAGCTCTCTAATGCACCTTTTCTTGATTTTCCAAGCTATTTGAAGTCACTAGTGATGCAATTGGTATTGACATTAGAGGATTTTTATCACAAGAAATGATTTATTTAATGGAAAGTTGAATGATGTAAGAAGAAATAACTTAACTCATGATAAGGATTTATATGCTATCATAAGGTGTCTAGAAATTAGAGTCATTATTTGAGACAAAAATATTTTTCTCTTCACTCAAACCATGAGAGTTTGAAGTTTTTGAAAAGTGAGTAAGATTTTTACAATCCTTTTTTTTTCTCTATGAAAGACCATATGGATACTCTAGATGGGGTGAATGGAGTATTTTGTAATAATAATGCCAAATAAAAATTTTGTGAAAAATTAGTAGAAGGATGAAAAATAATAAACAAGGAATTTATAGTGGTTTAAGAAACTCTACAATGTTTCTTTACCTCCACTACCAAAATTTTTTTCCTTTTAGATTTGAATCTATCTTTACTTATAGTATGTGTTTGATGATGATCACTCCTCTCTTAGTTTATGAGCCTACTATCTCAATGACTCTCTAGGAGATGATTTACACTTTGCCTTGTTATCCTCTCTACGTTTATGAGACTATAATCTCAATGACCTCTCTTAGGAATGCTAGAAAATACACCACTCTTCACTTGTGGTTGAGATATGAGTTTGAATTAATACAATAAGAATCTTCACTAGATAGCATATGAAAGTGAGCAATCACTAATGAAGATTTTTATCTTGTTAGAGAAATAATAATTACAAGTGTATGAGCAATCTGGCTAAATATGAAGAAAAAATTGAGTACTAAAGAAGTTTGATTTGGATTTGAAAGTGTAAGATCAAAAATCCATTTGATTATTTGTAAGATGTGAAAATGATAATTTTAGAAAAGTTGTGCTAGCTTGATTGATGTTTATTAAAGTCTAACAACTCTTATTTATAGTACTAAAAGATGAGAAAAATTGGCACTAGCCTTTGGGTGTAAAAATTACTCTAATGGCCAAATTAAAATGGGTAAATAATTCTCAAAAATGCCCAAACCAGTCGATCAATTTAAAACCAGTCGATCATTTGATTAGTTTTTAACACTGTATACCTTTACAAAAAGACCATAACTTGAGCTATAAAGATCAAAATTGAGTGATTTATTTATTTATTTATGTAAATTAAAAATCTTAACCTTTCCAATTAGGTATTATTAATCCAAAAATAATATCTATAAAATTTATGGTGAATTTTTCAAGTTAGATTATATGTAAAATTGCTTAAAATAAAATCAATTTTAAGATAAATTTTTTCACAAATAATTGGAAATATTTTTAATGCATGAAATCACTTTAAGATCTTTCAAAATAATATTTAAATAGGATTAGAAATATAAAATTATTGAAATATCTAAGTGCTCAATTTGTAAATTATATGTACATAAATCCAAAGATTGTAACATACTCTTTGAAGTTTGAGGTATCTTGAGCACACTTGCTTATTGATTCATGGTTTGTGTATTACATATATAAAATTGAAGTACTTGAAGCTAGAGTCTTCATTTTTCCTCCTTGTTGATCTTCGGTTTGTGATTGGAATATGATGTGTAAACTTGATCTCCTTAGCACTCTTTGACTCAGTTAAGTATCGAATACTTCACTTTTTGCTATGATACACATGCACACTTAAAAAGATAAAATAAATTCATAATTTAATATGTTATCATTAAAATAAAGGTTGATTGGCCTATGAGTTCGGCACTCTACAAAACAATTGGATGGTGAGGATAATGTAGTTATATATGTGCTTTCTAGAAGGTCCATGGTGCTCACAATTATGGATGCAAAGTTACTAAGATTCAAGATGTTGAGGATCTTTATGCTAAATATGAAGGCTTTGTGTATATTTTTTAGGCTTTTATGAAACATGGGAGTGGTGGAGAACATATGATCCAAGATGGTTTTCTATTCAAGCATAACAAGCTATACATCCCAAGATCATCTATTCAAGATTTCCCTATGAAGGAAGTGCGTGAAGGAGGTATCATGGGACACTTTGAAGTGCATAAGACTATGGAGATACTTCAAGAGCATTTTCATTTTCCACGTATGTCTAAGGGCGTACAATTTATGGTTAGAAAATGTGTTAATTTTCAAAAAAGTAAAAGTTATTTTTTCCCATTAAGGAATCAATAGACCACTACCGATTCCTGATGTACCTTGTGAGGAAGTTAGTATGGATTTCATAATTGGTTTACAAAGGAATTAATAGGGAAAGGATTCAATCATGCGAGTAGTGTATCTTTTGTCCAACTTGGCACACGTTATACCATGCCACAAGATGGATGATGCTACTTCGATGATAGATTTTTACTTTTAAGAAGTTGTGAAATTGCATGGAGTACAAGGAAGAATCATGAGTGATAGAGACATGAAGCTCCTAAGTTACTTTTGGAAAACTCTATGGAATTTGCTAGGAAGTAAGATTTTATTTAGTACTTTTCATCACCCTCAATCTGATTTCCAAATAAAGGTGACCAATAAGAAAATTAGTACCTTAATAAAATTATTTCTAAGAAAGATTACTAAGGATTTGGACGTAAAGTTGGCACATGTGGAGTTGTCTTACGATAGGAATCCTTCACAATCAATGAGTTTAAGTCTTTTTTAGGTAGTTTAAAGCACAAATCCATACATGTCAATTGATTTGGTACCTTTGAAGAAGGGAGACTTGAATATCTATGAATCCTGTGAGAGAGTGGAGTATTTAAAGAATCCACATGAGCAAGTTAGAGAAAACATAGGGAAGGGAAATGATACTAATCAAGAAAGGGTTAAAAGGCATAGAAGTGAACATGTTTTTGCTCCATGAGATCTAATATGGTTCTGCCTAAGGATGAGATATTTTCCTTACTAAAGGAATAATAATTTCATGCCAAGGGTATATGGTCCTTTCATATTCCTTTGAAATTTTAGGGGAAGTGTCTATGAGATTAACTTGTTGAATTCATTTGGAGGTGTTTCAAAGACATTCAATATAGGTGATCTTCCTCCTTACTATAATGATATAGATTTGAGGTTAATTTTTTCTCAACAGAAGGAGACCGATGAAATGACATGTCCTAAAATTTAATGACCAGCTTATTTAATATTAATATCTTCGGCCGAAGAATTGGGTCAAACTAGCATAATTTAACCCAATAAAGTGTTTACTTATTTAAGCATGAATTAATGGAGGACTTAATGGTAATTATACAAAATATTAATGAAGCAACATGTAAGGAACATGTAGGGGACATCCAAATCTTCGAAGAACTAGCCATTTCCAGTTAGTTTGTTCAATATTAGTTAAATCATTAGTTGGAGTTTTATCTTGTTACAAGTTCTATATTGTTTTCTTCCTTAGATAGGGTGATGACTTGATGTGTTTTATCTTCTAAAATTCTAGATTATCAGATGTGGAATATTCAATCTTGGAGGGGTGGTTTCTAAGCAAGCTATGTATTCATGGTGTAAAATTGATACACATTCAAATAATGCAATTGCCATCTGTTGAATCTTTAATTTAATCTCTTTTTGAATTCTTCCTTGTTTATGATTTATTTGTGACTCATAATAAATATTCTCTTTTTAATTATTATGTGATTTAATCAATGATAGTTTATGTTAAATTAACAAATTCATATCCTTTTTATCGTCCCATAAAAGCAATCCACACTCATTCATCTTCAATTCCTAATTCATCATCTCATATTCCAAAACCCTAACCCTAGCCCTTTTCCATCATAACCATTTGTCACTACCATTATTTCCTCATTAACAAAAATTACCCTACCATTAACAATACCATTAATAAACCCTATTAAACACCAACTAAATTATCAAACCCTTAACCCATAAACCATACACTACCACGGAAAGGGGTTTTAATAACGGTTATTTTATAGTTTTAATAACGGTTTCCAACCATTATTGAATCGTCCGTTATTAAATCTTTAATAACGGTTCATAACCATCATGAAAAATACACAAAAACCCGCGAATATGTGCGTAAACTTCATATTTAATAACGGTTTTTACTTAAAAACCGTTATTAAAACTCCAATTTTTAATAACGGTTCTGATGAAAACCGTTATTAAAACGTAGGTTTTAATAACGGTTCTTATGAAAACCGTTATTAAACATTGGAGTTTTAATAACGGTTTTCATCAGAACCGTTATTAAAACAAGGTTTTAATAACGGTTTTCATCAGAACCGTTATTAAAACAAGGTTTTAATAACGGTTTTTATAAGAACTGTTATTAAAACTCCACTTTTTTTTTTGCAGTTTTGTTCCTGCCCACATACATAGTTACCAAATCTGTATGTTAAAACAATTACCAAATCTGCAATGTAAAACAACATCAATTCATACCAAATCTGCAATCACACCATAATTTCAATCAATCTATAATTGGTATGCATGTCTCAATACACCAACTATACTTGCAATAAAATTAGTGGGCATACCACAACTTGGTAGCTCTACACCCCAAAGTAAAGAGTTCACAGATCTAGGCTGGTAGACAAAATACAAACCTAAAAATTCATGTAGAATATATATATTGCTACCTAATACCGAATGAATGAGTGCATGTGCTTGGCCCATTGATCTCTAACTTCATCAATTTGATCAACATTATATTGCTGGCCTCGTGCATAGTCATCGATGAAAAACTACAACACACATGTTTCAATTAATATACAGTTAGCCATTAGGTATGTCATGATTCATTAATAGAAAAATATGGAAAAGCAAACATACATGGCTTGGATCTATGTTGACCAATCTATTCTAGACTATAAGATCCATTGCTCGTCTTCTTCACTTGAACCCTTAAAAACTTCAATTTCATCATCTAAGTTCCTTTGTCTCGAAGATCTTCAATTTTGGAGGTACCTAAAGCACTTATCTCATCCATAATTACAATAGAGGATAAAGAGATAAACAATAACTGAAAACATATATTACCCTACATACAAAATAATACAAAGGTAGGCAACATGTATTACCACTTTAATCAAGAGGTTATATAACACCATCATACCCTAGAATATGAAAAAGGTTTTCAGGATAGTCTATATTAAAGATTCAATTTGTAAAAAAGCCTCAATTTAGAGGCCAAAATGGCCCTTTTTGGGCTCCGATATTGCCCAAACCGGCTCCGCCGATTTGCCCAAACCGGCTTAAATCTCGAAAAAAAATACCCAAAATAGCCTCCTAGATCACCTAAATCCGAGGTCGCATGAAAAAGTTATGACCCTCCAAAGTTTACAGTTGAATCTAGCTCTAAATAACCTCAATAATGTCTTCTCTTTTGTTTATTATGGTTGTTACTCTAAATAATGTTGAATCTATATTCTCCATACAAACAAATACAACAATAATATGTAAAGGTCTCGGCCAACACATGCATTTGTTAATATATAACAATAACGCAACAAATTCAACAACAAACAGCAAAATTTTCAACCAACACATTCAACAACACATTTTCGAACGAAACCCTGGCGACATGCATTTATATAAGTAGATAAAAAATTTATGAGAGGAATAACAAAACATACATAAAGTGAGCTAGCTACAAACACGACGGTCAGAATGTTGAGAGAGGCAAGGGATTCAAACACGACGGAGGATGAAGGTGCAAGTGCCAGCTAGCTTCGGAACAATGGCAGGGGCGTGGTGGAGAGTTGGCGGTGTGAGGGTTTCCTTTACTTGAGAGGAGCCTGGTGGTGCACGGTGTGGCAGTGCGAGGGTTTCCTTAACTTGAGAGGAGCCTGGTGGTGCACGGTGTGGCGGTGCTAGGGTTTGCAAGGAGAAGGAAGGAGAGCAAGAGAACGAAAGTGCAGAGAGTCTGAATATTTTGGCACGAAACAGAACCGAGCGAAATAAAAGTTTGATTTTGGGGTTTTAATAACGGTTCCTGAGAGAACTGTTATTAAAACATCTTTTAATAACGGTTCTTCCAGGAACCGTCATTAAAAGCTTCTGACTTTTGACAACGGTTCTAATATGAACCGTTATTAAATCCTCTTTTAATAACGGTTTATATAAAACCGTTATTAAAACATCCGTCCAAATTTTAACGTTGCCCTTTTAATAACGGTTTTTAACTAGAACCGTTATCAAAACTTCCCGCCGATTAATTTTCACGCGTTTGACAACGGTTTTTGAACTACCGTTATTAATGTCCCGTTATTATTTCCCGTGTTTGTAGTAGTGATAATTCATGAAATTAACTATTTTCTTCTTCGTTTCTTGATTTGATTCTTTTGTGATTAATCTTAATTACCCTTTTTTAGTGTTATGTGCATCCAATACACATCTATGTGGTTAATAATAGATATAAATAAGGAAATAGATTATGCATGATATAAATGATAGTGTTATTATATAGGATTTTATTTACATGTTGGCTAATCCTTAAATAAGATATTAATCGCTTAACATGAAATAAATACTTGTTTTGAGACTTGTATTACCAAGGTTGTCTAACTTAAGTTTAGTCTTCGTATTATTCTTATGTTTTTTGTTTATGCGATCCTAGCTTCTTTATGAGGTTTAGAGTGACCTAGTCTACTATATTGGAGTTTTTATCCCTAAAAGGAGTTTGAATGCTAAAATTATTAAGTTTCATGTTATTTGTTGCTTTGGTTAAATTTTTTGGTAGACTGGTGAAGACTAGTATCGTTTAAGTACTCGAACAGTTGTTTATGGATTTTTTCTTGAGTCTCTTTCCCAAATTTGAATGAATATTAATTAGTATAATCACCTTAATGGAATATGGGAAAAAATTCCCATTTGAATTATATACTGATACAAAAATAACCTTAGACATCCATGAAATAAAGGAAAAGACAATAGTAAATAACCATTTATAGTATATAGGGTAGTTTAAACACAACCGTCTATAATGAAATAGGAAATGAAGAAGGTTCTTCAAAAACTTTTGTAGGAAAAATTAGATGGTTATTGTGGACTAAAAATTGACATCTATTGTCAACTTCAAATTTTTGTTTTATCTAAAAATTGTTGTATAATATTCCTCCAAGTTTTTAGGGAAGGAATAGTTGATGTTTTAGGATAAAAACCCCCCATCTATAGTGGATAATATATGATGGTTTGGAGGAATAATTAGATGACAATTTTGGGATAAAACCAGCAATTATAATGGGTAATGGATAATGGTTTTAGTACACAATTATCATCTAAACTTCCTCTAATTTTATTTTTTTTTAGTATAAACAGTGGTTCTAATTCAAAATTTCTTTCTATAGCAATTTTATTAAATAAAAAAAAACTCCTTCTACCTATCAAACAATTTCTTGTGCACAAACAACCATACATATATTCAATTAATACATGACTATCAATGGTACATATCCCAACTCAGAATATTAATTTTACACTATATTTATCAATCACTCATAACAACAATCAATTTACAATAAAATTATATTTATATCAACAAACCATTCACAAAATCAATCAATTTGTTTTGATAAATCAAACAAGAGAATTCCAAAAATGATAGAAATAAAAATATAATCTAATAATCCATGGATCAAATATAATAAAGAAAAGTAAAAAATTAATCAACTTACAACATCAAGCCTCCTAATGAGTTTTATAAACTACTTTGGGTATTTATTATCTAGTTTAAAATCTTCAACTCTCATGGACTTAGAAAGATATGTACTATGAGTACACACATATGAGTAATGAAAATGTCAATATAGATGACAAGGTCGAAATAGTTTTTTTTTTTTGCTTTAGAAATGTCAAACTCCCCTTTAAATGATTTTAGTGTATAGATCTAAAAAAATACCTTGAATGAAAAAAAAAATCCAAAATAGACAACCAAGTTAAAAGTTATGTCCATCAGGAGACTATCAACAAATTACAATAATAATGTCCAAACTAAATGTACATAAAACTTACTTATAAAGGCTGAAATGTAACTAGCATGCAACACACTACACTACACATAAATTAAACTATAAACTAATGTTGATATCAAAGAACTTCTAATGATATGTAAAACACATAACATAACAAAATTGAGGAAGCACATTCACATTCTATGTGTTCATGCAATGTAAGGAGAAACGTCGATAATACCAGAGAAACATTTGTAAGGAAATATGATGAAAAATGCATTCTTGTTAATGAAACAATTGAAAAAGAGAAGAATAAGAATCATGGTTGATGGCGGCGATGATGGTGTTTGGTCTAGCAACCAACAATGGTGGAAGGTTTTAAAGGAAAAGGAGTTTGTATGGTAGGTATTTAGTAGTGTTCATGTAAGTATGAGAAGTAGAAAAGACCCATTAGGTTAAAAGTGAAAAAAAAAAGTTCTTACTAAGGTAAAGATGGCAAAAAAAATGTTGAGTTAGAGATAGTAGTTGTATCTTAGAGCCTCCGTATATACCCTTAAAAAAATTGGAAACAAACCCACTAAGTTATAAGCTATTATTTTAAGTTACAACCTCTATATATATCCTTCTCCATTGTGCTAACATTATAAATGAAGATTATAATTCCCTAACCATCAACTATTTCTTCCCCGTTGTTTATCCCACTTGTTTTCTTACTAAAGAACTTATAGATGTTTGTCCTTATTAAAAAAATCATGTATATGTTGTTGCCTATGTTGATTTTTGTAGTAGTGATAGTAGCAACCTTAATGATTGTTTCGTATTCCATTATCTTGCATATACTACATCATATGAGCATAAGTATATTTATGTGGTCGTATGTTTATCATTAATGTTTGTATGTTTTATCATTATCATTATTGAATGTCGGCCTTATATGTTGCATGCTATTTCTTTCGAGTATACTATATTACTTGGTACGAGTTGTGTACTCCTATCATACCTTTATAGATGATGTGTTTAGGCATTCAATAATGATTCTATTGACTTTGAGAAGGTGCACTTATTGGAATGATTGATATGGAAGTCAAGGAGTAGAGTTATAATTATCTAGTATGGCACGGGTTGTTTATCCTAGATTATGGATATCTCTTTTAGATTTTTAATCCTTTTTATTTTTGATTTGCTCCATTTCTTTTGTTGTATAGGTACTATAATTATTTTATACTCAAACTAATAGCAATTTATTTATTTATTTGAAGAAGAAAAAATGAGAAAGATGCACCACTTTTATCTCCAGAATATTGTTACTATGGTGCAATTGATTGTATTGTGTAGGAACGTAACACATGGTAAGTGATATAATTAAATAACTTTTACAAGTATTTTAGGGTTATCCGTTAGAAAAAAATGTAATTAAAAATATTCCAAGCAGCTAGTGTACTCTCTTATATTCAAAGTCTACGTAGCAACTAGTTCAGGAAAGGAAAACCACCAAAAAAAAGAAAGAAAGAAAGAAAGAAAAGAAAGGTTGATCAAAACTGATTGTTTCCAAAAGTTTTTAATACGAATTTTTAATTATTTTCGTATTTATATTTATCTCTCTTATCCCAACATGCAATTGGTAACTTTATCGATAATATTATCTCTGTAAAAAAATCAATTAATAAGGAAAAATGTTCTAAAACTTCAACTATAATGAATAAAGAGAGTGGAACACAGGGGTTCTATTTCTTCAAAAACACTGTTTATCTTTTTATTTATTTACCTTTATAAAAAGACAGGAATGCTTGATAAAAAGACAGGAATGGCAATGGCAACCAAGGAAAGAAATTCAGCGGACCCCACCCGAAAAGGATCAATCGTCAGCATCACGGTCATCGACAGCGATTCACGCACCTGTGTCTTAAGATTTGATCAACTATTGCCGTTGGGGTCAAAATGTTACAGTCTCGTAATCATATAATAATACACGACAGTCAGTCTCCAACATTGACCCACCATACCCGATACGGAACTGTTGCGATAAATTATAAGATGATGGTTGAGAAGAAGCAGGGTGAAATAGGAAAGGTACTGGTAAAAGTGGGGGCTCAAAAATCAAAGAGTTGATCATGAGTGCTGTCATTAAAACTCTTCCACCCTCCTTTAAACAACGTCCAACCGTCACAATAGACTAGTTTTTAGACCAGTTCACAACCCCTCAAACCCTACAGCCCGCCATTAATTCAGTTTCATAGACGCCCCCAAAATTTCATACATATATATAATAAGCACACAAAGCTAGCTACTTGAATTCCAGCCATGATCAAACTCTCATACTGCAATCAAAGACGAGCCTAGCCACATAACACCCATACCTGCGCTATATATAAGCCAAAAAAAAATAACCAAAACAAAAACCTGCCACCGACGCTAAAAAGGAACAGAATGGAAGGAGGTGGATCAACAAGAAGAGAAGAATCAACGACGTCATCAAGATTCAGAGGCGTTCGCAGACGTCCGTGGGGGAAATTCGCAGCAGAAATACGCGATCCAAACCGGAACGGATCGAGACTGTGGCTCGGTACTTATGATACAGCCGAAGAGGCAGCGAGGGCATATGACAGGGCAGCTTTTGCATTAAGAGGTCATCTTGCTATACTTAATTTTCCAAACGAACATCATTATCAAGGTGGAGGGAATATTAATCTTGGAAGACATAGTTTTGGGACAGCAGGAAGCAGCAGTAGCTCCACCAGGGAAGAAGGGGGTAGAGACGATCATCGGAGACAAGTTTTTGAGTTTGAGTATTTGGATGATCATTTGCTGGAAGAAATGCTTGGGAAAGACAAGAATGGATCATAAGGTACTACTACTCCTACGCACGTACTGGGGGTTTTCTTCTATGATGTAGTAGTTTCCATCCGTTTCCAAGGGTGGTCTTTTTTCTTTTCTTTTTTTCCTTCTTTTTTTTCCCTGGTTTAATGTAGTAGTTCGCTTTTTTGTTGTTGGATGTTGGAAGAGACCAATATAGATGCGTAAGTTTTAATGGATTGAGACCTTCGAAATGCTGCCACCAATGGTTATATAATAAATAACGTGTGCCCGGTGAGCTAGATAAGCAGTATTTTTATTTAATCATGCTTGAACTTTGCAACTTCGATTATTCTTATGAACTGGGCTTCATTTGAATGAAGTAGACGGAGGAATTTCATTATTAGAAATAATTTGTATTCTTTTTAGTTCTATACATTATTGTAATTTATTCACTTTAAAAAAAAAAAAACTTGTATTATTTTCATGGGTTATACAGACACAATTCTGCTTGCCTTAGACATTGAAGTTCACGAAAATTAAAACAATGCCAATATGAGCCACTGATCGCCGAGTGCATGTGGGGAATCATTCCTGTTAGTTGGTACATAAAATAATCAACTTCGATCCGGACATTTCATAATATATGAAGCTTCCAGTTAAATGCATTGGGACAACCACTGCCCTAATCTCCTAAGTTGCATCGAACATAACAGATGTGTGGCTATTATCTCATATATGCTTGATACAAGACCAAACAGGACAAGCAAACGAATGTACAAACAACTAACAATAGTAATAACATCACTCTAGAACGTTTTGTATATCGGATTTAAAAGGGTTTTAATAACAATTTTGAACCATTATTAAATCGAATGTTATTAATGCTTTAATAATGGTACAAAAAGCATCAATAAAAATTCCAAAATTTAGGTCAAATTTCTTGTTTTAATTAGCGGTTGATCCAAAACCGTTATTAAAACGAATGGCTTAATAATCATAAAATCATAAAAAAAACAAACTAAATCCAAATAAAGCATTAATTAAAATCCTAATTAATTAATAATTAGAATTAAAATCATACTTTAATAATGGTTTTCGATAGAAGACCATTATTAAAACATACATGTTAACAGTAAATATGTGATTACATAGTAAATTAAACCCAAATTGGTATTTTAATGAGCATTTAATTTTCCCTTTGTCAATAATTTTTTCTGATAATTGTTATTAAAACCTAATAATAGTTTTTACCAAAACAATTATTAAAAATGCTTGAAATATATAATAGATTTTATAAAGGTTTAGAAAATAACCTTCATTAAAACGTAATTTTTTTTAATAAATTGTGTAGTTTTGTTATAACCCACATACTTAGTTGTATATTCAAATATTTACCAAATTTGCAATATATAAAACAACACCAATTCATGCATATATTTCTTCAAGGAATGGAAATTAGTAGGCATACCACAAGTTGGTAGCTCTACACTCTAAAGTTAAAGTTCAAAAATCATCAAACCTAATTATATATCAACAACTAATAAACACTTGCATGCATGCATGTGCACTTCCAATTGCATAGAAGAACATAAGCCATATGAGATACAAACCTGAATATATATATATATAGATCCTTAATATTGAGTGTGTGAGTGCATAAACTTGGCCCATTCATTTATAACTTCATCAATTTCATCATTTGTATATTTCTGACCTCGTGTATATCCATGGATGAAAAATTATAAATGGATATGATTTGATCATTAAATTAGTAATTAATATGCCATAGAGTAATTAATCAAAAAATTAGAAAAAGAAACATACATGGCTTAGATCAATGTTCACAGATTTGTTCTTGAATATGAGATCCATTGCTTCACAAACATAGTATCCAAAATCATTACCTTTTTCTGTTGTGGAAATTGTAGATTGAATTTAGTTATCTTGTTTTTCTATTAGATATTAAATGAAATTAAAATAAAATACAAAATGCTTGTCTTTGTACATACCATTACAGGTTCATACTCAAGATTCCTTAGGTGTGGAACACAATTTCCTCATCTCCTCATATACGATGTTCATAGTGTCATAATGAATAAAGTTGATACATAATATTATAACTTTATATACCTAAAAAAATAATGCAAAATATATGCATGAATAAGCTAATAAAGTAAAAAAAAAATTACTTACATGTCAACTAAATCTTTTTCCTCATAAAAAGTGAAAATAAAAGGAACAGAATAATTTTAGAGGAAATCAAATATGTATACTTTGTTTTTATTAGGAAACCAATTTACAAAACCCAATGTTCACTTGAGAGTTGAGTTATGAAATAAAGGTTGTTGTTGTACTCCTCTCTTAAAATGAGATCCGCTACATAGTTTATATATCTAACCTCACTTATTGTAGTACGGTCAGATATGTAGCAATGATATGAAATAAGAAATAATATGATGCTTCTTGAATGTATAAAATATAATAAGTTGTAATAACAAGCACACTCTACAAACATATTAGAATGTTATTACCCTCACCACCTTTTTTTTCTATTTTTTTTCTTCCCTCCTTTTGGATTGGTTTCATTATTTGATACATATATTACTTCATAATTATCATCCCTTACATATATTTCCTCCTCCACAAAGTCATTAGTAACATATTTCAAAGATTGGTATTATTTTTATCATCACATTCATTTACGGTTCTTTTCTTCATAGACAATACCATAGACCATATTTTATTAGCAAAATTACTGATTAAAAAAAAACTTTTGTTACTTGTGATGCTAAGATGAATAGGCCTTATTAATGTCCTGCCCTATTGAGATCTATTAATGTAAACCCATATTCATATCTAAACCCATGACTATTATCAATCCATCTACACATAAAATATGTACTTTAAATATAGTGTAATCTAACTCCCAAATCCATTCAATCATGCCACAATAATTCATATTTACATATGTTGGATTTTTGTTCTTCGCACTAGCAATATGCATTACCTCAACTAATAAAGTCACTTGTTTTACATTGTACTTCTCTCATCTTTTTGTTTCATGTAAAAGGATTAACCATTGTTGGCATAGCTGGTATATGAGAAAAATTTATACTAGGGTATTTAAAACAACCAATATAGGGTTTTAAAAATTGATATTGGGGAATGTCTGATGAGTAGAATAATATAATCTCTTAGCCAATGTATGAAAGAAATATTATATTTATAAATCATCCATTTCTAAATCATTGATAGATTTTCAATCCTCAAAGAATGCACATGTTCTTCAACATATGGTTGAACACCATCACTATTATGAAATACATAGAGATGTGCTTTATTAAGCATGGCAGGGTCTACATGCCCAATTGTTTGCCACAAACACCATGTCCTTAAAATTTCCTTGTATGTTGAGACTTAAGAAAACCAAGAGCTTCATCATTGGACAATTTATTTGTGCACAATTCAACTACCTCTTCTACTAGGTAACTCTCAACAATGCATCCTTCTAGCTGATATCAAATCTTCACGTAACCTTTCATCAACATCATAAACTATTCAAAGGAGTACATCTAGTTCGCATAAAAAAGTCTTAATATTTTTATTTTATAAACCAAGTGAAAGGTTAAATGCACCATAATATCAAAGAATGAGCATGGAAAGTACATTTCAAGCTAGTACAAAGTCATCATAATCCCTCTTTACAAGCATCCAAACTATCAAAGTGTATGGTTTGTATCAAATTACATTTAAGAACCAATAAATACTAGTGATATCAATTGGAACACAATTTGAAAGAATTTCACATATGGCTACTAGCATCAAATGTTGCATTAAAATGCAAAAATCATGAGAATTCATGTTCATTAGTTTCAACTCATTCATCAACACTAGCCTTCTGACATTTGAATAATACTCTTTTGAAACTTAACACTATTAAATAATTCACAAAATGTATTTTTCTTTTTCTAGAGAGAATATGGAAAACCAATGGTAAATATGTTCTTTTTACATTGTCTTGTGGTACTAGTTTATACCTAATTCCCACTTCCTCAATATCTAATTGAGAATTAATGTTATCTTTAGTCGTTTGTGGAACAATAAGTAGCGTACCAATAAGACTATCACGTACATTTTTCTCAATATGCATCACATTGAGGGCATGCCTCATGTATAATGATTCCCAATGCAGAACGTTGAAGAATATAGACATCTTCCACCAATGTGATGGAGGCTTACCTTTATTATTTTCTACCCAAACTGCACCTTCTAAATGTTTCATTTTCAAATACACTTGTCTACTCGTCAACTATATTGGTGCATGACATTCTTCTAGGAAGCCATTAAAAGCATTTATTTGCCTATGATAATGATGATTCTTAGGTCAAAATCCACAATGCCCGAGAAAAATAGTCTTTCGGTCATGCATTAGCTGAACAAATAAAGTATTCTCTTCTAATATCATATATGTGTAATGGCCTTTCACACTATAACCTAATAGGTTTTCATACACCAAAAAATTACTTATAATATAGAATAACATATATCTCAAAGTGAAATATTCGTCACCATATGCATCAAATACTTTAACACCCATGTCTCATAAGAATTTCAAATCATCAATCAAAAGTGCCAAATAAACTTCAACATCTTACACTTAAATTTCATATAGAGTCATAAAGGTATATTGTGCATAACTAAAATCATTAGCCATATATTATATGTTCCTTGATTGTGCGGGTTCATACCACCCGCAGAAAGTGCAAGATGCAAGTTTCTTGGTTCTTTGCCAAATGCAAGAAACAAGCATCAATCATCACCTATTGTGGAGAGTCAGATGGATATCTTAGAAGTCCATCATCTATCTTCTCATAAGTATGCCTTATCAATTTCTTCACATCTTAAACATCATTAAACATCTACTTGAATATTGGTATTATAGGAAAATATCACACCTTATATGACTCCTTTTTATTCTTTGTATCGCGATGGGGAAAATTTTATAAATATGCATATTCATTTCAAAAAAATATACAATCATTAGAGCATGCATGCATCTTCTCATAATTCACGCCCACATATGAAAGGATCTTCTTTGCTTCAAAAGTATGATCAAGTAGAAAGCTGTCATCGTGAAACATATATTTCATAAGTATTAATAATTCCATGAAACTCTTATCTTTCCATCCTTTACATGTTTTTAAGTTGTACAAAACCTTAGAGTAGCAGATAATCTAATAAAATTCTTATAATCACTATACAAAGGTTTTTTTCGAGTCATGAAATACCTTGTCTAAAATTTTTGGATAACCCTAAATAATTACTATATATACAAACCATTCCAACAAATTTTCAAAAATATACCTATACATTAATCATTCTTGCTTAGAAAGAGTTCATATGTATATACATATCAAATATTTATACAAGGGTTGTAAGTTTTATTTTAAATGCATACTACACATTTAAAACAAGATCTAAGGAATAGTAACATTATATACATCAAAGGTTGCTACAACCCAAACACCTAACTAAGAACACTCCCTGACCATCCTATGAAATCAGTTTGTAGCTTTACCTTAGCCGAATAGAGTCCATCGCTCTCATAGTCCTCTTATCTCGGTATGAAATTTACTCTCTCACATCATTAAAGGAGAGTCCAATGACTAATACATCTAGTTAAGTGTGGCGTGCATACTTGTAAACATCTAGTTCTCATGAAATATCATGAAATTAAGTTATCTTATCTATAATTGATGTATAGATAAATATCAAATATATAGTGTAATAATTATCTCATGAAATTAAGTTATTAAAGCTATAAATTCAGTAATTATATCATAATACCCTTTTGTGGAATGTCATGATATTTTCCTCCTAAGAAGTCAAACCAACATGGCATTCTCCTCAATGGATGTAAAATAACCAAAACCCAATATGAAAGGAGAAAAAGTAAATTGATATAGAGATTCCCTCATCTCTTGGACATTATACCCCACATGTAGTTTGAGATCCCCATAGGATATCACTTGAAGACATATGAATCCATACATATGGTCATCCTCTTCACTTATAATTTTACCTTTTAAAACCTATAAGGAAATAATTATTTAATTATATGTTTTTAATGTTTTAAAAATTAAAATAATATTGTTGAATATAGTTATATATTAAAATTGAATGAAACTATACCACATATATGCCTTTATATATTATACTTTTAGCCATCCTGTAATGACCAAATAGATTAAGTCCTTGGCTCCTATATATGCAATGACTTTATATGTCTTAAAAAAGTTTATAGTGGTAATTCAACTTCTATGCTCAAATCTTAAATGTGTAAGACCTCATCAAAATGCATCTTAATCTTATAGGGCAATGCTTGATAGTTGATAGGAGATGTGTTGTGCTTTACCCACAATGTCTTTCTTACCTCCTCTAATTAATTCTCTCTTTTTTCCATATAAATTAGCTTCCTCCATGAAATTTTACCATGATATTTAAAAAGAAGGAAAATAGGTTAATAGTCAATAATTATGAAATTAATTAATTCAACTCTAGATGCTAGTAATAGTACTGCATCCTTGAGGATAATTAAATGGCATGGCTATCCAAGTGATTTTCCTCTAAAGCATAAGATATCACAATCATCCCATTTCAAAAATGGTAACTTTAAGAAATAAAATTCATCATAGATGTTATTAAAAGTCACTCAAACTATCTCAGGTTCCAAAGATCTCTCCCCAAGGTAATGATTGGTTCCTTGGGCAACAATAACCCCTTCCTATAATGTCTTGAGACTGCATGTATATTCACCTTATATTCAAGAGTTTTCTTAATTGGATATATCTCAACTACAGATACATTTTGAATGAGAAAATAATTAAAAGTAAAGTACATTATCTTAGGTACATTAGGGATAGATCTAATACAAGAGGTCGTAGGACTAGGAGTGGGCATTATCATGTCAATTGCCAAGTTGGATGTCCTTTCATTCATGAAATTCAACATTTTATCCTTAATTATTTGTTGGTTGGTAAGTAACTCTGCATGGCTTTATCTTAAAGTATCTACTTTGGTTCTTAGACTATTAACATCTTCCTTAGGAGTGTGGGAACTCATATGTCATTTAATAATACTTGAAAATTTGGCAACATGTGACAACTCTCTATCTTAACCACCATGATCATTGTCTCCAAAGCATGACTAAGGACATCATTTCGGCCATTTGTTGATGCTCCTATTACTCAAGCATCTTCTCGTTAGAGGAAAAACTATATTAAGGGATAAGAAATGATGTAAAAATAATATTGAGAAGAATATACTGTTAAATCCTTAAATTCTTATCAAATATGGGTTATTTCTTTTTCTACACGGTCCTTTGCCTCCTTCTCCTTTAGAATCAATTTATTTATTATCATGTGAAGTAAAAGCAATCAATGTATAATTACCTAATGTATTTCCTTACAAACTCCTTCATTGTAGCATTATTTTTGGTATACAAATTGTGTTGAGGGTAAGCATTTTCTTGGAGTTTTCTATTCCGTTTTATTATTTTTTTCACTAAAATCATATAAGGTATAGATGAAAGAAATGCATAAATGATTATAAATATTATTTAAGGTATAATGGATAATGTGAGTCATTACAAACTTTAGCTTCTTCTGACTTTTTCAACTCAACAAACCCAATCCATTGTTAGGGTGTGATCATGCAAGGAAAATGTACAAGCAGTTGTGATAGGTAAGTTTGATCTTTAAAAACCATTTAAATAAATTTTAAGTTATAGTTAAAAAAAAAGTTCCATAATTTATCACTTTTTTTAAGAATAACCTTTTTATAGTATTTAGGCAAATCAACACTACTCTACATCATGAAAGCAAAAAAAATATTATTAGTATATAATTTAAATGATGCTATAATATTGGTATATAAATGCTCATTATACTTGTATATCAACCCATAGCTTCTCCTTCATCTCATTATGCATCTTTCTTCAGTTAAGGATCATAATGGGAACCATTATGCAAGCTCTAGCATTCACATAGCTTATACAATATGTTCAATTCTCTCCGGTTGGCATCCTTTCATTTCATTAGTAAATTCATCAACTACATATTTAAGTCCCGTCTACCTTAACTTAGATACATTATTTATTTTCAACCTCCATCTCCTTATTTTAACGCCTTTCCCTAATTGATCATCTTAAGATATGATATCAACTACATAAAATTAACAACTGAACAAAAAACTAGATTTTAATAAGGCATTGGTCAATTTTTTCTTTATTCACGCAAGAAAACAAGCAAAAATCCAAAACCTATCTTCTCTTGCCACATTTTAAAATTCCAACACAAGCCAAGATAGAATTATAGAAAACAATATAAATTCCACAAATTTCTTCTCTTGATCACTTTACCACATAATAAGGAAAATGAATAATTATAAAATTCTTTAACCACATGGCAGTAAACAACACTCAAATCAATAGCAACACCATAACACAACATGTAAACAAAAAACTAATAGCAACAAATATTGTTCCCTCCTTACTGATAAAGGAAATGACCAACTAAAAATAGAGCATGTACATCACATTTACCATAAAAGAAGAAAATGATAATTGTAAAAATTCTAAAATCATAGCATAGTAAACAACACTCTAAGAAACACTCGAAAGGATATATAACATATTAAAGAGAGAAATTGAGCAAAAATATTTCAAGTAAAAAAAACTATATAAGCATGGAAAAATAAAGGTTTTATACAAACTTAAATAAGAAATAAGGATAAAATGAATACTGAATTTATGAGGAACAACGATGGTGGAAAAAGGAAGGGGCAGTGATCACAATAATGATCAAAGAAGAAGATTTGAGGTGGTAGAAATAGTGGAGGTTCTTTGCACTACTAGAATTTCTCTCTTCTATGCTCGAGGAAATGAGGGAAATTTAAAAAAAAATTAGGTTAAAGTGAATAATGAAGAAGAAAAGGCAAATTCAGGTATAGATGGTGATTTTAGACTATAATCACCATTTATACCCTAAAACTTTTTTTAAGAAATTTCACTTAACTATAGACAGTGATTTTAGAATATAATTCTTTCCTATAGTATTTTTGTAAAGTTCCTCCTTTATGAGACATTATAGATGGTTGTTATTATATTACAACTTTCATATATATCTTCCTACTGTAACACCATTTTCCTAAATCGCTCCATTTTTTACCAGATGGTTATATGCAGTTTTTCTTGTTACAATTGTTGTATATAAGTTGCCTTATTTTTGTAGTTGTGACTATAGAAAAGCCTATTTAATCCCACAAGTTCCATCATATTAAATTGGTATTTATGCATGAGAATCATAATTTTAGCATTTTTTACTACCTATTCATGGTCATACCTAAATAATGGATTAATACTAACATCAAACTCTTTAAAAAGAGATAATAACCTTTATTTTTCCTAGATCAATATGAAAATCATTATAAATGGATGATGGAATGAGTGGTTAAACCCTAAGAAGAAATTATGATCTTTTTTATGGCAATGCTTACAATTACCTTTTTCTTTGTTCCATCTTTCTCTATAACCACTTCAAACTCCACCCAAACATAAGAAGTTTTCTTATATGCCTTCATTTTTATAGCACGATCATCTTCACCTTTTTCATTTGTACCATCATTTGTTTCCTAACCCTAATCATTAATATTCTAATTAGCCTCTTTATTATTGGGTCCCCATTATGCTCCATGTCATGCTTGGTATTAACAAAAGATTATCTTGAAACTTCAAAGATATATAAGTAGTTTGCCATTATTAGACTTGTTATCGAAGAGGTTTATAGTGATGAGATTGGAGAAGTGGATCCTTTTTTAGAATTAAACTTATAAGTTACCAATTTTGACATAATTGCAAGTTTAAACTAAGAATAAAGGAAAAAACATAAGGTAGAAACAACATAAACAATACTAAAATTTGATATAAATAAAAAAAGATAAAACCATAGGTTTTTATTTGAAATTTTAGAATAAAACATTATAGTTGATCAAATAATATAAAAAAATAATAATTCAATAGTAAAATTAATATTAAAAAGATAAGAAATGTTACATTTGTGTTAATGTGTAAAATTATGATATAATAGTGACATTAAGGAAAGAAAATGAAAAAAAGAGAACTTCCAAAGTATAAGTAAAAAAACCAAACATAGGTATCATGTTGGACGTGTATAAGTACAACACTATAACAATGCCATTTATCAATTTAAAAACACTAGATTGAAAAAAAGTATTTATGAAATTTATAAAGAAGAAATGGTGTTGCTAGCTACTAAGTATTTTCTCGAGTTCTTTAATAATAAGAGCTAGAAAACCTCTCCAACCCCACATGTAAAAAATGAAATAATATTATATAACAACCAAACACATAAAAACACAAATTAAATAATACTCTCATGTGGTCCAATGATGTTCATACATTAATGGACTAAGAATTCCCTTATCACTATAATATATTGTTGCCCCAAAATTTATGTGTTCTATATAAAAACAAAAACAATGTTCTCTTTATTCATCATCCCAAGACCTATAAATAATGTTTCTGTTATGGAATTTTTATTAATCAAACTTATTTTCTAATGTGATTGGATTTTTTTCTTTTGAAAATGGAAACTAAATAACCAAAAGATTATTTTCCCTTTATTTTTTTACCCACCCTATAATTATTGCCTACAAGACTAACAAATAGTCGACACATGGAGTTTAATGTCAGTATGTTACTACTTGGGGTATTTACAAAGTATCTAGATTATAACTATTATTACACCCTGAGAGAAAAATATCTTAGTAGGTAAGAGTTGACCTTTAAAGGCAATTGGGTAAAGGTTACTCTAAGTCATTGAGCAGTAGTGGTTTTTTGGAAAGCCATATCTTAGATAGAGCTGACTCCACACAAGAGCGTCACTAGTTTGTCCAATCCATAAGCAAATTGAAATAGAATAAGAAATCATCTTCTAATTTGTATATACAAATAAATTACAAGTCTACAATACATAACCTATCACAAACACAAATAATGACCACAAAATTTGTGAAAGCAAACTCAAGATTACAAAATTAAAAAGGAAAATTATTAATTACAAAATCATATAAAAATCATGAATAATGAAACAAAAACTAAAAGCAACTGGTAAATAAAGCAACAAAGGAAAATTAATATACATGAATCATCAAAAAAAGAACAAAATTTCAAGCATTTCACAAACTAAAAGCAAAAGAGCAAAAATAATAATAATAATAATAATAATAATAATAATAATAATAATAATAATAATAATAATAATGTAAGCATAAAATTTACCTTAAATAAGGGAACAACTCTAATCTAAGTCACTAACATTGATTTCACTAGACTTGAAAATGGTGATAAAGAAAATGATGTCACCATTGCTTTAAAGATGGTGAGTTAGCTACATAGATGAATTTGGAGTACAAAGATAAAGGTGAATAATGGTGGTGGATTGTGAATTATTGAGTTGTGAGGGGGATGATAAAGATGATGGGGTGATGATAGTAGAGTATGAGAGAGAAACAAATAAGTTAGTTTTTTTTTGTTTCTAACTTTTGGAAATAAAATGCAATATCTAGAATGAAAAATAAAATCGATGCTCTAATTGTGTGTAGAAGTATAAAGTGACTTGTTTAAAGAATACTAATTAAAAATGATGAGGTTCAAGCCTAAACAAGTTTATAAAACAAGCATATGAATAAGCTTATAAAAGAAACTATCAAATAAGCTGAACATATAAATAAGCTAACAAAAAAAATTCAAGCTCAAGATGAATTCAAGATAGCTTGTAAACAAACAAGTTGAGCCTACCATGGCTACAACTCATCGTATTCAATGAATGAGTCTACAAATAAATCTCAAGCTTGACACATTTACTCAAACAAATGAGCTAAGTTAAGCTAAATATGTTCCCCAATAGCCTTAATACACAGAAAAACACATGAAATAATCAAGATATCTATATATAAAAGTAAATATCAATATAAATATATATATGAGTATTAAATTATCAAAATAATCAAATTTAAGAACAATTGGTGCAATTATTTATACATCTTAGAATTATGTTTAAATAACCCTAATCTATCATCATCTAGCTAACATTGGGACTCATCTAGCTAAAGTTAGGCTATAGATCTAGATCCCAATGTCGAACTCACAACTTTCTGTAATACCCCAAATTGAGCGGAGTGTTATAAGGATTGATTTGGCTACTTATATCAACATGGTATATCATCCTTTTGGTGATTCCATCCTAAGAACTCCACAGTTAAGCCTGCTGGCCGTGGAGAAATTTTAGGATGGGTGACCTTCTGGAAAGTTTCGGAAATTTTCTAAAAGTTTCTCGGGAAGCACGTGAGTGAGGACAAAGCATGCTAAAAGGAATCGTGTTGATTTGTGGGGCCAGCCGATCAATCCAAAGGCACTCCAAGGTAGCCCCTGTGTGGTCGTGTCGACTCGGGGTGTTACAAATGGTATCAGAGCGAAACCGCGACTGTGAACTGAACTTGGATGAGTCAGTCAGTCACCAAGCGGGAAGATTCTTGGGATGAATTGTATTGAGACAGTCATTGGTTGAGGCGCAACGAGGACGTTGCGTTCTTTGAGTGGGGGTGAATGTAATACCCCAAATTGAGCGGAGTGTTATAAGGATTGATTTGGCTACTTATATCAACATGGTATACCATCCTTTTGGTGATTCCATCCTAAGAACTCCACAGTTAAGTGTGCTGGCCGTGGAGAAATTTTAGGATGGGTGACCTTCTGGGAAGTTTCGGAAATTTTCTAAAAGTTTCTCGGGAAGCACGTGAGTGAGGACAAAGCGTGCTAAAAGGACTCGTTTTGATTTGTGGGGTCAGCCGATCAATCCAAAAGAGCTCCAAGGTAGCCCCTGTGTTGTCGTGTCGACTCGGGGTGTTACACTTTCCTCATCTCATCTATCTAAGTTTATTATGTTTGAATGATTATCTATAGTGAACAAAGTATAACACCCTCAAATTTTGAACCAAAAAAAAATTATTTTGAAGACAATGTGGAAGCATACTTAAAATAAAATCAGGAGATGCTACCACTACATAAACTATGAGCGAGGTGTGATCATCAACTAACTCATGCTTAATGTAAGGAAAAACAAAATGAATGACAAAGAGTGCATGCTCTAACAAGATAATAGCAATGATAACAATGATGATGATAAATATACAAGAACAAGAGTTACAAACTCCAAATATAGGAATCATAACCAAGAGTTTAAATAATTTGAAGAGAAAAAACATCCTAATATAGTGGAAAAAATACATCTAGCTAGTTAACTTAACTCTTAAATAGATACTAACCCTTTCCATCATCCTCAATGTACTCTAGTTGAGAATCATAACCCTGTAAACCAACATCTGCTAACCAAAATAGAAGCTACATCATCACAATGACTCTACAAATGTAGTATCAGTACGATGAAGTAATGGCAAAATAAACTATCTAAAATATGGTAATGGCTCCTACTACACATTAAGGTCATACGATGTTATGGTATGCAACAAGATTATGAAAAATAGCACATAAGATCATGGATAACATATATAACATGGAAAGGCCTTAGAGTATACACAGCCATACATGCCCGAGTCTCCATAACACGTCATATAGAAATAGAACACATAATGTCAATATTCCATGATGGAACTAGCTTAGGATTACTTCTCCCACCACCACATTCCACTAGTGCCAAGGTACTTTCCTGAAGGATCTTTCTCATCCACCACACTTGGTCCCCTAGGAAAGGGACATATGCTAAATTTTAGCTTTGCATTACCTTAAATACATTTCTGTGGAATCAAAACATTATCTATATTCCAAGCCTAGCAGGAATGTAAGATTGAAACTCCCACTAATGAATCACTCTCATGCCAAGGGAATTTTTTTTAGGGATCTTTAACATTCAATTTTGAGTATGTCTCACCCACAACAATAACACTAATGTTAAGGGGATTTTCTCAAGGATATTTAACATTTACTACACTTAGTCTCCTAGGTTAGAGGGCACAAAAGACAACCAAACCCTAAGTATGCATATTGGGAAGGCCTCTAAGATTCCATATTTGATTCCAAAGATTAAACAAAATGGTAGTGTTGACACCAAATACCAAACAAGTATACAAGCCACCAAATTGGGTGCTTAAAATAACACCAACTTAACTACACAAGGCATCGTAATATTAATATTTTGATCCACATTAAATTTAGGTTAAGTATAGTTGAAATTATGATTAAAATATTATAATTACATGGAAATTTTAAGATATAAGTATTAGAAGAAGGAGTATCAAATAGTAAGTAAACAAGGCAAACCGATCAATTAGCACAACTACTTCCATCCATAATAAGAGAACATATTTTTTCAAGTATGGTGCACTTGGTTTGAAATATATTTTTCCTATGGGACTCATCATATATGACCTCCTTAGTGTCCAACACCTTCCTAATCATCAAATACTCTCCCACATCCGGTGGTGTAAACTCCTCTCCATTAATGGACAAATCTTCCTCCTCTTGATTAACCTTCTACAAATCCACCATGGTCATTACCCTCTTATTAGGACACTCATTTTTATAGTGTCCCAATCCTTGAAATTAAAAAAAAACTAACACCCATGGTTTAATTCTCAATTACCACTCATTTACACTTCACATCTTTTGTCAAAGGTGTAAAAGGGGTTTTAAATGGTGGAGGAACCTCCCTTCAAGTGCTAGCTCCCTTATTTGGACCTCCATACCTCAAGGCCCTCTTATCATTTTCATATTTTTTTTAATTTGATGGATAGATGATAGAAATCATCCAAGGTATAAAACCTATGTATCTCCACCTTATTAGCTATGCCATGTCTAAGACCACCAAGAAGCCGAGACATAGTGTACTCCTCTAGCTAATCCAAATTGAGCCTTATAGAGAGTTTTTCAAACTCTATAATTTACTCCTCTACACTCAATGACCCTTGTTTAAAAGTGTATATTTTTTCTCATAAGTCTTGAGTGAAAGAAGGAGCAAGGAATCTCTCCTTCATCAACTTCTTCATTTTCAACCAAGACTTAGCTTTTGGATTTTCCTTTTTCCTCCTATTATGAACTAAATTCTCCCACCATAATGAGTCATGACCTTTGAACTTAAGAATCACCACCTTAAAGGATTTGATGTCAGAAAAACCTTTGGCCTTAAACAATCGACTACTCCTCAACTCTAACTCTTAAAATTCCTTGGGACTGTGATTTCCTTCAAACTCCGGGACCGTATCCCTAAAATCATGAAAACTATCTCCTTTTTTTGTTCCTCCTCCTTAGCTCCATAGAAGACTCACTTGAGGACGAATATTCCCCATTCTCACTACCAACATGCCCAGCATCCCCATATAGGTCACAAAATGGGGGTTTGTTTTTTATTGGTCTCAAGCCATATTAGGGATTATGGTCTCCAAGATATCAAGTACTCTTCTTATATAATTTTGAAGAGACTAAATATCTCTATCCTTTATTAAATTATTTATCTTCTCAAGGCTCAACCGTCTTGCTAAAGTAAGGTATCCCATTAAATATTAATAAAGATAAGAAGGTTAAGAAAAGGAGGGGAATTCAGTTAAAGGTAGGAAAAATGGGCTTAGGTTAAAAAACAAAGAGAGTGTTTGGTCCATATTTGTGTGTGTGTGTGTGTTTGGCTTAGATAAGAATGATGGAAAGGCAAAATAAGACCCAATTTGCTATAGCCTAAGCTTTGATACCAAGTTAATGCATATGAGATCCAACTTGGATCTTTCTAGGAGGTGGTGTTCTATGATAACTTAGAACAACCGAAACAAAGAGAAGAATGGGGGAAAGATTTGAGAGAATAAAATTTATTCTTGGTAACCTCTTAAATCAATACTTAAAATAACCACCTAAGGTGTAAAATCTTAGGATAAATCTTATAATATTTATGCAAAACTTCAAACTCCTACACCTGAGTTTTGAAGGGAAGGAATCTTGGTATACTAGAGAGAAAAATGTAGCTAATAAGTTGTGTGTTTCTCTTTCATCCTATCTTTGAAACTTATAGAAGAAGTGAAGGATTAAAGGTTATGACTTAGATAACTAATGAATGTGATTTGAGCTAATAAAAAAAGGAGGAAAGCTACCTTATATTCTAGCCATGAGTTTTGGTCATGTATAGAATATTGAGTAGATTTTCGAACATGATGGCTTACTTAACACATGTCTAACTCATATAGAAGCCACATGACTCAAAATGAAAGATAAAAGACCATTTTAATCTTGCAAGTAACAAAAAGGAGTAATAAATCTCTTCTATCCTTCCTTGTTCTTTCCCAAAATCTACATTGTTCTTCCCAAGTACTGAAAAGGACTTGACATACAATTTAAGAGGGACTTCTGGCTTCTTTGTGTGGCTCTTATAGGTGTATAATGGGATGAATTTTTTGGAATTTTAGGGATAAAATATTAAAGTAAATGGGTTAAAATGGTGAAAAAAGTAGAGGAAAAAAATGGCTAAAAGTAGCTTATTTTTGGGGATTTTATGGATGGTAAAAAAAGAAGAAGAAGAAGTTGACAAGGCTTGCATAACTTGCATAGCTAGGATTTATTAGATAATTAATTTTTTTCAAGTAAGGAGAGTTTTGTGGCTCTCAAATTTGGAAAAATTAGTGAGGAGATTGTGACCATCAAATGATGATGCTTCCGCATCAATATACATGTGTGTGTGTGTATTAGGTGATGTGTATCTAAATGATTTTAATTTTTATTTGGATATTTTTTTTATTGTCTTAATATAAATTGTAAATTTAATTATTTCTATTATTCTGTGATTAATTAGGAAAGGAGATAAGAATACATGTACTGGAAATGTACATGTTGCTGGCTGCTGTGATTGCATGTGCTGCTACTATTGCCGTATTGATTGTTGTTGATTGCTGCTGTAGCTATATGGATTATATTGTTGTGGATCTTCTGGATAAGTTGAATCTAATTGTGTTGATATCAGTAGGGAACATTTATTGTAATCCCATATGATGCAATCGCCAACAATTATAGCTAGTAAAATTAAGCAGGCCACATAGGAAGCCACCCGGCCCGTAATTGGGTTAGAAGGATTACTGCCTATGCAACCCTTAATTCCTACAGTTAGTTAAATAGAATAGCTTATGGAATAATAGATGTAATTTGCTAAATAATTTGGAATAATTGTAATTGTTGTAAGTGGGTTGATTAAATAATTCAGCACCACCCAATATTTGTTATATTGTATCATTTGTAAGGGAATTAGGCTTGGTAGCTCGAAGCCTGATGCAGGGGGGCCAATATTGCATATATGTATGTGTATATGTATACGGGGGTGAGGGACAAATACAAAACTTATACGGAACTTTGGAACTTTTTTTTCAACAATAATACATAGCTGATACTTTCTTCTCTCTCTGGCTGACTGCACGCTCTCTTTCTCTCTCGACTCTCTCTCTCTCTCTCATGACTCTCAAATCTTCTTCCTCCTGAACTCTTACAGAATCTTCATTCGTCTCTGTTAAATTTGCTCAGTTTGTCATTGATCTTTAATCATGCTCTGAGTTTGTCAATCTTCCTTTGGTATTCATCCTTATGCTGATCAATATCAGATTTCTCGATCATATCTTGTTAATTCATTTGGTCCGGCGTTTTTGAAACCTAATGAGGTTTCATCATTAGGTTAAATTTTGGATATAATTTGGGTTATTAGTTTTAATCATAGTTGGGAACCTAACCCGTATTCAATTGAAGAATCCTAATTTTGCTAATCAGATATTTTTCCCTAGTTTAGCTTCCTCAAATAGCACCCCTGCCTTATTGAGATTTGTGGTATTCTACTACTCCTCTCCCTTGGCATATATTTTTTCCCTCACACCATCTTTCCCATACACATTGCCTTTGCCTCGTGTTCCTCTCATGCATATCTACTTGTTCCATCACACACCATCATCCATATAAGATTCCACGTCTTATCCTCTTTTAATTCCATAAAGCCAAGTCCCTAGTTTGTGATCTTCTTCTTCTTCTTCTTATCCTCCTGCTCCTTCTCCTCCTTCTCCTACTAATTTAAACCAACCATCATCATCTTCATCACCTTAGCCCCTTGCCACCAACCACCAAAAACCACCAAGCACCACCATTTTTCTCCCTATAAGCCATGAGTATCACCTCCCCATCAGTACCACCCTTTCTTTTATTTCCCTCATTTTACTCTAAATCAATTTTTGTTGATGCATATGATTGTGAATGGTTACTCATTCCTTTCTAGCAGGACACATGCATGACCCATCACAACATGTGCACTTCTCTTCTTGTTTTTTTCCTTGAATGCCCATCTTCTCTGTGCTTCTGTCCTTGTTTTTTCCTCGCAAGCTCATATATCCCACACACAGCCCATAAGTGCTCAACCTCCTTGACCCCTACATGAGTTGCGTGCAAGATCTTGCCTTCAATCTTTTCCTCTCATGACTGTGCTCATCACGTGCCACATCTTCACCTAGCCCTCTTATATGTGACTTGTGACATTTCTTCCTTTTCTCAGTTAATTTCTATACTATTTAAGTGAATTTTTGTTATTGTTTTGTTATATTAGATATTAATATATATATTGTTCGGTATTGATTGCTTAGGTAGAACTTAAGTTATCCTGAAGAATATGATATTTTGTGCTTTTGTATATCTTGGATTTAAATAAATCCAATCACTCATGAGATGGTAGAATTTTTTTTAACGAGTATGATAGGTTGATTAGATATAGAATCATACTAAGGTTTTATATTATGTATTTGTCATGAAATGCATGTATAAATTGATAAAAGATATTGTATGCATGCTTAGGGTTTTGATAGAGGTTTAACCTTGTTAAGATATTACATTTATGTTATTTTAAGCATTACATGGTTATCATTGCATGTGTAACTAGATTTGATATAAATAATATGAAATTATGCATGCATAATTAGGGTTAAAACACGATAGTTTCTATTCACATGTTATGCTATAGAAATTATCCTTCATGTACACCATAATGATAATTGCCATTTTTAATGTTGTATCATGCTAAAAATATGCATTTATGTATTGCATGGAATACATGACACGTTGTAAAATGCTTGATTAGGATTTGTACACAAGTTATTAAATGTATGTGAAAGGGAAGATATAGTCAATTGTTAAATCTTAAAAATTACCTACTTGCTAAAATATTATAAATTATTATCTTTTAGCCTTTTCAAGAAAAATTATCATAATAATAATGTTTGGTAAAAAAAATGGATAATAATGGTGAAATTAGGATTTTCAGGGCATTTCAGTCATTTTTAATCTAATATACCTAATGTGAATAATTGGACATAGGATGGCCTTAGACTTACTATAGTTTAACCTTAGTGTTGACTTTGGCTTTAACATAGATTGATAACCTTAGGGTTTACTCTAATAATTGGAAATAAAGAAAAAAATACAAGGTGTGTTATTTATGATAACGTCATAAATCATTAATACTTAAAGTGGAAGGCCTCGAATTTGGGAATTATTTCTCTCTAGGATAAGCTATCCTAGAGATGAAGTGTAGCCCTCATTTGAGTTTGGTTCTCTAGTGTGTCGTTGTACCTCAGTAAGGCCCTAGCTTACTCTATAGGTAACATACAAGCCTTATAAAGGCCATCAAAGGATTAGGTGACCGAAATTGGATAATATTGTGTCGCTTGTGTACGTCATTGTGACTAGAAGTACAGTAGTGTTCCTGGATTCTTGAGTAAGGGTATTGTGTCCTCTATGCACCAATGTGATAAGGTGTACCTTAGTGTCACCGGGTTGATTATATCCCCCTTGATTAATTAAAAATGAAATTAATTATTGTGTAAGAGTAAAAATAAAAATAGATTATCGAGGTTGTAGTTTGGTGGTTACCTTTTTTCCCTACTTAACTTGATTCGTTGGTTTGGTAGTCACCTCAGTTCCCTACCTTGGTATTTGGAGTTGAATTGTTTAGTAAGTTTTTGTCATAGATTATACTTAAGCTGATGTGAATTAGTAAGTACAATTGGTTGCTAAGCATGAAAGTTCGATGTTGTATATATATTATCCCATGATTATTGTACATTATGGTGGCATGTGCTTTGTGATTTGAGTATATTTTTGGATTATTGTGTGATTATATACAATGTGAACATACTACCACTTGTGAAATATTGTGATTTACTCGGTAGAAGGAAGTTGTATCAATACTACATTTGGAGATAACTATTTGAAGGCCATGGATTTTCATGAAGTGTATAAGAGTAAGAGTGATAAGGATAAACGGAGTCCCTAGGAAGATGTTCCAATCTTGAAATGAGCTTGTGGATCTAAGAGTTAGAGCAAACTGTTTTATACCTTTGGGTGCAGGATTTTATTATGATTGATTTTCCTTTGTACTCTTATATCTATCATTGTATTTTGATTATCATTATGTATGGAGATTACATATATTCGTAACTTTTAAATGTGTTATTGCGTTTTATTTCCGCTGCTTTATTTTGTATATGCTTAGTTTTAAGTCTTAGTACTTGGCATAAGAAAGGTGAGAGAGTCAAACTTATGCTAAGCATAACAGTAACAATTATTATATTTGCATTTAAAGCTTCTATAAAAAGATTTTTTTTAATTAGTAAATTAGAGTTGTTCCAATCATAGTTATAAAATTGCACTTATGTTTCCTTGAATCTCTAGAAAGGTTAAATGTCTCGACAAATGTATTTGTCAAAAGAAAAAACTTGATTTTAATTGCCTTGTTGTTGATATTCCTTAAAATGTTATATCTAAGATTTTTCAATGAATTATTGGTATTCATGTTGATGTTTTTTTTTTCTTTTAGATTTGTGGGGGTTGTATTTATTGAATATCCAAGAAGGATGAAAAACAAACATTACTTCAAAAGTTGATATAGACTAATAGGTAATGATTTTGAAAAAGAATAAAAACCGGAAACATTTATCTAGTAAGTGTCTTATGTTATCCATAAAATTTTAGGAAGTAATTGGATCATAATTTTAAATAAATATATATATATATATATATATATATATATCCATGTATGACTATTATATTATTAATGTAAAAAAAAGTGTATTTGTATTCAAGAAAATAATATATGCATTAATTATCCTAAAATAAAGAGTTAAATATTATTTTGGTCCTTTTCGAATACAACTTTTTTCTATCTTGGTCATTGAAAAAAAAATATTCATATAATCTATCTAAATTTTATTTTTATTCAAATTAGTACCTCAACTAGGGACTAAAATATAAAAAATTGCATTCTTAAAGAACTAATATGAGTGAAAATAAAATTGAGAGGGATGAAAATGAATATTTTTTTATTCAGGAATCCAAATAAAAAACTGTATTCTAGAAGGATAAGACTAATATCTAATTCTCAAAATAATTATTTATGAAAAATGGATCTCATTTGCCCCCCGGGCCAAAGGTCAGAATCCGGCAATGCTGCAACGTATGCTAGAGTAGTAAAGACCTTTGTTCGACAACAACTGACAGATAGTATGAAAACTCTCACCGGGGTACATGTTTTATGGTCCATTAATGTTAATTAGTATTTTCTTGGTCCCATTTTTTTAGCTCTCTCTATTTTTGGGTATTCCAACGTATAACCATTTTAAAAATTAATTGCTGAAGATTATTTTAATTTTCCAAACTAACACTTTAAATTTAAATTATAAAAGATACTTTGCTACAAATCACTTATGTACATTAATTAACTATAGCATTTTTTTTAAACGTTGCTAGCGGATTTGAAATTTTATATTTATTACATTATGCTCCTCGGAAGTATGGATTTTCAATGAATAACAAATTACAAAAGAGGGAATATTTATTATTATGATCATTTAGCTGGGATATTACAAATACAGTATTTTGATTAAATGACTTTATCAAAATAAATCATAATAAAAGATAACATTTCATTCTGTAATTACCCTTAAATAGAATCTCCGATAATAATAATAAAAAATAGCTAACTAAATAACAGGTGCAATGAAGAAGAGTGATTCAATTAGTACAAATAGGGTACCTTTTTTTTTAAGTCATCAATTTTTTTTGTGGAAAACTGCTATTGGAATTGATTTTATTAACTTATTTAAAAAAATAACTTACTAAATATTTTGAAATTTTTTTTAAAAGCTTGTTGAAAATTTGTTGCCCGAGGTCAATAACTTTTTACAAACCATCTCTACATGTATTAGGAGATTCGAAATTGGGACAAATGGTGTCAAGTCTCAAGAGCGACTTTCAAGGCCTAGATGATTTGGCTATTGGTTATTCTCAGTCTGTTATCAAACTTGAAACAGAAGCTCTGTCCATGTTCAACGACAAATGTCCTACCTCATGTGCTCATAAATAAAAGTCTTCATGGATGGAATATCATCGGAGTAAAAAAAAATTATATATATAAATACATTTACTAGAATATCTAATATTTTAAATATTTAATATTTTCGATCAAATGCTAAATAATTTATTAGATAATCAAAATATTTTGAATAATATTTTAGATCAAATACTAAATAAGAAATGTCAGGGAAAAAAATTATTTGATTGAAAGATAATAATTTTAAAAAAATTAAATCGATCTAATCCAAAGATTTGATTCGAGTCTTAAGTTAATCATATTCAATTAGTAATTTTAAATTTTAAATAATATGTAAATATTGAATATACATAATAATTAAAAAGTATAAAATTTACTTATAATAAACACTTCCTTTTCAAATTACATACACATACATATATATAATCATATACAATAAAATTTTAGAAAAAATAAATAATTTTTAAAGTATATATACATTTAATTTATCAGATTAAAAATTATTTGTATCTATCGGATTGAATATTATATTCATTTTATTTCTTATTACACGGATTGGTTGCTTGATTTAAAAAAAATATGGGATTCGAATATTGAATCGATTCATCATCTATTAAGTACTTCCTCTCTTTTACAATAACTTGACCTATAACTTTTAAGACATATATTAAGAAATATTAAAGTTTAAGATAAATGATACACAAATTGATTAAAATGCTCATATTGAAATTTAAAAAATGTAATTGGTATTGAATATATTAATGAGGTAGAAGATTATAAATTAGGAAATATAACAATAAATGTTTATTGAAACTTAGAATAAGAATTATACTCTTTCCATATAAAAAAATGAAGTTATTTTAATAATTTACACACTTTTTTATGAAATCATAAAAGTAATTTTAAAATTTTACTTACACTCTTTATTGAAAAACAAAAAAAATATTTAATGCATAAATGATTAAAAAAAGGTGAGAGTAAAAATAGATATTAGATTTTAAAATTTTAAAGTAATTTTTATATAAAAATTTAAAAATATAATTAGTTATTTTTTAATACGAATAGAGTAATATAAAAATAAAAAAAAAAATTTATAAATTTGATATTATAAAAGTAACACGAACATCCCTACTCATAGCAATGGCAAATAAAGTTGCTCATATTATCTGGTAATTCGATATGATATCCGAAAAAATCAAATAACCGATCTAATATAATTTTTCAAATCAAATAATCGATCCGATAAATAAAAGATCAAATAAATTAGATATTTTATCCGACAAATATAAATATATCTAATCCAATAAATTATACACACACACACTTTAAATACTATTTATTTTTCATAAACTTTTATTTTATATGATCATGCATGTATGTGTATGTGTATATAATTTGAAATAAGTGTTTATTGTAAGTAAATTTTATACTTTTTAATTATTATTTTGATCAACTATTTAATTATCATCTAAACTTTGGAATTAATAATTGAATATAATTTAATTTAATACTCAAATCAAACCATGAGATTATATTTATTCAAATTAGATTAACTTTTTTATTTTTTTTATTGAATAATTTTGTATTCAATATTTTTTTATTTGTGGACTACTCAAAATTTTTGGATATCTAACCAATTATTTGTTATTTCATCCAAAACTCCGAATATATAAAGCGTCAGATATCAAAAAAAAAATTAGAGATCTAATCTTTTAAATATTTGAATTTTGTTATCGAATATCCGATATATAAACATTTCTAGTAACAATAGTTCTAAGAATCCAGCATATATTATCTGTCCTCCCTAAAATCGGTATGTAAGTAGGATTAAGGATTTGTTTTGTATGGGATGATAAAAATAAATAAATAAAAACTTTTATTTTATGTCTTTTATATTAAATATTTAATAATAATAATTAATAAACTATCTATTTTATATTAAATTAGTATGTGAAATATATATTTGAAAAAAATATTCAATTTTAAATAAAATATATAAAATAAAAGAATAATTTTTTGGATCATGTTACTCCTGTACCAAAACAGAACTAACAGAGCTGCATTCAAGGAGCCAACAATGATATGCAGTCATAGTCAACTGTCCGAGCAACGACCTTAGAACGGGTCAGTCCGTCATCCGCAATGACTTTGACCTTTGGGTAAATGTGGTATTCGCGTAGAAAGAGTAAAACAACAAAAGCGTCCCACTCAGATTATTAATTCCTTCAATCTTTGCAATAGTGCAATTGAGGCGCCGGATTCCCAAAAAAAAAAAAAACAAAAACAAAAAGATTGTACGACTACTACTGTTGCTTTCAGGCTAGCTAGATAGGCTGGGCGAAATTCAGAGCGGAGTAAATATTTAAAATTTATGTAGATCGATAGAACTGAAATTTTTAAGGTAAATATTTTAAAATAATATTTAATTAATTGGAAAAAAAGTTATTTAAACTTCATTCAAATGGAGGATTATATCATTTAAATTTTACTCTTTTTTCCTAATTATTTCCTTAAAAATAACTTAATAAAAATGAGATAATTTATGATAAATATTTAACAATTTTTTTGAGAAAATAATATTTGACATTTATTAACTAAAGATGAAAAATATGAATATAGTTATGCAGAGAAATATCTCAATGCTAGATAGTTCTACTAAGGGCAATGATGTTGCTCAAACCATCCACTCCCAACAATACATTTCTATGATGTTCCTTTTTGGTAACTCCCAACAGTTTTTTGATCCGCTCATATATGACATGTAAGGGACTCCCTCTCTTGAGGTTACCATAGAAAACTCTAAAGAAAGCACAAAATTAAAATGCAATCATCATTATTGCAGCCAGGAGAACAAAATGATATTCGTTAAAAATTATTCACAAGCCGAAGATGTTCTAGAAAGAGTCTAGTGAAAGGATCCCTTTCTAACTCATAAAAAAAAGTATAATTCCTTGAAATCCTGGTCGTTGGCTGGAAGACCCAACACTAATTGCTAATGGTCTGGTCTGCCAACCAATAATACCCTCTTATCTTCCTTATGTGGTCCTTGGGTTAATAGCATGGTGATAACAAGTCCAAATTCATGGGCACACCTATCCACTCGCCTAAGAATACCAGACCCAACAAAACCCTCTAGGCATTGGGGGCTAGTTGGGAAGGTGAATGCCCAAACTTGCTCAAAAAATCCCCTACTAACTCTGATAGTAGGAACCTCAGCCCAAATCAAATGGGATACTAGTAAAAGCATACCCAACTCATGGAGGACCAATCCATCCTATCTTTTGAACTAAGTGGGGATCCACCACAAGATTAAAGATGAACCCATTTTTCCCCTTCTAAGACAATCATACTACAAGTTTCCACCACCTCCTCTAATGTAGCCATATGGCTAGCCTCATTTACACCCTTAACCAGTGCCGAGTTAACCGCTATGGTGTTGTGTGCAATGGTATAGGTTGGGTTAGGGGTTAGTATTGTTTCACTCATCTCTTGAGAAACATCCTTCATCGAAACATAATTTTCTATGGTCACCATTTCACGATCTTTGGAAAGTGCAGCACGATCTTTAAGAACTAAACCAAAAAATCTCTCTAATCTTATGACAATCATTTCATACCACCAGATGGGTCTTTCATGCATAAAAAGTACAATAAATCAAAAAAAAAGATGGTTGAGAAACTCACTAGAAGATAATGGTCGCCAACCTCTTAAGTCTCTAGACCTTTAAACAAAAATAAGATGGATAATTGAAAGCATCCTGTCTTAAAAAGGGAGGGAATCTAGAACAAAAACATTAGGGAACAAATGCACCCCATCAATTTAACTACATGTGTCTCCACTTATAAGTTTGGCTCTCATCTACCCTCAAATGGTCTCATCAGGTCCTTTAACATCCCAATTGCAGGAATCAACATCATGTCATCCACTCCCCAAGTCAATCCCTTGACTTAGGGAATGGGGAGACTGACTATGTGGGAAATTTTAGTCATTTGGCCCAACCCTAAATGCTAAAGCCTAAAGGCTTCATATACCTTGGGTAACCTAGGGTTCTACGGGGAATCCCTTCTTAGATTGGCCGACTTAGCCCATATTGTAGCCTCATGAACAAATTTTTTGTTGCCCATAGTTAGCACAACTAATTCAAAGCCACTCAAACTCTACTACACTTAAACATGGACCCCCCCCCCCCAAATCTCTATGTTGATCGCCTCTAGTGTGAACTTATCATGCTTATAAAAGGGGAGGGTGTGAGGTCATATCTTCATAAATGGTGGAGCTATAAGGCCTCAAAAGAGGGTTTGAGGGGCAAAATCTGGAAGAGAAAAAAAGATGCTCAAGTAATCTATCAAGAAATTATTATTTAATTTGAGTAGCTTGTTTGAACTCTCTACCATTCATTCTTTCTATAGTCTAAACAACACCCCTACAAACACCTCCTACTAGGGACCACAAGCCCCTCATTATTGGTGGCTACACCTACATGACTCGATGGCTAAGTCACTTTGAATCCCCTCTTTTTTATCTCGATTTATTCGTGTCCTATGTTATTGACTTAAGCATCAGAGTATTATTAGGCCGATACCACATCGATGCCGTTTTGATGCTCAAAAAGTTCTTTTTGGTTTTTGCCAAAGTTAAACCGATAGTGCCCCACCCGAGTATAATCCATATTTTTATTATAGATTTTAAGGGTCTACAATGAAGTAGATCAATAATGATGATTCTTTGAGAGTCTGACATGACGAAATAAAAATTTATTGTCATAGATGATAATCATGAATTTTCAAGCATTAATATTTTTTGTAAGAAAATAAATTGTTGCCAATACTATCTTCTTCTTTTTTGGGCAAGATAATTTTGGTTCTAATGATCTACAATTTTTCCCAACAAATGTTTTGTTGTCAATAATGTACTATTTTTTTTTTGCAACGACTTTTTTTTTGTCAATACCTACTTTGTTGTCAACTTGCCATGTATTTTTTTTTCACATCACATGTTTTGTTACCAATAATCTTCTTTATTTTTTTTATTTTTTGCAAAGATTATTTTGTTGCCAATTATATTTTATTTTTATATGATATTTTTCAATGATTAATATATCACCATGTCATTTTTGCAAAGAAAATGATTTAACTATTGTCGTACAACCTGCATGCTCTAAATATGTGAGTATCTCATACATATATCAATCAATTATGGATATCAATATCAAATTTGATTTGATCATAAATATGAAATGTGCAAATCATCAATACATAGTCATTTGCCCATTACAAATGTCAAAAACTAAGCTATTTTCTAAAATATCCAAGAATACTAAATGTTTTGAAATCAAGAACACCGTGTTCTTGTTAAAATATAAACTAATAACAATAATCCATGTTCACATATACACCATCATCATCATCTCAAAAAACATCAACGACATCGTAAAGTGTACATTTGGACCTTAATATATAAAAATATTAGTAAATATCTCTTACAAATATATAGATATGAAAATTAGAAATTACAAGTATCACTAGGAGTGCATCCACATTACAACTAGACATGATGATTCTATACTAGAATCAATGAGAAATACTTTGTGTTTGAAAGCTTTCCATAAAACTATTTTCTTGTGGGTCAAGTTGTTGATGTTGTTAGAAAATATTTTATTTGTTATCTTATTTCCATAATATTTAATTTTTGCTCCAAATATTCCAGCATGTCTTCCCTGTTATGACCGTATCTTTAAAAGTGTGTAGAGTTTATTTTGATGTGTAACCAAATTTGGGAACTGACATAGTCCGGAGGCAGTTGTGGGATTGGTGTCCTTACTCGAACATTTATTTCTTATTCAAACCACATGATATTAAATCTTTGAAGAGGTTTTTTTTAGGTTAATTTAAGGATGTTTGAAGAGTTGTAAATTTTCTCTTTTGGGTCATGCCTTCATGATATCTAATGTTGTGATAGACTTTAGCTCTTAATCTATGACATCACACAATTATTAATTAAGGAAGTGCTCAAAAAAAATTAATTAAGGAACAAAAATTTGATCTTTATTTTAATTAAATAATAAATATTTTATAATTTATATTAAAAAAATTAACGTTTGAACTTTGTTTCAATTAAAGAACATTTTTACTACAATTATATTATTTGTATATAAATGCCCTACTTTATATATTGAATACATGTATAAACAATTAAATGTATCAATATTTATCTATTATACTAATTAATTTTATATTAGTTTAATGTGCAATTATTTTGCTTTTTTTTTTACATTTATTTTTTTTTATCACCATTTCATTTTTCTTTTAAAAAATAAAAAATAAATCAATTTATCAAAAACAAAATAAGATAGATTTTTACTAATATTATATTATTTTTAGTTGCGAATATTAACTTTTGCATTTTCAATTCTTAAGTTTAATAAAATAACCCAAGGAAAATGGCTGGAACTTATTTTATTCATTTCTTAATTTAGCTTAACCAAATAAAAAACGCTCGACCCTAAGTTTAAGACCCTCGCACATAGCAGCCCGCCCAGAAGCTACCGCCGTCGCCACCGACGATTCTGCAACCTAGCCGAAGAAAGAACGACGAATCAAATGAAAAATGTACCGACCCGTTATGTTTTTCACCGTCTTCGCCTCTTCGGCACCCAACAGATGCACCAACGAAGCATCTGGAATTCGATGGCCAATTCGGGCCCAGCCATCACCGTTGTTGTCCTTCTCCGTCAGACGCTGTTCGCTCCAGCCAGCCCAAAGGTCGACATCGAGCGGAAATCGAAGTCAATTGGAGAGACAGAATGAGGGAGGACAAGTTAACTGGGGAGATCTGCAATCAGAGAATGTAATGGTTTTTCCAACCAGATCTGGAATTTCGGCATCTTATGCCAAAGGACATCGTTTTGTCCTGATCTGAAATCTGAGCGGTTAATGAAAAAACATAGGATAATCAGATTAGCATAGTAGTTTATTTGCTTATAGCTGAGTGAGATCAATGACTAATTTACCTAAAAACAAATGGTAAAATAATAGCATATTAAAGTAATATGAATCTATTAGTATAATAGGTAAATAGTAATCTATATAATTGTATATACGTGTATACAATATATAAAGTAGGGAATTTATACAAAAATAATATTATTTGAATAAAAAAATTTAATTGAAACAAAATTTGAATAATTTTATATTCATTGAAAACTCTAAAATAATTTTTTTTAATTAGAAAAAACATTAAGGTTTTGTTTGGTTCTTAAAAAAACTTGCGGAAAGGAAAAAATATTATATATATATATATATATATATATATAGACACACGCATAGAGGCACACATATGCATATGCTTTCCCGCACCTGGTTGTAAGGAAAGAAATTAAATAGCAAATAAACCGTAGAAAGTAATACTACAGTACACAGTCCCCCTCCTTCGCCAATCGAGGGAAAGTGAGAAAATTCTAATAATTACAGTATGGTGGTTGAATAAAAAGAAGTCGTATGTAACAGTTTCCGCTACGTACGGTATAAAGCATCGCAGGCATATGATATACTTGCTTTGTCAGCAAGTTTAAGTTTCATTTGATAGCAAATTAGTTTCAAAGCACGGATCATAAACCCGTGATTTTTTTATTTTTTATTTTGAAATTCATGAATTATCGATTGACATATATATTTGTTAATTATTCCCTTACTTTGTCCAGCTTAGTTTAATTTTTTTTAATTATTTATTTCATTATTTTGTGATAGAACAACATTTCACCTAATAATTAATAATTGACTAATATAATATTTGAAACTATAACTTTTTTTATAGCAAATTAAAAAACAGATCTATTTTCTACCATTACATGCTACGGCCGACAAAGCTAACTCGACCTAAATAATTTTAATTTTAATTCAATTTTAACCCTAAAATTAAAACTAAATATGAATTTGAAATAATACGAGCCACTCTAAAAATTAATCGGAAGTTAGCTAATCCATTAACAAGCCACATCAAAGTGGTCATGACCTGACTTGAAATTTATCCTACCTGAACTCAATTTATATCCAAACATAAATTCAATAATGACTCGCACCAAACCTGATCTAATCTAAAACTGCTCGACCCATTTTCCACTCAAACTTGCACAAAAATCCAAACTTGACCTAAACAAAAGTCAAATTCAATCTACAAAGGATACATTTTACTCCATATAAATTGTTACATAAATATCAATAAAATTATCTTATTAATTATTTTTTGTATAAAAGCATGCATCTCAAAAACAAAATTCAGGATGTTACCTATCCTTAAATTACTCCAAGTCAAACATGTTCGAAAAGGCTTATGTTAATCTATGGGATTAGTTACCAATCCTAAAAGTATTTTAAGTAACAACTCATGACCTATGTGCCTCGTTGTTACAAATGATATCAAAGCAAAACTATGACTAGAGTTGAATTTGGACCGAGATAGACAATTCTTGGGATGGACTATAATAACACAGTTAATGGTCGAGACGCAACAATGACGTTGCATTCTTGAGTGGGATGTATGTAATACTCTCAATTTAGTTGTAGATAATGGAGGTTTAAAAAAATTGACAAGACTACCTATATCAATAAGGTATACATTCTTTTTGAAAAATATATCCTTAAAAAACTTCATAATTAATGTTGTTTGACTTAGAATAATTTAATGATGGGTGAATTCCAAAAAGTTTTTTGAGATGCATGTAAGTTGATAAAAAGTAAGCTAGAAAAGACTTATAATGATATGTGGGGTCTATCATCAATTCTAAAAAAATTTAAATAGCTATCTATGGCCGGTGTGTCAGGGTGTTACAAAAGACATTTATCTTTCACAAAAATGTACTAATATTTTAATATAAGTTTATATATATTTCACCACTATTCTACTAAAACTTCAATGCCTTTCATTGTAATTGAACTAACTCTTTACTAGCATTAAGCTAATCTTTCACCATTATTTTGAATAAGTTTCAACATTTTTTTACTACAATTTTTTTTAACATTGTTTTACCAAACATTTACCTTCAAAATGTTTATCTTTCACAAAAATGTACTAATATTTTACCATTATTTTATGTATATTTCACCACAATTCTACTAAAACTTCAACATGCTTTTCTCAAGATCTTTCACCATAAATGCGTATATCTTTTAGTGTGACTAAACTGATCTTTTACCGTAACTAAACTGATTTTTCACTAACTTTGTATTAATATTTCATTTTTGTAGTATATATCATTTACCATTATTCTACTAAAATGTACTACTACATTTCAATACTATTCTCACAATTTGTCACTATCATTGTACATAATGTCACCATTATTGTACATATATGTTTATCATTATTGTACTTATCTTTCACCATTGTACATATTTTACTTCATTATTTTACTAATATTTCATCATTATTAAACAAAAATTAATCTTTCACCATTATTACATATATACTTTAATATTGTTTTAATAAAAGCTTACTATTGTTTTTACTTAAAATCTAATTTATAATATTTTACCATAAGTGTATCAATATTTCACCATAAATTCTATTTACAAAAAGTATATTCATATGGATCTCTATTTGTGAAAAAAAAATATCAGTAACATTTAATAACCCTACTAAAAGATATTTAAATTAAAGAAATGTGTGCTTATTTTAGCATGACATCACCATTTGCACAATGCCTACTTGGTTTGAATTTCACTACAAGTTTTGTTAATTCTTCCATGCATCATTGTTGATTTCGATTATACTATCATTACATTGCCACACATTGATTTATTATTATTAATTTTTCAATTGAATAAGTGTAAATTATTTCATACTATTTGTTTTAGTTTATTTATTAAATGTTATGTCTTTTAACTCAAATGTACCATGATATTTGAAAATGTTTTAATTTAGTGCCTTGATATTTATACCAGCACTACCTTGTTAAAATGTTACTTTTAAATATGTTGATCATTTGTTTTTTTTTTTAATTATATGTTAGGAATTTTCATAGCTTCTAAGACAAGAAACATTGTAAAGTTTTAATAAAATTTCTTAAAACTAAAAAAAAAATAGAAAAAATACTCTCAAGAAAATATGTGATAGTAAAGTATTTATTGTATTAGGTAAAGACTAAAAAATTTAATACAATGACCCTAAATTAAAAATATCATTGTCTTATTTTATAATTATATAAAATACATGGTACAGAATGGTATCCAAATAAAAATTATCATTTTTTTAATTTTATTTATTTATTATTATTATTATTATCAAATTAGTCTATAAAATTATCTAGTATGTTTTGCTTAGGGTCCCTATATCTCCAAGGTCAGTCTTGTTACCTAGAGTTTCCCAAAATTTCCGATAGAACATGACGTAGAAACCTTCTCTCATTTTCAATACACGAAGACAAACAAATATGCAATATACATCTAGCACCAAAGTCAATTTTTTATTTATTCATAAGGATATTTAATACATGTTATTTAAAAGTAGATTATAAGCTTTTTATAGTGTTTTAAAAATCAGACCGATTTTCGATCCGATAGACTTTAATTAAAACGTCGTAAAGTATCAGCAATACTACATCGCAAACTACCCTATGGTTCATATCTGATTCTTTTTCTTTTCGAGGTAGGAATGATTCCGTTGGAAGTTCAATACTGCCCAAACAAGATTCCAAAGACTAATCTCGGGCCAGAGAGATGATGGAGAGTACAATAAGCAGCACCCACTCTGCCACAGAAGAAAATTACTCAAACGTGTCTCACCAGAAGTACGTATCAAGATGTCAGGATTAGGTGCAACTCCCATATACATATGCTTCTCAATATCTACCACACCTATACAGCCACCGTCATGATAATTACCATCAGTTCCACTGCCTTTGCACCAAGTCAATCCATATCCAGCGCCACTTGCATCTCGGACTTTAAGCTCATCCGATTTTTCTTCACAAGATTGTTGAACACCATGGACGATCTCATTAGTAGAAGTATAAGCAATACAGATTGAGAGCACTGCTCTAGAATTCTTGGCAGTTGCTAGCATTGCCTTCTCGGCAGCTAACCTTACTGGTTCCTCTAATAACATCAAGTTTCCAGCAAAGTGAACTCTTACACCATACTGATTCACAATGCTCTCTTCCTTAACTAATCCTTCTATTTTCTCCAGTATAAGTTCCATCAAAGACTGAACTTCTTCTTGAGGTCTCTTGAAATTGTCGATGCTGAAGGCATATATGGTGACATACTTTACACCCAACTCATAGCAGTACTTCAACATGGACATGAGTGCTGTAAACCCTAACCTGTGGCCAGTCCCTTTCACTATGTTGCGTTTCTTGGCATATCTTCGGTTTCCATCCATAATGAAGGCAATATGATCCGGGATAGGACCCACAGAAAGAACAGAAAACAAGCATTTTCGAAGACAAGCACCTAAGTTACCTATTACCCAGCATTTGGATTGGCCGCTAATCTTCCCATTCCTAGAGTCGTGCATAACTGCTGGATCCAGTGGAGACACCTGCTCATCCAACCGGAAAAAGAACTAAATGCATAAGTGCGAGCAATACTTTAAGAGAACAAGAAGAAGGTTTAAAAACAAATAAACAGAACCGTGATATCAGAACACTTTCTCCTTTACAAAAATGTAACAATTAAACAGAAAACTGCCCTTTTTACACCCTTGTTCAGCTTAAAATGAAAAACAAAAGCCCAAAATGTCATACTCATACCAATAAGTCCCAACGCAAAAGAAGCCGATCAATCAGTTAAAGGAACAATTCAAACATAATTCTGTGTTGGATCAAAGGCTGTCACACTTGCTTCAGAAAGACCGAGACATAAAAGGCTTGTCCTCCAGAACTACAATCTGACAAGAACAATTTCCAGGAAGGGCATAAGGTAGCATAGCCAAGAAGTGTCACTTCCTTGACAGACTTCCAGTCAGAATAACATTATCTGTATAGATTAAGTGGATTCATCCATGGAAGGTGTGTCATTTTCATGGATTACGCCAAAAATTGATTGCTTTCTCAACTTTTTGTTAAAGACTGTCATGGTCATTCCATCAGATAAAGCTCATGGTCAATGTGATACCAGATAGTGGTCAATTCAACTGCAGGATCTTCCACAGATAGTCTCTGTTGTTTACAGCTACAGAATGGTATAAATAACGTGCACTGTCGATCAAAGTTTCTTGCAAAATTCAAAATCACTATTTGAACCATCAAGAACCTTAAATTTCATATGCAAATCCTAATTTAGGATTGCATTCAATAGCTCAGAGTATTCATTTTTTTTTTTTTTGTATGCTCACTACCAAAATTGTTCAATATATATCAAATTGAGTCCTTTATGGCCTATACATCAAATGTCTGCTCCATGTCCATAACCTTTGAATCAAACTAATTATTATCCTTATTATCATACAATTTGTTTCTCTTGTTTCTGGTTTTTTTCCATTGAACTCAACATTCCTACTAACAATTGCACAAACTTTGACTTGCAAGCATTTACCAAACATGAGTATATATATATTTGAGTTTTGGATCCTTAACACATACAGTAATTTCATTACCTTCTCTTATATATGAAAAAGTGACACAGGAAAGGAGGAAACAAGAGATTGAAGAAGGATAAGAAAATACGTAAAGACTGATGAAAGTGGCAGCAACAATGGCCAGGGTAGAAGTTGACCAGCCCATGGTGTTGAATATTGATAACTATACCTGACAAAGCTAACCCCGAACCGAATACCCAACCTGTACATGATTTTGATCCAAAAACAGAAAAGGTGTATATTGATCCAAAATCCAAAACAACCTGACACAAACCAAAACCTGCACAAGTTCAGCCTCCATGACAACAATCTGTATCCAAACTAACCCAAACCTGACACTAACCGTATCGGAACTTGAACCGGACTCCAACCCAAATCCAAACCAAACTCAAAACTAATCTTATCTTGACATCATATAAGATGACACATTTGAATACGCAATTTGATCTAGTTTGCTATTCAACCCTTGCCTTGTTCATCTTTGATTATTATTGATCCAACTAGAATATATAAGCTAACTTGGGGTGAAAGTGTTACAGCATTAAGGATATGTAGAGTATGGCTTTCAGTTTTTTTGTTTCTTGTTTTCAATAACTAATTTTTTATTACAGCTGTATTTGAAAATCAGTTCTTCGTATTTTAAAACTTACTTTTATTTGAATCATCACCACTATCATAAGTCATAACCATATCACTGATTTCTTAAAAGTTGTTTCAGTACAACTGCACATATTACAACCATACTCCATATTTTATTTCGTCATCCCAATTTCTGAATTTTGTTTGAAATAATGTCAATATATCAACGTTCTTATTTGACTTCTTTTAATTGCAGTAACATGATTATTTCGTTTAACTTTTTTGAATAAAATCAGTCTTCTAGGAAAAACAATTAAATTTATACAAGTTAAATTATTCAAATATCAGTACATTATCTGAAAATCATTGTCGAAACACAAATAATCACAAATTGAATTATCCTTGGAAGGACTCCTAAGTGCTCAAGTCTCAGAATTCACATTAAATTACTCACTAAACAAGCTTCATATCTGAAAATCAAGCAAGAAATATAAAGTTTAGAGAAACTAAGCAAAAACTTACCTCTATAGTAGTATAATTATCCAAGGAAATCAAAATTTAATTCGAATCCTGTACAACAACTAATGCAACCAGAAATGTACTAGTAATTGAAGAACTGAAGAGCAGAAGAACCCAATCAGATAGATGAGAAGCAGTAGAAATGGGAATCCTAGCTTAATTGTAGAACAAAAACTATACATGCATTAGCTCTAGTATATAATCAAACACCTATATCAAGTTCTAGTTAGAAATTACTAATTGATTTGGATTTGTAGGACTAAATTAAAGCAAATCAACAAGCTTTGGAAGAGATGCTGGCTTCGGTCAACAACCAACACGTCGGAGGAGATGGAGCGAACGCCAACAGCTGCAGCAGAGGTGGGTGAGGACAATGAGGTAAATTCGCAGATGCCTAGATGAGTCGCACCAGCAGGGTGAAGAAGGTAGGGGGAAAATGACTGAAACCAAAAGAAAATCTAATCTACAAATGCTGAATATAATCAAAACAAGTGGACTGTTATCTCAAGGGGGCAGGAACATGTGGATTGTGGTATTCTACTCAAAATGCAGTGTTTAGACTTCTACAAACTAATTCAATTCAGAAATAACCGCTAGAGACTAGGGCAGGGTTCTAGCTCACAAAACCTAACTGGATCTAAAATAATTGTAAAAAACCCAATCCAATCCATAGGAAAATTGATCTAAATTTAATTCAAAAAAATATACTCTAAAACCTATCTGACGCGATATGATGTTTATTTGAAATCTCACATGGTCTAAGAATTTATGAACTCAAAACTTATCCTACTTGACTCTTCACTTATGCGAGATCTAAAGTAACCTGACACAATACAAAAGTTAAAATATTTGATTTGATCTAATGACTATTTATGACCCGACACTTATCCGAAACATAGTATTATTATAATTATTTGTTATCAATAGTGTGCTTGATAAGGTTTCCAGTACCTTATAAACTATCCTTAAACTAATTAAAATCAATTAAAAAAACTTGCGTTTGGTAATTAGTTTTTAAAAAGTTATTAGCTAGCTTTTAAACTAATTTTGTCATACACGCTATATATAACTATTACCACTACTATAATTAATACTAATTCACCTATTATTATTGGCAGTAAAAGTATTACAGTTGTTGTTACAAGTACTAATATTATTACTAGTATATAGATCCTGCACAGGTGCTACAAAATTATGCCAAACTGAAATTTGTGGTCATAGTCTTGTTTTCTCAATATTAGGATTTTGGTTCGTTGCTAATTTACCAGCTTAGTGTAGGTCCCTCATCATTTCCGATATTTATGTTGATATTCAACATTTGTTTTCTGGTTTCTATAAACTATAACAATTGTGTTATTAATTGTGGAATATTGAATACCATGTATGTAAACAATTTATGAGTAATATAATTTTGAAAAAATGTAGGATATAACCTTAAGTTTCGGCAAAATATATGATATAATTCTAAATTTTCATAAACGAATGATATAACCCTAGTTTTAAGGGTTTACACACCAAATAACCTTCCATGAACAGCATCCGATCAGAATTAAAAAAAAAAAGACATTTGAGCCCACAAAAAGACAAGTTTACCCTCACTTATTTTACTCATCATTCAATCCATTTTTCTATCTCCTTGCCCTCTTCTTTTTTTTTTCAATCAATTAGCAATTATAAACTTTAACATTCTAGCCTTTACTTATAATGGAAAATAAAATAAAAAATGTTAAGATTCAATAAAATTAATCCTTTATTTCCCTCTTCCCCCTTTTTCCTATTTCTCCTTCCCTTTTCCTCGATTGATTGCCCATCACCTCCTGATTTTCCTTTCTTTTCTTGAGCTCTTCACCATTTTTATTTGCCAAAATCTTCAAAACAGGATGGACTCCCAAACTGAGCAATAAAACTCTAATCAAAACCAAGCACTGGCCTGAAAATATCTAGCTCTCTGGATATAACTAAACAAAACATATGTCTAGCCTCCACAAACCAAAATGACCACAAGCGACTCCAATGGAGTTTTACAACCAATCCAAAAGGAGAAACAAACCTAGCAAATAAAAAGGTTTAAACAATAGCAAGACCAAGAAAATGGATCTAATATTGTAACATCTTCATTTTTGTTTCTGTAAAATTTCATTCAAAAGAATAAAGCAGAAGCTAAAACCAAAAACAGCTATTTTATGATGGATACGAGGCTAAAAACCTATCCTCCAATGTGTTGGTTGGTTGTTAACCAAGTTTGTTATTTGCTTGAAGCCTCCAACTCTTTCAAAGCTTGTTGATTTGCTTCAATTCCTACAAATCCAAATCAATTAGTAATTTCTAACTAGAAATTGATATAGGTGTTTGATTATATACTGGAAGCTAATGCATGAATAATTTTTGTTCTGCATTTAAGCTAGGATTCTCATTCCTCTTCTTCTTATCCATTTGATCGGGTTCTTCTGCTTTTTGGTTCTTCTTCGGTCACTAGTACGTCTCTGGCATCGTCGCTCATTGTACAAGAGTCCAGCAATAAAATTGCGGTCATGGTCGCAGTGTCAGAGCATTGCAATCGATAAATTATGTATCGCGGTCATCACAGCTTGAATTTTTTTTCCCACCATATATTCTAATTATTATTTATTGATTATTTGAATATAAATTTCTATAAAATAGGGGTTTATATTATATTAGTAGTATTTAAGTGAGTCATTATATGTTAAATTATCCTAATAATCCTAAATTTTCCTTAGATTGAAAAAATACATGTTATTTAGTAGTACATTTAAAGGTAATAAATAACAATACTTTATTATAATTTAATAGTAAATTGGTCCAATATATATATAGTAAATAAATAAGCAAAAATTATCATGCATATTTTTTTTGTTTAAATAAATTTAAGAATTCTCAATAAATCGTCGATTTATCGGCAATCTATCTTGATTTATTGGAGATATTTTTTGATTTATCAGCTATTTATGGGCAATTTATCGACCAATAAATGTAAAATTTTAAACCTGTAGTATATCGGTAATTTCACGTCGCGGATGACCCAAAAACTGATAAACACTAAACACTATTCAAAATAAATTTTAATTTCTTTAGACAATAATACTGCTCTAGAGGTAAGCTCTTAGTTCCTCTAAAATTTATATTTTTGTATCAATTTATAGATATTCCGCTTGTCTAGTGAGTAATTTAATATGAATTATGAGACTTCAGCACTTAAGAGTAAGCAATAAAACTGCTGTCATGATTAATGATTGTGATCACGGTGAATGATATTTTATATATCACGATTGTCGCCGTATGATTTTTTTACAAATATTAGCAAACATAGGTAAATATCAGCAAATAGCGACCGATAACCAAAATATATCACCAATATTTACATGAAATTCTAAAATTGTCTCGTATTGACAATTTTGCGTATTGGCTACCCCAAAATCTAATAAATATTGGTTAATATTGCTCATCAGGACCGATCTTTAATTATATGCTTAGGAGCTCATCCAAGGATAATTCAATTTGTGATTATTTGTGTTTCAACGATGGTTTTTAGATATTACGCTTGTTTATGATTTTTGGGTAATTTAACTTCTATAAATTTAATTGTTTTTTTCTAAAAGACTCTGATTTTATTCAAAAAAGTTATAGGAAATGATCATGTTACTTCCATTAAAAGAATTCAAATTAAAAAGTTGATATATTAACATTATTTCAAACAAAATTAAGAAATTGGGATGACGAAATAAAATATGGAGTACAGTTGTAATACCTCGGAGGTCATCCTGAAGCTTCTTGATTGAGGTGGACTATATACAGCCACCAACTATGACCACTATGGTGACCTATAACACAACTCCCATAACCACGTATTCTGTCAAACACAACCAATCACTAACATTCTTACCACAATCAAATATGATTAACAATAAAGAAATATACCACTTACATTCACATTAAAAAACATGATATTAAAGGAATAGATTATGGTACAATTAGGCAGCTTACATATCATAAAAACTTCATGGCATCTACAACTTATAAAATATAATTACGAAAAATCATGATTCACATCTATAACGAACTACAAGATTTCCCGCCACAAGGTCAATACATCATGAGTACATCAAATAGCCAAATGGCCGAGACACACAAACATGGTCATACTTGCTTATTTGCCATACAACTTAATATTATATTGCATGTTCAAAATACTTAGAATACACAATATTCATGCCTTCATTCTCAACATGAAATGTTTACATAAAACTTAGCATACTCATAATACACAATAAATGTTTCCTTAACAAACCCTAACATACTCCTAGCATAGTTAAGATACGAAACAAGACAAATCATCACATAAAGATTATTAACTACGAGTTTAGGAGGTTTACCTAACTTCCGAACTATCCTAGCACAAGAAAAGAAAAACCCTACCTTCGAGGAATCCACCGGAACACTTACCTAGATCACTTTTGAAAATTGTAGGCCAAGTTAGGAACTAAATAAAGTGGACACAATTAATAGAAGATAAGTAAATTTTATAAATAAATAAAAACAACTTAAACAATTAGGGTTTACAACCCAAAACGTTCAACCGATAAATTTCCGAAAAATGATCCAAAAAGATAAGTTAGAAGTACAATTTAATTAATTTTAAATCAGAGCTAATAATCAATAAAAAAAGAATAAAAAAATTCAATTTCATAAACTATTCCCAAAAATTAGGATTTTAAAGCCTAAATTACAAATTCGGACGATTCAAATAAATTAACCCAAATTGAAGGTTCAAAAATACAATTAAACCAATTCTAAAAAATTTCAGATAATCAATTTTAGCAAACAGAATCATAATGTCGACCGATTTCCAAAAAATGACTTTTGGAATTAAATACAATTTAGTCAAAACTTATTAATTTCTTCAAATTAAAAGTTTAAAAATGCAAATAGACACATTTTATACCATAATGTAGAATCAAATGATTAAAACAAGAATGGAATGACTTAGTTTAACAAAATTAGGGTTTTCAAGACTAGAATAGAAATCTAGTCAAATCCTGTTAAAATATTTAAATTGGTGGCACAAAAAGGAAATTAAACATATTCTAATACATATTATATAATTAATATAATAAAATAGCTCAAAGATTAAACCAATTTCAAATCTACAAGAATTTTGACCTGAAACTCCAACTTTAACCAATTCTCAACAATTAACTTAAATTGATTGTTTCAATAATAAAAATTAAACCTATTTTAAAATATTTTACATAATCAATTAATAAAGTAGCTCAAAATCATACGAACCGAGCCATACGAATAAACCCAAATTAAAATTCAAAACCCTAGAAATTGAACAAATCAACAACCAAGAATCAAACCAAATCGCACATTAATCACATAAACAAATCCTATTAATTAATCTGGCTTAATCGAAGCCAAATCACACTCAATAATCAAATAACTGAAAGAGGAGAGTCAAGAGTATATGAAATGAAACGATGCAAATCGGAACTAAAGTAGCTTGTGGGCATCATTGGTGGCTGCCATAGAGGTCGATGTCTTGTGATGGAGGTGGTGTGAAGGAGAGATGGTGCCGAAGCAGTGGTCACCTACTGAATTCGCGCATCGTCACGCTACGTTGTTAGCAGCATTCGCTCCTGCTCCGCCTAACTGTTGCTGGAGGTTGGGTCGAAGAAGAGAGAAGACAAGGGAACAAGAGGAGGCAAGTTAGGGTGAGGGTTTTGCTCGAGCTCCCCCAAATGAACAAGATGAGAGAGAAAAGAAATAAGGGATAGGGGAGGTTGTCGGTCGGATTTCTTTATTATTTTTTTACTTAACATAGTATCTGCAATCTAGAATAGTCAAGTTAAATGAATTTTTAAATAAGATAAATTTTAAGGTTCATCTCAATTTCTTGTTTCCCTTCACCATTCACCACCCTAAATCCTCTACTTCCTCCTCATGCTAATTCGACTTCTTTTGTGTTGCACCTACGTCATTTTCAACTGCCCTAATGCTGTAGAACCACCACTTCCGTCAATTCCTTATGAAAACCATCAGCACCTACATCAACCACCAACACAAATCACCACCTTCAGCGTTCAAGCCTAATGCAGTCAGCCTCCCCCATGTGCCACCCATTCACGTTCCACACCACCACCTTGTGTCCCTCCCTCACACAACCACACACCACCAAAGCAACCCCTCCCTAGTTGTATCAATACCCCTACACAACTCCCATATTGAGTTGCGCCCATGCCTCATGCAACACACCCTTTTCTTTGTCAGCTCTTCACACAGAACCCCAACAACTTGTGTGCATACCTCACGTAGAGACTCCTCATCCAGTGTTGGTTGCTCACACTGCAACCCCATCCTAATGAAATAGCCTCTCTTTCCTCTCTTTCTCTGGCTCTTGTTGGCATTTTGGTGGAGAGTTTGGGGGTGGTTTTTGTAATACCCAAAAGTTTTCTAACCCTAATAACCATCTAATTATACTCGTAATCAACATCAAAAATTATACTTGTAATCATGGTTTTATATTAAAATTAAGCTTACTGACACTTATTTTATTCATTTGCGAAAAATTACAATTTTACATGAATTCTCCGATCGTGTTGTTTTCACTTATTTTCACTCCTTCTAAACTTCCAACTCATTCATAAAAATATTTTCAAGCTTGTTCCTTCATTTCAATACCTTTCACATCATTTTCGAGCATTACACTAATTATTTATTTGCTCGCAAAAATATTTTAATTATTTACGGAAAATCACAATTTATGTGAATTTTCTGTTCTAAGACATTCCTTGTTCATTCTGACTCGTCCAAAAATTCTTCTTACTTATAAGAATATTCTAAGCTTAGAAGAGAGTCACAAATATTTTTAAGTTCGTTCGTTCCTTCCAAATCGCAAAGTCAAAGAAATTTTTATTTTTTGCAACGAACGATTTTGGTCAATTTTTCTATTTTAATCTGTTTTGAGTTTCAAATGAATTTTGAAGTCAAATATTTTTACATATTTGACTTTCTAAAAGTATTCCACATCCATACCATTATAGACTATTCGTTAATTGTTTCACCCATCTGCGGTAAAAAGTGTTTCTGCGAATTATCTAATTTTACTATTTTTGCTTGTTTTCCACCTGTCAAGATTCACACCAACTCTTATACCCAATATTTTTATAGATTTGGGTTTCCAAAATTATTTTGCATTTTTCTACAGGTTTTCATTATTTTTGAAGTCTATTTATTTTTTCTCCGAAAATACCTATCGATAAAATCGTCAAAAAAATTTACAAATCCCAAAAGGAAAGCTTTTAGTAGTGGATATAGAGAAACTAGATTTGGTTGTATTAAACCACTATAATTCACGAGTCAAATTTTTTTAGTTTTCAATTATATTCCATTCAACCCTATTAATGCGAGGGTTCTATCAAAACTGATATGCCTAATGGAAGGAGAACTATGTTAGCCCGTTCAATCTAGGAAATTTGCACGAATTTGTCATGCTTAGACTTGCTCGGGTATTTGTAGACAACACAAAAATAGTGTTGGTATTGTATCCCCATCTTTTTCACTAAAAATGACTTTCTAATCTTATAAACTTGGACACTAATATTGTGTTTTTTGTTGGGGCAAAGGGGTTTTATGATAAGTAATATCAAAAACAATAAACCCAAGTGCGAAAAATTAAGTTACGACCAAACACAAAGGATGGCCCGCAAAAGAGAAAGCTCAATATCTCAAAGTTCAAGGAGCTATGTACTTGATTGGGAACCTAATATAACAGTCTATCAAGGTCTCCCTACGATGGTCAAAGACTTTAGGCAATGTGTCTTCAAAGATCAAAAGGAATTGTAGCAGATCTACTACAATCTAAGTGTATATTTGGGAGAGTGATAAGTGTTGGTTGTTATTGTCGGTTGTTTTACCTTATTTAGAAAATAAATTTACTAAAATTAGTACAAATTTTGAGAACAAGTGGTTGAAAAGTAACTGTTACAGCCTAAAACACCCACCCAAACATACATCACTTCGTTCAACATTTATTTGAGACATCATTTGTCGAACAAAAATATATTTAAAAGCATAAACATTTAAGGTCTGTTTCCATAATAACATAAACATATTTGAATTTTCCATAAAGACATAAATATCTAAAATAATTTAAAACATTAACCCTGATTTACCTCACCTTAGAGAATTTTTTATGTTTACCCTCACCACAATTCAGCTTAATCCAAACAAATCATAAATATCTAAAAACACAAGTCTATTACTTAATGGCAAAATTGTAGAGAAAACCCTAAAAGCAAAACTGATTTAGGGGCATCATTTTTGTCTGCTTACCGCCATCCATTCACCTCTCATCTCATCATTTTCTCTCTCGACCCATTGACCCCTAAGACCTGTGTGTTCATCATCATTGATGTCAAAAGTCTCCTCCATTTTTTGCGTTATTTTCTTCTCCATTTCTTATTTGCTCAAGAAAAATACAGGCAGATCTGGTCGGAAACTCATTCACTCTGATTTGGTGGTGAACTTGTTTGCTCCGTTTGGTGGTAAACTCCTTTGCTCTGATAACGTGGGTAGGAAGATGAGTTGCTTCAGGATACATATTTAATTATTCTGATTTGATCCACTTCAGGTCTTGTTTCATTTTTGTCTCTCTCGTTAATTTAATGGCTTCACTTTGGTGACGTCTTGTGCTCTCCCAATAGATAATTTTTAATAATCTTTAATTGCTTTTCAGGATCTTGTTCCAGTGCCTGCTTCTGCTTCTGGTCAGACCTTGTTTCTTGTAAAGAGTAATTCTACTGATTTGAGTTGGTGTGCCCAGGAGGTTTATTTCTTCAATGTATCTGCCTTTTTGGGTGTTTAGACTAGGCCTGACCTCATTTTTATTAGGAGGTTGATCCTATCTCTGCTGCTAGCAATTCTTTCATCGATTTTGTTTGATTTTCTCTCTTTCTACTTGTTGCTGCTGTTGCTATGGTGACATTTGTCGGTAAGCCTGAATCTTATTGTACTAAACATACGAAAAAAGAAAAAACTGTACTTTCTGTTGTTTAATTTCTTGTTTAATTCTTCTATCGTTCATTCTTTAGGTTGTAGTTCTTTATGTTTCTTACTTCATCTTCCTTTTAAACGCATTTTTTATTAATTATAAAAAGTCCATTGGGTAATCTGTCATGTACAGAAATAAGACGGGTACATATATGGTTTGGGTATGGATATAAATATAAGGGATAAGGGACTAATATTATTGACTTGAATCTGAAGATTTGTAATATAGCAGTGTTTTTTTAAAATAATAATAATAATAAAAGATTCATATTTTTCCACAATTTTACAATTTATTTTCGTTAGCAAAATATAACTCTAAAATAGAGTCGTAATCATACGACGAAATTATACTCAAAAACGAATTTAAAGTATTAAATTCAAAACACGCAATAGAAATAGAAATATATTTTAAACGAAAATCGAATCACATAAATTTAATAAACTCGTAATCGTGAACAAATTTATCTCTATAATTATCTGTAACGACAAACGATTAAATAACTTTCAATACAAATTCGAAGCCGTCAATAAAACCATAAAATGAATCAAAACCTTAATAAACATCTACGATAAACACAATTTAAATAAAATAAACCAATTAAAATAAAAGTAAAGGTTTAAACTCATAAATCAACTTTGATATTTCATAAAAATTAGGTTTTCAAAAAGAGGGTTGTTATATAACTACCCCCTTAAAAGGAACTTATTCTCAAAGTTCAAGGAAAACAGGAGAAGAAGCCAAAAGTTAATCCGAAATAAGGAATCAAGGTTTAACTGAAAGGATTTAAGCAAAATACAACCGAACAAGGTAGACTACAAGAAATAGATGGTTGAGAGATTGCTAGGAGGAAAAAAAAGAGTAACCAAAAACACAATACATAACATATCACATGTAAAAATTCATACATTGAATTCGAGTTTCACACCACTATGGACAAAAGCGAAGCTAGCACAAGACCCAAACAAGTAAAACCCTAATATTCATAAGAGTTGAACAAACACTCAAGGATATTACAACCCAAGCGCATCACTAGGATCAACTCTGGGTCCACTTTCTATACTATCTATCACATCACAATTCAAACCCAAATCCCATGGTAGCATCCACGGTCTAAATCTTGAAGATGAATCACTAAATCTCCTCTTCCTATACAATCCTATGCTCTCTTACTATTTTAAAAGTGGTTTCATTTATCTCTCCCTAATTGCTAGGGTAAAAAGAAAAAACACTCACCAGAATCTCATATCATAACACCTATTCATAATCTATCATTAGTAGCTCTTTAAATTTTTTATCTTGTTATCCCGTATATCATCCCATCTGAGGGTGTATACATCAAATTCAAATATAACATTAGCACCTATCCATGGCTCAATCTGAAACAATATCTATAATAAGTAGTATAATCTACAAACACACGACCCCAATATAATTTTTCATCATCATGCAATCTAGCTTGTCATATAACTGCCTCACATGTATTTTAATATTCATATCAGACAACACACAAAAAATAGAAAGAAAGGTATAAGCCAATAATAACATCATCTCACCACCAACACAAAATCAAAACTCCACAAACGTCATTATCAAAATCAATTCTCTAACTTCTCTAAAATTCCAAAGGTACATAACTTTTCCTATCAAGATAGTTCAATATCTTTCACATCATGTGCTAACTAGCACAGTAGACCTCAAAATTCTTCCAATCACAAGAAAGTAAACGAGTTGGAGGCAATCTAATGGGATAACTAACCCCTTAAAAGGAAGCAACCTAGGGAAGCTAACAACACATTCACATAAGATATAAATTAATACAAGTTAGGCATAGCAAGAACAATAAACCAACAATAAGAACAACACATAAATACAACAAATATAAATCACTTACACCAACCAATCACACTCTTCACAAAGCTAACTCAGGCTTCCAAAACAAACTTTCAAACTAAAACCATTGAAAATCAAATAGGAAACCCCTTTAAAACATTAAATATTTAGGATTTTCAAAACCAAATGTTTGATACCAATTTATAGCACCTCCATTGTCACTCCTAAAAAATTTCGCTTAAAAGAATAAATGTGCGGAAGCAAACATAAGAAACAAAAGAAGTACCGCCCCACCTAACATAAGACAAATAGTCATCATTTATCTCCTAATAAGTGCAAGGTTAAGAACCTATCTACCAAATCCTAAAATAAAAATCTAACCAAAAATCATCTATAAAATCAACGAACAAACTCTTGAATTTCAAAATCTTAACCAAACAATAAAATATAAATGGTCGTTTATAACACCAAATTAAATCTTCAAAAATATAACTTAACTTCCAAAACATTTACAAATAGTTACAAACAAAACTCCGGTTAGCTATAACTCTCAACTCAAGCTAATAATCACACATAAATTAAAACAAAGTACCTGCACACTAGCATCTACACAAGTGTAGTATCAATATGATAAAGTACTGAGCAAACAACCCAACTCATAGCAATAGCATACACATGTAAATTCATATACTTGCCAAAACTGATAAATCACAAAAGACAAGCTCTTACATAAGATCATGAAAAACAAATGAAAACAATATGCAGACTAACAAGAGTAGTAAGAGAACATGACCCAAGATCAAGGTATATCCATAAAAACACATACAATCTTAACTACGCATGAATTTATAGAAGAACATGTTGTTGCAGTAAAACTATGCCATCACGAAAGAATATCATGAAAGATAATAAAACTCATGAATTAAAGTTGGATTTACATTACACACTCAACGAAGTATCATGACATATGCACTTGCACACCACTATTCACTCTAGTTAATTCCATTTACATCATGCACTATTTTTCATATAATCATTCCACTTTAATTCATGTAAATACTTATTAATCAATTCCACCAAAAGATGTTACATCACACATTCTAATTCACATTATTACCCATTTCCTTATATATGTTATCACAATCCACTTTTACATATATTCATTATACTCACATGATATGGCAGTTCACTTATATAATCAATTCCACAAAACACACACACACACACACACATATATATATAACACCATATTACTTTATTAACGAAATTCCCAAAAACAGAAGTTTCAGGTCACCCACGAAATAATCATAGAAAGTACTAAGGCTACAGGATACCTACGTTTACACTACAACACAAAGATGGATAACACCATATGAAATAATCATCAAGGGCACAAAGACTCAAGATGAACACAAAATATACTCAATATCCTATAGGGCTTGTAATTTGCATTTAAAGTAGAAAGAGGGATCTCACTAAAGGCACAGGAACCAATAGCAATAGGAAATATGCTACCCCACTGAGACGTATAGCATCATACAAAATCACGGGGAAGGCATCCACTGCACGACCCAACCTCGGAGGCCATTCGAGGCTACTCAAGGTGGACTATATACAACCATCAGCTATGACCACTAAAGTAACCTATAGCACAATTTCCATAGGTGGACAAAAACCACCGACTGTGGCTACTATAGTGACCTATAGCACAATTTCCATAATTCAATCATTTTGCTTATCATTTGAATTATTCATACTTTATGTCTATGACCACATATTCCAATATATATATAACACATCACAAATTTTCTTAACAGCCATCACATATGATTACCAATAAAGAATTCAACCACTTACATTCGCATTAACAAAAATGATATCAACAGAATATATGATGATAATTTTATCCAGCTTACACAGCATAACCAAAATATGGAATAATATAGATCAACATATAAGAACTATTAACTATGAGTTTAAGAGGTTTACCGAGCTTCCAAGCTATCCTAGCACAACAAGAACAAAAACCCTAGATTTGGGATCCACTAGAATGCCTTCCTGGATCACCTTTAAAAATCATAGGACTAAGTTAGGAAAACTAACTGAAACATAGAATAATAGAAAACAGGGCAATTTTATCAAAACTCACTTAAACAATTAGGGTTTACACCCCCAAAACGTCAAATCGATCAATTTCGGAGAATTGATCCAAACGATAAGTAACAAAACTCAATTTAATTGATTTTAAATCAAAGATAATTGATTAATTTGTGAAAAAATAAACTCAATTTAATTTTATAAAACTATTCCTAAAAAATAGGTTTCTAAAGCCTAAAATACAAATTTGAACAATTCAAACCAATTAAATTAAATTGAAGGTGTTAGAATGCAATTAAGGTTATTTTAAATAAGTCTTTGAAATAAATTTAAAAAGAAACAGCTATACAGATGACCAATTTTATTTGAAAGTGAGGGTTTTAAGCCCAAAAATGCAATTCCGTCAAATTTTATTAATTTATTTAACTTGAATGTTTGAACATACAATTAGGCCTATCTTATAACATTTTGTATAATCAATTGATCAAAATCAATAAAGGAAAATCTCAATTTAGCAAAATTAGGGTTTTTGAGTCCATAATACAAATCTAGTCAATTCTTGCTAAAATATATAAATTTACAGTTTGGAATTGAAATTAAACATATTATAATACAAATTGTATAATCAATGTAATAAAATAACTTATGGATCAATTCAATTTAAATCTACAAAAGTTTTGACCTAAAAATTCAATTTCAATTGATTTTATACAATTTTTCCAAATTAACACTTCCTACATAAAATTAAATATACTTTAAAGTATATCACATAATTAATTTATCCAAAATAACTTAATCGATAAATCCGAACCATCCGCATATAACTAGGTTAAAAATCCGATTCTCACAAATCAAGCATATAGCACACAACTAATCCATCCAAATTGATCACACAACTCATACATCCTCAATTCAACAATCAATTTAGCTTAATCAAAGCTAATTCATAGAAATTTAATCAAAATAAGAGTTAGGGTTTCAAAAAAATATACCAATAGAAAAGATGCAAAATGGAAGTTCATGAAGATCAGAGAAGCATCGCCGGAGGCCGAGCAACGTTGGTCGGTGGTCGACTGGGCTCGCGGCGGCAGGATGGTGCCCTGCTGGTGCTGCTGCTCGTTGCTTCTCCGCCTGTACGTTGCTGGCGTCGACGACGGTGACGAGCGGAGATAGTGCTGGTGTGGTCAAGCGGCGGACGAGGTCGTGTGGTGGTGCTGCTGGAGATCGCAAGAAGCAGAGAAGAGGAAGGAGAGATGGAACAGGGGAGGTCGGGGTTGGTTTTTCAGGAAAACAAGAATAGGAAGAGAGAGAAAAGAAATAAGGAAGGGATCCCTCCTAAGGGATGTAAATGGAGCGGATAATACCCAAAATTCGACGGATTTTACCTGATAGATATATAGATATGGATAATGATAAATAGATATATGTAGGGGTTAAAATATCCGGTGGATTTGGGTACGGATACGGATAATGGGTATCCATACCCATATCTATATCTATTTATCCGTTATATATTTACTATTTTACCCTTAACTTTTTATATAAGAATAGTTTATAATTAGAAATTTAAACGGGTGATGAGTTTACCTGTTGGATAACGGATTATTTGTTGGTTATTTATAATTTATCGGGTAAATGGATTATCCATCGGGTAACTGATATCCGTCGTGTACGGATATTGATATATTAGTGAATATCCATTCGGGTATGGGTATGAATATAGATATGGATTGTTTAATCGGATTCGGGTATGGATATAGAGTACCCGATCCGAACCTGCCCCGTTTACATTCTTATCCCTGCCGACTGTTTTTTTTCCTTTTTTTCTAAATACCAAAATATATAGACGGGTTATATTAATAGTGTAATTTCAACTCGATTAAATATTAAACTAAATCTTAACACTATTTTATGTAAACTAAATAATGCTTACCCAATAAATGGATTTAATTTAAACTAAATCTTAACACTATTTTAAATAGATATGGATTGTTTAATCGGGTTCAGGTATGGATATAGGGTACCCGATCCGAACCCGCCCTGTTTATATCCTTATCCCTACCGACTGTTTTTTTTTCTTTTTTTCTAAATACCAAAATATATAAACGGGTTATATTAATAGTGTAATTTCAACTCGATTAAATATTAAACTAAATCTTAACACTATTTTATGTAAACTAAATAATGCTTACCCAATAAATGGATTTAATTTAAACTAAATCTTAACACTATTTTAAATAGATATATAATTTTAAAATAATATTTAGAATATATAGAAAAATATTATTACAAACTTTAGATTACTTTAATTAATTTAAAGCATTTTTGAAAAATACCATTGATAAATTAAAATATTTAATATAGGAAAAAAAATATTTTTGGAAATATAATTATAAATAAGTTACAAAAACCACTTTAATTTAAAATTTTCAAATATTTCATTAATCTAATAAAAATAAATAAATTTAAAGGAAAAAAAATTTCTATGGATAAAAATTATTAAAATTATTTTACCAATATAAAGAAATTTTTTAATTTTAAAAAATTATTTTCATCATTTACCACTCTAATGAGATTTTATACTTTAAAATAATTTATTTTTGTTTACGAAATATAACCCTAATATAGAGCTATAATCGTACAATGAAATTATACTCGAAAACGAATTTAAAATATTAAAATAAAAACACATGACTAAAATATAAATATATTTTAAATGGAAAGAGAATCACATAAATTTAATGAAATTATAGTCGTGAATAAATTTATCTAGAATTAATTACAATGACAGACGATTAAATAAATTTTAACATAAATTTAAAATCATAAATAAAATCATAAAATGAATTAAAATCTTAACAAACATTTACAATAAACACAATTTACATAAAATAAATCAATTGAAATTAAATTAAAGTTTTATACTCATAAATCAACATTGGTATTTTATAAAAATTAGATTTTGGGAAGAGATGTGTTAATGCCGACATAAAAGGAAAGAGAGGAGACTATCACCAGGGTACGAAAATGGGTGGGTGGGTAGGTACTACCATATTAGGGGTGTGAAATAGATAAGGGCAATATTTTGAAAGTATTTATCTAAGGTGCGTTTGAACAGAAGTTTAATGAGTTTTTTAGGGGGTGAATTTATGGAGGTAAAATTTTAAGATAACCTCATTTGATGAATATTTTTAAGATTTAATTTAGGTTAAATGTAGCTAAAGAACATTAATGTTAATTTATTAATAAAACTTGGTTATTCACCTAAAGACAAATAAGGTTATAGTTTATTCACCTAAGTTAATCTAATAAATATTAAAATAATATTTTAAAACATTCATTTCTATTTACCTAATATTATTTATCCTACTACATTTAACATAACTAAGATTTACCTCATTTGAAACGAAGTGTTAAATGTTGTCTTTGCTCGATTATCCTCCAACTTTGAGGGTAACAAAAATGGTGTGGATCTAGATAAATAGAGGTGAATGATTAACTCTAATTAATCTAAGTAAAAATTTCTAAGTACATTCTCAAATGAGGTGTCTCTAAATGAATGATAGTCTTTCACCTTGATTCATCTTAATACAAACAAACACTTAAGGTATAAAAGTAATTTTATTAACAAGTAAACTAATAGTAGTATGGACACAAGTATAGAGTAGGTTGGATATGGAAATCTTGTACCCATATCCGATATTTATTTATTTTACTGTTATCCAATCATGCATCCACATTTATATACGTATATACATATCTTTATCCATATGTTCATATCGATATCTATCACTGAAATTCGGATATTATCACATTTGATGGGAAAGTTACTCAAAGTATGATTCATATGTCAACAAACATATCTGTAATATTTTTGTTTTGGTAATGTCATATCTACAAAATATGACATCAAATAAAATAAAATTGTCATTAAATGTGATGATATTGAAATTCAATTTGAGATAAGCTTGCTATGGAATTTGAAATGATTCAAAGTTAGTTGCTTGTACTTCTAGTCATTAAGAATTAGTTTTGCAATACCACCAAAATCTCATACAATTTTAATTTTAATTTATCAACATTTTAATCTAACCTAATTTCTAATATTCGGTTTTTTATTAATTATCTTATTTTAACCTAACATCAAACCTAAAAATTTTATAGGTAAAATTTTTATAATTACTAATAAAAATTATTCAACCCTAAAAAGCTAAAGCCAAATCCCACACCCAAAATTTTCTTTTTTTTTCTTTTCTTTTTATTTCTTCTTTTCTTTACTATTCTTTCCCTACCAGTGCATGTATTGTTCAATTTAGGTGCTTCTTTATCTTTCATATCCACTGCCTTTGTTGCTAGAGTTGTCCTATCACCATCTACTAGTGTAGCTATATCTATGATGTTGTCCTTGGGAGATAGACTAGATTGCACTAAGCTCTACTCAGAGGTGGTCTTAGTGATAGGTGGGGTAGACTTCTTAGTGGACTTAGTCGAGATAGACCTACGGGATTTTGATGTCATACTTGCGATCAACATGTAGGGGAGGTACCGAGTAGTGATAGAGTACATGTAAGAATGTGTAATGTTGTGTGGACTACAGGTTACTAGGGTTTCCTATAGCAAATGCAAACCCAAACCCACAAACAAAGTCTTATCTAGCCACACGCTACACATGTTGATGTGAAAAGGGTACCCTATATACGTGTGTAGTGTTCAAGAGTTGAACAAGGATTTGGCAGCCTTAAAGGACATTTTGGTTGCCCAAGACTTCCTCAATGTGTTTCCAGAGGAGATACCTAGTATGCCACTAATGCTATGGTTGTCTTCACTGACTACAAGATTCTCAAATATATATTCACTTAAAAGAAGTTGAATATGAGGCAGAGGAGATGGCTAGAGATGGTAAAGGACTATGACATCGAGTTGACCTACCATAAGGGTAAGGCCAGCGTTGTTGCAAATGATTTGAGTAGGAAGACATCACACTTTGTTAGTTCTTGTGTGGAGGTTAATCAGTTACTTGAAGAACTTGGTGAGATGGGGGTAGAGCTGATCTAATAGGGTGACCTAGAGGTTCAAATGAATGCCTTTGTCGATTGCTACAACATTGTTTAACAAGATTCAAGTCAGGCAGCTTAGAGACATTAAACTCAAGAGTATTCAACAACAGATATAGGATGGTCGGGTTGAGGGTTTTTAGATATATAAATATGGTAGCATTTGCTACAAGGGACATTGATGTGTACCCCAAGAGTTGTGCTAATCTAATTGCCAGATTTTGGAAGAAGGACAATGTAACCCCTACTTCGTTCACCCAGGAGGGGAAAAGTTATACAAGGACCTTAAATGGATATATTGTTGGTCTTGCATGAAGCAAGAGGTATCAAAGTTCATGGTGAGATGTCTGACCTTTTAGAAGGTCAAGTTTGAGCACCGCAAACCCATAGGTTAGTCTAGTCTTTGGAGGTGCTGAGATGGAAATGAGACACCATCTCTATGGATCTTGTGAGTGGACTATCAATGACTCATAGCGGGTGTGACATGATATAGGTCATTGTTGACAGATTGACTAAATCAGTGGCTTTCGTACTAATGAAGACTTAGAGCATAGATCAATTGGCTAATTCTTATATAAAGTTCATGGTAAGCAAACATGCTACACCTATAGATATTGTCTCTGATAGGGACTTGAGATTCTTTTTGCACTTTGGGGGAAAGTTATATGAAGCCCTAGTTATGAAACTAAAAATGAGTACCGCCTTTCACCCAGCTACGGATGGGCATACTAAAAGGAAGATCTAGACACTTGAGGACATGTTATGGGCTTGCGCTATGAATTTTCAAGGAATTTTGGATGATTGTCTACATTTGGTGGAGTTTTTATACAACAATAGCTATCATGCAAGCGTAAAGATGACACTCTTTGAGGTATAGTATGGACGAAAGTGTCGGACACTCTTGTATTGGAGTGACATCAGCAAGACTATTGTGCTTGGTCCAGAGATGATTGAGGAGATGATCCAAGATCAGATGAGAGTAGCTCATAGTCATCAAAAGAGTTACGCAAATCAGAGGCATCGTAGTGACGATTTTGAGACACGAGATAGAGTTCTGCTGAATGTTTCACCCACCAAGGGAGTGTAGAGATTCGATAGGAAGGGCAAGTTGAGCTCAAGATATATTGTCCCCTATGAGATTCTTGATAAAGTTGGTGAGGTTGCTTATCATTTGGAACCCCACCAGAATTAGCCTGAGTCCATAAGGTCTTCCACATCTTGTAACTATAGAAGTATGTTGCAGATCCCTCCTACGTGATCAAACTTGATGAGATCGAGATCGACGACTCTCTGAACTATAAGGAGAGGTCATTACCAATTCTTGACACCAAGGTATGCTGAAATCGGATAAGTTCAGTTCTGCTCGTGAAAATCCTTTGGAGCCGCCATAGAGTAGAAGAAGCAACTTGGGAGACATAGAAGGACATGCATAAGATGCACCTCAAATTGTTCATTATAGGAGTTTTATATTCCTGGATCACTTTCTTTTAAGGGGGTAGTATCTAGTAGCACGATATCCTCTCCATTAGGTTTAACTACCAAAATCACCTTTCCTTACATTCCCTTTCTCTCCTTCCCCAACCTTGACTTGCGACTTCGGGGACGAAGTCTTCTTTTAAGGAGGTAGTGATGTAATACTTTGAAATCTTATAAAATTTTTAATTTTGATTTATCAACATTTTAATCTAACCTAATTTCTAATATTTGATTTTTTTAATTAATTTTCTTATTTAACCTAACCTCAAAACCAAAAAATTTATATGTAAAATTTTTATAATTACTAATATAAAAAATTCAACCCTAAAAACCTAAACCTAAATCCTACACCCAAAATTTTCTTCTTCTTTTTTTCTTTTCTTTTTCTTCCTTCTTTTCTTTCCCCCTTTCTTCCTTCTTCTCTTTTTTTTTCTTCCCTGGTTGTGCCACCCCGACCCAACTCTCTCCTTCTTCTTTTTTCTTCATTTCTCTTCCCTAAGCGAGCCTAAGCCCGCTCCCATTCTCATTTTTTTTCTTTCTTCTTTTCTCTTTTATTTTCTTTTATTTTCTTTTCCTTTTTTCTTCCTTCCCTACCCGTTGTCTTCCTCATGTCCCCCTCCATTTCCTTTTCTACACCAAACAACCCCTAGTCATCCGCATATCCCCCTCTCATTTCCCTTCTAGGACATACGCTGGTCGCACCACCCTGCCTTGCACCCGCCTTATATCCCTTCCCCTACACCCTGTACCAACCCTTGAGCCCCCCGTTCTTCCTCCCCCACAACCATGAATGCCGATTTGTAGCTCTCCCTTATCGTCTTCCCCTCTCCCTCAACCTCTCCTACCTATATATACGCCCAAACCACTCCTCTCTCCTTTCTCCCACCATCAAACCTATAAGCCAAGTCTCCCATATTTTCCTCCCTCCTCTGTCTATGCTGATCCTCTAGTGTTGTTGTCGCCTGCCATTGCCTGTCCAACCTCCCTGACACCTCCCATCCTTGCTTGTACCACGCCAATGCCCTGTCATGCCACCCTTCTTAACTTTTTCTTCTCCCCTTCCCTTCTCTTACGCCTACAGTCGTAGTTGGCTACACCACCACCAGCCCTCTTCTCTCCTTTCTTACCTCCACCACACCGGATTGACTCTACCTAGGCACCCTAGCCAGTTTAACCATAATACAAAGCCCCTTCTTTTTTCCCTTCTTCTTTCTCCCTCTTGGCCAATATCCTCTTTACACCACCGTCGGTCGCCAGCTCCACCACCCCTAACCACCACTAAATCCTGTCAACCCTAGTGTTGCTGCCACCTTAACCCTAGCTGCCAACCCTCACCCACTTCCCTAAAATAAGCATTGCCACCGTTGTTGTGCACCACCCTATAAATTTTTTTCCACTTTAGTTATCTCCATTTCCTTTCTCCTCTTTTATCTTTCTTTTAGGTCAAAGTCTTTAAAAGAAAAAGAGAAAGAAAGTCTAAGCTGTGTATATCCATATTTCTAGGTAATATTCTGGAGATAGCTAAGGAGGAAGCATAGGTCTTGCGTGCTTAGAGATGGGAGTCGCTTTGGTAAGAATACAATCATAGATAGGGTTTGGTTGTATTATAAGATATTTCCTTGATGTGCTAATGTATGATGACATGTTATGGAATGTTAAATGACTCTAGTGTTGTATATGCAGTTTTGACTTAACGATAGTAGAAGGTAAGAAAGTTGTGTGGTTTATGACTATGTTGATTTCAAGTATTTATGTATAATCATGTCCATTCATTTTTTATATTGCATGCATGGAGAGTTGAAGTGTCATTTGTGTTAGGTGTCCTATGACTTGGAGAAGGTAGAAATTGGGTTCCCTCTAACCTAGCGGTATTTCGGTTAATATGATTAAAAAGTGGTATGTTGTGTACTTTAGGGTGTTAAATGGAACAAAATAGGTTGGGGATACTACATGAGATAATTAGAGCAAAAGTGAAGGGTTTATGGTAAATATAGGAAGGGGAAAGGCTATAAATGTGATTAGTAAAACCTAGAGGGAAGTTATGATCACATGTGAGAAAGGTGGGAGATTGATACTAGGGATTGGATATGAGGTTAACGATGGCATCTTGGGTAGTCATACATATTAAGGAAGTCATTTGGGTGTTAGGGAAGGATTTACGACCAAAATGTGAAAATTAGGGTTTTAGAAGGCTCAAGAGATAACCCTAAGGGTAGGCTATTATTTCATGTACAATATGGGGGATTTGGACCGCAACCTTGGGACATGATTTTAACCATAACATTTTGGGAATGTACACTAGAATTGGTATCCATATGGGATCTATGGAAGTAGTTATGGCCAAAATGAGAAATTAAGGTTTTGGAGGAGGCATGAATAGGTAGATTATTATCACATATGTAAGATGTGGGAGTTAGGCAACAAGGGTTGATTTAATGGTTAAAAATAAAGCTCTATTCATGGGTATGGAATTCAAGGACTAAACAAGCACTAGAGAAGGGTTATTCTAAGCATGAGAAATTATGGTTTTGGAGGAGGTCCAAATAGAAACCCTAGAGGTAAGTTATTATCACATGTGTAAAATGTGGGTAATAGACCATGACTTTTAAATATATGGTTCCTAATAAAATTTTGGGGTTCATTGGGAAAGCTTGGGACTAAAGGGGAACTAGAGGAGAGGATATGCTAGGGTTGTAAGATTAGGGTTTCTAAAGGGAAATAAGGTTATTTTGGGGCATGAGTTAGGATAGTGCCTAGCTTGAGTATGTGTACTTGGCTGTGTGATGACCTTGAAATAAAGAAAGTACTAATAATACACTAATAACTTAAAGTGGAAGATCATTTGAGTTAGAGCCAGTTGTGCATGCCGATCCACCGAAGAGAATAGTGGCCAATGGCACCTTTCCGTGGAGTTGCACCTTGTTACCATTCCACTAGTTGATAATAGTGGGCTCCTAAAATCAAGTAAATTAAACCATTGGATGATAATAACTTTTGATAAGACACTAATTACTTATAGTGGAACACCACGTGGATAAGGACCGGTTATACCTTAATTACCAATCCACCGTTGAGAATAGTAGCTAGGAGCACTCTTCCCTAGGGTTGTACTCTGATTAATGATCCACTAATGAGAATAGTAGCTAAGAGATTCATGTCACAGAGTTGTACTTGATTACTATTACACTAGTTGAGAATAGTGGGGTCCATGAACCCAACGTGAATAAAATCATGAACAATACATTATTACTGTATGGTTTGGAGAATATTAAATAAGTCAGTATATGTGCATGTCATCTCTTTTCGTGGTGTTATGAATTTATGTGATCTTCTTGAATATATTGATACCTTACTCAGTACGTAGTGTACTAATCATCCTTATTATAGGTGTTTCTCATTTCCACGAGTAGAGACCTCTTATGAGCCTATGCAGGTAAATGAAGACTCACTAGATGACTTTGCTACTTACATTTCTCTTATTGGGGTGGAGTGATATTGTCTTCTGTAGGGGTTGGGGCCGGAGAATTGTGTTATCTGATTGTTGTTTTAAACTATTTTTCCTCCTTTTTTCATTTTCATCTAAACATTTATTTATGTATTTTAGTTTTTCTTTCAAAATGAACATCTAAACTCTTACTTATGGTATGGAATATCCTTGTTCTATATTTATCATGGCTTACATTTTGTTTTACTTTTTCCTTGTAATTAGTATGAGGATGGTTTATGATCAGACTTATATCGATTGTGGCGGTAATGCCATCCATGTTTAAATAGCATTGTTTGCTTTAATAAAAAATTTTAGTAGTCAATTTTGGGGTGTTATATGTTTAAACTTGTTAATTCAGTCTAGGAAGTTAGTAAAACTATTGTATTATATATACCCAATTATTTATCAATGATAAAAAGGTAGGTCCATATCCTATCTTTTTTATGGTAATATATAAGTGAAATACCCTCATAAGTTGTCGATCCTCCATCTGCAACTACACCCTTTCCAATCATCTTAAAGGTATTCCCTTTAATATACATCCATGGCCCTCCCATTTGACGCTACTCCATCTCTACTTGTTGTACCCACCCAAAATATTGGCATCACTTTTCCAACGATCTTAATCAATTTGGACCATGAAAATCACTATATATGGAGTCACACCATCAAATTTTCAATGAAAGCCTTTGAACTAAAATCATTCACTCTCTAATCCACCCACCGCAGAATAAACATCATCCACCTCCACTAACGGTGAAGCAAAACCCTACCCCATTTCTCCATTCCCTAGAATCAGCATGAAAAATTAGTATTACTTTAGCTTCAACCCATAATTAGCAATCTACTATTGAGTCACATCATCAATGCCAAAACTACTTAAGAAGCTTAGGTTACTTATAATACCCCATCCTCAATTAACCCTATTTGGAAGCCTAATTATAAACTTGATATTTTATGTGTACTTATGTATAGAAATTATTGTATGATAATAGTAGTTAATTATTGATTAGATTAATGTCATTAAAATTTATTTAGAAATAGAATTTTTGGACCAAAGATCAAACAAGTCTAACCTTAGGTTGATAGTCTTGCCCTCTAGGTCAAATGTGTTGCCTAATGCTTTGGCGATTAACTTCTTGATCAGAGCGGTCGATCGAGGTGCCATGGTTTACATTATTTTCTAATTTTTAAATTTTTTTGGCTCCAATATGATTTATGTGCCCAATATTTTTATATATTTGGATTTCTAAACATATTTTATACATTCCCACTAAATTTGGTAATTTTTTGGATTTGTTTGATATTTTTTTTCATTAATTTTCATTTATCAATCTTTCTTCCACCAAAAATAATCTATAAATCCTATAGAATTATGAAAGCTAAGAAAAATAACTCCTAAAAAAATACTTGATTATATCTTGACTTGTTTCATAACTTTTGGACTTATTTTATCCTTTTCTTGATTTTATTCATATTCTAAATGTACCTAATTATGATATTTTTACATTTCTTGCACTCAAACCCTTTTTTATCTACCTATGTAATATCCCAAAATCCTAATTTCTGAAATTATGGCCAAATAAGGAATTATTAGGAAAATTAATTATATAAATTCATTTATTAAAATGTAGAGAGTTAATTAAGGTAGATTAAGAGGAAAATAATAAAGAATTTAATTGGAAGAAAATTTGGGTATTTTTCCTAATTAGTATGGAGGTTAAGGGAATTTATCTAAAATAGTCTAAAATAAGCAAAAAGGAATTTATTTAATATTTTATAAATATTAATATTCTAAATAACCCAAAAATACCCCAATTTCCCCATAAGTTATTTTAATTATTTTCCCATCCTATTTATTTTCTTATTTTCCCTTTTCTTCCTTTTTTCTCCCATCTCTTTCTTTTTTTTTCTTTCTCTCCACCCCCCGACTGGGCCGGCCTGCGCAGCCCAGACCCCTCGCCTCCCCTCTCCCTACGCGCGGCCCGAATTCCCCGCCTCTCCTCTTTCCCTCGTCCGCGGCCCAGCGCTGTTCGGCCCCCTTCCCATAATCGCGACACAGCGTTTCGCCGCTCAATTTGCTGAGACGTCGCGTCGCGCTAAGTAAAGAGATAGCCGTTGCCAGCCTTCGACGCGACGCTGCGTTTTCCTCCCACAACCCTCAATACGCCGCGTTTGACTTACGGACGTTATAACCGTTGTCGACCGGCCGGTTTCTCCCCTTTCTTTTCTTCCCTGGACCGTCGGTCCACCCTGCCTGTCTTCTTCCTCCCCGACCTGCGCCGCGTCCTGCAGTCGACGCCTGCCGCGTGATCTTCACCGGCAGCCACCAGCGCCGACCATCCTCCCCTGCCTCCCTGTCGTTTTCTTTTCCTTTTTCGACCCCAACAAGCTCCACAGCTCCCCTTCCCGCGTGCCCATCTCTTTCCCTTTTCTTCTCCCCCTCCCTGACCCAACCTGCCATGGCAGGACCTGCCGCCTGCCGGCCAGCCTGGCGCCTGCACCCCCCCTTTGTCTTCTTCCCCTGGCCTTGCCCGACCACCCTACCTATAAATACCCCCATTGATCACCTGGGTTTGGGATTGGGAACCATGAAACCCTAGGTTTGCTCCCTCTCGCCGCCGCCCCATCAGACGCGTCAACCGCCGCCGTCCCCCAACGCTGCCGGTCGAACGCCGCCCAGAACCCCACCTTGCACCACCCTCCACCTAACCAAGCCCTCCTCAGCCCTCGATTTGCCCTGCACGTGCTGCCTTGGCCATGCAAAATAGCCACCCCGAGCAGCCCCTTCCAACCCCTCGCCGCCCTTGCGCCGCCTTCCACCGCCAACCCAGCTGCCACCAGCGCCTCCTCCACCCTCCAAAATGTCCAGCAGACCTCCCTCTACCTTCCCCTACCTCCATCTTTCCCTGCCTCCCTCTCCTCCTTCCTCCCTCATCTTCCACCTCTCTCCACCACCCTCGGCCGCCGCCGTCACCCCTTGCCACGCCACCATCCTCACTCCACTCCCCTTCACCTGTTGTTTCTTTTCCCACCTCAAACTCCTCCTTTTCCCCTCCCATCTAACCGCCACCTCCATCTTTCCCCCTTTTTTCCTCCTCCACCGCCGCCGCCGTCACCGCCACGCGCCGCCGCCGGACCACCACTGACCCTAGGTGGTCTACACTCATCCAAACCCTAATATCCCTTTTTCATAACTGCTACTATTTTCTACTAATATTAATACTAATATACTTATTATTATTATTATTATTATTATCATTATTATTATTACTTTTATTATTGTTATTATTATTATTATTATTATTATTACTATTACTATTGTCATTATTACCATTATTATTGCCTCAATTATTAAGATCTTATTTTCTTACTAATACTAACATCCCTTTTGAACCCTAACTTTTATTATACTTAACTTTAATCTTAGTTTTTATAATTATTGGTATTAACATTATTAATAATATTACTATTATTACTTCTATTATCCTTACTACGGTTATTATTGTGGTTACTAAACCTTACTTGGTTGTATTATGGTTATTATCATTACTACTAGGAGTATTATTATTATTATCGTTATTATTAGTTTTATTATTATTATTATTATCACTATTTTTCTATAGTTAGCATGAACATTACTATTATAAGAATAGGGCTAATGGATTTTAATAAAATAAGTGTAACAATAAGTATCAAAAAATAAATATATTTGGACTACCAATATTTAGTATACTAATTCTAAGGTAAAAACCCTAGTTTTTGTATAAAACCCTTTTTAGTAATAAAAACCCTAACCTTAAACTAGAATGAGGATTGATAGTAATTATAAGGGAAACTAATACTTAGCATTTTCCCCTTTTATAGGTAACCCCGACCAAAGCCCTAAGGAGTTAGAGGAGCGTGCTCCAAGCCCGGCGTCGCCTTAGGTAAGAACGAAGCTAATGGCCTTGTGCTATGTGTGACATCGATGTGTTGAATGTTGTGTATGCCATGCTATGCCATGTATTATATAATCTGTGTATAACTTGTCTTATGTGTCGCGCAGCTTGGAGATTGAGGTATGTTGTATGTGCTCCCATGGTATGAGCATGACATGTATATGTATGATGTTTATGATGTATTATGTTATGGCCCTCTAGGACATGCATATTAGGATAAATGGTAATATGAGTTGGGAACCATCATGGGAGTCTTGAAGTTTGTATGATGGTATTAATGTTCTAGGGCGGTACTAATGGTTCGCATGGTGGTATTCGGGTTGTATGGTGGTATTTATGATTTTATGGAGGTATTAATGTTGTATGGTGGTATTTGTGATTTTATGGAGGTATTAATGTTGTATGGTGGTATTATGGTCGGTATGGTGGTATTAGGGTTTGCATGGTGGTATTAGGGTTCGTATGGTGGTATCAATGATTGCATAGTGGTATTAATGGCTTATGGTGGTATTAGGGTTTGTATGGTGGTATTAGTGATTTTATGGAGGTATTAATGTTGTATGGTGGTATTAGGGTTTGTATGGTGGTATTTGTGATTTTATGGAGGTATTGATGTTCTATGGCGGTATTAGTGATCTCATGGTGGTATTAATGGTGTATGGTGATATTAGGGTTTGCATGGTGGAGTTAGGGTTTTGCATGGGAGTTAATGATTGTATGGGATTTAGGGTTTCGTGTGAAAAGTTCGAGAGATTGCATGGGATGTGTAACATTTGCATGGGAGCAAAATTTACGTATGAAAGGTTGAATTGGGATGTAAGGAAGGTAAAGCGAATATTATTTGGGAGTTTAACTGTTTTAGACGGAGAATAGTACGTGGAATAGTATAAGGGTATGGAGGAGACAGAATTAGGGTTTTGGAGTGATTAAATCTGGGTCATTGTGATTAAGTAGGGTTGGAGTAGCTAATTGTGATTTGTTGAGGATGATTAAGGTTTGGGATGGCTAAGTATGGTTGTTATGGTAAAATAGGGTTAAGAGCGGTAAACCACGGGTTGGTGTGGACAATTAGGATTGGTTATGGGCCTATGGCTGCTTAGAGTTGGTTGGTGTTATCATGTGTATTATTGATTACAGTGTAGTTATGGATGTGGAACTTTATTATGTGCGATGTGTAAAGCATAAAGAGAACGAATTATGCATGGTGAAAACCTTTTGAATAAGATATGTTAAGACATTAACTACTTACAGAGAAAGATGTTGAGCCGGACCCAGACCGGTCCACCGGCAAATAATAGTGGTAGGGTATGTTACCCTCGTGACCGGTCCACCGGCTATAATAGTGGCAGGGCATGGCCCTCGTGACCGTTCCACCGGCTATAATAGTGGGGGATTCCGTGCTCAACAAACTAATCAGAATGATGATAAGACCTGGGAAAGATACCAACATTTACAGTGGAACACCTTGTGAGTCAGGGCCAGACCGGTCCAACCGCAAATAATAGTGGCAGGGTATGTTACCCTCGTGACCGGTCCAACGGCTATAATAGTGGCAGGGCATGGCTCTCGTGACCGTTCCACTGGCTATAATAGTGGGGTTCCCGCACTCACACGGACTATTAAAGAATCTGTGTGGAATGAACGTATTATTAATGAGAAATGAGGAATAGGTCACAGAAAAGTGTTCAGGCCTTATCTTGCTGGTTATCGCATGTTGTCTATATGATTGTGCTACGTATGTTATGTTGTATGATTGTATGCTTGGCCTTAGCGCACTAGCGCCCTTACTCAGTATTGGACCCGTACTGATACTACCTTGATTGAATGGGTCCTGTGATGATCCACCGATGGTGGGGAGCAGACCTCCTATGCAGGTTTGATCGGTTACTAATTATGGGGTGGAAGGCTTGGCTTGAGTGAGTAGGCGATCCGGATATTGGTCCCTTGGGACCCATCTTATTAACCATATTTTGTACTACGCTTCTTGCTTTGAAACCATACTTTTAAGTTGTAATCTTAACGATATTTTAACTGTTGTTGACACGTGGTTTTCGTGAATGGACCTATGTTTTGGTGACTCTTACTTAATGATTGTTTAGTTAGCCTTAGCACTTAGTATCGGAACGGTAGGAGTGAACCGGTCTGGTACTAAGTGTGGCGGTAATACCCCCAAGTTTATGGTTTTAATTCTTTCGCTTCCGCTAAAACCTTTTTCTTAAATGAAATTTTTCAGTAGTAAATTTGGGGGTGTTACAACCTACCCATTCCCCACCTTTATAAACACATTCTTCCTTACCCTTATACAAACCTACACCCCTTTGGCTTGACTAGCGGGTCATCATAAATCTTCCACACCCACCATATTTAACCACCTACCTTTCATTCAAGTTTTGAACAAGCAAGCTCCCCCTCTCTATTGGGATAATATTTTAGTAGCTTCCATCCCCTATTTATAATGTATTTTTCTTAGCTTATTTTAATTTAACCTTTATCTCCTTTGCTCCTTTTGGTTGATCCCACCTCTATCGTCACCTTAGTTATTATTTCTAAGTGTTCTTGAGCTTTATTGATCCTATAATTGAAACCCACCCTCCTCTATTTATCCTTGTTCTCTTATTTTCACTTCTACATTTTCTTCTATCTAGCCTTTATTTATTTTTGAATAAGTAAAGAAGGTTAGAATTTTAGTTAAATTGTGACGTTGTCATCTATTGTATCCTCCTCTTCTGCCTCCTTTTCCGAAGGGTATGGCATCTTATTATAATTTTTGACTCACCATTAGATCCCTTGCATTAATTACTTAAAGTGTTATTTATGATATGTTGAGATTTGAGCATGATTAGGTATAGTTATAAAGGATTAAATGTTTACATGCTTTAGGGGTATTGTTGTCTTTTTACTTAAAATATGAAATTTCCCATCATATATGCCTAGTATGTGTTATATTATGTTTAGTATGAAAATCATGTGAAATAGGTAATGCCACATATGCATAAATAGGGTTTTATATGCTAAATGGGCTTAATTATGTTTCAGAGGTAAAATGGTAATTTTGTCACTTCTAAAAGTTTTCAAGAATTATAATGTTATATTAAAGTGTTTATTTTAATGTTATTTATCTAAGCCATGAAATTTAGTTAATTTTAATAGCATATGGGATTAAAGTGGGAACTTATGGAGTAAATAACATATAAAGACATTTTGGTTGTTTATAACTTATTAAGCCTAAAACTGTGAATTATTGGGATAGTATAATCTTAGTGGATTCTCAGTTGGACCTTAGAATTAAATTTGAATTTGGAATTGATGCATATGAGATCCAACTTGGGTCATGTTAGGAGGTGGTGTTCTAATTTAACTTAGAACAACCAAAAATTAAAGAGAAGAGTAGGGAGAGATTTGAGGGAATAAAATTGATTCTTAGTACTCCTTGAATCAATACTCACAAGAATCACCTAAATTATATACTCTTAGGATAAATTTTGGAATATTTTTGCAAACTTTAAACTCTTACACTTGAGTTAGAAGGGGGGGACTCTCGGTTTTACTAGAGAGAAGATGTTTCAGCCAAATAAGTTGTGTTTCTCTTTCATTCTATCCTTGGCACTTATAGATGAAGTGTAGGATTAAGGGTTACAACTTAACCAACTAATAAATGTAATTTGAGCTATAAAAAAAACAATCTACCTAATATACCAACCATGAGTTTCAGTCATGGTAAGATATTTTGGTTTGGATTTTTGAATATATGGATCTCCCTAGCACATGTCTAATTCATATAGCTACCACTTGACTCACAAATAAAGAGAGAAATATTATTTTAATCTTGTAAGAGACAAAAATGAGTAAGGAATGCCATCTAGCCTTCCCTTTTCTCCCCAAAAATTTACATTATTCTTTCCAAGTGCTGAAAAGGACTTGACATATAACTTGAGAGGGACTTGTGACTATTTTGTGTGGCTATTATGGGTGTAGAATGGGCTGCGTTTTGGTGGCATTTTTGGGGCTAAAATATTAAAGGAAAATGGACTAAAATGGGTGGGGAAATTAGAGGAAAAAACATGGTTGAAGGTAAGTTTGCATGGTTTGCATAGCTAGATTTTAAGGAGTGATTAATTTGTCCTAGTAAGGAGAGTTTTGTGATTCTCAAACTTGGAAAAATCTATGATGAGATTGTTATCATCAAATGAAGATTATACCCCATCATCCTCTCCCTCTTGAAAAGCATCCTCCTTGTCTCTAAATGGCTCATCATGAATGTAAGGTAGTAGATCTCCCACATTAAATATATTTGATATATCTCCCATTTTGTCTTGTAGCTCCAATTTATACGCGTTATCACCAATCTTTTCAATAACTTTGTATGGGCCATCACTTATAGGCATGAGTTTGTTCTTTTGTTTAGAAGGAAACCGTTCCTTCTTAAGGTGAAGTCAAACTAGGTCTCTTGGTTCATACAAGTGTTGTCTCCAGTGTTTGTTAGCTTTACTCATATATAATTCATTTTCCCTTTCAATTTTTATCTCACCCTCTCATGGAGCTTCTTCATTACTCTAGTCCTTTCTTGTGCATTGAAGTTGGTGTGGGCTTCAATAAGAAGAGGTAAGAGATCGATGGGAGTAGTAGGGTTCACCTCATATACTTCTTCAAAAGGAGAGCGTCATATAGTATAGGTTAGTGATTAGTTGTAGGCAAACTCAATGAGATAGTTTGGTATCCCAATCTTGTAAGGATTTATGAACCAAACTTCTGAGGAGCATTGTGAGAGTCCTATTGGTGACCTCATTTTGCCCATCAGTTTGTGGATGGTAGGTGATACTAAATAGGACTTTGGTACCCACTAGCCTCCATAATATCTTCCATAAATAGTTAAGGAACTTGGTATCCCTATTTGGAGACAGTGGACTTGGGATTACCATGCAACCTAACTATCTCCTTGAAGAATAAATGAGCTATGTAAGAGGAGTCATCCATCTTATGGCAGGCAACGAAATGAGCCATCTTAGAGAATCGATCCACCACCACCATTATAGCATCATTTTGCCTCTATGTCTTAGGTAATGTTATAATGAAGTCCATACTCACATGATCCCATGGTTGGTGTGGGATAGGTAAAGGAGTATAGAGCCATTGATGAAAGTGACTCTTAGACTTTTGATAATTGACACACCTAGTTATTACACTTTGTACATCTCCCACAAGTTTGGACCTATAAAAATGGTCACTAAGTACGTCCACGATCTTGTTGATGCCGAAGTGTCCAGCTAGTCCTCCTCTATGCACTTTCCCTACAAGTAATTTTCTGATGGAACATTTGGGAATGCAGAGTTTGTTATTCTTGAAGAAGAACCCTTCCTGGATGACAAACAAGCCTCTCTTCTTATCTTGTTCCTTGAAATAGCAACCAAAGTCTTCGTATTCCTTATAGAGTTCCCTAATTCACCCAAACCTCGATACTCTTGCTTCTAACTAAGAGAGCGTAGAACATCTACTAGAAAGTGCATATGATACTACATTCGTTTTACCACTTTTATGTTTAGCTACAAAGGAAAAATATTATAAGAATTCTACCTATATTTCATGTCTTGGATTAAGCTTATGTCGGTTATTGATGTACTTCAATGACTCATGATCTATATGTAGTACAAACTATTGAGGTTACAAGTAGTGGGACCAATGATCTAGAGCTCTTACCAAAGCATAGACCTCCTTGTCATATGTGTTGTAATTCACCTTAGATTTGTTGAGCTTTTCACTAAAGGATGCGATTGGTTTCCCTTCTTGTAGTAAAACAACTCCAATGCCCACTCCACTAACATCACACTCAACCTCAAACAATTTGTTTAAGTTAGGTAATAATAGGATAGGTGCTTCACTTAAGTTCCTCTTAATCACCTCAAAGGCATCTTGTGCGGCCTTGGTTCACTTGAATTTACCCTTCTTCATGCATTCAGTTATAAGGGCTAGTAGAGTGCTGAAATCCCTAATAAATCTCCGATAGAACAAAGCCAAACCATGAAAAGGCCTCACTTGTGTAAGACTTGTAGGTGTGGACTATGCCTTAATCACTTCCACTTTGGATTCATCCATGGCTATGCTATCCTTAAACACCACAAAACCTAGAAATGTAACCTTAGGTATAAAGAACTCACACTTTTCTAGCTTAGCATACAACTTGTGACCTCTAGGTGCTAGAAATACAAGTTTGAGATGCTTTACATGTTATTCATCACTAAAGCTATACACAAGGATGTCGTTAAAGTAAAATACTACAAATTTACTAATAAATGGCTTAAGTACCTCATTCATAAGTCTCATGAAGGTACTAGGGGCATTTGAAAAACTAAAGGGAATAACCATCCACTCATACAACCCTCCCTTGGTTTTGAATGCAATATTCCATTCATCACCATCTTTCATTCTTATTTGGTAGTAACTACTCCATAGGTCAATCTTGAAAAACAAGGACACACCATTTAGACAATCAAGCATATCATCAAGTCTAGGCATAGGATACCTATACTTGATGGTAATGTTGTTGGTAGCTCTACTATCTACATACATTCTCATGGTACCATCTTTCTTTGGTACAAGCAAGGCAGACATGGCACCGGGGCTAAGGGACTCCCTTATTAAACCCTTATACAATAACTCATCTACTTACCTTTATAACTCCAAGGCTTCTTTAGGGTTACACCTATAGGCTGCCTTATTAGGGAGTATAGCACCAAATACAAAGTCAATTTGGTGCTCTATGCTTCTAATGGGGAGTAATACACAGGGTAGGTCATTAGGGAATATATCATCAAACTCTTCTGACAATGCCCTAACCCTTAGATCAATACAAACCTTCCCAATCCTCTAACAACAACAACAAGTAGATTACCTTCCTTTTTACTATAGCCTTATCCAAACAATTTCCACCTATGAGTAGGGAATTTTTACAACTCATATCAATATAACTAAGCCTAGTAACTAAAGGGTGAGTAAAATCTTCTTCTTAGCAAACTTAAAGTAATAGGTGCTCTTTCTTCCATTATGGCGCTCCTATCAAATTGTCATGGCCTCCCCAAAAGAAAATGACAAGCAACCATTAGAACTGCATCATACACCACTTCATCTTGATTTGTCACTTCCACTATGTTACCATCATTAAGCCATTGTAGCTTATATGGTTTGTCACACTTTGTAGTAGTGAGACCAAGCTTCTCTACTAAAGTGCAAGAAGCAACATTGGCACAACTACCTCCATCTACAATAAGAAACCTTATTTTTCCAAGTATGGTGCACTTGGTTTGAAAAATATTTTCTCTTTGGGACTCATCACATTCGACCTCCTTAGTGTGCAAATTAAGGATTCTCTCACATCCGATGGTGCATACTCTTCCTCTCCATTAAGGGCATAATAAATTAGTAAATGAATAATATTAGGATAATCCTCCCTCTTTATATATGCATATGTCTATGTATTATTTATGCATATTGTGGGATTTTTGTTAGATTTATGGATATTGCGTCCTTTGGCATTTTTTTGTAGGTGTGCCCAATGGATTCAAATAAGGCTAAATTGAGGCAATATAAAAGGCTTCGAATGAAAAGTGAAGAATTTTATCTTTGATTCAATTTGAATTTGGAAAACTACAAAGAACAAAAGTTATAGATCTCCTTCTTAGCTTTCCAATGCATCTAATATCACCTCATTTTAACTCTAGATGAGTTAATTATGAGCCAACACGGCATGCCATATTGATCAACATGGTCGTGCAGGTTTTCAGAGTGACTACTCAATCTCTAACCCCAAAACGGCTTGGCCGTGTTGACCAACATAGCTTGTTGGGTATTATATATTTTTTTTTGCAATATGATTTTAAAGGATTTGACGGTTATATTGGGTGATAGATTTTGCTAGACCTAAGAGGGAATGACTAAAAGTAGATTTTTGGGAGGCTATTTTATTCCTCTCTTTTGTATTCATCTCTCTTAGATGCAAAAACACATTAGATTTAATTTTGAAGCTTTGTAATCATTCGAATTCAGATCTACTCTTTATATCTTTAACATCTTGGTTCTATATTCTAATCTATTGCTCTTTTCATTTCATTAATGTTTAATTTCTCTATTGTGTCTATTGATTTATTTATGAGTGAGTAGATTTCCTATCTAAGATTGGTTCTAGTTTAAATTGCTGATTAATGATAAATTAGTTTAATTTCTATTTTGATTGCTTGAATTCTTGATTTCAATTATTAAGTTCTTCACTTATGGTTGAATTGATTGATCACCAATTTAACTAAATATAGGTTTTAATTTAAGAACTAAAAGGTTAAGATTAATAATTGGAAATATAACAATTGAATGAGAGAATTGAACCATAAAAGTAGGCTAGAGTCTCCTAGGGATTTAATTGATTTAGCATAGAACATATTAGATTTAATACCATGAGCATAGGTTATTAATTTGGATTAGGTACGACTTTTAGACCTTGAAAGAGGCTATTATTTAATTTAGCCTATTTTGCCATCTAGGATTTAGGTCATTATTTGGCAATTAAATTGATTATTTATTAATTATTGATTTATGATGACAATCCAATCCTAAGCCTTTAATTGGATTTGTATTACTATTATCATTACTATTTGATTTTATTTTATTATCCATTTTCTACTCCCCAAATTTGATATGTCTCGATAGTCATAAATGGTGAATATTTAGTAATTAATAACGAATTCCTTGTGGGATACGACATTCCGTATGCTTGCGGAATTGGCCCATCAGGACCGAATCATCCTCCTCTTCTTCACTTTCTTCCTCTTGGTTATCCTCCTCTAAATCCATTATGGTAATTACCCTCTTTTTAGGACACTTGTTTTGATAATGCCCCAAATCTTGACATTTAAAACACCTAACACTCTTTGTTCGATTCCCAACTGCCGCTCCCTTACTCTTTATATCTTTTGTCAAAGGTGTTGATGGGGTTTTGAATGGTGGAGGAACCTCTCTTGAAGTGCTAGATCCCTTATTTGGACCTCCATATCTCACAACGCTCTTCTCCTTTTTATTTTTTTTGATCTTGATGGCTAAATGATAGAGCTCATCTAAGGTGTAAAACCTATGCATCTCCTCTTTCCAAGATATGTCATGTCTAAGACCTCCAAGGAATTGAGGCATGGTATACTATTCTAGCTCATCTAAAATGATCCTAATATAGAGTTTTTCAAACTCCCTAATGTACTCCTCTACACTTAATGAACCTTTCTTTAAAGAGGACATTTTATTGTACAAGTCTTGAGTGAAAGAAAGAGGAAGGGATCTCTCCTTTATCAACTTCTTCATTTTCAACCAAGACTTAAATTTTAATTTTTCTTTTTTTTTTCTCCTCTTATGAACCAAATTCTTCCACCATAATTAAGCATGGACTTTGAGCTTAAGAACTACCACCTTAAAGGCTTTGGTGTTGGAATAGCCCTTAGCCTCAAATAATCTACTACACCTCAACTCCCACTCCAAAAATTCTTCGAGATTGTGATTACCTTTAAACTCCGAAACGTCGACCCTAACATCATGAAAACTATCTCCTTTTTTCCCTCCTCCTTAGGTCTATAGAAGAATCACTAGAGGATGAATCTTCTCCATCCTCACTACCAACATGCTCACCATCCCCATAAGAGTCTCAAATTAAGGGTATGTTTTTTTGTGTGTCTCGGGCCATATTAGGGATTATGGTTTCCAAGATATCAAGTACTCTTCTCATATCATTTTGAAGAGACTAAATATCTCTATCTCTCCTTAAATTATTTGTCTACTCAAGACTCAACCCTTTTGGTAAAGGTAGGTCTCCCATTGAAGACCAAAGAAATAATTTAGAAGGTTAAAAGGAAGGTGATTTTAGTTAAGACTAGGGAAAAAATGGGTTGGGGTTCGAATACAAATGAGGTGTTTGGTTTAGATTTTTTTTGGGTGTTTGGTTTAGAACATGATGATGGGAAGAAAAAACAAGACCCAAATTGATGCAACCTAAGCTTTGATACTAAGTTGATGCATATGAGATCCACCTTAAGTCATACTAGAAGGTAGTGTTCTAATTTAACTTAGAACATTGAAAATTAAAGAGAAGAGTGGGGAGAGATTTGAGGGAATAAAATTGATTATTGGTAACTCCTTTAATCAATACTCACAAGAACCATCTAAGGTATAAAATCTTAGAATAAATCTTGAATGATTTTTACAAACTTCAAACTCTTACACTTGAGTTAGAGGGGGGGGGGTCTTGGTTTTACTAGAGAGAAAATGTTGCACCCAAATAAGTTGTGTTTTTTTATTCTATCCTTGGCACTTATAGATGAAGTGTAGGATTAAAGGTTACAACTTAACCAACTAATACATATGATTTGAGTTAAAATAAATGAAGAAATTTACCTAATATACCAACTATGAGTTTTGGTCATAGTAGGGTATTTTGGTGCATATTTTCAAATATATGGATCTCCTTAGCATATGTTTAACTCATGTAGCTGCCACTTGACTTATAAGTAAAGAGAAAAGATCATTTAATTTTTTATAAGACAAAAAATAGTGAGAAATGTCTTCTAGCCTTCCTTATTCTTCCCAAAAATCCGCATTGTTCTTCCCAAGTGCTGCAAAGGACTTGACATATAACTTGAGAGAAAATTGTGGCTATTTTGTGTGGATATTATGGTTAAATAATGGGCTTCATTTTTGTGGTATTTTGGGGCTAAAATATTAGAGGAAAATGGACTACAAAGAGTGGGAAAATTAGAGAGAAAAACGTGGCTCATTTTTGGTGTGTTTTTTGGGGGTGGTAAAAAAGGTTGACAAAGTTTGCATGGCTTACATGGCTAGTTTTTAAGTAGTGATTAATTTGTCAAAGTAATAAGAGTTTTATGATTCTCAAACTTGAAAAAAATTAATGACGAGGCTGTGATCATCAAATGCGGATGCTCCTGCATTAGGACCATACTGCTAACCTTTAGATTGAATTGAATGATTAGAAATAAATAAAAATGGTTAAGTACGAATTGGTTTCCTAATGTGTATTATGTAATATTTTTGATCGCCCAATAAAATACTATCATTTCAAGTAGAAGACCTTGAGATTTGAGAATGATGTCTCTTTTGGGTTAGCTATCATAGAGATGAGATATGAGCCCTCGATTTGGTTTAGTGGTTTCATAAGATGCCTTAACATTTCAACTAAGGTCCTACTTTACTATATAAGTGACCTATAGGCCCTAATATACTCTATAAGTGACTTATGAGCCCTATAGGGGGTATTAATACTCAAGGATTAGGTGTCCTAGAATAGAAGAATATTGTATCGCCTTGTTGCACTAGTGTGACAAGGGTACTTACTACTTAGTGCATCTCTAGGTTATAAAGGTTAAGGGTATTGTGTTTCTTGTGTGCCACTGTGACCAATGCATGTGAGTATCCTTTGGTTGTGATTATATTCCCTCAAGTAATTAAAAATGGAGGTAACTCTTGTATGAGGACTTAATTAGATTGTTTTAGATTGTTGGTTAAGTAGCTTCTTCCTTGCACTACTTGGTTTTGGTTTACTAATTTGGTAGTTTCCTTTATGCAATACTTGGTTTTAGTTTGTTAGTTGTCTCCATGCAATACTTTTTTTTTTGGTATGTTGGTTTGATAGTTCTTTATGCACTATTTTAATTTGGTATATTGGTTAGTAATTGTATTATTATATTGGTTTATGTGTGGTATGGAAGTGGTAATTGGAAAGGTCTTGACTATAATTTAATGTCTTCCTCGTTCAGAGACACCTTTAGTATAATTAGATTAATGAAACATTCATAATATGGTAAGTGTGATAAGATAAGCATGCAACCTATGTTGTGATATAAACTATGACATGCTTTTGGTATTTAGTTGGTTTATACTATTGGATGCATTATGCCATTATTCCTTGAGTTGCCTTTTGTGTGCGCTATGTGATATTTGCATTCTTAGTGTTGTGTTGTATTTTACTTAGTATTGTTATACTGATGGGTTTCGTTTTATAGTCTCCTACCTATTTAATGGTTAATTCTAATCTTATAGGATCTATTGATTGTGGTGGGTCAACGAGTGTTGATAGGGTTATTTGGTGCCTTTTTTGTTGTTGTATATACCATGTTCTTGTGTTCCCTTATTGGGACATCAATTTTTGCATTCATTTATTGTATTTAAATCCATTATCTCTTATGCTTTATTATTTTCTATTGCTTTTGTATTAACCTTATATTAAGTGCTAACCACACTTAACTATCATATTTGAGCGGCTTTAACCTTACGACATGGGTTAAGTATTGGTCATACATCTCTTTGTGTTGGACGTGGCAGCAACACCCATTTATTTTACATAATTACTTTTGCTAAAATGAAAATTTTTAGTACTAAATTTGGGGTTGTTACATCACTGTTGAACACATATTCAAATCTCAAACCCACGCACAAGTTATGCAAATATGTGTGCAATTGCAAACACTCACCATGATTATGTTGAGTAAAAACAACACCTTGTTCATGTGCTCAATGCTAATCTCCATTCTGAACCCTATAATGACATAGTTAGATATATTCTAATGGGGTCAGGTGATGACTATTCTACTTTCTATACCTCTATTATTGATTGGAATGATTCAATTTTTGTTAAGACATACTCAATATGCTCTTACAAGAAGAAGAGCACCTTGGGAGCTCAAGGAACAATATGCTATTACTACTACAACTTTTGGTCCATCCCACAACCTTTACTCTATTGAGCACAACAATTCCACAAACCAGCATAATCAAGGTCATGGGTCTCGCTTCCATATTCATGGTGGACAAGGTCACCAACAATATGGCCAAAATCAAACCGTGGGTTAACCTTCCTTTACTCACCCACAAGGTAATTTAAGGAATCATATTCAATGTCATATATGTTCTAAATTTGGTCAAATTTCTCTTCAATGTTATAATCACTTTGATCATGCTCATGTCATGGAGAACACCCCTCAAATTTCTACCATGCTAGTTGGACATGATTCGCACCGTGATATATCTTGGTATCTAGATTTAGGAGCCTCTAACTATGTAATTGAAAATATTAATATTTTGTCCATTCATGATGAATACACCAAGAACGAGAAATTAGTTGTGGGAAATGTCATGAAGCTACCTATATCTCATATTGGATCATCTACATTATTGACACACTCTCACCCACTTGTTTAATTAATTTATTATGTGTTCCACACATATCGAAATATCTTATGGACATGTCACAATTCACAAAAGATAATAATGACTCCATTGAGTTCTTTGCTAACTCTTTTGTTATGAAAAATTCTAAGGGTCTTATGCTCCTTTAGGGTTATCTTGAAAATGGCCTTTACAAATTTCCTCCCATTGTTGCCTCCTCACCAACTACCTTTTTAGGTGTTAAAGTAGTTCTACAATGGTGCCATGCTCATCTAGGGAATCCAAATAAGTATGTGAAGAGTTAGGTTGTCTCTAGTTTCTCTTAACCTATATCATATCCTATGCATCCTTTCATTTGTGTCTCTTGGAAAAACTCACCATATTCATATGTTTGTGTCTCATATACATTCTCATGTTCTATTTCATCTCATTTATTTTGATCACGAATCAATTTCAATTGTGACATACTATGATTATAACTACTTTTATGCTTCTTTCCTTGATGATCACTCTAAATATATCATATATATTTTATGCAACAAAAATCTCAAGTGCTTGAAATTTTTTTCTCTCTTCATATTATCATCGCTAATCAATTTCAATTTCCCATTAAAATTTACTCAAACAGATTGTGGTAGAGAATATGGCAATGTGTCTCATTTTTTATAAAAAAATGGGATAGGGCATTGAGTCTCATGTCTACACATGCTTAAACGAAATGATTTTGTAGAAAGATGAAACTGTGACATTGTTAACAAAGATTTATCACTACTTGCTCATGCCCAATTACCATTTACCTTGTGGAAGAATCCCTTCCACACTGCTATTTATCTCATTAACTACACAATTACTCCCATTCTTAATCACTCATTGCCTCACTAAATTCTATTTCACCATTCACCCAACTACTCCCACCTATGCACTTTTGGGTGTTTATTTTTCCTATATACACATCCATATCAATCCAATAAAATGTCCTTTTGGTCCACCTCATGCATATTTATTGGATATAGTTCCAAACACCACGACGACTTATGTCTCCTCCTAATTTCCTAGTGTGCGTATATAACCTGTTATGTAGGATTTGATGATTCACAATTTCCCTATCAAACTCATACCACTTGAGTTACATCATAGTGTTCCACTTCACCTTCTCTTACCTCCTTAGTCTTTTACACCAAGAAACTTTACATAACCCTCTTCCAATGTCCTAGGTCACACCACCTAACATAACACCAAACAACATTCTTGTTGTGTCACCTCCCTATAGGTCTCCTATTCCATTTATCGACATGCCACCTTCTACAACTCAACCTCAAACAAAACACGTATCCCCTCATACTCCTATGCCTAGCTTATGTTCCACTCTTATGAACACTAATTTTCCCTCAACTACACACTTACAACCTACCCCTCAATGCACTCACACCATGGTCACTCATGCAAAAACCAACAACCTCAAACCTAAAGTCCTTGATGTTCCTACCTCACCCATACCCACTATTCTCTGCACTGTTGTTTAGGCTTTTAGAGAGATAGCTTGATGTACTACCATGCATGTTGAAGATGTTACTTTGTTACGTAATTCTACTAAGAGCCTCATTCCCAAACTCCCACATACTTAGTAGGTATAAAGTGGTTGTTTTGGGTTAAACATAATGTATATGGATCAATGGAAAGATATAAAGCTCGTTTGGTGGATTAGGGCTTTGATCAAAAACCTAGGATTGGTGTCTTTAACACTACCAGCCTAATTGTTAAACCCACCACAATTTGCCTTCTTCTCTCTCTTATCCTCACTCATGGTTAATACTTGTGCTAACTAGATGTTAATAATACATTCCTAAATGGCGACCTCAAAGAAACAATATGTTGACCTCTTACACCCAAATTATGTGTGCAAACTTTACAAAGCCCTCCATAGGCTAAAATAGGTCCCTAAGGCATGGTTTCACAAGCTACAAGAAACTTCTCATCAAATTGGATTTTCCTGGTGCTATAGTGGCTCCTCATTATTTGTTTGTCTCATTAATAACCCCTTAGTTTATGCACTTATTTATGTTGATGATATTATTATTGCTATAAATGACTCAATATTTATTAAATCCTTTACCCATACACTTGACCACTTATTTTCCACCTAGGATCTTGATTTTCAGTCTTACTTTCTAGGGCTTGAAGTGCCACATACTGCGAATGGATTGCACCAATGGTAATGTTAGTGCATCTAGGAAAATTTTAAGAAGTTTTAGTTGCACTAAGAAAAGTTTATTTCATCAACGACTAAGCCTAACACTAAACTCTTGGATCATCTATGATTGATCCCACTATGTTTTGTAGTGATGTTGATGTACTACAATATGTAATTATCACTCATCTAGACATTTCTTTTGTTTTCAATTGGGTATATCAATTTATGCATCATCCAATGCTTCACCACTAGAGGGTACTCCAACATATATTTTGATATCTCTATGGTACTATCTCTTATGACTTATCTCTTTGTTTAGCCTCACATTAATCCTTAATTGCATATTTAGATGTTGACTTGGTCGATAATCCAAACAATTATCATTGTACTCATGGTTATGTTATATTCTATGGTGTTAATTTAATCATTTGGCCATCATAAAAGAAATCATTTGTTGCTCAATCTTGTACTGAGACTAAATATCAAGGTCTTGCTTTTACCACAGTTAAAATTGTTTAGCTTAAACAAATGCTCAAAGAAATTAGGGTCCCTATATCGTCCCCTTGATATTATTTTGTGATAATCTAAGTGTAAGATACATGACACAATACCCTATTTTCCACCAATACTCCAAACAAATATAGGTGGACTATCATTCGTCCATGAGAAAGTGCATCATAATAATCACTGGTTAGGTACCTCTCAATGGTTGACCAAATGATATATATTTTCACTAAGGCACTTAAATAGTCATTTTTAAGTTGTTACAATCCAAATTGATTGTGCCCCACCCCTGGTAAAGTTTTAAATTATTCAGAGCCAACTGATTGTAATCTCAGTCATTAGAAATTAGTTTATACTTGTTGCTTAAGTATAGGAAGTTGGAAAAACTATTGTATCTTATATACCTAACTATGCATCAATGACAAAAAAAGACAGGTTTGCAGCCTATCTTTTATATTGATCTATTTACTAGCATTAAATTACCATATGCATGAACCTTATCTAAGGATTAGGCAGACTACAACCGGGCCTAAGGCCTAGAAAGGATATAAGGCCTCTAGAATTATATAGAATATATAAACATATATACTAGATAGGGTTTAGTGGTCTTGGCATCATGTAAGTACATGATAATCTAGAGTTTGAATCCTTGAAGCCACTTAGCTTTAATTTTGACTCTTTATATCTATCAAACACCCTTTATCTATTTGATCCAATCAATAATATTCTTTTAACTATTCCTTATTTGTATTACATATACGTGTGTTACATTAATATTTCAATGTTTTTTATATTAATATCTTAATTTATTGATTAAGGCATTTCTTTTATAAAGCTTTTCATAAGGATCGATTTTATAGGTGAAGAAATTGAGTTTTAAAAATAAACAAAATAGGCCAATTACATAGGAATTATATTAAAATGTTGTATGATTTATTCAAGTAGGTTATATGTAATTTTTGGTTAGTTATAGATACATTGTCATAATAGTTTGGCTGGTTGATTAAGATACTTATTAATTAATTTGTATAAGTTAGTTTGATTTTACTCTTTGCATCTTTTAGGTCATAATTTGCACTCTACTACTAGTAATAGAAGAGATCATGCTACTAGTTGATATCATGTCATTATTTACACAGTTTTAAAAATAATTATCTTTAGTTTAAGCTATTAAAATATAAATAAAATTATGCTAAAATCATTCTTAGAATTTTCTCTAGAATTAGACTTTCATATTATATTTTAGAAGCATACAAAAATTGCACATTTATATGTGGAAATATTTACATTTTATAAGAATACGTATTTTCTATAATATAAATACACAGGTTTTACTAATACCAGTGCAAGAAGATATATACAAATCTAAAAACCAGATATACATCTTATAATACTACTATACATATCTTTCAAGATAAGAATACATGCATTTCAATACTATAATATTCATTATTTTTATAGATATTCTTCAAATACAAGAATACACATCTTCCACGACATAAATGCATCTCTTTTAGTTAAATAATATTCTTTTTTTTATCGATATACGTTCTGATAATAAAAATGCACATTTTTATGAGTAAAAAATACAAATCTTTTAAACTATAAGACACATATTTTTATGCATAAGGAGCATGTGAAGGCAAGTATAAAATGATATATAGGTGATATCACCATAAATGTGTTATTACAATATTGAAAGAGGAAAGAGAGGATTCAAAATTGGAATCTATAGTACCCAAGAGTTGATATTTACCACTAGGCTAAATCTTATTCAATTAAGACAATTTTCTATAGATGCATATTTTTTCACCATAAGAAGACAAATATTCAATAATATAAATACACATCTTTCAATATTAAAATATACATTTTTTTATTATAACTATGCATTCTTCCAACACAAAAATACATGTCTTCTAGAATATAAATACACATCTTCCAGGACAAGAAGACATATTTATTATTCAAACAAGTGCAAAGGAAAAATACACATATGCTTCAAAACAAATACACACCTTCCATAACAATAATGCACATATTTTAGAAAAGGAATGCTTATCCTTTTTAATTATGTAAATTTAAGAAGAAATACTAATATTTGAACACATATACACATCTTCCATTATTATAAGAATACACATAATCCATGGTCAGAATAATTATTATTCATTCTCTATAATGAGAAATGAACATATTTTCAAGGAAATACACAGTATATTTATAATAAATACACATCTTTCTCTCTAAGAATACACATTCTCTATTTACTAAAATGAGAAATACACACGAAACAAAATTGTAATACATAGGGTTTGAATACAGACCTTATACATATTAAGCTTATGCACTTCACCAGTTATGCTATTGAAAGATAATGTTTCTTCTAACTTTTACTTCCATATAAAACATGCCATGCCTTATAAAAACATAATATACATGATGTTTTGTGTTAATATTAACATGATATAATGGTTGGGGGTTAGTAGAGGGAGAAAGTAGTAATTTTGTCGAAATGATAAAAATTTATTTTATCTGGTTGGAAGTAAATGAACATCAAAGGTAAAGATTATTTCCTGTTTTTTCACCTTATTTTCTATACAATTCCTAAGGAAGTAACTTACTTAGCTAGACCCAAGTAAGCCATGTTTCTTGAGTTGTTAATTATTCTTAACCCTTATATTAGCTCTTAACTATTATTTTTAGGGAAGAGGAGATATGTACAAAGCATAAAATGCTATTACTTACAAAAAAAAATTATTTCCTACAACTGACTAAGTAAATTACTTCCTTTACACTAAGCAAGCCTCAGACATTAAGAGGCTTCATAAAGGCTTTGTTTTACATCTTTGCTTAGAGACCCCTAATTCCTTGCATGTGCATTAAGCATTTGAAAGCTAAAGATGCACTACCTCTATTTAACTGTACGTTCACCACAAATTTAGCTTGGAAAAACACAAATTTACTCCAACTGCATCAATTTGAGGAAATACTATACACGAAAAACTCTAGCTTTACATAAAACCACTATCTCAACACTAACTCTAAGTACCTTATTAATGAAGTACATACCTTTTTCTTTTGCACTTCATATTTTCATGGAAATTCTTTATAATATGGAATTTTCCTTTGCAAATAAAACATGCCTCATCCGAATTCAATATGGGTACAATGAAAATACATTTTCTAAGGGATTATGGCGTGGTTTTATTTAGATTTTTGGATATTATCTCTATTTTTTTCTACTTAAATTTGTTATTTTTCTTCTCATTTCTAATTTAGTCTTTTGATTGTGTTAACTCTGGTATTGAGACTCATTAAATATCTATCAAACTAGCTTATGCCTCTCGCAACTAATCCTTTGTTTATAAAATAATGTAGTAATTATAATTTATGTAATAATTATTCCCATATAGATGGTTCTATATTGAATATAAATATTTTATGTATTAAGTGTTTTCAAATCTAGTTGAAACAAAAAAGAGAAATAGAGAAAATTTGTGAAGAAAAAAAGTAAAATCCATAAAATATAGCATTATCTTTTGTTGAAAAATGTTATATGTCCAAACTTTAAACTAAAAAAAACCAATTTCTTTTTCTAAAAAAATATAATTTAATGCACTAAAATTATATTTAATTAATAATTAGGTAATACAAACTAATAAAAATACAAAATAAAATAAAATGATGGCACAAAAATAGTAATTTTTTTTATTATAATAGCAATAATAGTGATGATTATACAAGAAATAATACTGATAATAAATTTATTGTATTTTTATGCCATAATTTTTTAGTGTATTATTATTAGTTTTTTTATTTAATTATCAATAAAAAATAAAATTAGTGCATCGATATGCATGTTTTTAGAAACGTTTTGTTTTTGGTTTAGGTTTAGCATTTGGATATATAACATTATTCTCTTTTATTACTATAAAATAGAGATTATTAGGCTTACCTTTTTTTTTACTACTATTAGTTGTTGTTGTTATTGTTTATAGTATTTATCATTATCATTGGCATCATCATAACTATTTTCAGTCTAAGAATATAAGAAAAATTCTTGTGTGTGTGTGTGTATATAATCCACCCTTCTTATACGAATAAGTGAATTCATTGTCTTATTTTTATATGGAGAAATGCTTTTACATTCTCCATTAAATTTTAAATATGGAAAATAAAAAATAAATTCACTTTTAGAAAATTTAAACTAGCTTGATTATCTAACCCATCACTAACTAGAAAATATAAAATAATAACAGAAAAATGATTCAATACAAATAAATTTAATTTTAAAAAAACTTGAACTTCATTCTAATTACTCCCATCACTCCATTTGGCTCACAAGTAACACCAAATTAGATCACACCTCTCACTCTCTCTATGCCCTTCCTTTATCACTCAACCATAAGGGCTTATTGCAATACCCCAAAATTTAGCTAAACCTAATCCTAAGTAATTAATATCGTAACTTAATTCTAACCTAGGGAAATTTATTTTTCTATCTTAGCCTAACTTTATAAATCCTAAATCTTAACCTAATCATAATTTTTATTTTAGGTTATTAATATCTTTTCTAACCTAAAACTAACCTTGAATTATCGATAATTAAAATATCCTAATATCCTAACCTAAATTATATTAATCTTATCCTAATTAAAAACTAAACATATTAACCTTACTATTTCTTTTCCCTCTTTCCCTTTTTCTATTCTTTCTCTTTCTTCCTTTATTCGGCTCTTTGTCCCTCTCCTTTTTCTTTTCCCCCTTCTTACTGCATGAAACATTATCCACAGATAATGCCTGGAACACCCCATCACTCCTTTATCACTTGCCAAACCATCACTTACCCCCATCAACATATCAATTCCCAACTCCATGATCGTGGGTTGGGGTTGATTTCTTTCGGCTGCTACACCCCGTCTATCATCTCTACATGTGCATGTATATATATAAATATCAAGAAATAAATTCCTCGACCACCTCTCTTCTTTCCCTTTTGTTTTATGCAGAAATAGCAGCGCCTTCTTCCTCCTTCACCTCCTCCTTGCCATCACAAAAACAACCTCAAATACCCATTACTAGTGAGCCCAAGAGGGGCACCTCTACCACCTACATCAAACCACACCAAAAAATCCCTCACAACCATCAACAAAATCCTATGTTACGACCCCCATTCACCAACCAAACACACTACAACCCCTTCCATTCTTATTTCTCCTCAGTTGCAGCAACAACATCGCATCACATCCCCTCCACCTTGGGCCAAACACCTTGCAGCCTCCCCCTTTCTTTTCTTCCTTGGATGCAACACTAACAGCTGGTGCACCCACCTCCTCTTCGACAACTTCAACCATAACCCACACCTCCCCTTCGGCAGCTCCAACTGCAACCACCTGACAACTTCACCCGTAGCCACCACTCTAGCTTTGGCAACCTCCACTAGTGCACCCCTCTACATTTGGTAGCCTGCAACACAACACAACATCCACTACCCGACCCCAACAATCAAACAACATACCCCTTGTTTTAGTAGCTACCACCATTGCTCTCCCAAAGTGGTTTGTATTGGTTTAATCCTCCATTATCACACCCTTCCATTTCCTTAATATTTCCTTAATTATGATGGTTAATCTTAATGGTGTTTTATTATGATTTCTTAGGTGATTTTTCCTTTGTTCTGGCAGAGGCAGAATAGGATTTGCATGCTTAGAGACTGGAGTTGTTTTTGTAAGGATACTTGTCGTAGTCTAGGATTTTTGATTGCTAAATGTTATGCATGTTATTGTTATTATGTGAACTAATATATGGCTGTTAATGTTATGAGATGCGGTTGATATTATATGATTGAAAATGAGTAAGTAACAATTATGTGGTATTGTTATTTGATTTGGAAAAACCCTTAGTGTGAACTATGGTTGTATCATGGATATATTAAGTAAGATATGATGAGTATGAAATGAGTACAATAAATTATATGAAAATAAATGGAGAATTTGGGGGATAATGTTACCAAACATATAAGATTTACGTGAAATAAGGATTTGTTACTGATAAATGACACTTTGGTCAATGTGGGTTAAATATGAGAATCATGGTATTTCAAGGTATTATATCATCCAAAATGTGCCAAGGAGTTTATATGAAGTGCTTAGAATAGTTGTGAATGACCTAAGTTTAATAAAGTATGAAAATGGTTTGATATGGGATTATTAACCCTAAAATGCGGAGGCTATTATCACATGTGTGAAATGGTAGAGTTAGACTAGGAAATTCGAATATATTTTTATTGGGGATGTATATTGAATCTAGTATTTTTTTTGAGACCCACAAGAAAAGTTATGATGGATTTGTGAAATTAGGCTTTATAAACCTCGGGTATAGTAGTTTTTGATATAGGGTTATTATTATATGTGTAAGACCTTAGAGTTGGGCCTTAAAATTTGACTATGTTGATAATAATCATAATTTAAGAATAGGTTCTAAGTGTGGTGGTTAAAAGAGTAATAGAAGAAGGGTACGATAAAAATGTAAATTAGAGTTTTAGGAAAATATAAGGGTCTTAACCCTATATAATGGCTTTATGATCTTATGACGTGCCTTACCTATTTCAAACATGTTTTGTACTTGGTAAATCAATTATGAATATGACATTAATTATTTAAAGTGAAAGATCAAGTGAGTTGGGCCAAGGTGTTTATGGGTTCGTTGCACAAGATGATAATAATGGTTCAGGTGTATTGTCATTGAGAGGTGCTTTAGATCATTCCACCAGTTTAAGAATACTGGCTCAGGAGTTTTTTTTTTTACCCTGAGAGGTTTTTCATGGATCCATTCCACCAGATGATAATAGTGGCTCAGGTGTGTTGTTCCTGTGAGGTGCTTCAGTCCATTCCACCAGATTAAGAATAGCGGGACCTTATACTCATTGTGAATAAGAATATGATGTGAGATAAGTAACCTAATGGATAAGATATTAATAACTTAAAGTGGAAGAGTATGTGAGTTAGGACTAATGTGTTTATGGGTCCATTCTACCGAACTATAATAGCGGCTCAAGTGTGTTGTCCCTGAGAGGTATTTTAGACCATTCCACTAGTTTAAGAATAGTGGCTCTAGAGAGTTTTGCCCTAAGAGGTGTTGGATCCGTTCCACCAGATGATAATAGTGGCTCAGATGTGTTTCCTTAAGAGGTGATTCAGACCATTCCATTGGTTTAAGAATAGTGGGGTCCTTGAACTCAACATAAATAAAAGAATAAAAATAGTTATATCTAATAAAGATGCCTATATCAGTACTTACCTTATGATACTTTATGTGTTTTGTACCTATACTTATCCTCTTCTATGAATGTATGCATTTAGCTGTCTTCCTACCTCGATAGTATTGTTACCTTGCTCAATACATAGTGTATTGACTATCATTTTCATAGGTGCCGCTCATTCCCACAAGTAGATGACACTAATGCTTTTGTGTAGGTCTCTGAGGACTAGTTGGATGATTTTGCTATCTTTGATGCATTATTGGGTATTTAGGTGAAGAGTCATATTATCCAGATGATGTTTTTACTCGGATACCTTTTGGACTCTTCAATCTATGGTATCCCTTTTTAATTTACTTTGTTATTTTACCCTAGAGTAAATCTCCAAACTCATATTTATATTTATAAATCTTCTCTCATTTCTACTTTCTCTATTTTACTTTGAATAATTTTAGTCTTATGATTGATGTAAGGATGATAAGGTAAACTAGACTTACATCAATTATGGCGGTAACACCTATGATTTTGATTATGTGCTTCCGCTGTAAAATAAAAATTTTAGTAGTAAAATTTGGAGTGTAACACTTATGCCCTTTGGTTGCACATTTAACTCTTAGCCATATCTAAAATTTTCTACTTTTGTTTCCTTATCCTCTAGCCTTCCTTTTTGTTCTTGGGCTATCCTTGGTAGCTCTTATTGATCCTAGCCGCTGACCCTCCCTCTTTTAATCCCTCTCTATTTTCTTCATTTCCTAACACCTAAAGTTATGATCCATTGGTGCTTAATTTTTCAAGCAAAAATGGATTAAGGTTAGTGAGTTCCTAACACTTGTTGCTTTTTCTCTCTCATCTATCTTCTTTCTTTGAGTTTTGCCTAAGTGTTGAAGAAAATTTCTCCCTTTGTCCTCTAAGATGAGACTCAAATCTCCTTCTTCTCTTCTCTTCATTTTTTATGGTTCTTCTTCTCTTGATCCTTTATCTAGCTTTATTATTTTTTCCTTATAGATATAAATGTTAGTCTTGGTAGAAATTTGAAGACATTTGTTTCCTTATATCTCTCCTCTTCATGCACTACCCATTGTTGGGTATAGCTCTTTTCCTTTTTGGTTTTTGATGATAATAACTATTGTCTTATTATTTTGTTATGTTCTTATTATTTTTTTTTGTTTTGGTAGATTTTAATGATCTTGTTGGAGTTTTTATATTTTTAAGGAGAATATTGTATAGTTGGGATCTAGGGTTTATGGTGCTCTTATTCTCTTTTCACATAGCTAAAAAGGTGGTAACCCATATGCTCCTATCAATAGTGTAAAAATTATGTGATACCATGTTTTAGGGTTTCTATGATATGCTTAAGTGAAACTATGCTTCCTTGTAACTCCATGAAAATATGTGACCATGTGAATTTGTGTATGAACATGTTAAATTTATGTACTTTACTATATGTATGATATCATGCTAAAATAGAGTTGTTTGTGGTAAAATATTTATACATGTGTTATAGGGGATGGCTAGCTTAAGGGCTATTTTGTCCTAGCCAATACCTATTTTGTTATTTTTGAGTTTAGCAATATATTCCTCACATGTTTTACTTAAAGTTTGATATATACTATATTAATATTTGAGCATGTTTAGGTATAGTTATAAGTCATTAAAGTTTTACATGCTCTTGGGATATTTTAGTCTTTTCACATGAAATATATAGTTTTACAACATATATGTCCAGTAAGTGTTGTATTATGTTAAGTATGCGTAGTATGTGAAAAAGGGTATGTTAGATATGCATGATTATGGTTTTATGGGCTAAATGAGCTTACTTGTGTTTTAGGGGTAAAATGATAATTTTAATATTTCTAAAATTCTCCAAAATTATGAATTTATGCTAAAGCAGTTATTTAAATGTTATTTAGATATTCTATGAATTTTATTTAATTATGAAAATAAAGGGTATTAAAGTGAGAATTTAATGAGTAAATCACCTATAAAGGGTATTGTGGTCATTTATAACCTAATTTGCCTAAATGTGAATAATCAGACTAGGTTGGCCTTAATGGACTCTTAGGTTAACCTTAGTGTTGACTTAGCTTTTTCTTGAACCATTGATCTTAGGGTTAACTTGAATAATTCAAAATAAAGGAAAAATAGTTAAGTATGGAATTAGAAATAAAGGAAAAACAATTAAGTATGAAAATGAGATTTGGTGTGCATTATGTGATATTTTATAATCATCTTATCAAAATATTAATATTTAACACGAAGAATTCAAGATTAGAAATGGTTGCCCTTTGGGGTAGTTAGCTTAAAGGCATGGTTTAGCCCATAATTTGGTTGGGATTTTTACCGGCGTGCCTTTGTGGCTCAACCAAGTCTTATATCTTACTCTACTTAGCTCCTCAAATTTAATAAAGGGTATGCATACTTATAGATTAGGTTTCTTTATTAATATGGTACTATGCTTCCTTTGTGTGCTAGTGCAACTATGGTACCTTAGTGCCCTTAGGTTGATAGTTAGTAGGATATCGTATTGCCTTAGTACGCTGGTATGATTGAAGTACCTTAGTGTTTCCAGATTGATACTATCTCCCCTTGAATAATAAAAAATAGAAGTAAATCATTGTCATTTAGTAGAATTGAAATGGATCGATGTGTTTGGTTGTTGCCTTCATACCCTATTTGTGGTAAGTAGTTGCCTTTGTACCCTATCTATGTTCATCAATTGCTTTTGGGCCCTATTTGTGAAGTTTTGGAATTTATTGGTATGGTTATTGGAATTATGATATATAATGTGATCTTTATGGAAATCGGTTAAGAATAATTTGGTGTCTTTCCTGCATGGAATGCCCTTGGTATACTACAATTATTAAGTTTTGTATAATGATTAAAAATAACTGTATGATGAGGATGTACCTTGATAATGTATATACTATGACATGATATCCTATTTGTTATCGCTTGTATAATTCAATATTTTTATGACATATTCTCATATGTATTATTATTGAATGTGTCATGATATAATACCCCAAAATTTAGCTAAATATAATCCCAAGTGATTTATATTGTATCCAAATCTTAATCTCAGAAAATTAATATTCTCACCTTACCCTAACTCTATAACCCTAAAATTTTGGCCTAATCCATTTGATTGATAATTAAAATATCTTAATATCCTGAACTAAATTATATTATTCTTATTCTAATCTAAAGACCAAACCTATTATCTACTCCTTTTCTTTTCCCTATTTTTCCTTTTTTTCTTTCTCCTTTTTGTTCTTTTGCCCGACCCCTCCTTCCTTTTCCCCTTTCTTCCTGCATGAAATATTGTCCTTAGATAATTCTTTCACACCCCCATCACCTACCAGCCACTCCCAACTCATATGGTTGAAGGTTGGGGTTGAAAAATCTCACTCGATCGCACCCCCTTCTCCCCATCTCTGTGTGCATGTATATGCATACATATACCCAAGGACGAATGCCCCCAACCATCTCTTTTCTCTCTTTATTTTTCCGCAGAAGCTCCACCACCAAAACATCATATTCTTCCTTCTTCTTCTCCTCCTCACTGTTGCCAAAATAATCCTTAAAAACCACCATCGACATCCCTCACCAAAACATCCTCACCTCCTTTGATCACTTTTGCCATTCCAACCCCCAACCAACTACTATTCTCGTTGGGGCACCACCCCACTTTTTGGCTAAACTCATAGCAGATCCCTCCTTCCTTTTCGTTCCTTGGTTGCAGCCACAACAACCAAACACCACCCCACCATTTAGCCACACTAACCATACCACACCATCACCTTTTGGCCAAACCAACCAGTGCACATGCCCCTGCTTTGACCACTTACACTAGTGCACACTCCCTAGCTATGGCACCAACAATCATTGCTATATCCTCCCCCTCGGTACAACCCAACATTCCTTCCCATTTGGCTGCGCAAAGTTTCCCAAACACTCACCTTAGTTGGTTCAGGTTTTCGCCATTCTTTCACCCTACCATTTCATTAACATTTTTTTTAATTATGTGGTTCAATCCTAATGGTATTTTATTGTGATTTCTTAGGTGATTTTCTCAAAGTTTCAAAAGAGGAAGGATAGGATTTTCATGCTTAGAGACTAGAGTCGTTTTTGTAGGTATACTTGTCGTAGTTTAGGATTTTTATTTTGCTAAGTGTTATGCATGTTTTTGTGTCATACCATGTTATTGTTATCATGTGATTAAATGTATGATTGTTAATGATATGATATGCGGTTGATATTATATGATAGAAAATATGTAAGTGGAGATTGGAAAACCCTCGGTGCAATATATGGTTGTAAAATAGGTTTATGAAGGAATGATGAGTGTGAAATGTAAGGCATATGGAGATAAATGGTGTGTTTTGATATACTTACCAATATATGTAAGATTTGCATGGACTAAGGGTTTTGTAATCGGTATGGGCATTTTGGTCAACATGGGTTTAATATGAGAATCAAAGTATTTTAAGGTGTTATATCATCTAAAGTATGCTAAGGAGTTTATAATAAGTGTTTAGAGTAGTTGTGAATGACCTAATGATGCAGGAGCATCTCCATCTCATTCTTCTCATGTTAGAGGTTAAGAGATAGCATATTTAGAGATGGTACTAATTTTTCTTAAAAATATTAAACAACTTCATAATAACCCTAATATTATTTCATTAAGTAATTATTGTAGGTATTATATATGTTTGCAAGAAGAAGAATTCACCAAGGATATCTAGTGTGCTATACAATGACAATGCAAGGGTTAAAAAGTTGCATGGAAGACAAAGCAACAAGACATGAATCTTGATTACTTTATTATTCAATACATTATCATGATTAAGGTTTTATGTAGCTTTGATATTTTATGTATACTTTGTAATGTCTTGTCATTTATAATTGTAAACCATTATGTATACAATAGACATGCATTAGTTTAGTATTTTGTTAATTAGGCTAGTTGGTTTGGGTCTGATTAGTAAAAGGATAAACTAGACTTACATATGTGTTTATATATAAATATGGTGGAGCCTTGTAAATTTAGTATGCATGAATTGATTTGGTTGATTAATAAAATAAGGTTTTGATAGCTTCTCAAGAGAGAATTTGACCTCCCTTTCTTCTCTTCAAGTAAGTTTATCCTAAGAGTTTAGGCATTGTTTTCTAGAGAAAACTTTGTAATTTTTCTTTAGAATTGATATGATCTTGGTGAAGATCGAATTCACATCGTGGCATTTGGTTGAAGACGACTTCAAGCTTTAAAGGGTACATCAACTTTGAGCATCATTCTTCTTCAATAAAAAGACAAAAAGGTCCTACACGATGAAAGAATAATTCCCCTAATAAAGTATGAAAAAGGCTTGATTTGGGAATAGTTGTAATATCCCGTTTTTAGAAACGTTAATTATGAATTAATAATCATATGATTAGTTATAATTATTATTTTATAAGGTTTAATATTAAAAGCATTATTATTATTCATATTAATATGACGGTTTTAGACAAAAATATTCAGGTTAAAAAGTTGATAGAAAGCAACTATTTATTTTTAATCCAAATTTATAGCCATAAATCTTAGCCTAATTATTTTATTAATAACCGTGACTTGTAATCGAAATAAATTCCTAAAATTTATTCTTGATTATTTTATCTTTTCCGTTTTATTTAAACCTATCTCAAATCAGTTTATTTTTCCTCGAATTATATTTCTACCCAATATTCTAATTTACCTAAATTAAATTTAAAATAAAAATATAAAATATAATTTTTCTTCTCTCTCTCTCCCTCTGTCATTTGTTGTCCCTTCCCCCTAAATATTATCCCTGCTCCCTCATTTTCTTACTTTACTCAACCATCCCCTCGTCTCTACATTTATACACACATATACACGCCACACGCGACACACACTTACACACTCCAACACATTTCCCCCAACCTACTATTCCTCCTAGCAACCCTCCCTCTTTGCATACACACGCATGACACCCATACATAAACACACATCCACGCTACACATACACACCCCAAACAACCCTCCACTCTCCTATACACACTTTCCACCAAAAAAACCCAAGCCCCTGCATATAGCACATGCATACGCCTCTCAACCCCAGCCCCTATTTTCTTTTGGCTAGTACCCCTGAGCAGTGCAGCACACAACCCCCGTCGCTCCCCCTCTTTTTGTTTGGTTTTCCTTCCACTCAAACACCACCGTAGCATCACCCCGCCTGCACCAGTAACCACCACCAGCAGCTCCAACACCCAACCTCCCTGCCACCTCCTCCATTCTTCCTGCAGCTCCAACCAGCGCACCACACTAGTCCAGCAGCACCCCAACCTTTGAACCACTCGACACCCCCGACCACAGTCTCACCACCTTTGCAGCCACCAAACCCAGCGCCACCACCAAACCAACTCCATGCAGCTCGTACCAACCTCCACCCCATCCCCTTCTCCCTACCACTTCCACCACGTCGCAACCCCTCACCCATCTCCCTAGCCCCGTCATCCACCAGCATCCACCGCCCACTACCAGCCCCGCATCACCACCACCGCAGCCAACCAGCAGCACCCAGCCCATCACCACCCAACCTTCGCAGCCCCTACACCCTTCCTTTTTGCCATTCGAGCCGCACGCAACACCCATCCCTCTGCATGCTTCCACTCCACAGCAACCGCCGACCAGCCACCAGATCTGCTGACCACCACCTCTACCACCCTCTCCTTCCCCCTACCTTCCCCAGCCAACCCTCTCGCCTAGCCAGCAGCCCCCTTGTTCCCTCACGCAAGCTCACGCTGCATGTGCAGCGTGAGTGAAATATTTTACCACATGTGTATTTGGTACCCATATTAATTGTAAGGGTATTTTGGTAAATTTTAAAAAATAATATTTTTATACTACAATTATTATTTTACCTGATAGATATTAATTCGGTAACTTCGGTATTATTTTTAGGTATGAAAGATTGATTAGCGGGATCCGATAACTTTAGTAGGATACCGCTATTTTTGTATTTTTTCTGGAATTCAGGTTACCATTATACCTTACCAAAATTATAAATATTGCGTAATAGCACATTAGGGTTTTCGGTGGATGAAATATGTTAAGCATGGTTTATTTCGATATAATTATGTGTTAATTATTATTATCATGAAAACGGATAAAACGAGCATGTTATCTTATGTAAATTATGCCGAGTATGAAAGTATGATTAAAATGATTCTAATGACGAAAAAATAATTTGTATGATAATTATGTATAAAACAATAGGTTGAGCATGCTTAGAGATAATTATGGAATAATTATTATGGATGTGTGCCCTAGGGATAATTTAGTCTTTTTATGTATTATGATATTTATCTTGAAAATCATGTCTAATATGTATTAGTTGTTGTTGAGTATGTGAGTATGTGTTTGGATGGATAAGAGGTGTGGAAAAGAATTTTATGTGCAAAATTATGTATAAGGGCAAAATGGTCACTTGCCATATCTGATAATTTAAATTGTGTAATAAATAATTTAATTATGGTGTTTTAGCCTTTTCATGGCAAATGAATAAATAAAATGGAATTAGTATTTAAATAGATGATAATCTGGGAATTTTTAGTCTCAGGGGTATTTTGGTCTTTTTTGACCTAAAGTGTCTAGATGTGAATAATTGAGCCTAAGATGGCCTTAGTATATTTTAATGTTGGCCTCGATGTTGACCTTGATTGGGGTTTTCCCAGATGATTAGAAATAATAAAAAATGATTAAGTATGGAAATTGGATTTATCTATATTGTATGCGATTTCGTGGTCACATTAATAAAATACTAATACTTAAAGTGAAAGACCTTGAGATCGGGAATGGTGGCTCCTAGGGGTCGCTACCCTAAGGACGTGGTTTAGCCCATAGTTGATATTGGATTTTTGCTGATGTGCCTTAGTGCCCTAGTTAGGCCCTACATCTTACTCTATTCTGTTAAGCAGACTAATAGGGGATATGCATACTTATGGATTAGGTGTCCTTGTCGGTAGGGTACTGTGTTGCCTTCATGTACTAGTGCGACTAAGGTACTTTTGTGTCCTTGGGTTGATAGTCAGTAGGATACTGTGTTGCCTTATTGTACCGGCTGGTATGACTGAAGTACCTTTGTGTATTCATGTTGATTGATCTCCCCTCGAGAAATTAAATAAAAATAGAAATGGTATGATTTGATGGAAATAATGATTATCGGATTATTAGATGGTCTCGGTAGGAGCCTTCGTGCCTACCTGTATTTTCAGTAGCAGCCTTTGTGCCTACCTGAGGTTTTCTATATTTTCGGTAGTAGCCTTTGTGCCTACCTATAGTTTCGGTAGTAGCCTTCGTGCCTATCTGTGTTTTCGGTCGTAGCCTTTATGCTTACTTGAGGTTTTGGTAGCATCCTTCGCGCCTACCTGCGTTTTTCTATGGTTTGGTAGCAGCCTTTGTGCCTACCTGTGGATTTGGTAGCAGCTTTAGTGCCTACCTACGTTGGTATTATGTCTGTGAGTATACCTATGATGTTATGGATCTTATTATGAAGTACCTGTAAGTATACCTGTGATGTTATGGATTTTATTATGCTATACCGTGAGCATACCTATGATGTTATGAATTTTATTATGCTATACCTGTAAGTATATCTAGGATGATATGGATCTTAGTAAATTATACCTGTGATATATGTGATTGGTTGGGATTTATGCTGAGACATGAATTATGCTGAAGTTGGGTTTTAATTATTACATTAGATAGTATCTCTAGGATGTTCAATAATAATTTCGGTTGTTTCAGATGAATGAATATGAGTAGTACACGACCTTGATGGAATTTGATTATCTAAGTGATTATTGTATCTCAATCATCGTATGCATATGTATATGTCTTATACCATGTTAATTGTATGCCTTGCATGTGTTCCATGCTGATTTATCATACTAGTTTGGTATAAAGGGTTGCTCAGTACCGTAGTACTGAAGGATTTATTTTCATGGGTTCTTGCCTATTCAATGGGCAGTGGACTTTGCAGGTTAGCCTTTGAGCTCAGTCAAATGCTGATAGTTAGGATTTGGGAGCTTAGGACTATCCGGTGTTTCTTTTGCTATCTTATTTCAGGCTGTATTTGGAACCCCATGTCCTCCTGTATTTTTTCTCTTGAGTTTTGTAAACTGCTAATGTCATTTTTAATTAGCAGTATTTATCTAACGTTCTCTCTATTCTGATTTCTGTAATCATGATATTAATTTAAGCAGAATAATGATTTTAGCCTTAGCACTTGGTATGAGAATGGTAGAGGAAACCAGACTTATACCAAGTGTGGCGGTAACACCCTTTCTTTTTATTGTTTTAGCTTCCGCGCTTAACTTTGTAAACGAAAATTTTCATTAGTAAATTTTGGGGTGTTACAATAGTAACCCTAAAATGGAAAGGCTATTATCACATGTATGAAATGGTAGAGTTATACCATGGAATTTGAATATTTTGTTAATATTAGCGTTTTAGGAACATATATTGAATATGGTGATTGTTTGAGAAAGTCCTATAGGAAAACTTATGATGTACTTGTGAAATTAGGATTTATGAGCCCCGAGAATAGTAACTATTGAGATAAGGTTATCATCACATGTGTGAGACCTTATATTTAGGCCTTAAAATTTGAGTATATTGATAATAATAATAATATTTGAGGAAGATGTAATAAGTTTGGTGGGTAAAAGAGTAACATAAGAAGAGTTATGATAAAAGTGTGAAACTAGGGTTTTGGGGGAATAGAAGGGTCTTAACCCTAGAGAATGACCTTAGGATCTTTGTGATGTGTTTTAAATACTTTAACTATGTTCTCTACCTTTCAAATAAATCATGATTAAGACATTAATCATTTAAAGTGAAAGATCATGTGAGTCGGGCTTATGTGTATTATGGGTCTATTCTACCAAATGATAATCGTAGCGCAGATTTGTTGTCCCTAAGAAGTGTTTTAGACCATTCCACCAGTTTTAGAATAGTGGATCCGGAAAATGTTTCCCTGAGAGGTGTTTTATGGCTCCATTCCATCGAAATATAATAGTGGCTCAAAAGCATTTTGTCCTTAGAAGTGCATAAGTCTGTTCCATCGGTTTAAAAATAGTGGGGCCTTAAACTCAACATGAAAAATAATATGATTTGAGATAAGCAACCAAATGGATAAGATATTAATGATTTAAAGTGGAAGAGTATATGAGTTAGGAATGAGGTGTCGGGTTCGTTCTACTAGACGATAATAATGGCGCATGTGTATTGTTCTTAAGAGGAGCTTTAAACCGTTCCAATGTCTTAAGAATAGTGGTTTAGAAGAATTTTTTCCCAAGAGGTGTTGGGTCCGTTCCACCTGAAAATAATAGTGACTCAAGTGTTTTGTCCATGAGAGGTGCTTCAAACTATTCCACTAATTTAAGAATAGTAGGGGTCCTTAAACTCAACATAAATAAAAGAATGAAAATGATTATATCTAATAACGAGGCCTAGATTAGCAATTATATTGTGATATTTTATGTGTTTTGACATTGTACTTATTCTCTACTATAAATGCCTATATTTAACTATATCCATGACTCAACAGTATTGTCACCTTACTCAGTACGTAGTGTACTGATCATTTTTTTATGGGTGCTACTCATTCGCATGAACAGATAACCCTAATGCTTTTGTGCAAGTCATTGAGGACTAGCTAGATGATTTTTCTGTCTATGATGCATTGTATGGGGTGGAGTGATTATTCTTTACTAGGGGTTTGAGCGAAGATTCATGTTATTTGGATGATGGTATATTCGGATACCTTTTTGGACTTTTAGATCCATGGTATCCCTTTTTATCTATATTTGTCATTGTACTTAGAGTAAACCTCCATAATCATATTTGTATTTATAAAATTTCTCTTTTATTATATTTATCTTGGATCAAATTTTAATTATTTTAGCCTTGTGATTGATGTGAGGATGGTATAGTAAGCCGGAATTACATTAATTATGGTGGTAACACCCGATATTTTGATTATAAGCTTCCGTTGTAAAATAATTTTTTAGTAGTAAAATTCAGGGTGTTACACATGCCATGACCTCTCTTATGACATTCTCTATATGCTACACATAACTCATACATGATTAGTATTGTGTAGTGGTTTTATTTAATATTGTTTTATTGCTAGATTTCATTTTATGGTTCATTGCCTATTCAATGGGTAGTTATGACTTTGCAAGATTCCTTCAAGAGTACTACTTGATGACTAGGGTTTGGAGTTAAGAGTTAGGACTATCTAGTGTTCGCTCTGACATCTTTTGATCTAGAGATCCATGGACTCTTATGCCCCTTATGTATTTCTTTTTTCTTGTGGCTTGTAACTCTATTGACTAAATACCCTTGTGTATATCAAATTAAATGTAAATATGTAATGTAATATCTAATATGTTCTTACAATTGTTGTTATTACTTTGAGTAAAGTTTTAGTCTTAGCACTTGATATAAGGATGGTATAAAATTTAAGTAGGAAACTAGACTTATACTAAGTAAGGCAGCATCAACCTACATTTTAATGTTTCAGCTTTCACAATAAAATCTTTAAAATAAAATTTTTTAGTGCTAAAATTTGAGGTGTTACAATAAGTTTGTTATGTGTTTAGTTAGGTTGATTAGGATTACCACAAAGGTAAATTTTATGTGAAAATGAATTAAATTGGTTTAGAATCCTATGGTCATAATCGGTAATTAATGAACAAAACGTTGGCATTTAGTTTTGATTTTTGAATATGATACTTAAAATAATATGTTGGAGTGTTGTATCAATTTTGGCAAGTTGAGGAGTACTATGGGTAAAGTTATGAATTAATTGTGAGTTAGGATTCATAAGGATTATTTAGCCTTCTCATGCAGATATTGTTGCCTGGCCTTATTGTGCTTCATGTACCTAGTGTCATCATTCTAAATATTGTGTACATCTTTCCTTAACCGACATTAGCATAATTCTATGTATATATAGATTAGGCAATTGTTGGAATTAACTTAGAGATAAGGGAAGGCGATATTATGTTTAAGCAAACTAAGCCATGCGTGTTTGATTAATGAGTTAATAAGACATTAATATTTAGAGTGAAAGATCACATGAGTCATAATCAAGGGTTGTAAATGTTTCAAAATGGGGTATGCATCTATTATAATTTGTAACACTCTCAAATTTATTGTTTAAAATTTTGTTTTAGCCAAACCATCACATCCGATATGATGAAATGCATGACAAATACCTAACTCATGTCTAATGTAAGGTCAAAAATAACTTAGATATGAATATTAGGTGTGGTTAGCACCTAATCTAAGGTCGAGAAAAAAACCAGCAGAAAAACAAAGAGAGAAAGGGAAAACAACATTAAATACAATAAGAAAACATTATAAGCACTTGAGAAAAAAATTTAACCCAAAGGTTCAACAATGTACTTAGTGGCCTACTAAGACACGGTATCCCAATCCAAAATCAATTCTATCCCTTTATGTTATTAATGTCTAATTCAATATCATTATTCCAAGGATACTATGACCCACAACCACAATCTATCAACTCAAATCAAAGGGTTTCTAAGGGTTACTACAACAAATCCGATATCAAATTAATCTAAAGGATTAAAAAGGTCACATCAATTCAAAGCTATCTAAGTCTAGGGTTAGGCCTCAAACCATAGCCCAAACACTTCTAAATCCAAATCAATTTAATTACTTATTGACCATTTATTTCTAATTATTTCAAGTGCAAACATAGAGTTGGCTATAAACCAATTAAGGTTAACGTAGACCAATTATTCAATACTTATATATTTTAGTCACAAATGACCAAAATATCCTTAAACCTTAACCATCTCAATTTTATCCATACCAATCTCAAACATAAATATAATCTAAAAATCTCATAAAAAGGCTAAAATACATTAGAATGTAATACTTTAACATGCAACATAAACTCTAGGAAAATGGAAAAAGATGATTTTGCCCCTACATATGTATTAGCATATAAGCACGTAAAATCCTAAACATGCATATCTAATCATAAATTATATGCTCAACACTCAGAATAAACCATGGTATAAATTTGGCACTCATGATGAAAATAAACGTATGGAACATGTAAAAAGATATATTTACCCCTAGAGCATACAAACCTTTAATCCCGCACAAAAAAAAAACTCTAAGCATGCTCAAATACTAGCATATTATGTATCAAAAACTAAGTAAAGCATGTAAGCAATTAAATAGAATAGCAATAAAATATCTTAGAAGAACAAAAGTGCTCTTGCTAAGCCACCACATAAAATAATAACATATTATAGCATGCTTATACCTATTATTATATGTCGAAACTTGCATGATTACATACACATAAATATAGACTTGGTAATTAAATATGAATATGACACCATACATAAATCCAAAGTTCCAAATATCTCATACATATCCATAACTCATGTTCTTGCACATAATAGCATGAAAGTCACAAATCATGCAACAAATAAAACTTAGTATAATACTAAGCCTAAAAGACTAACATGCTTACACCCATATATTCTACCATCTTAGGAGTTGATTGGATTTACCTAGATCCATGGTTAAGCAAAATTAATTAAAAGTATCTTCTCTAAGGTTAAATCAAAATCATATTAGATTCCCATAAAAATCCTATTGGATTTCCTTTAAGAAATCAAATAAATAAATAAATAAGAAGCATACCATAACAACATAACATGAAAAAAAAAGAAAGAAGAAGCATAAAATGATAATAAAAAAATATGAAAAAATGAAAGAAATGAGGGAAGGAAGGATTAAAACTTGAATCAAAAGCATAGAAAGTTTAAAAAAGATTAAATCAACAACCAACACCACTTCCTCCAAATGTTAGCTTAATACACTTAGATCAAGTGTTTTAAAGCTAAGCTAAGGAGAATTAGGCAAGAAAGAGTTGTAACACCCCTAGTTGAATTTGGTATAACAATTTTTAATAGTACTAATGGAGAATAATTATACTTTATTACAACTAAAAAATTTTTATCCATAAATCAATCAAATCTAATCAACAATGAAGTGAATAATTTCTACTTTGTTTAAATAAAGTTGACATACAATAATTGTCTAATATTCAAATGACTAGAAAACATAGTTTCTAAATTATGAACTCAATCAACCAATCTCCTTGGTTATGCGGGTGAACTCAATATAGCTAACTAAATCTCGGGCTCATCGTCTAAAATGATAGTAAAATAGTGAGTAAAATTATAACTTAGTAAGTATCATGCCCATGAGCCCAAAACATAGATTAAGCCACTATAATAACATGATTTAAACAATTTGGCCAATAATATCTTATTTCCAAGGAATATAATTTGAACCCTAAAAGCATTATAAATTGGCAAACCTTTAAAATAAGGACCCATAAATACGCTAGAATGTTACTACAAATGAATATCAAGAACTAGAAGCAAATGATTCAAAAATTTAGATAAATACATTTGACCATTATAACCAAAGTTCAAAAATATTAGAATATTAACAATCAATAAAGGCTTTCAATGTAACTATGGTCGTTCTCTCCTCACAGCTAGATCCAATACTAACAACACTAATTGAAAAATCCTTGATCGTTAAGTAAGGTCCGGTAGCTTGGATGTCCTATGTAATGTAATACAAACAGTAATAAAAGTAGTATCGATTAGCTAACCCTACACTGATAAGTGAGTCCCGTGTTGAGAGCTTACCCCACTCTCAAAGGAATAGTCACAAACCACTTTAAAAATGTCCTATCAACAAAAATATAATATAACAATTTATCAAATACATAACAAACACCTTAAAATTTATATGTTAATAAATTCTTGATCTCATTTCATTTTAGATTATGTATTACAAAAAAAGAGACATTTAATAGCTTAAAATAGACATAGAGTAGAAAATAATATTTTATAAAAAGATAAAATGAAGAATAATTACAAAATAATATTTCTTTAAATATTAAAAGGTCAATGGATAAGTTACTTGCCTTGAGTCGATATCCTAATAAAAATGTCAAATTAGTTAGCCAAATGGTGTTATAATATTACTTAACATATTATTAACTTCAAATAGTAATTGAATATATCACACTTATGTTTTACAATTACACGTGTAAAATGGATTGATCATTTAATATCCACCAACTAATAATCATATTGCTCCCAATTATTAGTACCAATTATAATTGAATAATTATAACCTCTAATTTATATAATTATACTTAAGAGAAATATTAGAATTTAATATGATAAAACTAGATCGTTCATAGCATAGTAACTAAATTAACTGATACTAACCCTAAGCCAATAATTCAAATGCCTAAAACTAGTCCTAATATTGCACATGGCATAATAAAATGTCCTTGGTTTGAGTTTGTTCGATTATTATTACAATAAGATTATTCTTGCTAATAAGCTCCACTTTTATTATTGTACATGTATAAAAAATACCACTCATTTACCATATTATAAAGCTCATTTACCACATCATAACAGCTTGGAAGGTTTAAAACACTAGATTGTTAGGTTGTGATTATTACCCTCTTTTTATATTACTTTTGCCTCTCCCCATTTCCCTTTTTATTTCCCTTATTTTCAATGTACTTAGAATAAAGGGAGGCTAATATCTATCATAACCACCTACTAATTTATTGGGTTTATTTACTACTACAACTACTATTGCTACTAATGCTGCTGCTACTACTATTACTGCTACTTCTGTTGTTGTTTCTAATACTATTGTTGCTACTACTACTACTACTGCCACCACCACCCCACCTAAAATACGAAAAAGACCTCCACCCCAAGTCCAACACATTATGAAAGAATTATAAGAAATGAGATGAGAGTCACAACAAGCATGTACTCTTCTCAGTGGTTGGGTTTACTAGTTTATAAGGCCACATCAAAGGTACTTAAGAAGTCAACCATGGCGAGGTAGGTTCTCAATGGCTATAATGGGGTTTTAGATAAAAACAACATGTTAGTAAGGGTCCATTCACTAATCTAATTATAAATAATTTAATATCTATTTCTATTAATTAACCAGAGGCTAAGGGTACACAAAATCTAAGTTAACTAACACTTTAGACTGGATGGAACCAGATAAAATGAATTAATTCCAGCCATAATTTTATAAATGGCTTGGGTTATGAGTTGTGAATTTAAAAAAATTAGGTCATCCGAGTTGGTTTAGGTTAATCCAAGAATGATCCGTTCCCTTCTTCCCTCCATTTTCCCCAATTCAATCCTTAATCCTCATTTATTCCTATGCCCTACCTCATTTGTTCCTTATTTGACTCCCCTTGTCCATCTCTCATACTCTCAGTCTCCCCCTTCTTAACTTCCACCTACAGCCGCTGGCCCTAATTGAAAACACCTACATCACTAGCCACATGATGATGATGGCATGAGACCTTACCTCTCTCATCTTAGTTCTCTCACCAATCACCCAACTCACCAACCCTCACTCAGGTACCAACCACCACGCACATCAGTATTGCTCGATCCAACTATTTAAAAAAATCAAAGTGAATCTCACCTATGACTACTATTTGTCGGTCCTCTCTCACTCACCCATCAACCACTATCATTAAGCCTTGAGGGCTCGATAAAATGAGACGGGTGCAATTGTAAATCTAAAAGGCTGCACCTCACCTTGACTACACCTCGACAACTCACCTTGGCTTCACCACCTACTAGAGTGGAACTAAAGAACCATGTCTCTTGGCTCCCACCTTACTCATCTTCATCAATCTTCATTCTTATGTTCTATCACTAGTCACTAATGAGGCATCGAACCTCAATATATTACACCACTATTTGTTGAATTTTCACCTCTATGTGGCTTGTCTTGGTTTCAATAATCTTCGTCGGTGGAGGCTTAAGCCACCACCCATACCCACAGTTGTGTCTTCATCCACAATATGATTTCATCGCTTGGTTTTTTTATTTTGTTTTTCTCCCAGCTTTACCAATTACTATTGATATATGCTAATTGCTGAATGCCTGGATCAAATGATATTTGCTAGAGTCCTAAATCTGTTGATATTTTTTAGATTTCTAGCTAATTGTAGATCATTTGTCCTTCATTGCAATCTACAGTTCCTTGGATAACTGTATTGTTTTTGTCTCATTACATTATTCCTTCAAATAGATAATATAGTGATATTTTCTCAGTATTGAGGTACTAATTAATAATTTGTATGTGAAGTTGTAAACTTGTAATCATTTTGTGTATTAATAATGTTTGATGGTTCGATTTTTCTCTATGAACTATGATCTATGATGGTTTTTTGTGGATATGTCAAGCTAATTATGTAATTAAAATTGTTAACTTCCAAATTAAGAGAAGGAATTATGCAAACAAAGGTGATATATTTGTATATATAGAGTGAAATAAGCATCCATGCAATACATATATGACCTAGAGTTGGGTTGGGAGAAAAAAGAACATGATCATTTTAATTTTGATTAATTGTAAGATGGGAGGTAAAAAGTATATTAGATGGTTATAGGGAAGAGATATTTGCTTTTATTGTTAATACCTTAGTTTATATGCATTTGATAGTATATAATATAATTAATACCTTAGATTTTATATGCATTTCAGAGTATATATCAATATCATCTTAGAGTCGTATGATTGGTGTTTCCAATTTTCTTTCAATATATATGCATGTTTAGTTCTTAAAATGTCACTTATTAGGGTAATAGTGTGCGCTTGGTCTTATTTCGATAGTTTCCCCTTATTTCTTATTTTGATATCTATCTTATACATTTAAATTTTTATTTTTTGTGTTTAGTGATTGGTGATAGCTATAAAATTATAAAGTCACAAATTCATTAACTCAACTTTCACATAATGTAATTTAATAACGTAGGACTTGCTTCCCTTTCTTTTGAAACCTAAAATTTATTTAATATATGTTATTAATTATTTTTATACTAATGTTTTTTTATTTTTCTTTCTTTTTAGATATCAAGCTCCAATATGTGTATTATTTGGATCCATCGATCCTCCTCCTACAATAATTGATGATGATTCTACTCAATATATAGAGGTAGAAAGAGAAATTGAATTACTTGATGATGAGGTAGAGGATCTTGGACCCAAGAAGACAACAAAATGCTATCAATATATGAAGAGAAAATATAGAAAGAGGGGTGCTTATTAGGATCACTTTTGGGAGGTATGTGGATGAGAAAAATCAACCAAGGGTGGAATGTAAGTATTGCCTAACAACTTTATTAGCACCTACCAACAATAATGGCACAAAAGATTTAAAAAGACATGTAGAAAGTTATGTAAATACTCCTTAAAATAAGGGAAAGGAAAAAGGTAAGCAATCTCATCTATTCTTTGACCTTGTTGTTGGTGGTGATAGGCAAGATGAGACTACTTTTAGGTATAAGATTGTTGATCTATATAAAATTAAAGAAGTTGTGGTTGAAATGATTATTGTTGATGAATTACCTTTTATTTTTATGGCGAAGAGTGCCTTTCCTCAATCTCATTTTCCTTCATACACTACTATTACACGTGTTATTATAAGTTATATCTTAGGAAATGGATGAGATTGAAATATTTTCTCAGTACTTCATGTAATAGAACTTGTGTGACTATGGGTACATGGACTAATAATCAAATAATTAATTACATGTTTCTAAATGTTCATTTCATAGATGATTAGTGGAGGTTGCAAAATAGAATTCTAAATTTTTTCCTATATCTAGTCATAAAGGAGAAGCGATCAGTAGAGAAATTGAAGATTGTATAACTTTTTGGGGTCTGAAGGAAAATTATTTACTATCACCATAGATAATGTGAGTTCTAACCATGTTGCTTGTGTTTATTTGAAAAATATGGTGAAAAAAGATGGTAGTATTGGTGATGGTAAATACTTACACATGAGATATAAAGGAGCTCATTTATTGCATTGATCGGATCATGGATTGTAACACCCCCAAATTTTGAATCGGAGATTTTGTTTTAAAAATAATGTGGAAGTGTTTATAAAAGTAAAATTGGGGAATGCTACCACCACATCACCCATGAGAGAGGTATAATCATCACCTAATCCATGCCAAATGCAAGGCAAAATGACACATCTAGAAAAGAATACATACTCAACTAATAATACAACAATTATATGATAACAATGATGAGAATAGTAATATAGATAAAAAGAGAGTTTATACAATCCTAATATAGGGATAAAAGCAAAAATTTTAAATAACCATAGTGAACCAAAAGAATCCCAACACATTGGGAAAAATTACATCTAACTAGTTATACTAACTTTTAACTAAAAGGGAATGAAACTCTTGAACCCTAAGTAATGAACAACTACTAGCTCACATTATCATCCACAACATACTCTAGGTGAGAGTCATAACCCTGTAAATTATCCTTTTCTCACTAGACCGGAAGCTAGATCATCACAATGACCACACAAATGTAGTATCAGTATGGTGAAATATTAGTAAAATATACTACCTAAAACAGGGTAAGGGTTCATGCTACACATTGAAGTCACATAGTAGTATGGTGATAAGCATACCAATATAATAAATTACTCAGGCTCATGATAGAAATATAACAAGGCATGCTTGCATGAAAATCATAGAAGAAGAATAATACAGATCATGCATTAAAATCAAATAATGTAAACCTCCTTTAGTGGCCACAAAAATTTAAATTATTAAGATAATATATTCGAACACACCCAGTTCTCCACCATTAGCAAAAGTTCTGATAGCATGCGCACACAATGGGATACCACACCCACCACATAGGGTTAAGATACATCGAAGGAGCTAATCTTTGGGGTACCACACTCACCACACATCGAGTGCATCTACTACAAAGGCTAACACATGTTGGGATACCACACCCACCACATGGGGTCAAAGTATATCAAGGGGGTTTATACTAGTATACCTCACCCATCACACCTTAATTCCTCTACCACGTTGCCTAAGAAGTTGGGATACCATGCATGTCTAAGCAATGTACAATACAAAGTACCAAGGGGCTTGTACTAGGATACCTCACCCACCTGTACTGGACACTGATATCATATCAACCTGCCTCAATATAATCCTATTCCCCAAAGATATGTGCACACCCCCTATCTACCACAACCTAGTAGAGAAGGAAGTAGGTACTAAGTGAAAATATAAAAATACAAGGCAACCAACCCACTATGTCACAGCTAGCTACTTGAGGGTTGGAGAACAAGGCTCGATCAAATCTTAATCCATTAATTACTAAGTGGTATCATAAAGCACAAGTTAATTCCATTAATATCCAAATTGGGTGTTTCCAAGTGATAACACTAAATACATCACAAGGCATATAAGCCACAAATTAGGTGTTTAAAGGTGACACAAAAATTAACCACTCAAGGCCCAAAATATCATCTTTTGATCCATATTAAATTAAGTTAAACATAGTTGGAATCATGAATAAAATTTCATAATTACATGGAAACATTAATATAGGAGGCCTAAAGAAAGAATAATAAATAACAAGCAAACATTATGAAATATAAGTGGACTAGTCGGTTGGCCTAGTCGTACTAGACTTGAATAGAAAATAAAACTAGCAAACTAATCTACTGGTTAGTTCCACCTATCGATTGTTCATAGGAAACCAGTTGATGGGTCTAAGCAAAGATCGGATCATTCTGATCACAATGCCACCATTTTATGGATTTAGAAAACAAAATGACTAATCATAGAAACTAGTTGACTGGTTCATCAAACCAATTGACTGATCTCGCAGCCAGCCGATTAAAAATCCCAAATCGAGTAACTGTTCACATAGCTAGTTGATTGGTCCAACAAACTGATCGACTAGTTTGGGAAAAATAATACCCAGACCTACGATCCACTTATTAAAATTTCACCCAACTTTACCATATTAAATCTAGCATGCTTCTATGTCATAAAACACATAAAAAGACATACTACACACATATATTCACAAGGATACATGGTACTATTGGCATTTAATGAATTCATACTCAAATTGGAAAAAGAATATATAATAATAGGGAACTTGAAACATGCTTAACATTTCAAAGAAGAAAACTTCACCACATACTTGAATCTAAAAATATAATTAACTTATGCACAACATAGAGATACACTAAGAACATAATGTGTGTGGGATGGTGTAATATTCAATTATATGGATCTAATGGTTCGAAAGGAGTTTGGATGAGATGATAAAAGCTCGGTGAAGGTGAGTTTAAAGACTAAAGGTTCGAAAGTGATGCAAATAAGATGATGGTGGTTCAAATTAAGGTAGAAAAATGATGATGGTGATTCGTTGATTGTGATGAAGATTCGATGGTGATGAATTAATGATGAATGTGATTTGAATATGATGAGATGAGGTTTTGAAAGTTAGGGTTTGGACGATGGTTAGGGTCGTGGTTTAGGGTTAGGGTTAGGGTTTGGTACGAAAAAGAGGAAATAAGGTGGTGTTTGGTTGGTATGAATGGTTTAGGGTTTCAAATGGATGGTTTAGGGCTTCGGTTTTGTATACTGATTTAGGGTTTGGTTTAACCAATAATTAGAGTAGGCTTTTAATGGTAATTAGGGAAGGAAAATATGGATTAAGAATAGTATAAAATATATGGATTAATCTCTAATTCACACAGACGAAGAGATTAAAACTTTCAAGCCAAACTGTTCACACATATTCGATTTGCTTGAGCTTGAACTCACACAGAATTCATTCAATGTTGATCTTCAACTTCAATTCTTCATTAAATAATCATAATACATTCAATATGCTCGAAATCCATGCATAATATAACCTTTATACCACTAGCTAAAGTATATTCCAAAATATTCCAAGCTAAAAGATATTATGCTACTTTTATGCTAACTTTATGCTAACTTTATTCTCCTACTTTATTAATTAATTAATAAATTAGATAAAGTAATTAATAATGCTCAAAAATCCTGCCAACATCCTCCTCATGCACGTGGTTACTCCCACCTTGAATTCCATTCATGGCATGCACATGTACGTAGACATTTAATTACTTGTTCGTTACATTTCAAGCAACGTAACCATCCGTTGGTCTTCAAATTTGCAGGAGACACTTTCCAAATGAAGAATAATTGGTTCCATAATTATGAAATCCAATTCTTGAGTGTTTTCTCCTACATTAGAACATGGAACCACAAACAAACATCAAAATTCCTTATTCATATTAAAGATAAAAATGACATACCTCCAAGCAATTCATTTAGCGTAAAATTCTCCTAACTTGATGGCTATCTACCAATACCTTGATTCCTCAAAGAATAAAGAATCAAAATGATAGAAAATATTTTCCCCCAAACTTAATAAAACTAAAGTAGTAGAAGAAGGAAAATTCTATAACTCAACCTTTTCTGAAAACATAGATTTTGAGGAGAAAGCAATTAAAATCTTCAACCTTTCTCAAAACCTTAATCCTTCATTGCTTAAGAGAAATAAGCTGGAGATAAATCTAATCTTAGGATAAGAATTAAGAGATAATAATTCGATCAAATAATAAGGAATAAGAGTCAAGCCTCTATTTTCTCCATAGATAAAAAGGGAAGAAAAGTGGAGAATGCCTAACACTTATAAATTTTCACAAGGAAAAAGGGAGAGAATGTGCAAATGTATAAGGTGAGAAGTAAATTGAATCAAGAATGGAGTGCATAGGAGGGAGTGATGGTACACATTCTCAAGTGGGAGGGAGGGAAGTATAAATTGGGTCGAGTGTGGGCAACCAAAGTGTAAGAGAACACATGATGAGGTAAAGGAGGTAGAGTGTGATCAGGGAGAGGGATAGTAGTGGGTTAGTAAATCACATAAGAGGTATAGAAATTCAAACACGTAGCCATGACCGCCAAAAGTGAGAGGAAAGTGAGGGAGAAGTGAGAATGTGAGAAATGCCTCAAAAATTACTTTTGGAGAAGTTTTGACCAACTAAAATCATAGAGTGATATAAATATTGTAAAATTAATCAAAGCACCAAAATATGCTTACTAGAACAAATAGATTTTAATCATAATTTTTCATGAACATTGGGAAAATATTCAAATCAAAATCAGGAAAGGATATGAAATCTTAGAACAACTAGTTGATTAGTTTGAGCAAACCAGTTGACTGGTTTATCAAAAAATAAAATTATTAGTTCCTAAGCTTACTGATTGATTGGTTAGGGTAACCCATTAACTAATCAATCAGTGTGCCTAAAATTCACAACTTTATTATAATTTCAAGCCCTTTCCAAAGATAAACTTTTTTTTATATTAACATGATTTCAACAATTTGAAAGATTTTAAGATAGGGTATTATAGGGGTGTTATTAAGTATATTAGAAACTCTCCTACTATATTGATTGTATTTAAACAACATGTTGAAATGTGTAAGATTGACTAGAAAGATTCTTTGTCTCTTGATGTGTCTACTAGATGGAATTCCACCTATTTTATGTTAGCCACTGCTATGAAATTTAGGGATTTTTTCGGTAGAATGGAACTCCTTGTAGAGTTGATACAAGATGTTGATGTTTTTGGGGCCCTCTTTAATGATGATTGAGATAAAATAAAGCACCTTATTTTTTTTCTTGAAGGAGTTTTATTACTTGACTATTAAGGTGTCTAGTTCATTGTATGTAATCCATAATCTTATTTTCTTTTATATTGTTTATATGTTTGAGTCTTTGAATCAATGTATTATGGATGTAAGTGATGAATTTAGAAATATGACACTTCAAATGAAAACTAATTTTGACAAGTGTTGGGTTAACATAGATAAGATGTACATCTTGGTATATCTGGGTGTCATGTTAGATCCAAATCTAAATTTTTTAGGATTAAATATTACTCTTTATAGGATGTATGGTAAAGAATTAGGGGTGGTTGGAAATATCAAGAAATTTATTTTTGATTTGTTTGATCATTATACGAGGAAGTTTGATCCATTTATAGTTGATAAAAGTTTTAGGCCAAGTTTTGATCCTCCAATGAGTAAGGATGGTGTTGAGGTTATTAGAAAGAAGTGTGTTAGTGTAAGTGATGAGGATGGATAGAGTATATTCTAATATTATAGAGCTTAAGAGGTTTTTGGAATAAAAGAAGGCAAAACATGAAGAAAATGATGTCTTGATAATACTTGATCCTTTCACGTATGGCACATGATATTCTTATTGTACTGGTATCTACATTTGTACTGGAATCTATGTTTAGTACTATTTTCCATCACTTAGACCAATTTAGCAGCTCTCTGACACCAAATGTGATGCTTCATTTATATTAATACATTTATTTATTTATTCTAATAATGCAATTGCATTTTATTTACTTGTTTATTTATTTTTTCTATATTTTTTTTGAATTCATATCGTACAAGATCTTATATACTCTCAAGATTAGATTTGAGCAAAAAATATAAGAGAAAAATTTAATGCAAATAAATACTTGGAAGATTTTGAGGAAATAGAGAATTTTAGTAATCAATTAAGATTTTTTTAACTTTGTTTGATTAAATTAGTTTTGCTTTAAGTCATTTAATCTTTAATCAATTATACTTAATATAATGTTATTACTAACTACTTATTCATTTACATTTAAATTTGAATAGATGCGGAAAACAAAGATATTAGGGAGATCAATGTGGTATATGTTACTTGAAATGAATGATGGCATTGAAGACATTAGAGGACGTTGTTATTTATATTCAGAGATTATTGTGTTTTTGTTCTCATCCTCAATAGTTTATGTAATTACATTATATTTTCTTTGTTTTTATCTTATTTTTTTTCAAAACTTATTTATTTCTATTTGGAGGATGTTGTTATGGACACATAGAAGATTTATGTGTGTGAAATGAGTCCATAAAATCCATGTTTATGCCATAAACCCATGAAATAGGGTTAGCTTTGAAATTGGGTAAGAAAAAGGCTAAACCAAGGTTAATTTTAAAATAGGATCAAAATAGGGTTATTTTCAAAATAGGGTTGAAACAAGGTTAGTTTCAAAATTGAGTAAAAAAATGGATTGAAACATGGCTAATATGAAAATAGGGTTGAAATAAGGTCAACTTGGATTGGACTTGGTTTTTACATTTTGGATTTGGATGGATCCCGTTTTGAAGCCAATCTAGGGTTTGGGTTATATTTTACATAAAAATGGGTCTTTGGACCAGTCCAGGTTTGACCCCGGGCCCACCCCTACTAGAGGCAACCAACATTTCAATCAACTTATTAAGGTTAATGTTATAATATATCTAAAAACGGAATTTACTAATGAAAATGATACACGGGTATTATATACCTTTACTGCACTTGATATTTTTCTTGTTATACTTACTTTGATATTGTTTCTTCTTCATTGACTTCATCGAATTGGCATAAGAGGAGTTTAGTATTTGTGGGAGGATTTAAACTCTCAGCCTCTATTTTCCTTTCTTAATGCTTCTCTATACTAAACTATAACTTAAATAGAGTAAAATTCCTTGAGTAAAAAGTATTAGTATGAGTTAATATATATCTTACTTAGATACTGGTAAAAAAAATCCATTACGTGTGGATTTGTTGCCGATCGCTTCTTACTTTCTCAATTAATACTCTTCTTTTGTAACTATTTATCAGTTAGCTAGTTATTTAATAAGTAATCACTAACATCTCCTTACTCTCTTTGTATCATATCAGTAGCTAACAAACTTACACTAAGTAATTTACCACATTTTACTATATTTTTTTTTGGGCTCTCAAGTGTGGTGGGCCCATAATCCATAAGTCCTAGGATAAATATTTAACTTTGATACCATTTGTAATACCCCAACACATTGGTTTTAGGTAATTACTTGGAATGCTTTCAAGATTGATGATTGACCCCACAAATCTACACGAGTCTTTTTTAGCGTGTTTTTTTTTATCAACTCACACACATGTTAGGATAAGTTCTTTAAGGATAATTCAAGCATTCATAATTTTGAAGTTCTTTAAGAATAAGTGATGTATATTCATCATTATTTATACATATAAACATATTTCTTGGATATGTTTAGAATGTTTCTTGACATTCTTAGGTTTTTTTTTGTATCCCCACAACACTTTCTTTAATAATGGAGCATAAATTAAGATGTTGGGCAAGATTGTGTTACAAAAACAATCTCAAGTGACATGAAATGATTTGGGCCATGTCAAGATGGAATATAGAGAGGTCTAGACACGGGAAATTAGCTATGCAATATGGAGATCATAGTTGGCTAGGTTCAAAATTAGCTAGCTAGGTTTTCATGTAAGTTAAGATTTTTATATAACAAACTTGTATCAAATCTTAACTAAATTTTTTGGGGTATATTGGTGTGTAATATAATCTCTAATTAAATTCAAATGATAGCTATATTTAGGGGATATTTTATTGGATTATGTAAAGTTAGTTACGATCATATCTTAACTAATTCCCATAACAATCCCAATATCTATTTTATGGCTGATTTGGCTGGAATTTTTTGTGGGTTATTGACTATAAATAAGGCATACTGTAACACCATAAAATTTACTAAATCAAAATTTTATTTTAGTGGAAGTAAATACCGAAATAGTTAGATGTTACCATTATATTCAACATAAGTTTGACTTATCATACCATCCTTACATTGAATATAATGTAAAATGATTAAGACTTAAAACATGATAAACAGGGAATAGGAGAATCTTTCATAAATATAGATAAGAGTTGGAGGTTAAATCTGAGTACAATATCAAAATACATAAAAGGGATACATGGAGAACTAAAAGTCCCAAGAGGTATCCACATCAAAAATGATAATTGGATAATATGGATCTATGCCCAACCCTAATACATAAGAAGAAATCCTCCACAAATAAGGCATGTTGCATCAATATCATCTAAAGGGTCCTCATTAACTTGCAAAAAAATGTCTGAGTCATTTCAAGTGGGAATGAGTAACACCCATGAAAAGAATATTTAGTATGCTATGTACTGAGTAAGGTAACCATACAGTCGAAGTAAGGGTACAAAAGAGAATAATCATGCATGCAAGTTAACAATAAGCAATGTAAGGTGAAGACCAATTCCATAACTTATAATTAGATGTAAACAAAATCTATATTTTTATTTACAATGAGTTCAGAAATCCCACTATTCTTAATTTGGTGGAACGGGCTGAAGCACCTTTGAGGGTAGAAAATACCTGAGCCACTCTTATCATCAGGTAGATTAAACCTAAAATATACCAGAGCAACACACTCCTGACCATTATTCTTAAATTGGTGGAGTAGTTTAAAGCATCTCTTAGGGTAAAAGACATCTATGCTACTATTATCGTCTACTGGAATGGACACAACATCTTGATCTAGAATTATGGAATATTTGACATTAAGTGATTAATGTCTTATCCATTAGTAATTGTCTCATAATCATATTATAATTCATTTTGAATTCAAAGCCCACTATGATTATTTTGGTGGAATAAAATAAATCACCTCTCAGGGTAGAATGCTCTTGAGCCACTATTATTGTCCAAAGGAATGGACACACAACATACATCCGCCTAACTCATGTGATCTTTCAATTTAAGTGATTAATGTCTTATTCATAGTTGATTATATCAATATCATCATTCAGGGCTCATATAGATATGTACAACAAATATTTGAAAACATGTAAAGCATAACCACATAGTTATTAGGGCATTCCCTTTTAAAAAAGGTCCATAATTTCTCTAAGAAACCTTAATTTCACTAAGCAAGGTAACTTCTCATTTTATTATACTTATGATATTTGAAATATTCTCCTAAAAATTGTGAGTATCATACTTAAGTATATTTAAAGTCTATTCCCCTTGTCAAAATCACCAAAATTCCATTTTTAACCTTTATTGACCAAATTACCCTTCCTCACAAAAAAATAGAATCTCATATTAGGTAAATTATGTCTTAATCAACCATCATTTAACCAAATTACTTATAAAACAATAGATAAAAACCTCAAAAACTTATCATACCATGATTATTTTCCATATTATCATCAAATGACCATAATACCCTTACGTTAGCTAAAATGCTAATATTTTTCCTAGACATTACGAGTTTCCATGTTAATAAATTTCAACCTCCAACATTTATATCATCATAAAATACATAAATTCAATTACATGTAAGTACCACATATTCAGATTCATACTAACCAACAATATAGACAAATGCATTCTTTAATATTTTTTTCAATTACAAGATATCATAAAGTATCATTAACATAATAACATTATCCATATAACATTACCAAATTGGATATTACATACAAATATACATTGCACATACAAACCCTAACTACAAAATATATCATAACAAAAAAGGACACTGGTCTCTAAGCACGTAGTGTGTGAATTATGCAAGAAAGGCGCAGATGGAGTGTGTGAGGATGCACAACGGTGTGCCTCAATGAAAAAAAAAAGCATGATAGGGAGGGGGGAAAGGAATTAATTAGGGTGGTAATGGTTTGGCAACAAAGAATGGGAATGATAGGGAGGTAGTGGTGGTTGGTTCTCTAAACAATGGTGGTATTTGGTGGTCGATGGTGGCAAGTTCTATTGGGGGTGAATGACGATGACAAATAGAGTAAGAAATGAACGAGGAGAAGGAGGGTATTTATGGTTGTGATGCTTGATAGAAATGGAGTGAGTGAGGGAGTTAGTTGAGGAAATAAATGAGGCCGAGAGAGATCAAGAGGTTTATATATATATATATACACAGTGTGCATGGTGAGGAATGACAAAGAAGAAAGGCATAGGGCATAACACACATAGTTGGGTTAAGGTTTGACAAAAACTTCAATGAGACATATCCCATGGATTAAGGGAATAGATGGTGGTGATGATGAATTTAGGAAGGTGCGTTGTAGAGATGGAAGCTAAGTAGGGGGATTTGATCAATACAAGGAAGAAATCACACATAAGGTAGGAAAAGATGAGGGAAAATCAGTAGTAGAAGAAGAAAAGGAAAAATAAAAGTGGAAAAGAAAAGGAGACAAGTGTGGGATTATGGTAAAGATTAGGTTATGAACTGTAATTATTGAAATTAGGTAAGATTAAAATATTTATCATCTGAGATTAAGGTTATGTCAAAATATAAATTATCTAAAATAATGATTAGGATTTAGTTAAGCTATCAATTACTCAAGATTAATGTTAGATAAATTTTAGGGTATTACACATACCTTTGACCATTGTAAGCATTGAGTGGTGGAGTTGAAAATAAATTCTCTTGTTGAGCATTATATCTATCAATTACTTTGTGAAATTGACAGTGATCATGAGATGATTTTTAGTGTGGTCTTCTCTTGATTTTATTCAAAGGGTTTTATAAGTGAGTTATCTTCGAAGTTCCTTTTAGGGGCTATCTTTGTGAGGTTCCTAGAAGTAATTTTTCATCATATAAATACATACCACATTCCATTTCATTTGACACATTCACCATTGCTTCCATCTTCATTCGATTCCTTTTTGTGGTTATATGGGAGTGGGTTATGAGTTTCATAATTATGGGAGTTTGAGTAGAAGATCCACATAAATAAGTTTCCTAAAAAGAAGGTACACATTATCAATATATATAGTCTCATCAATAGTTTTAAGCCTTCAATATCCACCAATAATTTGGGAGTATTAAAAAGCAAAAGAATGGGGATACTAGATGAAGAGAGAACATGATCTCTAGAAAAAAAACATAGTAACTTTAATGCGGAAAATGAGTAATCGGTCAACTTTGTAGCTTCCAAACAATGACTTAAGGTAAGGGAAATGGATGGTAAATGTAAAGGAAGTTGTAAGGAAGAATATTTAATATAAACCAAAGATAATTATGCTAAGAGGAGGTCAAGGGAGCTAGGTAAAAGAAAAACCCAACTCAAGGCACAATGCCAGTAGGTGCAAAGTTGATCAAGATAGGGGAAAAGGGGACCAGGGGTGATGTTGGGGAGGAAAAGGGTAGAAAATTAAAGTGTGTAATGCATGGGTTAAAATGAATTAAAAATGAGAGGGAAAGGTTGATTAAATACAGAGAACGAAGACTTAAAACTTGCATAAAATTCATCTATGTAGATATGTGACTTTTGATTTAAAAGGTGCACGATTTGAATTATGGGGGTCGAGTGGCATGTAGATTAGATGGGGATGAGTGTGGGGATGAGTTGACCTTGCTAGCACTTAAATGAAAGCTAGGATTATAAGTGTGTAAGAGAGAGATTGATTATGGCTTATTGTATAAGTATTTTAATATTGTACTTTTAACCAAACTTTTGGTTGAATGAAAATAACTAAGCCATCAAATCATAATGTTTTAGTTAGAAAGATAGTTGAGATTCATTGGATAGTAAGGGAATTAATTTACATTTAATTTATGCAATTAAAATATAAGAAAATTTAATAATGAGAATTTATTGGAAAAAATAGAAAATGAATCATAAAAGTCATACAAATTTATGGGAAGGTGTGAAACAATTTTAGAAACCAAAAAATATATAAAAAATATGGGCATCGAAGTTGATTTGATGTTCGATAAATGAAAAATGAGTGGAATGGTAAAATCAGATAAGTTGCAAAAACATATGTTTTCTACAAATACATGAAATGAATAAAAAAAGGTTCAAATTGATACAGATATATGCATAAAAAATTATATATATATATATATATATATAATCTCGGAGTTGGTTTAACACCCAACAAACAAAAACAAGAAAATGTCTAAAATTGGCTAATCACATAAATAATTTTTTTTTGTGAATTAACATTTTGGATGAAATAAATGAATTTGAAGATAATTAAGGAAATGAATGATCTCAAAATTATTTTAGGAACTTATTAAAATTTTTGAATGAGTTAAAAAGAGTGAAAATGATATGATTGGAGAAATGGACAAAATATGACTTTCCACAAATGAATTGTAACATCCCCATTTTTCACTAGCAAAAAATTTCGTTAAACCATTGCAGAAGTTGAAAGCACACTTAAAAAAATGGGGTGCTACCACCGTATTTGACACATAATAGACATCTGCCACCTACCCCATATCAGATACAAGGCTAAAACTAACCATTGCATTTAAAAAAAGTGCATGGATAAAAGATTACATAAACAACTTGAAATATTTTTTACATCAAATGACCTTATCGGTCCTTGACGAAATCATTACAAAATATATGTAGATTAAAGTACAGAGCTATAATAAAATGAGATTAGGGTGTGACCCTAAAATCAAAACCATAGTCCCTCATGGACCCCACAAGATATCCTCATGTCCATGCTCTCAAACCCCGAACCCAAACTAAGTTAGGCTCTTTACTAGGCATTCTCAAAAACCTACACATGACCTTCTGCTTGTGGGAATGAGCAAGTAATTGAGCAAATGGGCATATCGGTATGCTACGTATTGAATAAGCAAAGTTATTCCCTCAATGGAAACATAAGTATGTAAATTCTATCATACATGGATATAATATTTACATGTGTCATGCTAATGTCATATACGTAAAGGTAAGAATACATCTGGACATGTTATCATGCATAACGCAGAATATATCATGCTTGGTTTCACATTATCATCACGTAGGTACTCACACATGTAATAATATATTAAATCCAAGCAACCACTAGGGTTTATTTCCAATCACTCAATCCTTTAGGTTATACCATTTCCTTATTCTTATTTGATATAGGTCAATCATTCAACCATTATTCCATTCAACAACTAATTTTTCATTTAGGTCATTTTCCAAGTATACAAACTAGCTTTTATCCTTTTTGATCATTCATACCATTACTTCCATCTTTATCCGATTATTAACCATTCACTTGGTCATCATTCATATTGTATCATCCCATTTACTTATCATCCATATTTTATTATTATCGAGTGATGGACTGTGCACCACCCTATGGTCTCACATACCATGGAAGCCTATCCAAATAAGGAATATAAAGTCCAGGCCGAAGCCAATCACCAAGCAAACATAAGTTCAAGCCAAAGTCAATCATAAGAATGGACATAATTTCAAGCCAAAGCTTAGGTAACTAGAGCCTTTAGTATCGATATCACCTAGTACATCATTAGTGTCTAGAGCAGGTAAGGCACTAGGATCTCTTAGGATGCCGCTCAAAGGCAAATCCCAAAGGCACCAAAACAATTGAAGGCATACCAACACTCGGTAGCTAATCAAGGATCGGATAACCTAGACCCATACTCAACTCTATTATCTTTATCTTTGCGTGATTAGTATATTATTCATAAGGTTAAGTGATCACACAAGGCCTATACAAAAGTAAGCAAAGTGTTCTCCACGTTCCTTTCATATCAATCATTTTTCTTTCCATTTTCCCAACCATGTGGGTTTCCATTTATCCTTATACCATATTACTCATTTCTATATTATTATTTTGTTCAAGCCTATGCTGAGTTTCATCACTCCTTTATCAATACCATCACTTATCATAAGTGGAATATCCATTTAGCCTTTACATTACTCATCGAGTATATCATAAACTATGATTCATTTAATCATTTCATTAGGCCATTAATCCGTGATAAGATCTATATTTTATCCCATTAATAATCATAAGATAGACCCAAAATATAAACTCAAAGCATAACTAAACCAAAAGAAAACAAACCATACAACCAATTGATTAGTTTGGCTCAACCAGTTGATTAGTTACACTAACCAGTCAATCAGTTTGGGTTGACCAGTTGATCAGTTTGACTTAACTAGACCATGCTTTTTCTCAAACCAATGGATTGGTAAGGGTAAACAAGTTGACTGTTCATAGATTAGTCGATGGGTTTAAGTAAAGAGCAAGACTAAGGTCTCTGCAGGCTTACTGGTCAATGGATTGGGTCAACTAGTCGACTATTCTAGGAACCAGTCGATTGGTTTTACCTAACTAGTTGATCAGCTTTCCCTTTGACAGCATCAAACCATTAAATTCATACAGATTCATACTTACAAATCATCCTTAACCACATTAGAGCATTTATCAACATATTATAACACATTTTCAACCAAAGTAACTTGCATAACTTAAAATTTAGTCACCATACCCTATTTTTACAAAATTTCATGCTTTTTGCTCAAGTATACAATCTATCCATCCAAATCACTTATGCAGGCTATATGCATTCATGCCAACATGAAGAACCAACTTAAAAGAACTTATAACATGTAGGAATACCCATAAATCATTTTAGAAGTAAGAATTACTTACCTGATACAGGCAATGAAATACCCCAAAACCCTAATTTCAAGAATTATGGCTAATTAAGGATTTATTAGGAAAATTAATTAAATAAATTATTTTATTAAAATAAGAGGGATTAATTAGGGAAAAATCAAGAGAAAATTTATAAATAACTTAATTGGGAAAAATTAGGGTGTTTTACTAATTTAAATGGAATTTAGGAAAAATCTCTCAAAAATCCTAAATTAACCTAAAAAGGGAATTTAATTATTATTTTATTAAAATATTATTATTTTTAAATATCCCAAAATACCAAAATATTCTAAATACCCCAACCCAACTATTTTTCTTTTTCCCCTATTTTCTTTCTTTACTTTACTTTTCTCCTTTTCCCTTCTTTCTTCTTTTCTTTTTTTTTTCTTTCCCTCCCCCGACTTGGGCTGGCCCAGCCCCCCTATGGCCCAAAACCCCCTCCCCCTCCTTTCCTCCTGTGCAGCCCAAGGCCTGCACTATCTCTCCCTCCTTCTCCCCCCAGCCCGGTTCGGTTCGCCCTCCCTTTCTTCTTTTTCCCGGATCGTTGGTCCGCCGCATATCCCTCTTTCTTCTTCCCCTTTCCCCTTGACTCTCCCTTTCCCTGATGCCAACCACCTCACTTCCCGACGCAAGCACGAGGCCTCTACGCCACCACATGCCATCCTACCACCCCTACCCTTTTCCCTGACACCCTCTCTCTCTCCTCCACCCAATCCTAGCTCCTCTCTCTCCTCACACGTGACTCTCTCTCCTCTCCTTTTCTTCTTCCCGAGTAACCTAACCTGCAAATTTTGCAAGCCTTCTCAAGTCATTGGGCCGCCAGCTGGCGACCCTTCCCCTTTCTCCTCTCTCCTTCCCCCTCATCCTTAACCTATAAATACTCCTCATCCACCCCTCATTCAAGCTTTTTCTCCCAACCCAAAAACTCTCCCTTTTCTATCGTTGCAGCCTATTTCGCCACCCACTGCTCTGCTACTGTTCAGCGTCACCGCCCAAGCCACCCACCAAAACACTCCCTGTATCACCCTCCACGACCCTCGATTTGCCCTACACGAGCCACCCCGGCTGTGCAAAGTCCCCTTCCCAATCAACCACACCCCAGCCACCACCACCGCCACCGCCACTCCTACCGCAACCACCACCCCTTATACCCTCCAAAATCACCTGGAGACCTTCCCCTACCTTCCTTTTCCCCTTCCTCCCTCTCCTCCTCCCTTCCTCCCTCTTTACCACCCTCGGCCACCACAACACCACCGCCTTTGGCTGCGCCACCACCACCATTCCAACTCTCTCAGCCTAGGTAACCTCCACTATCTCAAATCCCCCTCTCCTAACCTAAACACTCAAATTTCCCCCTTTTCTCCCTCTTTCCCCATCGCCACCGATGCCGCCGGTCACCACCAACCCTAGGTGGTACCCAAACCCCTCTCAACCCTTAAACCCTAATTATGCAAGCCTTATCCATTTTAATTGTATTTATATTGTTGTTGTTGTTGTTGTTGTTATTGTTGTTGTTATTATTATTATTATTATTATTATTATTATCATTCATATTTATTATTATTTATCATATTTATTATTATTTACAGCCTCAGAATATTATTATTATTATTATTATTATTATTATTATTCAGGGGTCGAAACCCTATTTTATTATTATTTCAATTTTCATTATTATTATTATTATTATTATTATTATTATTATTATTATTATTATTATTAATGCTAGCTTTGGCATGTTATCATTTTTGTTTCTATTGAAAATATTCAAACCTTATTATTAATATTTATTATTCGAATATTACTATTACTAATATTATTCTTCACGCTTTTATTATTATTATTGTTACTATAGTTATTATTATTATTATTATTATTATTATTACTACTACTACTACTACTAATACTATTACTATTATTGTAAAAATATTCGAACCCTTATATTATCATTATTTCGATGATTATTATTATTATTATCACTAGCAATATTAGTAGTTTGTTGGTATTACGATTATTATATTATTATTTCTATCCCTAACCCTATTATTAGCCTTAGCCTTAAAAATATTAGGGTTTCTATTACTAAGAGTATTAGTATTACTATTATTATTATTATTATCACAAATTTTTACTATAACTGGTGTTAGTACTATTATTATAAGGAACAAAGCTATTAGCTTTAATAATATAAATATGGCTATAAATATTAACATAAACCTATTTTGACTAGTAATAATCTAGTAGGCTAACTTGATATTAAAAACCTTATTTTTCACTTCTAGAGTTTCTTTTAATAATAGTAACCCTAATACTAGAATAAAATAGGAAATAATAGTATTTTTGGTAGGAGGGAAACTAATCCTTAGTTTTTCCTTTTATAAGTGAAACTAGTCAAAACCCTAAGGAGGCGTAGGAAGGTACTCCAAGACCGATGACGTTTTAGGTAAGGATGTATCTAAGGCCCTATGTGTGTTATGTGTTGATGGAAATATGCCCTAGAACCAATCATATGTTATGATTTGTATTTGCATATTTAGTGATTGTGCTTATTAATAAAAGCATCAATTGATGTTATTCATTCAAATGTTGTTATCCCTTTGAATAATTATTCTTTATGTAGATAATCAAGTATGTGACTGGATTGTGGAACTCTACTAATAGATAGAAAGATTATTATTCAAGAACTGTCCCTAGTCTAATATCATCTAATTAAGGGATATTAGTGATTATAAGACTAATATGTTGATTAGTTGATGATCATATTCCACTAATCATTGATATGAGATATCAAACTAATAACATAGATACATGTTATGGAACATGATATTGGACCGACCCAGTAGGAGGACACTGCATTAAATATTGTGCGAAGTGTCATCAGTGTTCTCCAAATAGTATATCGTCCTTTGAATTGAGATCTTCGTATTTGCCGGTATGATGATCATTCTGTTTTAACTTTACCAATCGTTACCCTTATTAGGGGTGATCATAAAGGTATTGATTAGACATGTTGTGAATCATATAGAGGCACATAGTTGATCAAGATGGGATTTGTCCCTCTCATGACATGAGAGAGATATCTTTGGGCCCCTCGACAGGTATGACTAATGTTAGCATGGCCATGTGCAAACGAGGTGTCGTTTGTTTAAGGTTAGTCTTACTTGGTGATCGAGAAAGAGTGTGATTGAACATAGCAAGGATGACACGACCAATGCCTTGTGTTCAATCTAAATATCATGTGACAAAAGGACAAATATACAGGTTATTAATAGGTTATGTCGAGCATAGGACATTTGCGTAATTTGGGTAGTCATAACGTCTTGCTAGAGAGCTCTTATGATTTGTGGGCCCGAGAGGAGTTTTGGTCCACTACCAATATTACGTGAACCTACAGGGTCGCACACCAAACTGAACTAGATCAAAAATATAAGATGAGATCTTAATATGATTAATATCTCATCAAGTCCAAGTGGTTTTAATGTGATTAAGGCCCAAGTCCAATGCCACTAGGTGGGCTAGAGTGTTAATATAAATACCCAAGCTAGGGTTTTATTATATATACACCTTTTTGCTCTCTCTCTAAGTGAGAGAAAATAACCTAGCCACCAACGCTGGTTATTCACAAAATTGAGAGAGTGTTCCATTGGCGCTAGCACGCTTCCTTAGTGATCCAGATTCAAAGTGTGTGGATACCAGTAGAGGTGTGAAACAATTCGCACTCGCTCGCTCAAAGGAGATTGAAATCCAACAATTGAAATAAACTCAATTGGATCACGAAATCAATCAAACCATTAACAACTTCAAGCCGATTCTGAGTTAATCGTAACCTAGTCCGGGTGACTAGCAGGTTTGTCTTTAATCTAGCATATGTTTCTGGTAAATTTAGCCTTTGATTTCATTCCGCTACGTTGTGTTTCGCTTGGCTAAATTCCTACATGTGTCTTGTATGCCTTGGATGTTATGTACTATGTTATGTTGTGGTTATCATTAAACTTGATTTATATGTAGCTCAGCTTGGACTTGAGGTATGCTCATGTGTTTTCTTATGGCATGTGTATAATATGTATATGTTGTATGATGTGATGTAATGTGGCCCTTTAGGACATGCATGCTAGGGTATTTAATGTAATGACATGGGGTGAAAGGTTGAAAAAGGAAAATAGGGAAGTAAGTTGACCAAGGGATATGGGATTGACCTAAATATCTCATAATCCATGAAAGGAAAATAAAAAAGGGGTCTATGAATAAAATAAAAGAGGGGGTGAACCTTGCATGGGAGAATCTAGGGTTTGCATGGGAGTTCTATGGTTTTGCATGAAAACTTCGAGGGTTTGCATGGGGTGCATGGAGTCCGCATGGGGGTGAACTTTACGTGTAAAAAGTTGTATTGGGATGTAAGTAAGGTAAGGGAAGAGTTGTTTAGGTGATTGGAGGCTCTGGGTAAACAATAGTACGTGGGTTAGTATAAGGGTGCACAGGAGACCTGGCTAGGATTTGGGAGAAAAACCTTAATTCCATATGGTGGTGAAAGTAAAAATAATTGAGGGTGAGTGGAGTATGAGATGAGCGTGGAGGAATGTCATGTGTAGGGTGAGTATGGATATCATGGGAGAATAAGAGTGGAAGGTGAGAAATAAAGAGGTGATAGGTGGAAAGAAGGATGGTAGGGTTTGGTGTGGCCATCTAGGGTTTTGTGGTCACATGTGTATTTGGGGGAGTAAAGTGAAATGATGAGGGTTGAATATGAGGGATGTGATGTGTGGGGTGTTAAACGGCCTCAGTTGTGGGAGGTAGAGAAGGATGGGCCACATAGGCCCAAATTAGGGTTTCTGGAGGAAACCTTAGGGTAAGGCAGTGAGTGGACTTGGAGGTGTAAGGTAGTGGTCCTTCACCCCACACTTAGGAGTTAGGCCTCTAGTGGGAGTAAGCGGAGGAATGAATGGATGTTGGGGTGTGTTAGGAGGGGCAGTGTCTCAAGATATGGGACGGGCCCTCTTGGGAGGATAAGTGTAGAAGGAGTGTGACATGCATGTCTAGGGTGGAAAGTATATCGAATAAGACACGAATAAAATACTAATCATTTAAAGAGGAAGACTGTTGAGCTGGGCCCAAACCGGTCCACCGACGAATAAATAGTGGCCAGAGCTAGGGTGCCTTGGAGACCGATCCACCGGTGAATAATAGTGGTCAGGAGCATTATACACTGTATGTTTCTAGTCCACCAGCTATAATAGTAGGGGATTCTGTGCTCACAAAACTAAACAGAATTGTGCTAAGACATGGGAAAATACTAAGTACTTATAGTGAAAACACCATGAGAGTCAGGGTCAGACCGGTTCACCGGTGAATAATAGTGGCTAGGAGCATCTTATCCTGGAGACTTGTCCATTGGTAATAATAGTGGTCATGAGCTTTATTCCCTATATGTTTCTGGTTAACTGGATATAATAGTGGGGCTCCCGTACTCGCATGGAATGATAATAAGCATGGTGTGAAATGAGTATTGATCAAAGGTTTAAAGAATCAATTGATCCATACTAGAACTTGGCCTTTATTTATCTATAATGATTGTATGTTTTTTATGTGATCATACTTGTGTTACCTGTTTTTATATGCTTGTTCCTAGCTACATGGTTACCTTGCTAAGTATGTACCGTACTGACCACCCTTTTTATGGGTGATGCTCATTCCTACAAGTAGAAGGCCCATCTGAGTTTGTGCGGGTTGGTGATGCTGTATTTGATGCCTTCGATGCTTATGAGGCATCAGGCGGGGCTGAGTGTTGAGCATGGACTTGGCCTAGGGATTCGAGAGCGTCGTGGCCGGATTTACTTTTCATGTTCTTTTACGTTGTACCAGTTTATTAAGACTTGATTTTTATTATATTGTAATATTTATTCCTTTCGAGGAAATTTTACTTATGTACTCTGGATTGTAAACCTTTTTTCGCATACTCTGATTTCCATATTATGAACCTTCTAGTTCTTTTATGAATTATTGTTTTAAGTATTGATTTGTGTTTAACGATAATCCTCTTCAGCCTTAGCACTTGGTACGGGAACAGTATGAGTGAACCGGTCTGGTACTAAGTGTGGCGGTAATATCCCAAAAATTCACAATTTTGTTATTTCACTTCCGCTAATTCTTTAATAAAATGAAATTTTTCAGTAGTGAATTTTGGGGGTGTTACAGGCAAAATCCCCTTTAAAAAGGAAATTCCAACCGTAAAATCCTTGCCTTTTGAAACCTTAAAACCATAAATCTTAAACTCAAAATTTTGCACCAAAACCTTATTAATTTTTTGGCTTAAAACAGAAGGAAAAGAATGAACATACCAACTTAAGGCAAAACAAGGAAATGCTCAGCTGAAACACTCAACCTTTTTCCCAAATCTAACTCCTCCTTGCTTAATAATTAAAATAAGAGAGAGATAGAGATAGGATCAGAAGAGTGTAAGAAATTAGACCACAAGGCTCGAAGTGTAGAAAAGAGGGAAGGTGAAAACAAAGACTTAGAGATTTTAGTGGCTGAAATAAAGGTGCATAAAAGGGATTATTGGGGTTATTTGTATCCAACCAATCAAGAGGAATAACATAGGGTTAAGGAAGAACTCGAAAACCCTACAAATTACTATTTGAATTTAAGCTAAAGGATCGATTTTTTTCCAAGATATATTGACCTATTCTCCAAAGCTCAAATGGTTTTTCTGGAAAATGTAGGTCAATTAGACCAGAATTAGAATACATAAGAGAAGTAATGGAAGGTCAGTGTGGAAGGAATCTTTTAGCTGCTCAAAGTCGTGCTTGAGATCTAAGGATTAATCTTAGAAATGTGCATAGGAAGGAGGTGGAAGAAGACAAGGCTGAGGTCATCTCTCCCCCTATATTATCCCAATCAACCTCCAAATCGATCTGAGGCAATATTTCGGGCTAAATGCAAAAAATGGTTAAGAATCTCTTAGGAACAATTTGGCATAGGTTTGTAAGGTTCTATTTCAGTATAAGAGATTTTTTAGAAAATAAAATTTGAAAATATGCCCAGTTCAACAAACCAGTTGATAGGTTTGGGCCTACCAGTTGACTGATCTACAAACCAGTGGATCGATTTAGTTAAGAAAACCCAATTTGCTGAAACGATGAACCAATCGATTGGGTCGCCTAAAAAAATCAATTTTCAACATTACTTTAAATCAAAATTTTCCTTAAACTAAATCATAACATTAAATCAAGATCAAAGGTCCAAAAATTGGCACAATTGTCACTCAGCCACTTACAAAAATATGAGGTATTACATGAATAAAATGAACAATGGAAATTCAAATTTAATATAAATGAAGTTGAATTCGGTTGTAGAACTTTTAAAAACCAATTATGACACTAATTTCATTAGGAAATTAGATTTAATAAAACATGGTATTATAGAACTAAAGTACCCTAATATACTTCATGTAAGTTCGAACCATTAGCCAATAGGGGTATGCATATTTAAAAATTAGCAATTTCCTAGTGGTTGTCAAGTGTTTTTACCCTAATTTGACTTTCATATTCCATGTAGGAGGAGGAAGAGGAGTGGAAGTAAATTTGAAAGGAGTTTTGTTCTCAAGTGACCAATTAAATGAGATAATGTGATCACCTAAGTTTAAACTTTAATACAATTTTATCTTATATCACTTCATATCATGAGTAGTATGTGCATGTATAGTATTTTTCTTATCATGTAACCATATATGCTATGCATGCCATATTCTACCAAAGTGTATTGTTATCTTACTCAATATGTAGCTTACTGACCATCATTTTAATGGGTGTTGCTTATTTTCACAAGTAGATGATTCAATTATTAATGTGTATATTTTTTTGTGGCTACTTTGATGATTCTGATGTACTTTTTGTTGAAGAGTGATTAGTATTACATTTTTAGCATTTTTAACCCTGATACTTTACGAACTCTTAGTTTTATAGGACCCTTTTTATGTACTTTGATTATTATTATACTTGGAGTTTTATCTTCTAACTTCTATCTATGTTTTATAAAATTTCTCTCGTTCTCTCTTTATCATGTTTAAAATTTGTAACGATTTACCTTATATTCAATATGGGAATGATATGGTAAACTAGATTTGTATTAAGTATGGTGGTAACACTCTAATAATATATGTTTAGATTTTACAAAAATTAAAATATTTTCAATAGTAAAATTAGGAGTGTTACACTCACATTTAACTCGTGTTCATATGTCACAAGGTCCTTTGGGGTAGGGTCTTTTGAATGATCTTGTGTACCTATTGATAGCGATTTCAAATACTGCATGAAAGTTTGAGTTTGTGACTTGTATTTGATGTGCCTAGCATAGATGTGCATACGTATAAGTTTGAAGTGAATCGGAGGTTGTTTGAGAGATATACTAGTGGGTAGTGTTAAGGTACACAACCTTGTGGAGTTTTGTGAAGAGTGGATGGGAAAAAAGGAGATTTAGTGGAAAAAATTGTAACACCCCCAAAATTCACTACTGAAAATTTTCATTTTGAAAATTATAAGCGGAAGCAAATACAGTAAATTGTGGGGATGTTATCGCCACACTTAGTACCAAACCGGTTTTCCTCCACCGTTCCGGTACTAAGTGCTAAGGCTAAAAATATACTTTACACAAATCTAAGATACAATCATAAAACAGAGTAGCGTGATAGTTAAATTACAAGAAATAAAATCCGCTAATAGTGGTTACACAATAAAATCATTAAAAAGAGGATATAAGAGTTTTATGGAAAACCCAAAAACCTTCCCAAATAGTCCTACTCTCTTAACCCGAGAGTATATCTTGAATAGCGCTTGTGAGCTACCTGCAAAGGCCATTGCCCATTGAATAAGAAGGGGCCCATGAAAGGAATCCTTTAGTATTATGGTATTGAGTAACCCTTTATACAAGACTTATATGTAGGACCCACATGAAACACATCAGTTACCACACATCAAACGCATAAACATGAAATTACACATATGAAGATTGAAATACAATAATCATGAAAATGGCTACATTGTAACATCCCAAAATTTACTACTGAAAATTTTTTGTTTTACACCGAAAACTTATAACCAAATTAGTGGGTGTTACCGCCGTAATCGATATGAGTCTGGCTTACCATACCATCTTCACATTAATCACAAGGCTAAAACCATTACAAGTAAAATGGAGTAACCAGAAATAAGAGAACCTTTATAATGTAATTATGAGTTTGGAGATTATCTCCAAGTATAATATCTAAAAAGTAGACATATGAACACCCAGCATAGATAAAGATCACTCTTTCACCTACAATACATCAAAGGTAGTGAAATCATCAACTGGGTCCTCAAAGATCTATACAAAACCATCAAGGTCTTTTGCTCGTGGGAATGAGCAGCACCCATACAAAGGATGATCAGTACACTACGTACTGAGTAAGGTAACAATATAGTCAACACAGGGAAACATATGCTTTCAGGCATTCACAGTGGGAAGTAGCATACATGCGAGGTACAAACATCAATACAAGGTAAGTACTAGACCGGATTTTTTTATGAGATTATAACATTATCCATTCTTTTATTTACATCGAGTTCAAGGACCCCACAATTCTTAAACCAGTGGAACGGTCTGAAGTACCTCTCAAGGACAACACACTTGAGCCAATATTATTGTCTGGTGGAATGGATCAACCCCTCTTAGGGAAGAACGTTCCTAAGCCACTATTTTTAACCAGTGGAACGGTTTGCATCACCTCTCAAGGATGACACACCTAAGCTACTATTATCGTCCGGTGGAACAAACCCAGTACCTGGTCCAAACTCACGTAATCTTCTACATTAAATAATTAGTATTTTATTCATTACTGGTTTATGAGGACAAACATAATTAAGGCAGGAGAGGCTTCACCAAATAGGTAACAAGATTGTTCTCAAAAGTTGAGATACTTATTTTTCCTATAAACCCTAAATTCACATTCTAGGCATAACTCTTCCCGTAATGACTGTCTATCCACTAAACTTAGTAAGTCTTCCTCAATTATTATTATTATTATTATTATTATTATTATTATTATTATTATTATTATTATTATTATTATTATTATTATTATTATTATTATTATTATTATTATTAACGTATCCGAAATACAAGGTCTAACTCCCATGTCTTATACATACAATATTAGCCTTATCTGAAGATGTACTATTCACAAGGCTCCCAAAATCCTAATTTCACAAGTAAGCAATAACTTTTCCCAAAAGGCTCATTTAATTACCAAATTTAATATAAAACCCCAAATTACCAATATTAAGAACATATCCGAAATTCGTGGCATAACTCTAACATTTTACATATATGATAATGATATTATCGCTAAGGGATACTATTCCCAAATTAGATTATTCTCTTATCTGAAGAACTCATAGCCCTCATAATCCTTCCCAAACACTTCACATGATATTATTAGCATATAATAATCTTTCCATCCCAATAAAATACCAAAATTTTGAGATTAACCCTTATTAACCAAAATGTCATTAAGATAGTCGATAACCCTTATTTTACGAAAAGCTTATATTTTTTCTATATCAATATTTCCCACTTATCATACTTTATTAGACCCATATTATTCTCCCATAATTTATACTTATTCACAAAAAATATGGCTTATCATAACAATATCATATCCACACCTCTTTTGTCATTCTTACTCTTTCTCTAGCATATAATCCCAATTATCGTAACATATCGTTAACAACACCCATTTAACAATATAATAACCATAACATGATAACGCACATAGCCATTCAAACATTTAGAAAAAATACCTAAACATCAACTAATATCCTTACATAAAAGGCTCTGACCTCTAAGCACACTTATCCTATTCGACTCTTTGGGTACTCCTAGTAATTCACTTAAGAACACATAGCAAAACCACAATTACCGAATTAATATTTGATAGATAAAATAATAATAATAATAATAATAATATTTTTTTGAAATTACCAAAACACCCTTATATATATATATATATACATATTACGCAACACTTACGACAAAGGTGTAAAAATTCTTTTAACACAACACATTCTCTCACGCTGCATGTGCGCAGCGTGAGGATTGTGCACAACAACAGGAGGGGAGGTTGGCTCGTTTGGGGCAGCAATGAGGTAGTGGTTGGAGGTGTCTCGGGTATGCTGTGGGATGGCTGGTCTTAGCTTGATGGTGCAGAGCTGCTGTAGGGGAAGGGTGGTCGGTTGGGAACTATAGAGAGGGAGGGTGACTGAAGTGGTGGTGGAGTGGCTGGGCTGGGCGACGGTGATGGTTATAGATTGTTGGGTTGATCGAGGTTGGGGTTGTGGTGTGTGCGGTTGCTGGGTGAGGGAGTGTCGAAAAGGAACACATGGGGGAAGGGTGGAGGAGGAGCTGGGTGTTGGTGACGGCGTAAGATGGTGAAGGATGATGCTGGTCGGTGGTGGTTGTTGGTTACGCCAAAGGTGGATGGAAAAGGTGGTTGGTGCGTGAGAGCTGGCAGGTTGGTGAGGGAGGCTGGTCGGGGCTAGGAAAACCGAGCGAAATAGAGGGAGGGAGTTGGGTAGTGGAGGGTTGTTTGGATAGAGGGTATGCAGCTGTATTTATATAATGTAGAGGGGGGTTGGGTTTGATGGTGGAGTTGCTGTAGAGAAAAAAAGAGGGAGGGAGAAGCCTGTCGATGGCGGAGGTTACAGAGTGGTTGCTCCCAGGGTCAGTGCACGATGGGCTAAAGGTGGAAGGGGAATGGTGGCTACCAAAATTTTGCAGAAAACAGGAGGGGAACAAAGGCAGCTGGGGGCATTTATTCCTGCACAACATATATACGCAAATGTATATATAGGGGAAGCAAGTGCTGGGAACGGATGCTCGACGGGAAAAGATAAAGAAAATAGTAAAATGAAAATAAAACAATCCCCAAACCTATAATCCTAGGTCTGGGACAAGATGGGGGTACGAGGAGGCAGAGAAAAATGGAGACGTGCATGCAAGGGTAAGGGAAGGGAAGAAGAGAAAAAAAAAAGAAGAAGAAAGGAGAAAGAAAAAGGAAAAATAAAAAAAATAGTGGGTTTTAAATTAAAATAATCTAGGTTAGGGTATTATGGTAGATTAATTAAATAATTATCTGGGATTAAATTTAGGTTAGGAAAAAAATGTTAACAACTTAAAAATATATATATATATATATATAATTAAGATTAGGCTAAGCTTTAGGATTAAAGAATTAGGGTAAAATAGAAAGAATAAATTTTCTAAGGTTAGAATTAGGTTACGATATTAATTATCCGGGATTAAGGTTAACTAAAATTTTGGAGTATTACATACATGCATCAAGATTCTATGTCACAAAGGCTTATTCACTTAGAAATAACATAAATTACTAAGGGAGCATCCAAGCAATGCTCTTTGTAGTATATTTAAAGAGACAACATCATACTCAACCATGTATACCAACACTCAACTCAAAGGCAGGCCCATAAGCCTATCAACACAACACCATACACCAACCCATCCAGGTAGGCACTAAGGCCGCTACCATATCACATCAGCAGTTCATAATAGTTTGTTCATTATTATATGGGCTCAAGTTATTAGTTTAGATATTAATCATCTCTCGAATTATATCCACATAGGTTTGGTGACCCTACTATTATAACTGGTGGACCGGTAAATACGATATGATCTAGAACAGAATGCTCCTGACCACTATTATAACTAGTGGACCGGTAAATATAATATAATCCAGGGCAGAATGCTCCTAAATACTATTATAATCAATGGACTAGTATATATGATATCATCCAAGGTAGAATACTCCTGACCACTATTATAACTGGTGGACCAGTACATATACTACACACGGTCCCGACCTATGTGGTGTTCCACTATAAGTGATTGGTGTCTTTCCATTTAATTATCACACTAATGCTATTTTATTTACTCAAGGAGGAGATCATAAACCCGAAGACACAAAGGTACACCGGTCATACTGATGCATAAGAGCAGCATAGTATCCTATCAACTATCAACCCGGGGACGTAAATGTACACTAGTCGCAGTGGTGTATGAAGACACACAGTACTCTACCGACAAGGACACCTAATCCATAAGTATGCATCCCCTCTAATTAGGTCCGTAGAGCTAAATAGAGTAAGATGTAGGGACTAGCTAGGGCACTAAGGCACACCTGCAAAATCCAGATCAATTGTGGGTTAAACCACGTCTTTAGGGTAACAACCCCTAAAAAGCCATCATTCTTGATCTCGAGGTATTTTACTTCAAGTATTAGTATCTTAATTAAGATGACCACGAGAAACACATTAATCACATACTTAACCATTTTTATTTGTTTTCATTATTATGAAGTAGTCAATATTAGGATTATTTTCAATGTTAAATTAAGTAGTCCACTAAGGCCATCCTAGGTTCTAATACTCATACTTAGGCATCTTAGGTCAAAATGACCAAAATACTCATACTCTTTACCATCCACTTCAATCACATAATTCATTGTTATTTATCAACATGCCATAATTATACTATTAATTACGAAGTTAAGTTATCCAACACAAAACAATCATTTTACCCATAAAACTCTAACATGCACTTCTAGAACAACCAATACATATTCTCATTCTTAATCAAAAATTAATGCACTTCCTTCATGTTTATGAAAATAACATTACAACGTACTCCAATTTACCAAGTTACCCCTAAACCATGCATGTTCATTATGATACCTTTCAAATTACAAAAATACCCCTAGGTCTTATAATGGTCATGATCATGCTGGAATAGGTGATGCTAAGGCAATAAACCCTTATTCTCTTATTTAACATCAAGTATTACTTATCGTGAAGGTTCATTAGACCAATTGCCACATTACATGCAAAATTACCAAATTATCTCTAAATCATATTTTATTAAATATCATGCTCAAATAAGTGATATTAAGATAATAGACCCCTGTTATCATATCTAGCATCAATTTATACTTACCATACATATTTATTAAGCTAATTACCATTTTATATGTAAAATTACCAAAATACCCCATGACCATATCTTATTGAATACCATGCTCAAATAAGTGATACTAAGATAGTAGACCCCTATTATCATATGTAACATCAATTTATACTTACCATGCATGTTTATTACACCAATCCCCATCTTACCTACAAAATTACCAAAATACCCCTTATTACTTGCGAAATTACTAAAATGCTCCTTCGTACTTGTAAAATTACCAAAATGCCCCTAGGTCATTTAACATTAATAATCATACCCAACATGCATCATTAACACCATAAACCCTTATTTTCACACTTAGCACCAATAACCACTTATCATGCATGGTTATTAAGTCAACTCCCATTCCACATGCCAAATTACTAAAATGCTCCTAGGGCATAAAACATTAATATTCACGCCCAACATGCATTGGTAACACCACTAAACCCTTATTAACATACTTAGCACCATTTGTTACTTATCATGCCCATTTATTAATTTAACCTCCATTTCACATACGAAATTACTAAGATGCCCCTAGCACATAAAATATTAATATATATGATAGAACATGTATTTTCAATACATAAACCCCTATCATCATTTTCAACACCACATAACACTTAGCATATATTTTTATTAAGATGATCACCACTATACATTAAATTTACCAAAATACCCTTAGACTATAAATTATGGAAATTTCTACTAACATATACATTTACAATCCACCAAACTCCCATATCCATTATTATCATCATACACAACACATTAGGCATCCTATTTAGGTTTAAACATCATGATGAGTCTAAATGACCAAATTGCCCCTAGGGCTTATATTAGTACTATTTTCACTACAATATCCATACCCACTTATCATAGCATGTATATACACATCACACTTATCATCAACCCCTTTTTCTTAGTCGCCCCTTCACACATATCACACTATACACAAGATAACATAATACTCATGGAATTGATAGTAACACATCATATTTACATAAATCACATGCCATAAATTCTAATGTACTAACATACGATAATCCATACATATTAGTGGGGTATAATGATTACCTTATTTCTCGCAAAAACCAACTTAACCGGTATCTCGGTTTAAAATGCTTAAGCTCCATTTAGTAAAATTTAGTACCTAAAAGAATAACACAAGTAACATATCATTATTGGATAAGTAAAAGAAGATTTTTTTATTAAAAATACTTATTAAATATATAATATTACCAAACCATATGATACCTCAATATTAGATAAGAATATACTCAAAAATCATGTAGCATGACTCACTCTAAAATATCCCAAAACCTAATTTTAAGAATTATAGCTAATTAAGGATATATTATGAGAATAAATTAAATAAATTATTTTTATTAAAATAAAAGGGAATTAATTAGGGAAATTCAAGAAGAAAATAATAAATATTTTTATTAGAAAAATTTTAGTGTTTTAGCTAATTAAGGATTTTATTTTAGAAATTTATTAAATAAATTATTTTATTTAAATAAGAGGGAATAAATAGGTTCAAATTAATAGGAATTTTATAAATAATTTAATTGGAGAAAATTAGAGTGATTTGCTAATTAAAATGGAATTTATGAAAAATCTTTTAAAAAACCCTAAATTAGCCTAAAAAGGGATTTAAATATTATTTTATTTAAATATTATAATTTTTGAATATCCTAAATATCCTAATTAATTTAATTAACCCAACCCTCATATTTTTATTTTTCCTTTTTCCTTACTTTTTCTTTCTTTTTCTTTCTTTTCTTTTCTTTTCTTCCTTACCCTTCCCCAACCTAGGCCAGCCCACGGCCCAGTCCTTCCCCTCCTTCCTTTCCTTCGGCACAACCCATCCCGCGCAACTGAATATCCTTTCCCGTAGCCAAACTTTTCTGTTCTTTCTTCCTCCTTCGGCGCAGCCAAACGCTGCGTTTCGTCTTCTTTTTTTATACTTCCGCCGGCCGGTCCAATTTTCTTTTCTTCCCCGAACTACCGGTCCAGCCCCACCCTTCTTCCCTTTTTCTTCTTCCTTCCTTCGTGTCAACTGTAACTCCGCCGCCCCCAACTCCCTAGTTTTTCACCGTCGATCGTGCCCCCGTGGACCAACCGTTTCACTTCTCCCTCTTCCCTGCTTACTCGCCGGCCATTTTGACCAGCCACATCCCTTTTTTCTCATGCATGATCCTCTCTTTTCTGAGCCACTTCCCTGCCATGACCTAGATTTTTTCCGGCCAAATGACGCCGCCAGCGAACCCTAACCCCACTTGCCATATTCCCTCGTCGTCCCACAGACCTCATCCTTTCATTTAAACCCTATAAATACCCCCATAATTAGCCCTATTCGAGTTTTTGATTTTAACCCAGAAAATTTTACCCCTTGCCCCGCCTCTGAAATGCCCCAAAAATATTTATTTTAAGAAATATAATTAAATGAGGATTTATTAGGGAATTAATTTAATTAATTATTTTATTTGGAATATGAATTATTTATTTAGGGCAAATTAATAAGAATTTATAAATATTTTTTTTATAAAGGAAAAATTGGGCTTTTGCTAATTAAAAGGGAATTTAGGAGAAATATTTTTAAAAGCCCTAAATTAGCCTAAAAAGGAAATTTAATATTATTTTATTTAAATATTTTATTTTAAATACCCAAAATATTCTAATTAATTTATTTAACCCCAAACCACTTAAATTTTCCTTTTTCTTTCTCTTTCCTCTTTTTTCTTTTTTTTTCTTTTTTTTTCTTTTTCTCTTCTCCCGATTGGGCCTGGAGCATGGCCCAATCCTTCCTCTTTTCCTTCCTTCTCCCGCGGCCCAACATCGCTCCTTCTTTTCTTTCTTCTTCAGACGCTGCATTTTGTTCTTTATTGCACTGGGACACCACGTTTCATTAAAAGAATTATAACGAGCTCTAACCGGCCCGGTTCTTCTCTTTTTCTTTCTTTTCCCCGGTCGCCCGGTTCACCCCTTCCTTCTTCCTCCTTCAGCTCCGTCGTTAACCTGCGCCTTCGAACCTCCGAAAATGGCGTCGTCGGCCACGCGGGTTCTGACCAGCCGTTTCTCTCCTCATTATCTCCCTCTTGACTCGCAGATCAGCTTGGTATAATCCTCTTCCCTTATCTCTCACTCGATATCTCTCTTTTGCTTCGCGAATGTTCAACCCGACCATAATTTTTGCCGGCCGATTAACGTCGTCGGCCACCCCAAACCTAGCATCCAATACCCTCCTGCCGACCTCCAAAACCATACCATCCCATCTAAGCCCTATAAATACCCCTGGTGTGGGTGTTTTCGAAACCTTTTCTCCCCGAAACCCTAAGAGCTAACCTATGCACCACTGTGACTTCAGATGAGCCATTAGCCAACTTCGCCGCCACCTCTGCCTCCCAAATTCTTCCCTACACTGCAATCTAGCTAACTAAGCTCTCCACCTCCTTCGATTCTTCTCGCATGAGCCACCATAGCTGTGTGAAGTTCCCTGTCCATCTAGCAAAATTTTTACCCCGCAGCCTTTAAGCCGCCGTCCGCCACCACATCCGCCACTTCTATTGCCTTTTGCACCACCCAAAAAACTCTACTAATTCTCCCCCACCGAACCATAACCTTCTTTTCCTTTTTCTCCTTCTCCTCCCCTCTCTTTCTTCATCTAATCCCCTTTTAGCCCTCTTTTCCGGCCATCACCGCCGCCGCCGTGCACCATCGTCAGTGCCGCCCATCTTTGCCAACCCAAGGTGAAACCTTATACCCTCTCAGCCCTTCTTTCCTATTTATTTTAATTTATTATGTTTTTATTCCAATTTTTAGTATTTATTCGAGTATAATTATTATTATTATTATTATTATTATTATTATTATTATTATTATTATTATCATTATTATTATTATTATTGTTATTAGATGTAATATTATTAATAAATTTTGTTGGCAGGGTTGAGGTTATTCTTGAGTTAATTAAATAATTAGTTTTGAATTTTAGGAATTTATTTGAATTATTATGAGTTTATTATCATAATTAATATTATTATTATTAGTAGTAGTAGTAGTATAATTATTTTATTATTATTGGTAATTATTTAAGGGGGGCCGAGACCTAAATTTTTAATTTGGTTTTGCACCCTTGTATTTTTATTACTATTATTATTATTATTATTATTATTATTATTATTTTTAATATTATAAGTAATATATGTTATTAATATTAATATTATTATTATTGAATAGTAATTTCATTATTTGGAGGTAGGGTCGAAAACCCCACCTTGTAATTTTAAGCTTATATTATTATTATTATTATTATTATTATTATTATTTCTATTAATATTATTATTATTACTAATATTTTGTTATTATTAAAATTATTATTATTATTATTATTATTATTATTATTATTATTATTATTATTATTATTATTATTATTATTATCTTTACTAACCTTATTTTGGTGTTAGGGTTTGCATGGTGGTATTAATGTTGCATGATGTTAGGGTTTTGCATGGTGGTATTAATGTTTCATGGTGCTAGGGTTTTGCATGTGGTATTAATGTTGCATGGTGCTAGGGTTTTGTATGGAGTTGCATGGTGTTAGGATTTTGCATGGTGGTATTGCATGGAGGTAGGGTTTACATGGAGCTAGGGTTTGCATGGAGTTAGGGTTGCATGGGTGTTATGGTTACCATGGGTTGGTGTGGTTAACTAGGGTTGAAGGATGAGAACTATAGAAGGCAGTCATGCATGTCTGGGTCAGAGCTTGTGAATAAGATACTTAAGATATTAATTACTTAAAGTGGAAGATATTGAGACAGGACCAACCGATCCACCGGTGAAGAATAGTGGTTAGGGTTTTATCCTATGTGCGACCGATCCACCGGTTATAATAATGGTTAGGGCAGGATGCCCTATGCGTAACCGATCCACCAATTATAATAGTGGGGGTTCCCGAGCTCAATAAACACAAACCAAAGTTTTGCTAAAGCACCTAAAAGATACTAATTACTTACAATGGAACACTATGCGAGTATGAACTAAACCGATCCACCGGTAAGGAATAATGGTTAGGGTTTTTACCCTATGCGTGACCAATCCACCGGTTATAATATTGGTTAGGGCAAGATGCCCTATGTGTAACTAATCCACCGGTTAAAATAGTGGGAGGTTCCTGTACTTGCGTATGTTAATAAAGAGCATGGTGTGAATTGGATATCAAAAAGAGATTATAATTTACTAATATGGACTGTTTAGGCCTTTATGTGTGGGCTTGATCATTTATAAGCTGTATACTTATCTGTATGACCTTATGCATTATATATGCGGGCTTGAAAGTGTAAGTTGAATATTATCCTGTATGATTTTATGTGATTATGTGTGGGCCTTAGTGCTCGGTTACCTTACTCAGTGTGTAGCGTACTGATCACCCCTTTTATGGGTGCTGCTCATTCCCACGAGTAGAAGGCCCATTTGACTTGCTGTAAGTAGGAGATGTTTATTTTGATGCTATCGATGTCTATGGGACATCACGTAGGGCCGAGTGATGATTGGGCTGGATCGGTTCTCGGAGTGATGTGGCCGGCTTTCCATTGAGATTGTTATTACCATTTTCTTTATTTATGATTAGCACTTCAGAAACAATTTTATTATTGTAGTTATCTCTTTTCCATAAAAAACTAACTCTCGTATTTTGGATTGTGTAAAGACTTATGCGTACTTGATTCCCTTATTTATGAATTTGGATTATTTAATAATATTATGAGTTGTTTTTCTTAGCCTTAGCACTTGGTACTGGAACGATAGGAGTGAATCAGTCTAGTACTAAGTGTGGTGGTAGCATCCCCAGAATTTACGGTTTTAATTTATAAGTATTGATTTAAAAAAAATGTGTAAATTTTAGGGGTGTTACAACCTCCCCTTCAGACACCATTTATGTTGCCTTCGGCCAACTTCGCCGCCCACTCTTCCCACCTAAGTCTTCCCTGCACCACCCTCTAACTAACTAAATCATCCATCTCCCTCGATTTTCCCTGCACAAGCCACCCCGACTGTACAAATTTGCTTCCCAATGAGCCCTCTCTTCCACCTCTACTGCCCTTCGAACCACCATTAGCCACCTCTCTTGCCATGGCCACCGCCCCCTACACCTCCCAATTTGTTCTACAGACCCTCCTCTATCTCTCTCTACCTTTCTTTTCCCCTTCCTCCCTCTCCTCCTCTCCTTTTCTTCTTCTTCCCTATTTGGCCACCACCGCCGCCGCCGTGTGCCGCCACCGTTGGCTGAGCCACCACCCTCATTCTGTTCCTCTCCTTCTAGACAACCATAACCACCCTTACTTCCACCCTCTTTCTCTTTCTCCTTTTCCTAGGATTTAAATTTTTCCTTTTCTTCTCTTTTTCCAGCCACCGCCGCCACTGCCGTGCACCATCGCCGGTGCCGCCTGTCACCACCAGCCTATGGTTGAACCCTAAACCCTCTCAACCCTTTTTCCCTATTTAATTAAGCTTATTTTATTTTATTTCAATTTTTAACCTATTATTCAAACATTATTATTATTATTATTATTATTATTATTATTATTATTATTATTAAGTTCAATATTATTAGTATTATTATTTCTTATTAGGGCTGACCATATTTGGATGAGTAGATTATTAGTATTAGTATTATTAATATTATTAGTATTATTATGAGTTTTTATTTTATTTATATATGTTATTATTATTATTATTATTATTACTATTTCAAAACTATTATTATTATTTCATTATTATTATTACAACTATTTTACTATTAATGTTGCTATTATTATTATTATTATTATTATTATTATTAGTGTTATGCGATGATTATTATTATTATTGTTGTTGTTGTTGTTGTTGTTGTTGTTGTTGTTATTATTATTAGTATTTTCAATGTTAGCGTTATTATTCTATAAAGGGCTGAAACCCTATTGTACCTATTTTGAATTGTAGTAGTAGTATTATAAATATCAAGTCTTATTATTTTTAATATTATTAATATTTTTATCATTAGCATTTATTATTATCATTAGTGTTGTTGTTGTTATTATTATTATTATTATTATTATTATTATTATTATTATTATTATTATTATTATTATTATTATTTATTAAGTTTATTATTATTCAATGTAGGGTCAAAACCCTACTTCATTTTATCTTCGATTATTATTATCATTACTATTATTACCATTATTATTATTATTATTATTATTATTATTATTATTATTATTATTATTATTATTATCGTTATTATTATTATTTTTACTATCATCAAAATTATCATTATCATTATTTTGTTATCACTATTATTATTATTAGGATAAAGTTTTCAAACCTTATATTATCAATTTTTATAATATTGATATTATTTCCTATATTTTTAGCCAAATTTAGTAATTAGTTAATGGTTATTATTATTAATATTTTATTATTTTATCAAAAGCTTAGTCTTAGAATAAGTTAGCGATTAATAGTATTTTTGGTAGGAGAGAATCTAATTCTAGTTTTTTCCTCATATAGGTGAGACCGGTAAAAGCCCTAAGGAGGCGTAGGAACGTGCTCCAAGACTGGTGTCGTTTTAGGTAAGGGTGTTACTAAGACCTTATGTGTGTTGATGTGCATTATATTCTTTGTATGTTACGCATCCTATGTTTATCATTGTAATTATTTCGTGTGTGGTATGATGTGGGGTTGAAGTATGTTTCTGTGCTATTATATGGCATGTGTACTATGTGTATGTGATGAAATATTGTGGTATGTGATGATTGGTTTGTGACCCTTTAGACATGCATGTGAGGATGTATAAAGGTGGTATTGTGTGGGAAAAAGGTTGAAAATGGAAAAGGGAAGTAAGTTGACTAAAAGGGAAAGAAGTTGACCAAGGGGAGTAAGTTGACCAAAGGGAAATAAGTTGACCAAGGAATGTGAGTTGACCTAAGTATTTTAATGATCCATGAGTGGAAGAATAAAATAGGAAATCTAGGGTTTCGTGTGGGAGCATCTAATCTATGGTTTTATATGGGAGAATCTAATCTATGGTTTTATATGGGAGAATCTAATATATGGTTTTGTATGGGAGAATTTAATTTATGGTTTTATATGGGAGAATCTAATATATGGTTTTATATGGGAGAATTTAATCTATGGTGTAACATGGGAGAATCTAATCTATGGTGTAACATAGGAGAATCTAATATATGGTTTGTATGGATTGAATTTAGGGTTTTGTATAGAGAAACCTTGGGTTTTGTGTGGATTGAATTTAGGGTTTTGTATGAAGAAATCTTGGGTTTTGCATGGCAGGTTCTATAGTGTTGCATGGGAGGATCTAATTTAAGGTTTTGTATGGATTGAATCTAGAATTAGTATGGATGAATCTTGAATTTTGTATGGAAGAATCTAGGGTTTTATATGAAGAATTATTGGGTTTTGTATGGAGGAATCTAGGGTTTTATATGGATGGATTTAGGGTTTTGCATGGAGGACTCTAAGGTTTTGTATGGATGGATTTAGGGTTTTTCATGGAGAACTCTAAGGTTTTGTATGGATGGATTTAGGGTTTTACATGAGAAAGTTTGAAGGTTTGCATGGAAAGGTTAGCGTATGCATGGGAGTAAAGTTTACGTATGAAAAGTTGACTTGGGATGTAAGGAAGGTAATAGAAGAGTTATTTGGGTATTTGGAAGTTTTGGGTGAAAAATAGTACGTAGAACAGTATAAGGGTACATAGGAGGCTAATCTAGTTTGGGGCAAAAACCCTAATTTGAGGAGGTGGTAAAAAGGAGAAATAAATGATGGTGAGTGGAGTACGAGTGAATGATGAAAATGATCAAGTAATAATGAGCATGACTGGCATGGAAAAATAATAAGCGGAATATGAGAAATGGAAGGGTGACATGTGGACACAAGGAAGCTAGGGTTTGTTGTGGCCAATTAGGGTTTGTGTGGTTACCTAGGGTTTTGTGACCACACGTGTGCTTAAGGTGTAAGGCGTAATGATGAGAATTGAATCTAAAGGTTGTAATGTGTGGAGTGTTAAAAATGATTTGGGCAGTGTGAAGTGGAGTGGGATGGACCACATAGGTTTAAATTAAGGTTTCAGGATAAAACCCTAGAGTGAGATGTGGAGTGGACTTGTAAGCGTAAAGTAGTGGGCCTTGACCCATATACTTAAGAGTTGGACTTCTAATGTGAGATAGGATATAGAGGAAAGGATGTTGGGGCAAGTTGGGAGGTACATGAGTCTGATGATATAGAACTAGTCTGTTAGAGGATAGGTGTGGGGAGAGTGAGTCATGCATGTCTAGGGTGAAAAAATTTTTGGATAAGATACTTAAGACATTAATTATGTAAAGTGAAAGAGTATTGAGCTGGGCCCAGACCGATCCACCGGCATAATAGTGGCCAGGTACCGAGGTATCCTAGAGACCAATCCACAGGCGTATAATAGTGGTAGGGCATGTACCCTAAGTGACCAATCCACTGGCTATAATAGTGGGGGATCTCGAGCTCAATAAACCAAACCCTATAGTTTGCTAAGATATGGGAAAGACACTAATTACTTACAATGGAACACCATGCGAGAAGGGACCAGACCAATCCACCGGCATAAAATAGTGGTAGGGCATATACCCTAAGTGACCGATTCACCGGCTAGAGTAGTGGCCAGGAGCCGAAGTGCCCTAGAGACCAATCCACCGGCTAAAATAGTGGGGTTCCTGTACTCGTATGGACTTGATAAAGAGCATGGTGTGAAAAGAATTCTGATAAAAGAGTAAATAAGTAATTAATCCGAATTATAAATGGGCCTTTGTATTTTTTTTACCTGAATAATCGTATGCCATTATGTATTATGTTGGACTTTATGCTCTTCTTATTATTCTGCATGGTTTATGTGATTTTGTGAGTCGTCCTTAGTGCATGGTTACCTTGTTCAGTACGTAGCGTACCGATCACCCTTTTCATGGGTGCTACTCATTCCCACGAGTAGTAGGCCCTTCTGACTTTGTGCAGGTGGGCGAGACATCAGGCGGGGCTAAGTATTGAGCTTGTGGTTGGCTCAAAGTTCAAGAGTGTCATGGCCGTATTTACTCTTTATGCTATTTATTTCCTTCTATATTTCTTTTGTATCATATTCACCCTTTTATGATTTATTACCTTGTATTGAGTATTTCCAATAAACCTTTTATCGATTGTAATATTATTTCCTCCAAGGAATTTTGATTTCGCACTCTGATCTCTATCTTATTATTGATTATAAACTTTTATGCGTACTCTGATTTCTATGTTATAATCTTTTTAATTCATTTTATGAACTCTCGGTTTAAGTTTGAAAATAATCTTTTTAGCCTTAGCACTTGGTACTGGAACGGTCTGAGTGAACCGGTCTGGTACTAAGTGTAGCGGTAACATCCCTAGAATTCACAAGTTTTCAATTTTAAATTCTTCCGCTTAAAAAAAATTTAGTGAATTTTGAGATGTTACACATGTTGCCCATACAGTGTGAGCATGCAATGGACATAAGGGGTGAAGGGGAAGGGAAAATGGAAGAAGGGGGTTCTGGGAAAGAGGGTTGAGGGAGGTGGTGGAGAGGAGTTGGGCTAGTTGTTGGGTGTAGGGGTGAGGTAGGATGTGGGTGGTGGCTGGAGGTCGAAGTGTGGTGACTCGGGGGTGGTGGAGACGGCGACGCTGGTTAGAGGGAGAAGGTGTAGAGAAGGGAGGGAGAAGAGGAAGAAAGGAAAAGAAGGGGAAGAGAAGGGGGACCTGCAAGGGAGTTTGGGCAAGGTGAGGCAAGGGGTGTTGGGTTTGATGTCAGGTGGTCGAGAGGAGGTTGCATCGGTGGTGGAAGTGGGGAGAAAGGTGGTGAAGGGTGGCGGTCTAGGGGAGTCAAAAGGAGAAGGAGAGAAAAGGGAGCAAAGTAAGTTGTAGGGTGGCATGTGGTGGCTGCTTAGGGCTGTGTAGGGAGAAGGTAGGGTGTAGGAGTGGCTGATGTGGTGGTTGGTTAGGAGGTGGAGACTGCGGAGATGGACGGTGAATGAAAAATAGGGGAGAAAGAGGGAAGGAAAGGAAAAAGGGAGAATCGATAGGGAGAAGGGAGTCTGAGGGAAAGAAGTGAGGCAGAGGAGAAGAAGAGAAGGAGAAGAAAAAGAAGAGTGGGAGAGAGAAGCTTGCGATGCAGGGTTAGGTGGGTGCAAGGGGAATGTAGGCTAGCATGACAAGGGGATAAGGAAGAGGGAGAAGAGGGAAGGACATACGGGGAGGAGGGGACCAGGGTTGCTAGGGCCAAAATGGAAAGAAAGGATGGAAGGGGAGGAGCTGGCAGGGTAGGTAGGTGCGGGTGGTCGATCGGCGGTGGGGTGGTGCAGGCAAGGGTGCAGAGGCACAGGGGGAGGTGTGTGAGGGGGGTTAAGGGAGTGTTTGGCTCGGGGGTGTTTAGGGGAAGAAGAAGGAAGAAGGGAAAGGGTCGAGTAGGGAGGGAAAGAAAGGGAGAGGGAGGACAGGTCGCCCCGTGCGGGAGGGGAGAGAGAAAAAAAAAGAGAAGGGAATGTGGGCTAGTCCAAAGGGGAAAGAAGGGAAAGGAAAGAAAAAAAATAAGACGAGGGTCCTTGGCTGGACCTGGCATAAAAGAAAAGGAGAAAGGGGGAGGTTTCGGGCCTGCGGGAGGAGGAAAGAAAAGAGGAAGAAAGCCGGGTTGACCCAAAGAAGAAGGAAGAAAAGAAAGAAAGAAAAGGAAAAGGAAGAAAAAATGAAAAAGGAAAAGGGGAAAAAGAAAAAAAATTATTTGTAGAGTTGGGATTAGAAATTAGGCTAATTTTGGCTAATGGAGAAAATATTAAATTAATTTATCCAAAATTCAAAGTATTAATTTAGGAAAATAATTTTGGTAAAATTATGGGTTTGAGAATTTATTTAAATAAAAAGAATAAGATAAAATGATAATAATATTTATATTAATCTATTAAATAATTCTATCTATTTTTGTCAATCAAAGATTCATAAAATAATTAAAGTAATAATTTAAGATAAAATTATTTCAAATAAAGGATTAAATATTTAATTTTTAAAAATTTAGGGTGTTATAGTCGCATTGCTTGACCTAGGTGACCTTTTTTTTTCTTCTCTCCACTATCATATTAATTTGCTATTGTTTGTTGAGTCCATGAGATGAACACGGGGCAGTGTTGATGGTCATGACCATGTTGGCCCCAACACAAACAATTCATGTTCCTCGACATGCTCGTGTCGATGGTGTTTTGTTGGCTTGAACTTGCTTAAGTCTTGTGGTCTCTGTATCCTATATAAGGATGTGTTTTGTTGATCCGAATGTGGAAGAGAGCCATATTAGATCTAGATATGTTTCTCTCATGCTTTAAGAAAAAACTCATGTTAGTGTGAAACTCATCAAGAGAATTGTTTATTTCTCCTTATAATATTTGATTTTATATATAATAAGATAATATATTTCTCTTATTCTTATTCTCATGCGTTTCTCTATTAAATCTAGCAAATCCTTAATTTATCAAAATTAGGTTATGTGTGGTCTTACTTTAAGATTCCAATAGTTATATACCTTCTTACAAATTATTGATAAACTTTTGTGATCTGTTTGTCACTTGCTAAGCTCTCATGTCAATCGTTCTACTAAAAACGTCTCTCATCCCCATACTTAAACATTTATCTCTTTTTTCTGCTTATTAGCTATTAAAGGTCTTCTGCCCACAATTAAGCTAGATTTGACTTTTTGAAGTCCTCATTTTTTTAATTAAGTTAATCCCACTAATAGAAGTTTTCTTATTACTTTTTATTTCTCATCATGACCCTTACTTCTATGCAATGATTATAGGCTACATTTTTCAAGCATCTTCTGTTCTCACTGAAATATATGAATAAGGAGCCGGCCGAAACCTGATACACCATCATCATATTGATCCTTCCCGTCCGAACACCATGATCACTCGATCCAACGTTTAAGTCTTATCTTCAACGACCCACCTCACCCACACACAGAGACAGATGGATTTGATCCCCATTACACACGACCGAACTCGAGCATCGTCTTCTTCATTCGCCTCCATGTATGTGACCAGCAAAACAGAACAAGCATCAACCTACCAATACTACTATCCCCCTCCTCCCATTCCAACACCAAGTCCCAGCTTCCCAATCGCAGCGGTAACAATACTATCCATAATTTCTATCGCCTTCTTATTACTGAGCTACTACATCTTTGTAATCAAATGTTGCTTAAACTGGCAACAACTAAGTCCTTTACTATCTCGACTTTCCACCTCCGCATCCCCATCTGGTCACAACGAAGACTCCTTAATATTTTATTCACCATCGATGGAGATAAACCGAGGTCTAGACCAATCCGCTATTCGAAACCTCCCGACGTTACAGTACAACAAGGTCGGCAATAGCGGTGGTATCGGTCGTGTCGGCGATAGAAGCTTGCGTTGTTGTTCTGTTTGTTTGAGCGGATTCAAAGACCGAGAAATGCTGCGTGTTTTGCCTCGCTGTAATCATGTTTTTCACTTGGATTGCATCGATGTCTGGCTCTTGAAAAATGCGAACTGTCCGCTTTGTAGATCGAGTATTTCGGGGAGGAACAGATATCCTACGGATCGTATCGTTGCACCTAGCACTTCTCCTGAAGAGATGGTTTCTTGTGACGGTATTGTTCTTGGTGATGGTACAGAAGAAGAAGATTATGTAGTGGTCGAATTATCAGGAATCTCTGGAGGAAGAGGAGAACAAGAGCGACAATATGATCGAGGTACTATTTCCGTGGACGAGGCTAGGTTGGGTCACTCCAAAAGGAATATGGTTCCAAGGAAAGGGAGGACGCTACACCACCATGGTCCATCAATCATGGGAGATGAATGCATTGATGGTCGAGGAAAGGATGAACAGTTTTCTAGTATTCAGCCTATCAAGAGATCCTTCTCTATGGATTCAGCAGGAGATCGTGGGCTATACTTGCAAGTACACGAGATTGTTCGACGACAGAGCAGTCTTATAGATGTGAATGAGAGTACCGGAGAAAGTAATAGTGGTACTAGTAGTAGTAGCAGAGTGTCACGATCTAGATCATTTTTCACTATCGGTAGTGGTCGTCGATCTAGTTCAGTTCTGCCGGTTGAATCAAACATATGAATCATAATCTTGATTTTTCTTTTTTCTTTTTTGGGAGTTCAATTGATTTACTTGATTAGTTGTTATTCAAAGATCGTGGTTGGGATAAGTCAATTTTTAGAGTAAAAAAAATTAAGTTTCGGGAGACTGATGGCATACATTGCAAGAGAATGATCGCAGAAATGCAAGCGTGAGAAATGCAGAATCATCATATAAGCACCATGGCTGGCTTCTACGTTTCTATCGTCTTATTGAATTGAGGCCTGCTGAAAAATGATTGTGTTTTCCATGATGTGAAATGGTAGACGTGACATTTCTCCGCAAGTGGTGGGAGTACATCTTCCCCACGAGTGCCGACACTAGTGTCCGCCTCTATGGGCCAGCTAGAGATAACGATGCGTCATATCTATAATGGGTTTAGTCATATTTAGACTAGTTCTGGTTTACATCAATTAGATTTCCCACTAATATCCGTAGGATTATAAAAATTTAGACATAAATTTAAATATATAATATATATTTTTAAATAATAATAACAACAATAATAACTTAGCAAATGTACTAATAAATTTATGATTAATACATTTTAATGCATAATTTTTATTAAAAAAAATTTTTATCTTTTAAAAAGATAAATATTTTAAAATAATTGTTCTAACTTTTCAAAAATTAGTTTAATAATTTTGGAATAAAATGGCATAAAATGAAATATAAATTAACTATAAAGTAAATACACATAAATAAAACTGAAAAAATAAACTAAAATTCTAAAAATATTGTAGAAAAGATGATGAATACATGCATGTACATTAAGAGAGTTTAGGTCCGGAGTAGGTCTAGAAATACGAGACCCAAATCCACACCTAAACTCATTTGGGCATAAATGGACTCAGTCCCTACCTAGGATCATATAATCTAACATTTTAGACTCAGATTCACTAAAAATGAAATATATTTAGCGGATATGATTTGGTTTTGGGATCTATTTCCATCTTTAGGCTCAACTCATAGTGAAAGCATATCTGCTATAGATTTTCTTTGTTTATTCATATTTGATTTTGCCTTTTTAGCAAGTGTAGAATAAATGATTTTAGTCCTTTCTCTCCACTTTCCTTCTTCACTATTTGGACAACTAGAATAACTTTATCAGGTGAAGGTAAAGGGCGAGAGCAAGGATCAAATTGTGTTGAGCCATATTGGAATCATATTCTATACGCTTAAACTAATCAACTTCATATTGAATCTTAGATTATAGGGGAATGAAATAAATGCATAAATTTCCTTAGTTGGATTTACGGTGAAAAATAAGATGAGAGTTAGTTCACATTATTGTTCTAAAAACACAAACAAAATAAGCTAGGTTCCTCAAGTCTTAAAGAAGCTATATGATCATGGTCCCTTAAGTATGATATGATTAACCAAACTCGTCTAAGACTTCTTCATGTTTACATTTCAAATCCTAGACTATAGAATTTCACAAGATCTACACAAATCTCAAGCAATGTTTTGTTCACTGTTCAATGTTGGAGTTGGAATAGTAGAGAAGAAACTAAGACAAATTTGTTATCATGGATGTGCTACTGCTTTGAAAGCAAAATTCATCTCAACTCTATTGCAATAAAAAATAGCATTCGTTGTTGGCCACAACTATGATATGGAAAAACTAAATAATCTTCAAGGCTAATAATGTTTCTTGGCATCACTTGGTTAGATCCATTATAGTTAATAGCGCTATATGTTGTTTATATGAGTCTAGGTTTAGTAAATTAATATAGTTCATATGTTACACTTGTAGATAATTTTGCTACTCATGCTTGTACCAATTGAGATTTTTCAATGGAAAAAAAACATGACTTGATTAGAAAAAAAACAATAATAATAATTCATCATTCTCTTCTCAAGATTAACACAATGATCCCTTAAACTCATACACTCAATATTAATGGGTATGGAGTTTTGCCCAATATAATTGCCCAGGAGTTTAAAAAAAAAAGAATGAATTAGAAAGGAAGGCTTTGGTCGTCCTCTTATCTTGCAAACTTGTCCCGAACATTTTAAATAGACAAAAACAATAAGTCACCGGAAGTAAGAACTATAGGAAAGTGGATTAGTGCTAACTAGTAATTACTAAAATGCAGAGAGAGTTGGTTATTGAAAATTATATCTCATAGAGGAATTCAGACCAGATCTAGATATCAAAATCCAAGCCCAAATTATTTTCATGTAGTTGCCCAACACTCACCCCACACATGTATTATCAAATGATGATGGCGGCATTATTTATTTATTTATTTGATCAAATCAAACGTATCCCGGTGTTTCGTATTTTTATTTCCCGAAAAAAAAAAACTATTCCCTCGACGTTATCTGATGCATTAAGCAAAATGGCGGAGCTTATGCCAAGCATTGCGTGCAGAACTTAAAAAATGCAGTTGACTTCCTCAAGCTTATTCATAAATATAGCTTTTTATGAGTGAAACTAAAGCCAAAAAAAATATATCTACATGTGCATCAGCTGGAATGATGTTCAAGAAACTTGGGAGCATTTGAATTTACTTCCGAAGAAGAAAATTACGATAGGGTTGGAGTATTCATCGTATAGACGGAGCAACGTGTCGACGAAATGATACATGTTTACCAAACAAGCATATGGGATACATATTTTCTATAGAGATCAGAATCAGTGACTGATGGGAGATAAAAAGCCCAACGGGATTCAAGGACTCTAAGCAGTAGCTGAGTGTGTCGTTCCTTGAGATTGAGTTGACGACTCAGTTAAGCCTACTTTGTTTGGGATTGATGAAGTTCCAGGTTGCTTAGTTTTGGTAGGATCACTTTTTTGAGGTAAAGGCAGAGCCTTTACGCGTGTTTTTCCTGATGTCGCCCCACTGGCTCGTTGCGTCCTCAGCTGCTCGAGAACACAGCGTGCTTCGTTCAGCTCATCTTTTACCTCCGGTCCGTGACCTTCCAAGGCTTCAATTGCTTGCAACTGAAACTCAATTGCAAAGGCATAGCTGCAAACCCAAACAAATGATGTTTTCAGGAACCGAAGTTGTATTTTGAAAAAACAAAGCATAAGAATAAGGACATCTTCAACGAGTTGGAGAAGACAACACCAACACAATGCTGAAAGCAAATGATTTGATAACAAGTTCAAACTCCACTATGAAACAGTCAGAAGCTCCATTAATGTAAAATCAGATTATTCACATAGCTACCATGCCTGAATCAAGTACAAACATTATCTGACAATAAGTGGTGAACAAGTCATCATTATTTCATTAAGCAATGCTGTGTACTGTATATGAGGCCAATGACTAATGCCAACTATCAAGGGAGAGTACAGAGAGAGATCGGGGGACACAAAATATACACTAGAAAGCATCTACGCAGTACAGCAGTTTATCTTCGGAGATAAGGTAAATTGAGCATTTGTACTGAGAAAACGATCATACCTTCCCATGGCAGCATATGCTTTTGAGAGGTTCTGACAAGCCCCAATGGCATCAATATGATGAGAACCAAGTGAGATATCCATAATTTCCTTCGCAACAGCAAACATTTGTGCTGCTGACTGAGGTCTATCCAATTCGAGATAAGCTGCCCCCATATTGTTATATATATACCCGACACCAAAATGATTAGGACCGAAGCTTTCTTTAAGGGTCTCAGCTGCATTCTCCAAGTATGGAATACCTTCTGAAACCTTGCCTGTCAATAAAAGAAGCCACCCAATCCTGGCTGACACACTCCCTTCGGAATGCTGTTCTTGAGGCAGCGTCTCGAGCATAGAAAGTGCCCTCTTCAACAACGAGATAGCTGGATCAAACTCATTCATCGTTTCATATTGCATAGCTATTTCCATATATGCTTCAGAGACAACCGACGGCTTCTCCATTTCCTTTTTGTCTAGTATACTTGATGCAATCTCTAGACACCTCTTTGCATCTGTAAACTTATCCTGATGGACCAATGCTTTAGCCATAAAGATGAAAACCAGAGCCCGATCATCGCTATCCTTCTCTGTCTGTTGAACAACACCCTTCAGGGTGATGATAGCTGCGTCAAACCTCATCAGAGCAATCTGAATATTAGCAGCATCAATCTCAGCCCGAACAAGATCAGAGTTGAGACCCCAATTCTTCATAATCTTCTGAGCCAACTGATTCTGCTCCAAGGCCTTCTCATGTTCATCCAACCCACTATAAATAATCCCTAGAAGCTTCCGATCATGAGCAACCTCCACAGAATTGTTCCCTAAACACAACTTATGAATGTCCAGTGCTTTCAAACAGTAAGGAAGAGAATCCTTGAAATTCAATATTGCAACGCACGCTTCAGCCAAATCTCTATTCGCATTCCCAATTGCTCTACAATCTTTCTCCAATAACAATTCCTTCAGCTCCAAACACTGCTTCAGATTTCCAAGCGCTTCTTCTCTCCTTCCCATCGCCGTCTGAACATTGGCTAATTCGAGCAGAACAGCATGGAGAATAGGTCTAATATCCTCAACTGGAACACTACCCTCTTTCTGTAACCGACTCAAAATCTTATTAGCTCTATTTAAGTACCCCAAACTATCACCAAACTTCTTCAATTCATAATTAACGGCACCCAGCAACTGTAATGTCATAGCAATAGGTAAAGTGATCTTACTACCAATTTCACTGTCGAATATCTTCAAAGCTCTTTCAGCGTATGGTAAAATCTTTTGAGGATCCTCACCTTCTTGATCAAGTTTAAGTCCAATCTTCAAGCACGCCAACCCGAGCTCTCTCTCGTCGAAATGAGCCTCCATTTCGTCAAAAGCTCGAAGCATTTCGTCTCTCGTCTTCGCTGCCTCAAATGCCTCCTCGATTTCTGCCCTCTCCCTCTTTCTCCTCTGCCGGGGGTTCTGAGATTGAATGTCTTCTGCTTGGGTTTTGGAATCGTGAGAAGTGTTTGCCTGGAATTGTCGCGTTTTCCCGCACGAAAAATTTGGGAAGGTCGTTTCTCGGTCCGAATTGAACCGAGCGTTTGATGAAAAGGTTTTTGTTGATGGTGTTGATCGATGATGACCATTGTGGCCATTGGGAATTGAGGTTGAAGAGACGTAGGCGATTTGAATTTGGAGATGAGACGTCGGAGAGGGTCTAGTGGTGTTGTACAGGGAGAGGATCTTCCTCGATGCTCTCCTCATGGCGAATGATGACCGAGAGCTAGAGACTAGAGAGGCTTGGGGTGAGACTAAAACCCTAGAAAAAAACCCTCGGCGTGAATGCTTCCTAATTCAATTTTTTTTCTTTTTTTTTTGGTGAAAAGGACATATTTATTTAAGTTGTTAAACAGACTTCCCATATGGTGCTAGCCCCTACCTTACTAGATCAAAAAACCAAAAGAACGACGAACATAGAAAAAACATAGTCATTGTTCAATCTGATAGTCAAAAGAGGCCAATTTATCTACCACATTATTTTCTTCACGATAGATAAAACATCACATTCTATTTCTACCAATTATAAGTCTATTGTTTAAAAACCATAATTCTCTTTCTAAACTATTGATGTTTCCTATATTCCTAATGAAACCTACCACCCATGATCATTTATCATCTCTTATGACCCCTTCACTAACCCTTGCATTCATCTTATCTTTTTAGTATGATCCTTCTGTGTTAAGCTTCAATTAGCTTTTCTCTTAAGAAATCCATCTCACATGTTTCACCATCTTATCTTTTTTTTATTGATGTTTTTATATTCCTTAAGAAAATCTCATTCAAATGCCCACGTTTTAAGTATGACAAAGATATTCTAAATTTCTTTAGATTTAAAGATGAAGTTACTTGAGGGTACCAAATTACTGCTAAAGCTTAGACGAATACATAACCCCAAGGTATCTCCTTTGTTCTTCAACTAATATATTCCATATTATCTCTCACTCCTGAAGACTTTGACATATGGCAACACTAAAATCTATGTGAGTAGCTTTCTTGTTCCTTAATGCATATGGGATAAATATTGTCATTGATTATTTGTCTATTTCTTAAGGAAAATTTTGTAGGTAAATGATGATGCTAGATGAGCCGTATCAAAAGTTATATTCTTGGATGCCCATCTATGTTCTAGATCTAGTTCCAATCTTCTACTTGATTGTTGTTCTCATTACATAAGACTTGATTGAATGTTGATTTTGTATCAAACTATCCATTCTTTGTGAAAACCCAAGAGACAAAATATGTTATATTCTTCACAACCCACGTAGTCATTGTGGTTCTAATATCCTCCTCTATAGTTGTCAGAAGCAAGAAGGCAACCTTATTGAAGTCTTAATTTTTGCCTCTTATAACATCGTTAGCCTTTATATCCACCTCATGACACATTAGTGGTCCAATGATCCTGCTTCTTAATGAATAATTATGACACCACACCTCATCCCATATCCTAATAGATTAGCCATATCCTATAACCCATCAAGTTCCCTTGTTCAACAAAGGTCTAACTAAAGAAAGGGCTTTCCACCAAGCAAATGTTTGCTTGAAAGAAGGCCCTCTCCTTTATCCACTATAATATTTTTCTTTCAAATCTTTACACCACATAGGCTATTTGTTAGTTATAAGCCATTGTGTAAGACCCATTAAATGGGTTTGGTTGTTCCTTCCTACATCCCTAAGCCCAATCCACCTTTAGCTTTTTATAAAACGATCGTTACCTATGAGATATGATGGACTTTTTTCTTCTCTCTACTTGTCTCCCATACAAAATTTTATGAAATTTTGTCATATGCTCCCTCCATTTTTTTTTTCCAAAAGGATATCAACTTGCATTATGCAAATGAGGATCAAATCAATAGCAGCCTCGGTAAGGACTACCCTTCCTACCAAGGAAAGAAAATGAGATTTCCATTTTGCAAGTTTATACTACATTTTATGGATATGGTTATGAAATTTTATGGAATAAGATCTTGGATGCAAGGTGGAGTGTCCAATGTAATTCCCTAGGTCTAATGATAACAGAATGTTGAGTAGTAGTGATTTTTTTACTTGATCGTCTACAGTAACATTACTAGATAACATCACTTTTGACTTGTTAAAACTTATACTTTAACCGCACATGGAACAAAAATATCCCAGCACTCTGTTAATGTTCCTAATATTATTATCTTCTACTGTAGAAAAAAAGAATGATATCATCTACAAGAATCAAATAAGAGAACCCCATCTTATTATTGACAACTAGTAACAGACACCAGTTGCCCCTCTCAACCTCTTCCAAGATGTAAGCTACCAAAATTTCCATACACATAAGGAAGATATATGGTGACATTATATCTCCTTATTATATACCTTTTGAGGGGGGGATTTTAGATCGCCTTGATTTTTAAGATGTAATGGTGTGTGCACTCATTCTTGCCTCTAAAATTCTGATCGTGACCAGTTTGATCTCCAACTTCCTAATCTCTCGGCATAGAGGATCTGACAACACGATCATGCCTAAGGGATTTGATGTCATTCATCTAAGTACATCTGCTACCACATTGGCCTTACCCTTATGGGAGGTCAATTCCAAGTCGTAATCCTCGACCAACTCCAACCATTAGTGTTGTCTCAAGTTCAACTCCCATTGGATGAAGATGTACTTGAGGCTCTTATGATCATTATAAAACTTGCACTAAACTCTATAGAAATAATGCCTTCAGATCTTAAGGGCGAACACTACCGTAACAAGTTATAAGTTATGCATTAGGTAGTTTTGTTCATGTAGCTTTAGTTGTCAAGAGCATAAGCCATTAGCCTTCCATGTTCCATCAACACATACCCTAAACCATGTTTGGAAGCATCACTGTATGTCTCAAAACCATCAGACTCATTTAGTAATGTAAGTACTAGAGCTAAAGTCAAATGCCTCTTCAACTCCTCAAAGGCTTCACTACACTTCTCATTCCACTGAAGACGCGTAGCCTTCTTCTACAATTGAGTCAATGATCATGCAATTTCAGAAAAAATCTACCATGAATTGATGATAGTAACCGATTATCCCTAGAAAACTACTCACCTCCTTGATAGAAGTGGGTTTTGGCTATTTAGAAATAGCTTGAATCTCGATAGGATCCACTACCACTCTATCCTTAGAGATCACATAACCAAGGAAAGCCACTTGATCTAACCAAAACTCCCACTTTGAGAGCTTGACATACAGCTGGTGTGATCTCAGCAAGGCCAAAGTCTATCTCAAATACTGCTTATGCAGTTCTTGGTTGCAAGAGTATATGAGGATGTTGTCAATGAATACTATGACAAACTGGTTCAAGAAAGGATGGAAGATCTTATTTATAAGGGACATGAAAGCTACTGACGCATTAGTGAGTCTGAAGGGCATTAATGTGAATTCAAAATGGTCATACTTGTCTGAAAAGTAGTCTTAGGGATGTCTCACTCTGCTATCCTCAATTGATGGTAGTTTGACCGAAGATCAATCTTTGAAAACACCTTGGCTCCCTTAAGTTGATTGAACAAGTCATAGATCCTTGGTAATGGATAACAATTCTTCACTGTCACTTAGTTCAATCCTCGGTAATCGATGCGCAACCTCAAACTCCTATGCTTCTTCTTTATGAATACAATTGGCACTCCTCATGGCAATATGCTTGGTCGAATGTAACCCTTCTCCAAAAGTTCCTCTAACTAAGCCTTAAGTTCTTTCATCTCCATATGTGTCATATGGTATGGAGCCTTAGATACTGGCTCTATCCCTGGCAGTACATCCATGGTGAACTTGAGTTCTCGAACTAGTGGCATTCCCAGGATCTCCTTAGGGAATGCGTTGAGAAACTCACGGACCACGATTATCTACTCCAATGGCATCTCATTTGTTTGGTGTCTTTAACACTACACAAGTAGAGTGGATATCCCTTATGTATGAGATTACTTAACACAATCCTTTTGGCAAGATTAGGTTCACACTTTCAATATAAAACCCTAATACCTTTTGGTCCTTAGAGAACCACACATTCTTATGCATAATCGAACAACACTCGGAACTTCCCCAACATATCCATCCCAACGATCACATTAAAATCACGTAATTCTAGTTTTATGAGGTCTAATGGAAAATTTATTTCTTGTACTACCAAAATAAATCCTTGATATAACCTAAATCACACAATCCTATCCCCTAAAGGCAACACAACAAAAGTAAAGGTACTATTAAAGAGAGATAAAGTAGCTCTATCTACAAATGCAGACGTCACGAAAGAGTGTGATGCACTAGATTCAAACAATACGCAAGCAAAAAAGGTAGTGAGTGTAATTATACCAGTCACCACATAGGGCTAGTGTCCTACCTTTACCTTACTCATCACGTTTAGGAATCCTCCTGATGGAACTCTTACGGCATTGGTTGTTCCTTGCCCTTGCTGGAAAAGGTGAGGCCTTAGACCTCTGGGTTAACTAGCTTGGCTAGTGGCACTAGCTGGTGATGAAGGAACTCTCTCATTCTGTGGTTGTGGATGCTGGATAGATCTAGTGTTCTGAGCTCTAGTCTGGATCCTCTAGATGCTATCACTGCTAACTCAACACTCATAGGATTTGTGCCCCACCACGCCACATCCATGATATGTTACCTTGTTGCCTCTGTAGTCTACCCTCGAGTGATTTCTCCTACATCGCTTGTAGTAGTAGTTCCTCTCCTCGGTATAACCTAGACAACCCTCCAACTCAGGGTATTGACCCCATGCTCTAGCCATATTTACATGGCAAGCTACTTTCCAAAGAGGCCTTCTTTCTATCCCCTAGATGCTAGCAACCTTCAAACTTCCTTTTGCTCTCTTACTAAGCACTCTGGGCTTGAATGACTTAGGATTCCTCTAAGGGCTGCTCATACATCTCTACCATATCTAACAAAATAAACTCCCACCATAAGCTCTTGGTATCAAATCACTAGCATGATCTTGAAGTGGTGAACTTGCATCACCTCGTTGGCCTCCACTTCTATGGCAAAGTAAACCCTCAATTGACATACCCCCTTACCAAAGAGCTATGAACTCATTGTACTCCTCCACCATGTCTCTACCCTTCCTCTCAAGTAATACACCGCCACGTCAACCCTCCATCTCTAGGGCAACTGCAGGTGGTGAAGGTTTTCTCTGTGTCTCAAAACCATCATTCCATAGTGTTAGGGTCCTCCTGACCCTCAAAGATCGGTGGGTGATGATGTTCAGCCCTCCTAATACTATCCTCTAGAGACGGCGTAGCTACTAGCACCGGTGGAAGTTGAGGTTCTCAGATCTGACCCTCCATGTAAGCTCTAACAATCTCCATGAAAGCTTTAAGGAGTTCATAGCAATGGTTAGTGACCATAAATTACTAAAGTCTAGAAGAAATTAGGGACAGAATTTAGTCTATCGAGTACTAAGACTAGCACAACATTCATCACAAATGCTACTTATGGCACATTCCCAACCCCACTCTCACACACCAACATTCCAAGTTTGAAAATACTTAAACTTGCTAGAAAATCAAAGGAAAAGTTTTGGAAATACCATCCTATGGTACCATCTTAGAAATTAATTTCGAAAGCAGTGTATTTTTACGAAAAGCTCTTATAAGAACTTGTGGTATCAACTCAATAATTTTTAAAAGTAAGAAGTCCTTAAGAAAAGCTTTGTTACCAACCTATAACACCCCCATTTTTTACTACCAAAAACTTTTATTTAAAATATTGTGAAAGCTGAAAACACACCTAAGAAAAATGAGGTATTACCACCTTACCCAACATAGGATAGACATCCATCGTCTACCCTATATCAAATATAATGATAAAACCAATCAATGCATTTAAAATAATAGAGTGCATAAATAAAATATTATATAAATAATTTGAAAGTTTGTTTACATCAGAGGACCTTAATGTTCCCCGATAAAATCATTATAAAATACAAGTAGATAAAAGTATGAGACTACATTTAAGTGAAGTTAGGGTATGGCAACAAAACCAAACCACGATCCCTCAAAGACCCCACAAGATCTCCAAAAGTCCATACTCTCAAGCCCTGAATCCTAAACTAATATAGGATTGGCCATCCCTAAAAACCTACACATGACCCTCTACTCATGGGAATAAGCGGATGACCTAGGAGACATATACATCAATACACTACGTACTTAGTAAGCCAAGTTGCTCCCTACATAAAAACACAAGTATGCAAATTCTATCGTACATGGATATAATATTTAACATGTGTCATGCTAATGCCACATACTTAAAGATAAAAGTACATCAGGGCATGTTATCAAGCATAATTCAAACAATGCAGAATATATCATGCTTTACATAGGTACGCACACATGTAACAACAGATAAAATCCAAGCAACCATTAGGGTTTATTCCTAATTAATCAATCCTTTAGATTATCCTATTTCCTCATTCATATATGACATAGGTTAATCATCCAGTCAACATTTCAATCAATAGCCAATTAGCCATTTAAGCCATTAACAAGTATATAAGCTAGCTTTATCCTTTTTCCCATCCATTCTTTTTTCTATACTTATCTAATTATTCATATTTGCTTGTTCCTTATCAAGGTCTTTATTATCTGGTTACTTATCATCCATATTTTATTATTATCAAGTGATGAATTGCTCACCACCCCATGGTTTTCACATACCATGGAAGCCTATTCAAATAGGTGATATAAAGTTGAGGCCAAAACTAATCACCAAAGCAGACATAAGTCAATGCCGAAGCCAATCACCAAAATGGACATAAGTCCAGGTTGAAGCCAACCACCAAGGTAACAAAACCCTTTACTATCGATACCCCCTAGTACATCATTAGTGTCTAAAGTAGGTAAGGCATCGAGACCTCTTAGAATCATATCTAAAGGCACCAAAAATACTTAAAAGCAGACTAACCCTTGTAGCTAATCGAGGATCAGGTAAACCAGACCTATACTCAATTCGATTACCTTTTGCTTTACATGATTACCGTGTTATTCATAAGGGTGAGTAATCACACAAGGCCTATAAAAAAGTAAACAAAGCATTTTCCATGTTTATTCCATATCAATCATTTCTTTCCATTTTTCCAACTATATAGGTTTTCATTTATCCTTGTCCAATATTATTCATATCTACCATATTATTCTATTAAAGCCGAAGTTGTGTTTCATTACTCTTTTTTTAATACCATCACTTATCATAAGTAGAATACCCATTTAGCCTTTACTATACTCATGGAGTATATCATAAGTTATGACCTATTTAATCCTTTTATTAGGCCATTAACCCATGATAAAATCTGTATTTTATGCCATTAATAATCATAAGATAGTCCCAAACATAGCTTCAAAGTCAACTAGTCGAACCATTCAATCGATTTGGTCCAACCAGTCGATCAGTCGATTAATTTGACTCAACCAAATGATGCTTTTCCTCAAACCAGTCAATTTATTTGGGTAAACTAGTCGATTTTTCATATACCAATTAAGTAGTTCTACCTAACTAATCAATGGATTTAAGCAGAGAGCAAGACCAAGGCCTTTGCAGGCTAACCAGTCAATGGGTTGGGTTAACCAGCCGACGTTTTAGGAACCACTTGATCAGTTTGCCCTATAACAACATAAAACCATTAATTTCATGTAGATTCATACTTATAAATCATTTTTAACCACATTAAAATATGTATCAACATATTCTAACACATTTTCAACCAAATTCGCTTGTATATCTCAACATTATATCAGCATATCCTATTTTTATCAATTTTCATGCTTTTTACTCAAGTATACAAACTATCCATCCAAATCACTTTTTAAGCTATATATATTCATACCAACATACATAATCAACTTAAAGGAACTCATATCATGTAGGAACACTCATAAATCATTTTAGAATCCTTAAAATAATAGATCTTAAACTTAGAAAATATTACAAAATATTATGAATTTTTAAACTTAAAACAAAAGGAAAGAAGGAACATATCAACTTAAGGTAAAATAGGGACATGCTTAGCTCTACCACTCAATCTTTTTCCTAAATCTAACTCTTCCTTTCTTAGCAATTAAAATAAGAGAGAGCTAGAGACAGGACTAGAAGAGTGTAAGAATTTCAATTGTAAGGTTCGAAGTGTAGAGAGGAGAAAGATGAGTTCATAGACTTAAGGATTTCGGTGGCAATAAGAAAGATACACATAAGGGGTGATTGGGGCTATTTATAGCTAACAAATTGAGAGGAATAATAGAGGGTTTAGGAATAATTCAAAACCCCTAGATATTACTATTTAAATTCAAGCTAAACGGATGAATTTTGTCCAAGATATGTTAAACTATTCTATAGAGCTCAAATAGTATTTCTAGATAATGCAGGTTAAATAGACCAAAATTAGAATGCATAAGAGAGGTAATATAAGGTCAACATGGAATGAATCTTCTAGCCGCTTAGAGTCATGCCTGAGATCAAAGCATTGATCTCAAAAACATGTAGAGGAGAAAGGTAGAAGAAGACAAGTTCGATGTCATCTCTCCTCCTCAATGGTCCTAATGACCTCTAAATCGACTTGACATAATATTTGGGCTAAATGCATTATGAAAATTGTTAAGAATCTCTTAGGACAATTTGGCACTAGTTGGTAAGGTTTCATTTCAATATAAGAATTTTTTTTAAAAATCATGTTTGAAAAAATATGTCTAACTCGACAATCCAGTCAATCAAATTGAGCCTACTAGTCGACTATTCTATATTCTAGTCGATTGGTTTAGTCAAGAAAACCCATTTTGCTGAAACGAAAAACCAGTTGATCGGTTTGCTTAAAAAACTCATCAAACTTCATTTTTCAATCCCATTTCACATCAAACTTTTTCTCAAACCAAATCATAACATTAAATCAAAATCAAAGGTCCAAAAATTGACATAATTCTCATTCGACATTTAAAACAAATATGGGGTATTATAGTATATGTATATGCACACATATAGGGGCATATCAAATGTGAAATCCTTTATAAATATGAACTTGAGAACCATGTACATTAGCCAATTACTATAGTTTCATGGCACTATTGTTGTAGTTTCATGCCATTGTAATTTTGTGACACTATTAATGTAGTTTCATTACATTATTAGTATAGTTTCATAGCACTATTTTGTAGGTTTATGACACTATTAATGTAGTTTAATAACACTTTTACAATATTTGTATGACTCTATTATGCTAGTTTTATGATACTATTAGTAGAGTTTCATGACAATTTATTTTTAGAACACTCTTAATGTAGTTTAATCACACTATTATGATAGATTTATAGAATTATTATTTTAGTTTCATGAGACTAATCTTATAGTTTCATAACATTGTTATGATTATTGATCTCGATTTGATGGTTGAGAGACTTAATTTTTAGTTCTCACCATAATCACTAGTTCTCATTAAACATCTCTTATATATATATATATATATATATATATAAACTAAAAACTAACACTTTCAATTAAAGAAACTACCTACAATTGGTGGAAAAAACTACTCTTATTAGGAGGAGAAAGTTATAGTAAGTAGCTTAGAAAACTAAAGTATTTGAGTGCTAGAAGAAGAAAAAAAATACAGTGTCATTTGTGTAAATATTGTGTGTTTAAGCTTTAGAAAACTAATCACAACAAGAGGTGGAAACTACTATTAGTAGGTGAAAGTCTCTAGAGAAACTATAGCATTTAAGTACTAAAAAAAGTGGTGTTATTTCTATAAATAGTATATATTTATATTTTAGGTTAGGAAACTACCCACAATAGGTAGTGGAAGCTACTATTAGTAGGTGAAAGTCTCTCATAAAAACTATAGTATTTAAGTACTAAAATAAAAGGCTGTTGCATTTTTATAAATATTAGATATTTATATTTTAGGTTAGAAAACTACCAACAATAGGTGGTGAAAATTACCTTCAATGGGTGGAGAAAACTACTGTAAGACTCTTAAAAAAATATGGTATTTGATTTCTATAATAAAAAAATCTATGACATTTTTATAAATATTAGATATTTATATTTTAGGTTAGGAAAATATCTACAGTAGGTGGTGGAAATTACTCTAAATAAGTAGAGAAAAATATTGTAAGTAGCTCACTAATTTAAGATTATTCTTAGTTGTCACCATAAAATATTATTCTCATTAGATATGTCCTCTACACACACACACACACACACATATTAGTAAGCTAAAGAGTTGTTGAATAGGAAACAAGTATGTGATGACTGTATATAAAATTGGAGTTACACACATAACAAATATGTATTGAACACGTACTAAATAGCGGATAAACTCTCTCTCTTTCTCTCTCTCTCTCTCTCTCTCTCTCTCTCTATATATATATATATGTACACACACACACATGTATGTGTGTCTGTATGTGTAACACCCCAAAAAATCACAGTTGAATTTTTTTGTTTAATCAAACAAATATAAGTACGGGGGTGTTATCGCCGTGATCAATACAAGCCCAGCCCTCGGTTTGTCTCGTACCAACCACAAGGCTAAGGGAAAGTTTTAAGAAGCATTAGGAAAACTTAAACACAAATTCATAGGAATTGAAGTGTTTATAAGATGAAAATCAAAGTACATGATTAAAAGTCATTACAACCCAAGTGGGATACATAGAAGAAATTGCTAAAAGGGATAAAAGGGTGCAACACACTAAATGAAACAAAATAAAATGAAAACCATTAGCAAATAGGAATAAAGAGAGTCTGATCAACATCTGCTCTCAACCCCAAGTAGGTCCAATGGTTAGAGCACATCCCCACTAGATGTATCCAGTATGTCATAGGCATCAAATACGGTCTCACCTACCTGCACAAATTCAAAAGGGCCCTCTGTTCGTGGGAATGAGCAATACCCATGAAACGGGTGGTTAGTACGCTATGTACTAAGTAAGGTAATTGTATAGGTAAGGCTAGCAAGAAGTAATCAAGTAAATCTATGCAAGAAAATAAACATGTAAGGCATACAGAGCATAATTCAGGTTCATAAGATCAGGCCAAACTTAGACTAATATTTTATCTTACATATCTCTTATATTAATTCCATGTGAATATAAGAACCCCACTATTATAGCTGGTAGACCGAAAACACTCCACAGGCTAGAACACACCTAAACACTATTATAGGCAGTGGACCAAAATTACTCAGTAGGGTAAAACACACCTAACCACTATTATAGCCGGTAGACCAGAAAATTAACCTCACTGGCCTTGACTCACATGGCATTCCACTGTAATAACTAGTGTCTTTCCATGCCTTATATTTCTAGTTCACACATTTCTCATATTCATTCTGTGTGATTATGTGAACCCTACTATTATAGCCAGCGGACCGGAATCACTCAGCAAGGTAAAAAGCACTTGGCCACTATTATAACCAGTTGGCCAAAAAATATATCCTCACTGGCCTCAATTCACGAGGTGTTCCACTATAAGTAATTAGTATCTTCCCATGATTTATTACGATGCAAAGTTTGGTTTATCGAGTCCAAAATCCTCTACTAATATAGCCGGTGGATCGGAAACACTCAACAAGACAGCATTCACTTGGCAATTATTATAGCCAGTGGACTGGAATCACTCAATAGGGTAAAACACACCTGACCACTATTATAGTCGGTGGACCTTAAAAATATATCCTCACTGGGCTCTAGCTCGATAATCTTTCACTTTAAGTGTTTAGATTTTTATTTTATCTTATTCCATAACCCGACTTGGCATGCACGGCTTACTAGACTTTCCAAAAATCATGTCCCATATCTTAGGACTTCTACTCCCTTTAGTACATCCAGACATTCTTTTCCACTCTTTCCTCATTACCATAAATACTCAACTCCAAGACCCACTTTCCATACCTTGAACTCAACTTAATATCACTCTTTAGGGTTGTCCGGAGGAAAACCCTAATTTTACCTATGTGGCTCAACCTTCATCTATCCCACATAACTCATGCTCCTCTAATTCAACACCTCAATCGATTCATCCCCAAGGACCATATTTTACTTCTCATATAATACATGTGGCCAACCCTAGTTAGCCATCTCAAAAATTTAGCACCTCTCTTTCCTCATACAATGTTATTCATTCACTACTCTTACTTACCATCACTTCTTCCACATGGCACATATCCAACAAAGCCTATGACCCTGAAAATTTCTTCCCATCTTTCCCACTCACCATGAGAACCCAAAACTCTTCTTTGATACCAAAAAAATCACTTTCCTCAAACCACACCCGACATCACAACCTCACTACCCAACTTCCACACATGATCACAAAAGCCCTAGTTTGCTCCCTGAAACCCTAGTACTTCTCCTTTCTTTTATGTCACTCACTTAATACCCAAATACATTCTTCTCACTTGGCTCACTTTTCCTCCATGTGACACCCCTTCCATCTTTTATTCCTTATTCTAACCATTTTCATTAGTTTTCCCTTCCTTACACATATTTCTCTCACTTAGGGTTTCCTCCCAAACCCTTGTTAAATCTCTCATGCATCCTTACATGAACCCACGTACTATTTTTCACATATGGACTCCATTAACCCTAACAATTCTTCCATTTCCTTATTCGATCCTTAAATCAACTTTTCCCATGTAAAAGTCATCCCCATATAAAGGCTAACCATCCCATGCAAACCGTAGATTTCCCATGAATGTTTTGATCCATTCCCTTAATTTTATTTCCATTATTCCTTTTTTTATCCACCCATAGGTCATACGATAATTAGGTTATCATTACCATTCTCTAGTAAACTCACTTTCCTCATTCCTTTCCATTTTTCTCACAACAACATCATAGTACTTAGAACCTCCTATCATGCATGTCATAAGGGGCAGTATTACATAGGTACAATTCAAATATAAGTAATAATATCATATTAAACATATCATAAACACATGCAACTTACCTTAGCTCCATACTTAGCAAGCTGTGCTACAAAAAAAAGCACAGACATCAAACCAACACACATAGCACATTCTCACACACAAAAGGCCTTAACTATATCCTTACCTAGAACGACATCGGACTTGGAACACACTCCTATGCATCTTTAGGATTTTGACTTGGTTCACCCATAAGAGGGAAACACTAGGGTTAACTTCCCTCTAACCAAAATTACCATTACTTCCTACCTTACCCTTATCGTAGCCTAATATTAGGGTTAATAATAATAATAGTTATTTTATAAGTAAAAGTAGGGTATTGTTTTTAGAGTAGCTAATCATACTATTATTAGCCAAACTAGGTCTTGGTAGTTATATTGGTCCATATTAAAGTGTTATTAGTAATATTTATATTACTAAAGATAATAACTTTAATAACAACAACAACAACAACAACAACAACAACAACAACAACAACAACAACAACAACAACAATAATAATAATAATAATAATAATAATACTGATAATACTAATAATTACTCAAATAGTAGTAGTAGTAGTAGTAGTAGTAGTAATACTAAAATTAGTGACAATAATGATACTAATGATACTAATACTACTAATAATAATAATAATAATAATAATAATAATAATAATAATAATAATAATAATAATAATAGTTTGAATCTTAATAATGATAATAATAATGATAATAATAATAATAATAATAATAATAATAATAATAATAATAAGGGTTCCAATAATCATAATAATAGTAGCATTAATAATAATAGGGCCAAAGTTAATGATGATGATGATGATAACATAATAATAATGATAATAATACTTCAAATCTTAGTAATAGTAATATTAGGGTTCAAATAATCATATTAATATTAGCATTAGTAATAATAGTTCCCAAGTTAATAATAATAATGGTTTGAATCTTAATAATAATAATACTAGAGTCATAATAATACTAACAATAATAGTAATAGTAATAGTAATAGTAATGATATTAATACTAATAAAATGATAACAATTACATTAATAATAATTAAGGGTTGGGAAGGTTAAGGTACAACCTAGAGGTGGTGGTGACTAGGCGGTACCGGTGGTGGCGCACAGCGGCGACAACGGTGGTGGAGAAGGAAGAAAAGTTGAAAAGGTGAGTTTCTAGGCTAGAAGAGGAGGGAGTGAGAGGGTGGTTGTGGTGGTGGTGGATGCTTTAGGTTGAGAGGGTTGGAATGGTGGTGGTAGAGTAGGCAACGGTTGGTGTGGTAGCCGAAGATGGTGGAGGGGGAGGAAGGGAGAAGGAGAGGGAGGCATGGGGAAAGGAAGGTAGGGAAAGGTAGGGGAGACTCTGGTGGTTGTTTTGGGGGTAGGGGAGTGGTTGTTGTGGCGGGGATGGTAGTGCACGGCTGCGCGAGGGGCGGCAATGAATAAGATTTGGCAGTTTGGGCAGCCAATTTAGCATGGTTGTAGAGGCTCGTGTAGGAGAAATTAGAGATGTTGGGGGGTTTGGTTTAGTGGAGGGTGATGTAGGGAGTAGTTTAGTAGGTGGTTTGGGCGGTGGTGCAAGGGAGACAGATTTCTGGGTAGGAAAAGGGAGCTTGATTAAGGTCAGGTATAGGGTATTTATAGGCAAAGGGGGTGGAAACGACATAGAGGTAAGAGGACAAGAGGAGGCAGGTGTGGCAGGCCGGTACAGACCTACAAAGTTGCAGGGGCTGTTTGGTCGGGGGAGAAGAAAAGTAAAGGAGGGCACGCGTGAGGAGGTATGGGGGTGGTTGGGGTTGAAAAAGGAAAGGAAAAGAACAGGGAAGAAAAAGGAGGTGGTAGGTTGGCATGTGGTGGTTGGCTGTTGGCGTACGAGGCGATGCAAGCTGTGATTTATAGGTGTGGGAAAGGAGCAAGAGGAAGAAGAAGGTGGTTCGGGTCGGCTGATCTAGGGGAAAGAAGGGCGACTGTGTGACGAGAGAGGAAAAAAATGGACTACACAAGCCTAGGCCACACGAGGAAAGAAGGGGGAAGAGTTGGGCTACAAGGCGCATGCCCAAACTAGGAAGGAAAGGAGGAGAAAGAAAAGGAGCAAGGAGAGAAAGGAAAGAAAAGGGAAAAAAGAAAGGGAAAAAAGAGAAAAGGGAAAAAGGAAAAAGGAAAAATAGGTAGGTTGGGGCATTTAGAATGTTTTGTTATTTTTTTTTGAATATTTAAAATAATAAATTTTAGTAAAATAATAATTAAATTCCCTTTTTATATTAAATTAGGATATTTTGGATAATTTCTCCCAAATTCTATTTTAATTAGCAAAACACCCTAATTTTTTCTAATTAAATTATTTATTATTTTTCTCTTGATTTTGCCTTAAACACTTCCCTTTATTTTAAATAAAATAATTTATTTATTTAATTTTCCTAATAATTTTTTTATTTTAATATAATTTTCTCAATTAGGGTTTTGGGGTATTTTATTATGTATATATGTATTGTTGAACAGGGAACAAGTATATGATGACTATATATAAAATAGTTGTTAAACACATAATAAATATGTATTGAAAATATACTAAATAGTGGATGAACACACACACACACACACTATATATATATATATAGAGAGAGAGAGAGAGAAAGAGAGAGAGAGTTATTGAACATACAATGAGTATGTACTGAACATATACATAATACTTTGTTAAACACACATCAAACATGTGTTGAACATATATCAAATAATGGTCGAATATGAAACAATTATGTTCTCAACATATACTAAAATAACTGATGAACCTGTAAGAAACATGTACTAAATATAAAGTAAATAGTTACTAAATACCCAAAAAGTTAGTCATTACTTGGGTGATAATGAATCTTAATGGAGGAAGAATGTGGTCACATGGAATTAAAGTAATGCAAGTTGTTTCACTACAATTAAAGCGATTTATATCATACCACACCAATTTCAAAACACACAAATTATGTAATAACCTATTTATCTAACCTTAATTACCCTATGTAATTAGGCTTTTTAATCATTATAAATTATTCTAACCTTTATTATTCATTCCGTTCATTCTAAATTTCTTCATTCCTTATGATTCATTAAATTACAGAAAAACACATTTATACGGTTAGACGATATATCCATTTTCACTTGTTTTGATTTGTTTAGGCTTTTAATACTTTTTTTATACCAAATATTTTTATATATGTGAGTTTCTAAAATTATTCCATATCTTTCCATAGTTTTTCATAATTTGACATCTTTTCCAATAAATACTCATTTGTTTAACCATCTATCAAAATATATTATCTAAAAATAATTAATGGACAATGTAGGCTATATTTGACCAAAATTTTATGGTCCTATTTCCTTGTGATTATATTTTGTGTCATCTTGAGTCTTGTCTCATTCATTCAACCAAAAATCCTTCTACAAGTATATTTACATGCCCATACCTACTCTTACACCTCTCTTACACACTCCACCATCATATCTTCATTAAACTATGCTATAAGTTACCTTATTCCTCTATCCTTATTCTGATTTTGAATCTCTTCCCTCCCATTCTCTTTGATTTGTAATTCATTTCATTATCTTACACTTAATTCCTCTTTCCTCTCTCTCCTCTTTTTGAGTTTTTCATAGAGTTTGTAATTTTTTAGACTATCTAAATCCCCTCTTATTTATAGTTTTCTTCAACTATTTTCTACTATAATCATTATGAATAACCTCTTTTTGTTTTTAACTAAAGGAAGGGAATTCTTTAAGCTATTTATGAAGAATTTTAATTTCTTGCTTCCTTTGGTTCATCCTTTTTCCCAATAAGACTATGCATTCTTTTTATTGATATTTCTCTAACTCTTTATTTTATATGTTAATTGTTTTTTTAACTTGGGTCATTTTTATTCTTGTAAGGTTCTCAAGAAGTATTTTGAGACTAGAGCTTAGAAGGTGTTCTTATGCTCTATTTGCTTTGTCTTGGAATTTTGGTAAAACATTATTTACTTTATGCTTTAGGTTTTATTTTGTGGTTTGTATAGTCTCAAGTATGATTATATGTTTTAGTATTACAAGTATGAAATATGGCTTTTTCTTATGATTTTATGTGAAGCATGGTAGTATAAAATCATAACATTTGCTCCCTACTACAGGTAAATATGGAATTAGAATATTTGCATGTAGGAGTCGCATGAAATCTTATGATTTTTATTTTAATAATAATTTTTTGGATCTTGAAAATGTTAAGTATGTAAAAAGTAAAAATGCGAGTAATGTCAAATTTGTCAAATGAAAAATGGTGTTTGGCTGAGAGCATGTTATGCTCTTTTGACCTTATTTGCCATATTATTCATGCTATATTATCATTGTATTATTGCCTTATAATGTTAAGGATAAGATTAAAATGCTTAAATGAGGATTAAATGACCTAGAAAGCATAGTTAGGATTTTATGAAGTTAAGCATGAGAAATGGTTGAAAATTATGTATTTGTGTTTATGGCGGTCTCATCCTTTGAGATATTTTGATATTCCATGTTGTTTTTAATTAATTTTAAGTGATTTGTGATGTTCCTTAGATATTTTAATTAAATTTTGATGCATGATATGTTAGTGTTTGAGCATTTTGGGGGTTTGTTATGATAATTACAAGTTTTAACATGTTTAGGGGCATTTTAGTTTTTTCAATTATTTTTTGATTTTTTCCCACATGTATTTTTATGTATATGGTTTTGTCTAAAGTATGTATAAATTTTAATCTATGCTATAAATCTCGTGTTAAACTTAGGTGCTTTTTATGCCTTAAAAGTGAATAATTGATGGCATAGGGGTACTTTAGCTGAAATGCTTCAAAAATTTCTAATTTTAAAAATTATAGTTAAATAAGATTTTATTATAAAAAATTAATGAAATAAATTATTTTATTAAAATAAAAGGAAATTAATTAGGAAAAATCAAGAAGAAATTTATAAGTATTTTAATTAGGAGAAATTTGGGTATTTTAGCTAATTAAGGATTTTATTTTGGAAATTAATTAAATAAATTATTTTATTTAAAATAAGAGGGGAGAAAATAGTTCCAAATTAATCTTAATTTTATAAATAATTTAATTAGAGAAAATTATGGTTTTTTGCTAATTAAAATAGAATTTATGGAAAATCTTTCAAAAATCCTAAATTAGCTAAAAAAGAAAATTTAATATTATTTTATTTAAATATTATTATTTCTAAGTATCCCAAATATCCTAATTAATTTAAATATGTAACCCACTATTTTTATTTTTCCTTTTTCCTTTTCTTTCTTCCTTTTTTCTTCCTTTTTCTTTCTTTTCTTTTCCTCTCCTTTTCCCTGATTGGCCCTGCTTTCCGCGGCCCAATCCTTCTTTTCCTTCTTCCTTTGGCGGCCCAGAGCTTCATGTCGTGCCTCGCTTCTTTTTCCCTCAAAACACATCGTTTGATTTTATAAAAAAAAATTAGTCGTCGCCCGATCGGTTTCCCTCTTCCTTCCTTTCTTTATTTTCTCCCCCGAACCGCCGGTCCACGCATCCCCTTTTCTCCTTCTTCTTATTTCTTCTCCCCCACCGTTCGCACCAGCCATTACTGTCGACCTGCAATTCCAAAAATCTCGCCGCCAATCCCTCCGTTTGACCGGCAGTTTCTCCCTTCTTTCCCCCGTCGTTCCGCCGGCCATATTGACCCAACCAACATTTCCTCTCTTTTCGTGCACTATCCTCTCTTTTTCGTGCCACTTCCCTGCCTTGACCTAGATTTTTGCCAGCCAAATGACACCGTCGGCGAACCCTAACCCTACTTTCATTACTCCCTTGCCGACCATAGAACCCTACCCTCTCATTTACACTCTATAAATACCCCCATAATAGCCCTGTATCAAGCCTTTGAATTCTACCCAGAAATCCACCTTGTGAATCGTTGACCCTTCAGACACCCTTTTTTCCACCTCCGGCCAACTGCGCCGCCCTCCCTACCCACCAAACTCATCCTTGCACCGCCCTCTAACTACCTAAACCTCCCTCATCCCTCGATTCTTCCTACACGAGCCACCTCGGCTATGCAAAGTTTTCTCCTCAATTAACCCTGTCTTCAACCTCCGCCGCCCTTCAAACCACCATTAGCCACCTCTCATACCGTTGCTACCGCTCCTTTTAGCTCACATTCCGTTCTGCAGACCCTACTCTACCTTCCCCTACCTTTCTTTTCCCCATCCTCCCTCTCCTCCTCTCTTTCTCTCCTTCTTCCTCATTCGGTCATCACCGCCGCGGTAGTGCGCCGCCACCTTTGGCTACGCCACCACCTCCATTCTGCTCATCTCCCTCTAGGCAGTCTCAAACATCCCAACTCCCACCTCCATTCCACCTCTCCTTTTTCCGACATTCAACTTTTCCCCTTTTCTTCTCTTTTCTCGACCACCGCCACCGCCTCCGTGCACCACCGCCGGCGCCGCCTGGCACCACTAGCCTAAGGTTGAACCCTAGACCCTATCAACCCTTTTTCCATATTTTTACAAGTTTTATTTTATTTTATTTCATTTATTTGAAATATATTATTATTATTATTATTATTATTATTATTATTATTATTATTATTATTATTAATGTTTTCATTATTATTTATATTGAGGGCCAAAGCCCTATTATATTTTTTATTTTGATTTTATTATTATTCTTATTATTGCTATTATCTTTAATATTGATATGAATATGTTATTATTATTATTATTATTATTATTATTATTACAAATATTTTACCAATAGCGTTGTTATTATTATTATTGTTATGCGATTATTATTATTATTGTTGTTATTATTATTATTATCATCATCATCATCATCATCATCATCATCATCATCATCATCATCATCATCATCATTATCATCATCATTATTATTATCATCATCATCATCATCATCATCATCATCATCATCATCATCATCATCATCATCATCATTATTATTATTATTATTATGATGATTATTATTATTATTATTATTATTATTATTATTATTATTATTATTATTATTATTATTATTTTCAATGTTAGTATTATTATTTTATATAGGGCTGAAACCCTATTGTGTCTATATTGAATTGTAGTAGTATTATTATAAATATTAAGTCTTATTACTATTAATATTATCATTATTTTTATCATTAGCATTTATTATTCTTATTAGCGTTATTATTATTAATATTATTATTATTATTATTATTATTATTATTTAATAAGTTTATTATTATTCAATGTAGGTTTGAAACCCTACTTCATTTTTATCTTCGATTATTATCATTAATATTATTACCATTATGATTATTATCATTCTTGTAATATTATTGTGGTTTTTATCACTATTACTATTACTATTACTATTTCATTACTATTATTATTACTAAATTTTGTTATTAATTTTACTAATGTTATTATTAGTATTATTTTGGTAAAGGGGCCGAAGCCTTTATTTCACTATATTTTTGAGTAATGGCCTTTTTATTATTATTGTTACTATTTTTATTATTCTTGTTAATATTAATATTGATATTATTTTTGGTATTTTTGCTATTATTATTTTAGTATTTTATCAAAAGTTTAGTTTTAGAATAAGTTATTATATAATAGTATTTTTGGTAGGAGGGAATCTAATTTTTAGTTCTTCTCTCATATAGGTGAGACTAGTCAAAGCCCTAAGGAGGCGTAGGAGCGTGCTCCAAGACCGATGTCATTTTAGGTAAGGGTGTTACTAAGGTCTATTGTATGTTGATGTGCATTATATGTATGTTATGCATCCTATGTTTATTATTGTAATTATCTCGTATGTGGTATGACATGGAGTTGAGGTATGTTTTGTGTGTTTACGTGATATGTGTATTATGTGTATGTGATGAAATATTGTGGTATGTGATGATTTGTTTATGATCCTTTAGACATGCATGTGAGGATGTATAAAAGTGGTATTGTGTGGGAAAAGGGTTGAAAATGGAAAATGAGAAGTAAGTTGACTAAAGGGGGAAATGAGTTGACTAAAGTATTTTAATTATCTATGAGTGGAGGAATAAAATGGGGAATTTAGGGTTTCGTGTGGAAGAATCTAATTTATGGTTTTGTATGGAAGAATCTAATCTATGGTTTTATATGGGAGAATCTAATTTATGGTTTTATATGGGAGTATATAATTTGTAATTTTATATAGGAGAATTTAATCTATGGTGTCACATGGGATAATCTAATCTATGGTGTAATATAGGAGGATCTAATATATGGTTTGTATGGATTGAATTTAGGGTTTTGTATGGAGAAACCTTGGGTTTTGTGTGGACTAAATTTAGGGTTTTGTTTGAAGGAATGCTGGGTTTTGCATGAAAGAATTTAGGGTTTTATATGGATGGATCTAGGGTTTGCATGGTCGAATCTAGGGTTTCACGTGGGAGCTTAGGGTTTACATGAAAATTTTGAATGGTTGCATGGGATGTGTAACATTTTCATGGGCATGAAGTTTTTGTATGAAAAGTTGATTTGGGGTGTGAGGAAGGTAATGTAAGTGTTGTTTGGGTGTTTGAACACTTTGGATGAAAAATAGTACGTGGAGCAATATAAGGGTACATAGGATACCGAGCTAGGATTTGGTGTGGACAATTAGGGTTTGGTGTGGCTGCTTAGGGTTTTTGTGGTACCATGTGTATTTGATGATTAAAGGGTAATTATGAAGATGGAATTTATGAGTTGTGATGTGTGGAGTGTTAAAATGATTTGGGTTGTGTAAAGTGGGGTAAGATGGACCATTGAGGCTTAAATTAGGGTTTCAGGATAAAACCCTAGTGTGAGATATGGAGTGGACTTGGCAGTGTAAAGTAGTGGGCTTTGACCCATATACTTAAGAGTTGGATTTTTAGTGTGATATAGAATATGGAGGAAAGGATGTTGGGGCAAGTTGGGAGGTACATGATGCTGATGATGTGGAAAGAGTCTGTTGGAAGATAGGTGTGGGGAGAGGGAATTATGCATGTCTAGGGTGAAAACTTTTGAATAATACACTTAATACATTAATCATTTTAAGTGGAAGATTGTTAAGCAGGGCCCAGACCGGTCCACCAGCGAATAATAGTTGTTAGGGCATGATGTCCAATGTTTAACTGGTCCATAGGTAATAATAGTGGTCAAGCTTTGTACCTGTGCATTTCCGATCCACCGTCTATAATATTGGGGGATTCTGTGCTCAACAAAACCGAACATATTTGTGCCAAGACATAGGAAAGATACTAAGTACTTATAGTGGAACACCGTTCGAGAAGGGGCCAGACCGGTCCACCGACGAATAATAGTGGTTAGGAGCTTTATGCACTATGTGTTTCTGGTCCACCGGCTATAATAGTGGTCAGGAGCTTTATGCCCTGTGTGTTTCCGGTCCACCGACTATAATAGTGGGGTTCCCGTACTCGTATGGATTTGATAAAAAAGTATGATGTGAAATGAGTTCTAATCAGAGATTAATTAATTAATTAATCCGGACTATAAATGGTTCTTTATGTATTTATCCAAATGATTGTATGATAGTATGTTATCATGATGGTCTCTATGCTTTTGTTATTTCTTTTGCATGGTTTATGTGATTTTCTTGTTGGCCTTAGTGCACGGTTACCTTGCTCAGTACGTAGTATACTGATCACCATTTTATAGATGTTGCTCATTCCCACGAGTAGTATGCCCTTCTGACTTTGTGCAGGTGGGCGAGACATCTAGCGGGGCTGAGTGTTGAGCATGTTTTGGCTCAAGGTTCGAGAGCGTCGTAGCTGTTTTCACTCTTCTCATTATTTTATTTCCCTTATGTTACTTCTTTTGTGACGTATTTATCCTTTTGATTTATTATCTTATATGATGCCTATTTAAATGAACCTTTTATTGATTGTAAGATTATTCCTTCCGAGGAATTTTAATTTTGTACTTTGATTTCTATCTTATTATGAATTACAATTCTTTATGCGTACTCTGATCTTTGGTGTTATGATCTTTCTAGTTCTTTCATGAACTCTTGATTTAAGTTTAATATTAATCTTTTTTTAGCCTTAGCACTTGGTACTGAAACGGTCGGAGAGAATCGGTTTGGTACTAAGTGTGGCGTTAACATCCCCATAATTCACATGTTTTTAAAATTTAAATTATTCCGCTTTTTTTTTTAAAAAAAAGTAGTGAATTTTGGGATGTTGCATAAGTCTTTTTGCTTGGTTTTTATAATTTTCTAAAAATTATTTCATATATATGTTAATTTATATTATTTATGATAAGCATGTGAATTATGGTATGCTAGTTATGTATAATTAGGTTTTCATGTATTAAATGAGTTTTAGGTGTAACAAAGGGTAGTTTGGTAATTTTTACACTTAAGGAACTTTTTTGTTTAGAAACTTAATATTATGTTTGCATGATTATTTTGATTTTAAGTATCCTTGGTATGGTTTTTGTTGAGTTACATAATTATTTGGAATTAAAATGGTTAAAAATTGGGATAATTGACATATAAGGATATTTTGGTCATTAGTGCTTAAGTTTGTACAAGTGTTAGATAATTAAACATATATGGCCTTAGTGGATAGTATTTGGCCTTAGTGGACAATAGTAATCCTTAGTGTGACCTTTAACCATATTGTTGACCATTGACTTCATGATGATTTTAGAGAATAATTGAATCTAAGGGTTGAAATAGAAATAAAATGGTTAAGTGTTCAAGGTATGGCTTAATCTTTGTCCATAATCTTTAAAGGCTTGGTGTCTTTGATGATCCTTTGTGGTCAAAATGTATAAATTGAATTTTGTTGAAGCGTTTGAGTGTGAGCTTATGTATTGGGTGCATGGCTCTTGAACCATGAATAAAATATTAATTAATTAAAGTGAAGCTAAATTAGATGATAATCTTGTGTTATGGACATAGGCGTCAAGTGAATTATTGGATATTTGGGTCAAATGACATAGTATACTCTATAAGGATTCCACAAACATTATAGAGGGTATTGATACTTAATGACTTAGCTGTTGAGGTTGTGTAGGTGATAATATGATTTATATTGTGTGGATACCTTTGTGAGCTTTGTTTTAAAAGAAGATATTATTGATTATCTTTTCTCGATGCTAATTGTTAATCAGGATTGTGTGTTTAATTTTGATAACTAAATTGGTTTGTGGCTTCCTCTACAATCATTGCCCAAGAATTGAGAATAATATTATTTTGTGCCTTCTTTGGTGATCATTACCCTGGAATTAAGATACGTAATTGGCTTGATTGGTGAAAGTAATTTGTTGTAACCTTGTTAGTTAACCATGATAAGGGCTTATCTTGATGTTTCAATTTGTTACACCATGCAAGTGTGAGTTAAGTATGGCTGTATGTGATGCCTCTCGTATTATTATCACCACATATGAAGTAATTATTTTATGAGCATGATTTGGTATGTCCTTCCTCTAATGTGTTTCATGAGACCTTTATACAAACATATATTTTTGTGGTTGGACAATAAATTTTTAAGTCATTTTTGTGCTAAGGTGATCTTTTATAGAAGAGAAAAATAGTTATTGAGAAAATAGTTGTTATATGAAAAGAAGAAAAAGTATTATGGTGCTAGGGGTATTTTACAAAATTTAATGTAGTTTAGTTACGTTTTTTTAATGAGGAAATGAAACATACCTACCAATAACAAAAATGCTATTTTTTTTGTATATATTCCTTTTCTTTATTTTGTAAAGTGTAGTGTTTCCACTTACATTTCGATTTTGATAGAAATTAATAAGAGTTTGGTAGGAGAAGTATGATTGTAATAATTTATTAATAATATTATTTAGCAATGCTAATTTTTATGATTGTTTATTAATTATTAACATATAGATTAATTGTTAATTTATTTATTCAATTAAAGATTACTAATACATATTAGTGGTTTACAATATTTATTAATATTAATTATCATTATATAATTACAAAATTACACATATACATAGTAATTAGTGTTCTTAAATTCTAGCTTTTAAGGACTCTAACAAGTGCCCTAAGGGCACATTTTAGCCAACCTGAATTACAATGTTAATTTTTTTCTAATAATTATTGGTAATTAATATTAAGGGATAATGAACCAAAAACCATAAGTTTATGCAAAGTATACAACATAACCCTTAGTTTTTAGAAATTCATTAGATAAGGATAAGTTTATGACTTTGCGCACAAGATAACCCTCCATACATTATGGAGACTGCACCATATAACCTTTAGTGTTTAGAGACATGGTTATCTTGTGCATAACTTTAAAGCCTCGAGGTTGTTTTGTATATTTTGTCTAAATTCAAGGTTGCCTGGCGCATTTTTCTTAATATTAATTACAATATTACTTATTTGTTGTTAGCAAATAATATCAATTATTATTCTTAATAATGATTGTACTAAATATTATTTATTAGATAGTTTACATTATTAAATTCATTCTTGATAATAACTTATAATTAATATCATTATTTACTACTAATAATAGTATTTTTGCATCCAATAACAAAATGTTACATCAATAATTCTTGAGGTGTAATATAGTTATAATTAATAATAATATGATATCAGTTAATATATTTTTAAAAACTTAATATATAATAGAGGTATAGAATGAAAATATGAATTATTGATACAGAAGTCTCAATTGGATGAGTTTCTTAATGCTTTAAACTCTTATAGTTCAAATTGTAAATAATATATTCATGATATTGTTGTAACCCTATTGGTTAAATTATATAAGTATGCTGAGAGATTTTCTTGATGTTTCAAGTTGTTATACCATACTAGTGTGGGCTAAGTATGTTCGTATTTGATTCGTATTATTATCATATCATGTGAATTATTTACTATATGAGCATGATTGAGTATGTCCTTCCTTTTATGTGTTTCTTGAGAAATTTGCATGCTTAGTTGTAATTATTGTTATTTTTCTTTTTATTGCCATTTGGGGGATATCAAGTGTTTTAAACACTTTCCGTGTTTTATTTTTAATGTTGTTCTCTTTTTTCGTTCATGGTGATTTGTTATTAATTTTGTCTCAACCTTGTATTAGGTGCTAACCAAACTTAATCTTTGAGTGTAAGTTTTTTTAGGCTTATATTCATCATGAAGTAGGTATTAGCTATATCTCTCATATGTTGGATGTAGCAATAATACTATATCTTTTAATGTGTTAGCTTCTGCAATCATATCTTTAATAAAACAATTCTTATTCTAAAAACTAAGGTGTTACATATGGTATTTCTTTATCCATAATCATACTTCTATGTATACTATTTTATGTTTCATGTTATTCATTTCATGTGCTCATTGTATTTTCTTTATGCAATTCAAATTATGATATAAATGCAATCACTTTATTCAAATTCATTATGTAAAATACCAAAATATAACATGAATTTACATATTGGCAAGAACAATGAGTATTAGGTATAAACACACCCATCTTAACCCTAATTAATGCTCATTTTTTGGACAAAATCTAGCATTTTAGTTCAACCTAACACAGTGAAGCCTGGGAACTTTGCACGCTTTGGGTAACCCAAGACTTCACAAAGAGTTTTCCCTTGAGCTTAATCAACTAAAACCACACAATGTCATTGTTGGCGAACATCATAACCTCAACGTCTAATATAACCGATTCAAAATTTGGTCACTTTCCACTCTGATTGAATGTGACCCAACTTCCCATGGTTTCCTAACTCTAAACACCTCGAATGACAACCTCATTTTAACTCATGTGGGGACACATTACAAGTCATGAACTCTATAAATAATTGAGCTACAAAGCCTGCTAACAATGAGAATGAACCATTATCCCCAAGTTTATTCTACTTGCTACATACTAAATGACACCCCTATAGATGCCTTTGGCTAGATACCACACACCCTTTTCCATTGGCAACCTTACCTTCACAACTCAACGACTAATTCACTCCAACCCCTCTCTTTTTTCCCTTTTTCATTAATCATATCCTACATTGCTAACTTAAGCATCAGAGTTTCCTTTGGAAACTAACTAGCAATCACAACTTATCATTCTCACTAAGAAAATTTCCACTAACTCCATTAGCCAACAATTAATTCCACTTGCTACAGACTAAACAACACCTTTGTAAACACCTTCAACTAGATACTTCTCACCCTTCTCTATCGCTAGCCAATCCTTCATGGATCAGCAAGTAAGTCACTCCGACCCCCTCTTATTTTCCTTTTTCATTACTCACGTATTACATAGTTAACTTTATCATTAGAGTGTCATTTGGATAGAATTACACCGATGATATAATGATGCTCAAAATGTTATTTCCTGTCTTTCATGCAGGGGAATCAATAGTGCCCCACTTGACTTCAATTTATATACCCATCGTAGATTATGAGGGTATGCAATTTGACACACTCTATAAGGCCCCAATTACTTTCATTTTCACAAGACATAAGTCATCGATGAATTTTAACCATGGTGGACACGACCTTCTCTCCTCTCAAATATGGAATTTCTACGCACTAACCACTTTTAGGGGTAATCTACCCCAAACAAACAAGCCAGATTCTAGTACCAATGTTATTAAACATTTAATGGAATTTTTCACTTGATAAATGAATGAATACATGAGATAAATCTAAGACCTATAAAAGGAAAACCAACTCATGATATGTCAAAGTGCAACATATATAACTAGGGCCCTATATGTCATTTTTTCGCTGCGACCTCCACTGACCACTGTAGCCTAACTACCAACATTTATCATGGTAGCCTCCTTCAAATTCCTAGGGGCACATGCCACAATGGTCCATGTCTTATTGCATGATGGAGTGGATTTTGAATAATCAAACATCCCACTCCACCACATCTCCTCTGCCTCTAAAGTCATAGGAAACTCCTGTGGGACTGAGCAAATGAAGCCTTAAGAACGCAAGATTTTGAACACTTTTGCTCAACTCTACAGGTCTCAGTCCTATCCTACCTGGGTGGCATCACTGCTATTGAGGTAACTCTATGCACAACAACTGATAATGTTAGTTACCTCATCTTTTTTATTCATAACAATAGCTTGGGCCCACACCTTTAACACCCCACAATTTATTAATGAAATTTTTTATTTGTAAAATAATAATAATAATAAATTAACATGTGTTAAGTCACATCCAACATGGAAAAATTACTCTATATACTTACTATATATCAAGTGAAAGGTAAAAAATAAATTCTTACATAGAGTTCGGGTGTGGGAAGCACTTCATCCTATAACGATATAAGATTATGAAATATAGAGAATAACAGAGAGATAAAAGGAAACAGAGGACTAATAATCTAAATAGATGGAGAAATATCCAAATAACCATATGTTATACCAACACAAATAAGCACTCGCCACAAATAATCACAAAAAAAATCATTAATCATTAATTACTTGCAAAATGAAGCAAAATTTACTCGTGGAAATTAGCAACACCCTTAAAAAGGATGATCAGTATACTATATACTAAATAAGATAACCCTACACAACTATAGATAAAAGGCATGCATTATACAAGGAATTATATGACAAGATGAATACTATGCATGTATATATGTTCATGATACGAGATGACATAATAGAAAATTGTATTAAAGTTTTCACTTTAATGATCACATAATTACATTATTTAGTCACATTGAGATCAAGGAACCATTTGTAATTTAATTACTCCTTTCCTCTTTCACTTATAGATGGGAGAAAGACAATCAACCTTATTAATACTCTCAATTTAATACCCCATCTTTTTGTAAAGTGTTGAAAGAGATATTATGTAAATTTTGGTGTTTGATTTTGATTTGGCATTATGATTTGGCTTAAGGTAATGTTGGATCTAAAATGAGGTTTGAAAATTAAATTTAATATTTTTTTCAGGCAAATCAATCAACTGATTCGTCTTTTCAACAAAATAGTTTTTACTTAACTAAACAAATTGACTAGTTAGATAACAGATCGATTGATTTATAGAACAGTCGATTGATAGGCCAAGGTAATCAACCGGTTTGTCGAGTTGGACATATTTTTAAAATTTAATTTTGTAGAGAAATTTCTTATACTAAAATGAAACTTTGTTAACCCATGCCGAATTGTTCCAAAGAGATTTTTATCCTTTTTCATAAGACATTTAACCCAAAAATTCTACCTCAGATCCATCTAAGGAGTCTATTGGGATTGTAATCCCCCAAAATTTTAATAAATAACTTTTATTTGAAATAAATTAGCTTTTAAAGTTATTTAGTTTAATTATTTTATGAATTTTGAGTATATAAATTTGGATAGGAGTATTTAATAAATTAAAAATAAATATTTTGGTATTTTATCATATATTTTTATTTAAATAATTTCCCAAACTAATATTTTACTAAAATTATCCTTTTTGAACCAATATATTAAATTATATTGAATCAAAATATTAAATTAAATAATTTATCAAAAATATTACATTTTATTATTTTATAAATTAAATTAAATTATTTTTCCCTATTTTCCCATTTTCCTTTTTTTTCCTTTTCTTTTCCTTCTCCTTTCTCTCCTTTTTCTCCTTTCTTTTTCTTTTCCTTTTTTTTTTCCTTCGGGCCACCGCACCAGGCCAGCCCTTCCCTCCTCTCCTTTCCCCGGTGCAGCAGCCCAACTGCCTCCCTAGTTTTTTTTCTTTCCTTCCCTTCACCCCAGGCCGGCCCAGCTTCCCCTTTTCCCTTCCCCGACCGGTCTGATGCCCCCTTCCCTTTCTTTTCTTTCTTTCTTCTTCTACGCCCCAACCCAAGCTTCGACTTGTCACCGTCGCCAGCCTGCCGCCCTCGAGCACGCCGGCCACCGCCCCTTGCTGCCACCTCCTGCCATCACCTGCCTCTCCCTCTCTCCCTCTCTCTCTCCCCGTCCTTTTTTTCATGATTTTTGACCCAACAGGCCATGCGCCCCCATCACGCATGGCCTCCCCTTTCCCCATCTTTCCTTCCCCTCCCTACCTCCCTACCACCTCCCCTACCACCCTACATGCTGCCACCGGCCAGCCAGCTTCCCTCCTATCCTCCCTCTCCTTTTTCTTCACTTCTCCAGCCTCTCCCTACCCCATTTATTTGAGCCTTTCCCCTTCCCCGACCTCCCTCTTCTCCCTTTTTTCTCCCTATCTCCCCTCCTCCTCCTTCCTTTCTCCTCCTTCCACCACCTCAAATTTCCACAACCGCATCTACCGCCGCCTCCACCACCGTGCGTCGCCGCCGGTGCCACCACTGCCTTAGGTGGTTCTCTAACATTCCCAACCCTTAAACCCACTTTATACAAGTATTAATTATTTAATAATATTAATGGTATTATCTATAATATTATTATTATTACCATTATTTTTATTGTTATTATTATTATTATTAATGCCATTATTATTATTATTATTATCATTATCATTATTATTATTACTTAAACTAACCTTTGAAATATTTATAACTAATGCTACTATTAATGGAGATCTATAGTTTTAGTATTATCGTGATAACCCTTGTTTTTGTTGTTATTATTATTATTATTGTTGTTGTTGTTGTTGTTGTTGTTGTTGTTGTTATTATTATTACCATTATCATTATTATTATTTTCTTGCTAATATTGTTAATACTAACTTTATCCATCATCACCTTTTATTATTAATATAAATATTTGGACCCTTATATTATTGTGATCATTCAGTTACTATATTATTGTTATTGTTATTATTATTATTATGCTTAACATTATTATCATCATTATTATTACTATTATTATTATTATCGTTGTTGTTGTTATTATTAGTACTATTATTTTTATTATGATTAATGTTATTGAAACCGAATTCGACATGTTACCCTTTTGTTACTATAGAAGAAGAATACCCAACCTTAGTATTATTATTATTATTATTATTATTATTATTATTACTAATATTATTCTTAATGCCTTTGTTACTAACATTATTACTAAGGTATCATTATTAGTATTAGTATTATTATTGTTAGTACTTTGTTAATATTATTATGATAGAAACATTCGAACCCTTATATTATTATTATTCCAAATATAACTATTATCATTATTATCTTTAATAATATTAGTACTTTGTTAGTAATACTAATATTATATTATTATCTTATCCCTAAAAACATTATTAGCCTTAGCCTTAAAAATAATAGGGCTTCTATTTCTAGGAGCATTGGTATTACTATTATTATTATTATTACTATTTTATTTTAACAAGTATTAGTACTATTATTAGAAGCAATAAAGCTATTAGGTTTAATGATATAAATATAATTATGAATATTAACATAAGTATATTTTGACTAGTAATATCTAGTAGGCTAACTTGATGGTAAAAACCCTAGTTTTCACTTATAAAACTCCATGTAATAATAACAACCCTAATCTTAGACTAAAATAAGAAAATTATAGTATTTTTGGTAGAAGGGAAACTAATCATTAGTCTTACCCTCTTATAGGTGAACCAAGCCAAAACTCTAAGGAGGCGTAGGAGCGTGCTCCAAGCCCGGCATCGTTTTAGGTAAGGATGTAGCTAAGGCCCTTGTGTGTTGTGTGACTTGTATGCCTTGGATGCTATATACATCATGTTATGTCGTGTATCGTATGTGAAATACCCCAAAAATCTTAATTTAGGAATTATGGCAAAATAATGATTTATTAGGAAAATTTAGAAAATAAATTATTTTATTAAATAAAGAGGAAATTAATAGAGGAAAGTTAAGAGAAAATAATAAATAATTTTTTTAGAAAATTTTGGACATTTTACTAATTAAAATGGAAGTTAAGGAAAATTTGTCCAAAATAGCCCAATTAATCTAAAAATAAATTTAATTATTATACTTAAAATAATTATTATTAAAATTAAATATCTAACTTAACTATATAAACAAATAAATACCAAATACCCCAACCAAACCATTTTATCCTTTTTCCTTTTCTCCTTTCTTTTCCCTTTTCTTTCTTCCTCCTTTACCTATTCTTCCATCCCCCCCGGTTTGGGCTAGCCCGTCGGCCCAGATCCCTTTCCCTTCCCCGGCTCGTGCCGCCCAATCCGCCCCAGCCCTCCTTCATCACCCGTTCCCCCAGCCGGCCGAACCGTCCTCCTTTCTCTTTTCTTTCTTTCCCCTGGATCGACCGGTCCACCCCGCGCCTGTCTTCTTCTTCCTCACGCAGGCCTGCAACCCCCGACCACAGCCTGCGCCTGCCAATGACCACTTGCTCGGTCCAGTTGTCCTCTCCTGCCATTCCCATCGCTTTCCTTTCCAATTTTGACCCGGCCTACTCGTCCTTCCCATCACGCGTACTGCCCCCTTTCCTTTTCTCCACACCGAGCCAAACACACCCTGCAATTCGCTTGCCGCCACGCGCCGCCGATTCCACCACTGACCTTAGGTGGTTCTCTAACTTCCCCAGCCCTAAACTATTTTTTTTATAAGTGTTAATAATTTTATCTAACATTAATGGTATTATCCTTAATATTACTACTACTATTATTATTATTATTATTATTATTATTATTTACATTATTAATATTATTATGTATTACCCTTGTTTCCTAACCTAATTTCAGAAAATACTTATAACTAGGTTAAACTAATTAAAAGGCTACAAATTTAACATTAAGATGGTTATCATTATGACCACTAATACTACTATCCTTATTTTCATTATTCACAACTTTAGTATTAATATAGTTACCTTTATTATTATTATTATTATTATTATTATTATTATTATTATTATTACTATTATTATTATTATTATTACTATTACTATTACTATTATTATTATTATTATTATTATCATTATTGTTGTTATTACTATTACTATTATTATTGTTAGTGTTATTTAAACCAAGTTGGCATATTATCATTTTAAAGAAGAAGAATACTCAACCTTAGTATTTTTACCATGTAATATTCAAGTATTTCTAATATCATTCCTAATGCCTTTGTCACTAGCATTATTAGCTACTACTATTACTATTACTATCATTATTATTATTATTGGTATTAGTATTAGTTTATTTCTATTACTGTGACAAAAGCATTTGAACCCTTATATTATTATTATTCAAAATACAACTTTTATCATTATTATCTTTAGGAATATTTGTGCCTTGTTGGTATGGTAATTATTATATTATTATTTTAACCCTAAACTATTATTAGGCTTAGCCTTAAAAACACCAGGGTTTCTATCACTATAAGCATTAGCATTACTACTAGTATTACTATTATCACTATTTGGCTATAATTAGTATCAGTGCTATTATTAGGAGAGTAAAGCTAATAGGTTTAATAAAATAAGTGTAGCAATAAATATTAAAATAAACATATTTCGACTAGTAAAATTTAGTAGACTATTTTTAAGATAAAAACCCTAGCTTTCACATACTACTGTCTTTAATAATAATAATTCTAATCTTAGACTAAAATAAGGAGTGATGGGACTTTTGAGGGAAACTAATACTTAGTATTTTTCCCTTTTATAGGTGAATCAAACTAAAACCCTACGGAGTTGTAGGAGCGTGCTCCAAGCCTGGCGTCGCTTTAGGTAAGGACGTAACTAAGGCCTCCTGTGTGTTACGTGTTTCACTTGCCTTGGATGCCTTGTATGATTTATATGTTGTGTTCTATATGTTATCTGTTTTTATTGTGTAGCGTAGCTTGGAACCAAGGTATGTTCTCGTGCTCTTGTCTGGTATGTGCTAATATGGATATGCTGCAAATATGATGTGATGGGATGTGACCCTTAGGACATGTATGCTAGGTTATATGATGAGGCGTGGTGGAAGGGGGCATGAAAGAGAAAAAAATGAGAAATTAAGATAACCAAGGGGAAGTAAGTTGGCTAACGTGGGTAGGGATGACCTAGGTAATCTGTGATCCGTGATTGGACGAGAAAAAGGGGATTTAAATAAAATGGAAGAGTGGGAGAAACTAAGGTTACATGGGAGGAACTAGGGTTTGCATAGAAATAATAGGGTTTGGCATGGTAGAGATCAAGGGGTTTGCATGGGGAGGTTAAGGTCCGCATGGGGGCGAACCTTACATATGAAAAGTTACTTTGGGGCGTAGGGAAGGCAATGAAAGGTCTGTTTGGGAGTCTGGAGGCTCGAGGTGAAAAATAGTACGTAGGATAATATAAGGGTACCTAGGGACCGACCAGGGTTTGGGGAGGAAACCCTAATTTGAGAAGGTGGAAAAAGAAAAAGAAAATAATAAAAATAAATGAGGAGGAGCGAGGTATGAGGGGAGAGTTGAGTTTGAGGGAGGCGTTATGGTAGTGTTGGTTGTGGGAGGCAGGAAAGGGAGGGCCACATAGGCCCAAATTAGGGTTTCTGGTGAAAACCCTAGGGTAAGGTGGTGAGTAGACCTTGGGGTATAAGGTGGTGGGCCCTGACCCACACACTTAGAAGTTAGGTTCCCGGTGTGAGAAAGTGAGTTATAGGAAGGATGTAGAGGCAAGTTAGGAGGTGCAGAAGTCTCAAGATATGGGGCAGGCCCTCTTGGGAGGATAAGTGCGGGTATAGCTAGCCATGCATGTTAAGGGTGAAAATATTTTGAATAAGATATGTAAGACACTAATCACTTACAGAGAAATATGTTGAGCCGGACCCAGACCGGTCCACCGACAAATAATAGTGGCAGGGTATATTACCCTCGTGACCGGTCCACCGGCTAAAATAGTGGTAGGGCATGGCCCTCATGATCGTTCCACTGGCTATAATAGTGGGGGATTCCGTGCTCAACAAACCAATCATAATAATGATAAGACATGGGAAAGATACGAATATTTACAGTGGAACACCTTGTGAGTCGAGGCCAGACCGGTCCACCGGCAAATAATAGTGGCAGGGTATGTTACCCTCGTGACCGGTCCACCGGCTAAAATAGTGGTAGGGCATGGCCCTCGCGATCGTTCCACCGGCTATAATAGTGGGGTTCCTGCACTCACATGGGTTGATAAAGAATATAATGCGAATCGATTATAATTGTCTAAGATCTAATGAAAAAGTTATCTGGTTCATAACTGGTATTGTTTATCTATGTTATTGCATGCTATCTACGTAATTATGCCATGTCTACTATGTCATGTATCTCTGTGTATGTTGGCCTTAGTGCGTCTGTTACCTTACTCAGTACGTAGCGTACTAATCACCCGTTTCATGGGTGCTGCTCATTCCCACGAGCAGAAGACCCATCTGAGCTTGTGCAGGTAGGGGATGATGTCTTCGATGCCTACGACACCTACGAGGCATCGGGTGGGGCTGAGCGTTGAGCCTAAACCTGACTTGGGGATCGAGAGCGACTCGATTGGACTCTGTTTCCTTTATTTGACCTTGTATTATCATATTTAGTTGTGTTATCGTACTATGCTTTATGTTTTGAAAAAAAAACTCTAGTCACGTACTCTTTGGTTTGTAACCCTAAATTGCACTCTGATTTCTATATGACTTGTGTTTTGTTAATGATTCGTGTTTAATGTTAACTTTATTTAGCCTTAGCACTTAGTACTGGAACGGTAGGAGTGAACCAATCGGGTACTAAGTGTGGCAGTAATGCCCCCGAGTTTACGGTTTTATCTTTTTGCTTCCGCTAAACCCTTTTAATTAAACGAAATTTTTCAGTAGTAAATTTGGGGGTGTTACAGTATTATTGTTATTAACTTATCTTATGTGTAACGCAACTTGGAGTTGAGGTATGTTTGTGTGTTCCTTATGGCATGAGTATGACATGTATATATGGTGATTATTATGTGATATGATATGACCCTCTAGGACATGCATGCTAGGATGATTATTAATATGATATGGGAATGAAAGGATAAAAAGAGAGAAAATGGGAAGTGAGTTTACTAAAGGGGGAATATGAGGTCGACCAAAATACCTCATGATCCATGAGAGGAAATTAAAGAGGAAGGAATAATCCAAAATGAATGAGAGATGGGAACCATGCATGTAAATCTTAAAAATTTGCTTGGGGACTTTGGGTGTTTGCATGGGATGGATAAGACTTGCATGGGAGTGATCCTTACGTGAGAAAAGTTGTTTTAGGGTGTGAATAAGCTAAGGGGAGAGTTGTGGAGTGATTGGAGACTTGGGATGAAAAATAGTACGTAGGTTGGTGTAAGGGTGTATAAGGGACCCGATTAGGGTATTGGGAGGAAGCGGTAATCTGGAAAATGTAGAAGTAAAAATGATTAAGGGAGAGTGGAGTATGGATTAAGAGTGGAGATTTATTTTGGGTGAGTATGGGTTCCATGGGAGAGAAGAGACTTCGGGTGAAAAATAGAGAGGTTACTTGTGAGAGAAGAAAGTTACTAGGGTTTGAAGTGGCCAACTAGGGTTTTTCGGTCACCTGTGGAATCGAGGGGTAAAGCGATATGATTTGGGATTGGATCTAAATGAGATAAGGTGTGGGATGATAAATGAAGTAATGGTAGTGTAAGTGAGAGAAAGTTGGGCCACATAGGTCCAATTAGGGTTTTCAAGGGAAAACCCTAGAGGGTGATAGTAGGTGGAGTTGATGTCATGAGGTGTTGGTCCTTAACCCACACCCTTAGGAGTTGGTTCTCTTTATGTGTAAGTGTAAGGGGGAATGGATGTCGAGGCGTCAGAAGGGGCGCAGGAGTCTCAAGATATGGGACGGGGCCCCTTGAGAGGATAGAGGTAGAATGTTGGAGGCATGCATGTCAAGGGTTAAATACTTATCGAATAAGACACGAATAAGATATTATCCATTTAAAGAGAAAGATTGTTGAGCCGAGCCCAGACCGATCCACCGGAGAATAATAGTGGCCAGGAGCCGGGGTGCCCTACATGACTATTCCACCGGTGAATAATAGTGGTCAGGAGCGTTCTGCCATGTATGTATTTCCGGTCCATCGGCTATAATTGTGGGGGATTCTATGCTCAACAAACCAAACGTAATAACGATAAGACATGGGAAAGACACTAATCACTTACAGTGGAACACCTTGTGAGTCGGGGCCAGACCGGTTCACCGGCGAATAATAGTGGCCAAGAGCTTTCTGCCCTAGAGACCGATCCACCGGCGAATAATAGTGGTCAGGAGTGTTCTGCCCTGTATGTATTTTCGGTCCATCGGCTATAATAGTGGGGTTCCCGCACTCACATGGACATTTATAATCCGAGATGATTGATTAATGATGGACTAATGACCTTAAAGTCCTAAAAGTATCGATTATTCATTATGGCCTGTTAATATTGGGTTGACTTGTTAAGTATGCGAATGTATGAAAGTGGATGACTGGTATACACCATTAATATATGATTGACTTGTTGAATATGTGAATGTATAGATCTTAATATTATGTTTACACCTGTCGTTATGTATGGATACAGTAGTATGTCATGTGTTACATTGTAGGCCTGCTTTTAAGTGTGCTTTTAAAGGGTTACTCAGTATCATAGTACTAAAGGGTTCCATTCATGGAGCCCCTGCCTATTCAATGGATAGTGCACCTTGCATGTCTCTTTTTAGGTACTATTTAAGTGGACAACGGGAAAGAGAGTAAGGAATTATTTGGAACTGTTAGGGTTTTCTTTTTCTCTTTTAAATTCCTGGTTTTAATGTAATTATTGGTTTGTAACCACCATTGGTGGATTTTATTCTTGTAAATGGTTTGTTACGCTACTTTGATTTAGATATGGTTTGTAAATTGTGTTCTACTCTTCCAGCCTTAGCACTTGGTACTAGAACGGTAAGAGTAAATCGGTCTGGTACTAAGTGTGGCGGTAATACCCCCATAATTCAAAGTCTTATTGTTTTGCTTCCACTATTTCTTTTAAATAAAAATGAAAATTTTCAGTTGTGAATTTTGGGGGTGTTATAGAGATAATTTAGGAGGTAGATGACCCTAGCTTTGTCGTCTTCCACCTCTCTCCTCTACACATTTTGAGATCATTACTTCGAGCTCAAACTTGATTCTACTCACCTGGGAGATTCCTTCTTGACCTTCCATTACTGCTATTGTGAATTACATTTCTGGACTACTTCATCTACACTCCTCTAAAATCACCATTTGAGCTCTAGAGGATATGTCAGTATATATCGGATAAAATCCATCTATTTAACTCAAACTCAAGTGATGAGAATTAGGGTTTTCAATTTGTTCTTGACCACACTATGATTCATATTGATTTGTTGACTATAAATAACCCTAATCGCCCTTTTTGTTCACCTTTCTTTCAGCCACCAAAATATCTCTAGAATTCATTTTTTCCCTCTACACTTGGAGCCTTATAGTCTAATTCTTTTCACTCATCTGATCCTTTCTCCATCTCCCTCGTATTTTAAGTATTAAGTAAGAAAGAGTTAGATTTAGGAAAAAGATTGAGTGGTTCAGCTAAGTATCCTCTATTTTTCTTTTTGGTGTGGTATGCTCGATCTTTTGTTTCTCTTTTAAGTTCGAATTTATAAAACGTATGCACGGATTTTTGAGTCAAAACTTGTTGTTTTTAAAGTTTTGAAAGTTGAGGATTTCACAAGTTGAGTGTTTTTGTTTAAGGAATGTTTTGCTCGCATCAAATAAGTTATTCTTGCTTCTAAAATGGGTTATGAGTAATATTTCATGATGTGAAACTCTTTAAGTTGATATTACTAGTTGGCATGAATATATGACTTACAGAACTAGATTGGGATGGTTAGATTGTGCATTTTGAGTGAAAAAGCATGAATCTTAACAAAAGATGGGTTGTGAGACTTAATGTTGAGAAATGTAATCAAATTAGGCTAAAATGTGTTATGTGATGTTAAAACATGTTCAAATGTGGTATATAAAGATTTATAAGCATGATCTATATGAAAATGATTGTTTAGTGCTGTTTTAGGACAATCTGATCGATTGGTTAGGTCAAATCAATTGACTAGTTTCTAGAACAGTCGGCTAGTTAACCCAACCCATTGATTGGTGAGCCTGTGGAGACCTTGGTCTTACTCTCTGCTTAAACCCATTGATTGGATGGGTATAATCGATTGATTGGTCTATGAATAGTCGACTGGTTTGCCTAAACCAATCGGCCGATTTGAGAAAAAGTAGGGTTTGGTCAAGCCAAACCGATGGACTAGTTGGTCCAAATCGATCGAGTGGTTTGTGCAACCGATCAATTGGTTGGACCAGTCTAATTAACTGGTTCCGTTGGTTTGTGTGGTCTTATTCTTTTTAGTTTGGTTATGCTTTGAGGTTATGCATGGGATTATCTTATTATTATTAAAGGGATAAAATACATATTTTATCATGAATGAATGACCTAATGAATTGATTAAACAGACCGTGATTTATGACATACTCAATGGGTATTGTAAAGGCTAAATGGATGTACCACATATGAAATGTGATAGTTTTGAGAAAAAAGTTAATGAAGCACATCATGTGTTTGAATGAAATGATATAATGGGAATAAATAATATTGGGCAAGCATAAATGAAAATACCACACATGGTCGGGGGATGGAAATGGATTAATACAAAAGAAATATGCGAATGCCTTTCTTATTATTTGTATGGGCCTTATTTGATCACTTAATCTCATGAATAATGTACTAATCACGTAAAGCATAAGATAAGTGAGTTGTGTATGGGTCTGGGTTACCCAATCCTTGATTAGCTACTAGGGGTTAGTCTGCCTTCAGGAATTTATTACTGCATTCGAACGGGATCCTAGTAGATCTCGGTGCCTTACCTACTCTAGATACTAATGATGTACTAGAGGGTGTCTATACTAAAGGGTCTAGTTACCTAAGTGGTTGACTTAAGCCTGGACTTATGTCCAATTTGGTTATTGGCTTTAGCCGTTACTTTATGTCCTTTGGTTTGGATAGGCTTCCATGGTATGTGATACCATGGGATGGTACATAGTTCATTACTTGATGATAAATAATTAGATAATGATAGGAACAATGTTTTAGATGATAATAATGGTAAAAGTTGGAATGATTACTTGGGTAATGGCTTGATGAATAATTGTTTAATAATTAGAATGATTGACTGGATGTTGACCTATATCAATACATGGATAATGAAATGTTATAACGTAATTGATTAAGTTAGAAAATAAACCCTAGTGGTTATTTGGATTAATCTATGTTAGTTCATGTGTGATTACTACACTTACTTATATGGCATTAGCATGGTACATGTTAAGTGTGATAATCATGTCATGATAAAATATTATATGCTTGTAATTTTTATTAAGGAGGCAACTTTTCTTACTCAGTATGTAGCTTACTGATGTGCCCGTTTGCTCGGTCACCTGCTCATTCCCATGAGTAGAGGACTATGTACAGGTATTTGGGAATGACCAATAGTGGGCTTACCTTAGCTTGGGTTTGGGGCTTGAGAGCGTGGACATCTGGAGAATTTTGTGTGGTCCGTAGACAGACCATGGTTTTGGGGTCATGCTCTAATCTCGTTTTAATATACCCCTATATTCTTAACTTATCAATATTCCCGTGTTTAACTTGGTTAGGGACCATCAAGGTCCTTTGATGTAAACAATCTTTTAAATTTTTGTGTAACTTAAGTTCGCACACTCTAATTTAAATTAATTGGTTTCGTTTTAGCCTTTTATCTAATATAGGATAGGTGGTGGACATCTATCCTGTATTAGGTATGACGATAGAACCCTATTTTTCCTAATTATGTTTAGTATTTTTTACTTCTTTATTGTTTTAAATAAAAAAAAATTGTAATGAAAAATAGAGGTGGATTGAACTAATATAGAGTAGATTATAATTCTCTTGTTCCGATAAAACCATGTAATATATTCAAATAATTTCAATCACTTGAAATCAGCTTGGTCTGGAATCATGTGATATTTCACTTTAAGTATTAATGTCTTATTAATTCATAATTCAACATTTAGCACATACCCATACATCACATAACTTTCTCATCTCATAACACTTTCAATTATATTACCATTGTCATATCACATGCTATATAGATTTCATTGTTATGGGAAATACTAGGTATTACCGAATTCGTTATAACATTTATATGTATTTAAAATACTTAGAAATGCATCCTGGTTAACTAAATCAAACATATTATAATCACATGGAGCAAATATAAGATATAAGGAAATACAACAAGCACAAAAGAAAAAAACACATAGGTGAAAAGACTAATATACTCTCTCAAAACCCTAATTCACCCTCAACTCATAACTTCATCTATAAAACTCACCAACTCACCAAAATTGACATGGTACCTCAATACATCATGCTCACAAACATATATGAAAATTATAATTAAAATCCAACATTTTCAAAATAAAATATCAATCATATACCTAGGGGTTTTAAGCCCATTTAAGTCATTTTCACATAATGTTAACACTTGTGTTAACCATATTAAATCAAACTAATCACATGTCAAAATTATCACTTTTTTTCCTCAAATAACACTTTCACATCCTCAGTTTTTCAAAATGAACCCAAAATGACCATTTTCCCCTTAGCTCACCAAAACACCTTAAAATTTCTTATCAACATAACTTAATATGCACTCAGCCAAACCCTAACATATTATATATAGAAAATTTTTGTAAGAACCTCAATTAATACAATGGCACGCTTATTTTCCATACATAAACTCATAATTTGACCCAAATTCCCTATATGCGAGATTAACACTAACATTTTCAAATTTTGATTTTTATCAAAATTAACCAAATTCACATATGATCCCCCACATACTATATGATATATATATATATATATATAGATATATATATAATTTATTGAAATTAAAGCAACCCATAGACCACCAAAACCCTTAGTTTGAAACTCACATAAGCTCAAAATTGCAAAAATAAGACCTCAACACAACACCTTGTCCAAAGTAATAAAACTCATGGGTTAATACATAGCAACATGCTTGATAAAATAGCTAAAACATATATCATCATGCTTGAAAGTTTACCACAAAGCCTAGCATAGCCTAACATGAATTTTCACATAAAATCATGAAGTTACACAGTATTCTCCATGAAATCACAATAATACATAGATATAAGATCAAAACCTAAACATAATTTATAACAACAAAACATGATAATGTTAGATTGCATAAAAGAGACACATATAAGGAAAAAAAACTATAATATAGAGATACATTCTTATCAAAGACTACATTAGACTCCTGGAAAAAACTACTTCTAATCATCTCATTCCAAAAAATGATTAGCATGTTTGCAAGGTAGGGCTTAGCTACATGGGTAATGCATGCTTCCAATGGGGGACTTGCATAAGTTATTGACATAAGAGGGGAGGCTACAATTTTAGGAGTTTACACAAGTTGAATATAATGGCATTCGATGGTAACATGGGGAGGAGTTGGTTGCATAGAGCTACATATTGGTAGGGGTATGGTGGCATAAAGTTGTGGTGTAGCTTGGGTGGTGGCTACATGAATCAAAGGGTGGTGGTGGTTTATATGAGGGGATAATAGCGATGGTTGATATCTATGAAAGATGAGGCTGGAAAAGGCAGGTTCAATGCGTAGGGGAAAAATGGCTAACTAATGTAAGAAGAAGAAGGGAGGACAACAAAGAGGCTTGGTAAGGAAGAATTTTAGAGTAAGGAATATGAGGGAGCTCTGAATTAGGTTATGAGAAATGAAAAAAAAGGAAGAGGAAGGGAGGAGTAAGAAGTTATGTGTGTGATAGGTTCTTACATGAAAAAACAATACATGATGGGGTGCTAGGTTAAGGCACAATCAAGGAGCCAATGTTGTATAAAATGTGGTGAGCAACACAAGTGATATGGGTGAGGTTAAGTGAGATATGAGGTGAGAGGTTAGGGTTGAAAAATGTACTATTAAAAAAATTTATTTCTAGTAAAAGCATAATTCCAAAATAGCTAAGTGTTACCACTGTAATAAACATAAGTTTGACTTACCATACTATCATTACATCAATTACAAGACAAAACAATTAAAATGTAAAATATCATGAGAGAAACTTCATGAACTTAACTACGAGTTTGGAGATTAACTCCAAGTGTAATATCCAAAAACACAAAAAGAGATACCATGAAGCTAAGAGTCCAAAAAGGTATCCGGTTGAAAGGTAGTATCCAAATAACATGAATCTATGCCCAAAACCTAATACATAATATCACTCCTCCCTATATAGAGTATCATAAGCAGTAAAATTATCCAACAGGTCTTCATAGACTTGCACAAAGACATCTAGGTTATCTGATTATGGGAATGAGAAACACCCATGAAAAGAATAATTAGTATCTTATATATTAAGTAAGGAAACAATATAGTCAAGAATGATATAAAGAATTACATAAGTTCACATCAATGATTAAGCATACATGCTTGATACATAAATAAATGTTAGGTAAATACCAATTCCAGATCTCGTTATGAGATATAACATACTTCATTCTTTTATTTATATTGAGTTTAGGGACCCACTATTTTTAATCCTATGGAAAGGATTGAAGTACCATTTAGGGATAACATACCTATGACAATATTATTATATGGTAGAATAAACCCAACATATACTCGGACAAGATGCTTCTAACTCCTATTCCTAAACTAGCGGAATGGTCTAAAACACCTCTTAAGAAAGAGCATACATGAGCCACTATTATCATCCGGTGGAATGGACACAACCCCTCAGTCACGACTCACATAATCTTTTAATTTAAGTGTTTAATGTCTTATCCATTAATCTATTATCTCAAGTCATATTCTCATTCACATTGAGTTTAAGTCCCTATTATTCTTAATTTGGTGGAATAGAATGATTCACCTCTTAGAGGAAAAGACCACATGAAACACTATTATTATTTGGTGGAACATACCTATAAAACAAGTCAACTTGACTTATGTAATCTTTTATTTTAAATGATTACTATCTTATTCATAAGTAGTTATAACATCATACGGACCCACTTATATATTCATAATGCATAACTAAAAAATGTAAAGCTCAACCATATAGTGATCAAGGTCATCTACAAGGAATAGGTTCATAATGTAACACCCCCAAAATTTATTATTGAAAAATTTCGTTTTATTTAAAAGAATTAGCGGAAGTAAAATAATAAAACTATGAATTCTGGGGATATTACCGCCACACTTAGTACCCGACCGGTTCACTCCTACCATTCCAGTATCAAGTGTTAAGGCTAAAAGAGAAAAAAATATAAATTGCAAGAACTCAAACCAATGATTAACTCAAAGTAGCGCATGTAACGTTTCACAAAAAATACAATCCATCAGTGGTGGTTACAAATCAACAAATACATTGAAACCATAAATTTTAAAGGTGAAAGAGTACAACCCTAGGATTTACCGGATAGTACCTTACGCTCTTTCCCAAGAGCCCACTTGAATAGCACCTGAAAACAACCTGCAAGGGACACTGCCCATTGAATAGGTAGGGGCCCCACAAATGGAACCCTTCAGTACTATGGTACTGAGTAACCCTTTAAATCACACTTAACAGCAGGCCCGCAATGCAACACATGATACTACATGCATATATACATAATGAAAGGTAAATACTTAATATCCACATTTATACATCCACATACTTAACAAATCAATCAGATATTAATAGGCCATAGAGAACAATCGATACTTTTGAGCCTTAAGCCCTTAGTCCATCCTTATCAATCATATCCAATTATAATTATTTGTGTGAGTAAGGGAACCCCACTATTATTCGTCGGTGGACCGGTCATGCAGGGAAAAACACTCCTGGCCACTATTATTCGTCGGTGGACAGGTCATGTAGGGCAAAACGCTCCTGGCCACTATGATTCGCCGGT